>JBAMBS010000460.1:0-665889 GCA_037044455.1 Zygothrica quintamaculata
CTGAAGGCAAGGATTAAACCAGAGCTGGATGCATCCACAGTAGTAGCTGTAACCAAGATGGATCCAATGCCAGAACCCAAACCAGGTGAATCGCTGTTACGCACATCAGCAACAGCAGCAGCTGCAGCTGCAGTGGCAATCACAACAGCAGCAACTGCTTTGCATGTGGAAACTGTTAAGACGGCTATTAAAATCCGTGCTGCAGCTGTCAAGGAGGAGGGTGAACCGTTAAAGAAGAAGCTTAAATTGGAAGCCACGACAACAACAGCAGCAGCAGCAGCAGTGGCGGCAACAACAGCATCAGCAGTAAAAACCGCAGCAGTAACTGCTAAACAAGCGGCAACAGCAACAGCAGCGGCGGCGGGTAAACAAGTCACAGCAAAACAAGCTGCTGCAGCAGTTAAATTAACAGCAATAACAAAATCAGCAGCAACAACAGTTGCAGCAGCATCAGCCGCGAAACAAACAGCAGCAACTGTTAAAGTAGCAGTAACAAAGGCAACAATAACATCTGCAGCAGCAGCAGCTGTCAAGCCCACACAAACTGCAGTTAAACAAGCAACAGCAACAACAAAACAAACAGCAACAACAAAACAAGCAGCTGCAGCAGCAGTGGCAGCAGCAAAAGCAGCAGATGCTGCAACTGAAGATGGAGAAGCAGGCACAGAACTTTCTGCAGCAGAAACTAAAAACTTATCCGAATTGGATATACAAGAGCGTCTGTTGTCCTTCCATGCAGCAAACATATCCTTCCTGCAGTCGCGCAACAAGAAAGCAACCGGGGGCTCATCCAGTAAGGGGGGCAGCAGCAATAATAGTTGCAGTAGCGGTGCAGATGTGCCCACTAAAAAGTCCAGCAAGGATAAGGGCGAGAAGCGGGCACGTGTGAAGCAGCTTAAGAAGTCGAAGAAGGATAAGAAGAAGTCCAAGGACAAGGAGAAGCAGAAGCTTGCGCTGGCAGCAGCAATGGTTGCAACGGAGATTAAAAAGAAATTGCCCAAAGGAAGTAAACAGAAAGTGGCAGCAGCAGCAACTGCGACTGCAACTTCGACTGCAACAGCAAGTGCAACACCAATTGCAACATCAGGAGAAATAGTAATTGCTTCAGCAATAATTGGTGGTGTCACAACTACAATTCCAGCGGCTGCCATGCCGGCACCAACACTTGCTCCATCAACTGTTGTAACAACAACAACAACAACAACTGCACCAACAGCAGCAGCAGCAACAGCAGCAGCAAGAGCAGCAGCAACAGCAGGAGCAACATTGGCAACAGCTAACGGCAAAACTAAGCACATCAGCAACACACTCGAGCAACATCAACAACAACAACAACAGCAGCAGCAGCAGCAAAAACAATCCGCTCTGCGACGTCGCACCATGTCCATGTGCATTACACCTGGCACGCCCCTAACGCTTACAACCGCCCCAATTAAAGCACCGCTCCCGCCCGTAACAAAGAAGCGTCAAACCAACTTCGAACAAGAACTAACCAAACCCAATAGCCAAATCCTAAGCAGCAGCTTATTGCTCAACAGCAGCCGGACACCGCATCAACATCATCATCATCAGCAGCAGGGACCCACGTTGACAGCAGCATTGGTGGTGCCTGCAGCTAATATGCCTGCTGCGCAGCATCGCAAGGAGAATAATCATCATCACCATCATCATCATCACCATCATCATCATCATCCACATCAGCATCAACATCATAATCATAATCATAATAACAGCCAGGATGTTAGTGCACCGTTGAGCCTTGCTGCAGCTATTGCTAGCGGCAAACTGACGACCATCGGGCGTCGCCGTGAATCGATGTGTGGCAGTCGGCAGCAGGCGGCGCTTATTGCTGCTGCTATAAAGAAGGAGAAGAAAGAGAAGAAGAAGAGCAAGAAGAAGGATCGTGAGAAGAAGCAGAAAGCAAAAGACAAGGAGAAGGACAAGGATAAAGACAAAGACAAGGAGAAAGACAAAGTTAAAGAAAAAGATAAAGATAAAGAGAAGGACAAGAACAAGGATAAGGAGAAGCTTAAGGAGAAGGTTAAGGAAAAAGATGCTGCAATGGTTAGTACTAAGCAAAAGCTTAACAATCAGCAGAAGCTACAATTGCAGCAACAACAACAGCAGCAGCAACTGCAACAACAGCAGCAACTGCAAAAACAGCAGCAACTGCAAAAACAGCAGCAGCAGCAACTACAACTGCAGCAAAAACAAGCAGCAATTAAAAATTTAATGCCTAAGCTTAAGCCTGCAGCAGCAGCAGCAGCAGCAACAACAACAACCACGCCCACTAATAGCTCTGTGCAAGCCACACCCATACCTGTGGTTATAACTCAATCCACAGCAGCAACAGCAGCATCAGCAACATCCAATGTTATACCAACGGCGCTAGCTGCCACACCAGTTGCCAGTGTTGCCAGCAGCACGCCCAAGCAATTGCCCTATTACAATACAATCTATGGTAAATTGCAGGAGACGTCGTCAACATTGTCAACGAGCGCTGCTTTGATGTCCACGCCATTATCCAAAATGAGTAGTGTTCCCAGTTTGGCAGAGTATTTGGAGGCAACAAAATCCAAGGCAGCGGCACAGCAAGCTAAAACTATACATGCAACTGCAAGCAGTGGTGTTGGTGCTGCTCTGGATAAAATGCCGCCGCCTACATCAACTCCAATAAAATTATATACGCGTACCGCTAGTCATGATCCGCGCTTGAATCCTATGCTTACTGTACCGGAGCCGGCACCAATGCCAAAGCGTAAACTGTCTATTAGTGAATATCGTATGAGACATCGTCCATCTGTGGACACACCCATACCGCCTACAACACCCACAACACCACCAGAACGCGCCTTTGCCAAGCCACAAACCATCAACAAATGCTCCCTGCAGTCGCCGGAACGTTATCAGGCAGCAATACGCGAACGTCGCAATTCCATCAGCGTGCATCATAATAACAATAGCAGCGGCATTGGTCAACATCATTACTATCAGCCACAGGCTGGACAACATCAGCATCTAACACCGTCGTCCGCCCTCAAGAGCAATTCAATGAACTCGGCAGCAGCAACGCTTAATACTGTCAATAGCATCCTCAACACCGCCCACAAGCTGCACATGTTCGATGATAAGCCCAAGAGTAAGTATCAATAATTTAATTATTACTAGAATTAAAAATACTTATACTTATACGTATATTAACTTACAGGTGGACACTTTAATGCTGCACCAACATTGCTTGAACAGCAGCAGGAGAAGATGAGTGAACGCTCACGTTGTCTGCATCGCACCATTTCATGTGATTCGCGTGTCATGGATCGTTTGGGTGTTGGTCCACCCGTTAGCGGAAGCATATTGGATAAAAAGAACACTAACTCCAGGCGTGATGGCATATAAAGGGATTCTTGCAGCCAGAAGTTAGGTTAGTTATCATCTATATATAAATATATCACCTGATTAGCGGCATTTTTAAGTCTTTTGCATATTGCATTTAAATATGACCCACTCCGCTTGGCTTAGATTTCATTATAATAAAATCTTTATATTGGTTTATATTGTCCAAGAAATTTTCTTATGCAAATAAAACATGTTTCCCCATTTTTCAACCTCACTCCACAACCTCACTCTACAACCTCACTCCACAACCTCATTCCGCAACCTCACTCCACAACCTGACCACATAATCTCACTCCACAACTTCACAACCTCACCCCACAACCACACTCAACAACCTCACCCCACAACCGCACTCCACAATTTTACTCCACAATTTTACTCCTCAATCTCACTCCACAATCTCACCCCACACCCACACTCCACAATTTTACTCCTCAACTTCACTCCACAACCTCAACCCACAACCACACTCCACAACCTCACCCCACAACCTCACCTCACAACATCACCCCACAACCTTACTCCACAATTTTACTCCACAATTTTACTCCATAATTTTACTCCTCAATCTCACTCCACAATCTCACCCCACAATCTTACCCCACACCCACACTCCAAAATTTTACTCCTCAACTTCACTCCACAACCTCAACCCACAACCACACTCCACAACCTCATCCCACAACATCACCCCACAACCTTACTCCACAATTTTACTCCATAATTTTACTCCTCAATCTCACTCCACAATCTCACCCCACAATCTCACCCCACACCCACACTCCACAATTTTACTCCTCAACTTCACTCCACAACCTCACTCCACAACCTCACTCCACAACCTCACTCCACAATCTCTCCCCACAACCTCACTCCACAACCTCACTCCACAACCTCACCCCACAATCTCTCCCCACAATCTCACCCCACAACCTTCCTCCACAACCACACTCCACAACCTCACCCCACAATCTCTCCCTACAATCTCACTCTATAACCTCACTCCACAACCTCACTCCACAACCTCACTCCACAACCTCACTCCACAATTTTACTCCTCAACCTCACTCCTAAACTTCACTCCACAACCGAACTTCCTTATTAACTTATATTTAATTCGTTCAATGGTTAACATAGATCCTTGTATTCATACATTATATTATATAATTAGTCCCTTTGCCGTCCGTCCGTCCGTGCGTCCTTCCGTCTGTCCTTCCGTCCGTCCTTCCGTCCGTCCGTTCGTCTGTCCGTTCGTCTGTCTGTTCGTCTGTCCGTTCGTCTGTCCGTTCGTCTGTCCGTTCGTCTGTCCGTTCGTCCGTATGTCCGTCTGTCTGTCTGTCTGTCTGTCTGTCTGTCTGTCTGTCTGTCTGTCTGTCTGTCTGTCTGTCTGTCTGTCTGTCTGTCTGTCTGTCCGTCCGTCCGTCTCTATGAACGCCTGTTTCTCAGAGATTATAAGAGATAGAGCAACCAAATTTGAAACTTAGATTTGTTATTTTCGTACGCTATACGAGTTTGTTTTAGATTTTTGAATTTCCTCCCCTGACCCCCGCAAAACGAAAAAAATCGATTACACACAATTTTCAGCCGATCAAATTTCTTTTTGGCACACATAATAATTTGATTATTATTGATCTACGTTTTGAATTTAATTAAGATTATATAAAAAACACGGAAGTTATAAAACGTTATAGAACGTGGTGAACTAAAAGGGGCGCGCAATGGGTAAGTACGTGTACAACTGTGTGTTTGTACTCGGGTACACTCGCCTACAGATTTCTTACTTGTTTTATATTATATATGTATATAATAATATATAATTATATATTATAATATATATATATAAAAAATATAAAAAATTGTATAATAAATTTTATATTATATAATTAATATTTTATTTTTTCTTCCTTTATTCTTTCACAGCAATTGTCAGAAATCAACGAGAATATAGAAAACTGAAGTATGTAACCCAGTTATGAAAATGTTTTTCCAATGTGAAAAGCACAATGAAACCACCACCCCCGTATTAAAAAGAAGGCAATTTCCTTATTTACAAAAAGAAGAAAAATACAAAAAGCGCAAAAGAAGTCCCGGAAATATCTTGAATTATACATTAATAGAAAATGTAAAAAAAGATTTATTTATTATTTTTGTGTTGTAATTGCTAAATGCACTCATACTATACCTACTTATTAGTAATATTACTACTACTACTACTACTAATACTAACTACTACTATTACTACTACTACTATTCCAATTATTACTATTATTGCATATTTCTATATATATGTAAGAAATTTGAAATTTAAAAAAAGGAAATTTGGAACAACCTAAGACAGACAATATCATCAATAACAACGACAGCAACATTAATAACAACATCAATAACAACAGCAACAACAACATCAACAACAACGACACCATCAACAACAGCAAAATTAAAACCAGCAACATGAAACCAAGCAAGCAAGCAACAACAACAAAAACAATAAATTTAATATATAAAAAGAAAAAGGATATTTACCAAAACAACAGGAGAAAAAAAAGAAAGAATAAATTGTAAATTTTAATGGGAAATTTTTCTGTGTAATAATTTCCCTACAAACCTATTTAGTTTTTTAATAGTGGAGTCTTTTCGTAACAATTGCTTAACTTATAATTCTATTCTATGTATATATAATATACAAATATATACATAGCGCTATAATTATATAGGTGTAGAGATACAGAAAATAACCTAAACAAATTAAAAAGATATATATTTATATCTCTCAAGTTGTTATTTAAATATAAAATATTCATTTGAATTTAAATAATTATGTACATTATATAGTTTATATATATATATTTTTTTTTAGTAGATATTACATATAAAGTTTTAAGTTTCGTAAAGTTTTTCAAGAATTTTCTTTTGTTTTTAATTACTATATAATTTAACTGAAATATAAAAAGTAAACCCACAAACTACAAGAATATATATATAGAAAAAAAAGTACACAAAATATAAATATTATAATTCCTATTATTTTATTCAATTATTATTATTATTAAAATTACTTTTTTTTTTATTTTTTGTGCACTTAAAACTACTTTGATATATTATACTTATCAACATTATTATTACATTAATTGTAATAGTTGTAATTAGCTGAGTATATATTAATAATAAATGACAAAAAAAAATCTACATGAAACTATCATATTTAACCAATAGCAACAGCAATATATAGCCAGGCTTTTAGCGCGAGCAATATGAGAAACCAAAATAAAACTAAAAAAGAAAAACAAAAACAGTAAAAGAAAAAATGATGAGAAAACTCGGCACAGAGCAAAATAAAAAATATAAAAAAAAACCAAATTTGTAAATTTTTTTTTATGCAAATAAACTTAAGAGTTAAACGCTATTGTTAATTATATTCGTACATAAAAACAAGAAAGCAAAAAACAAACAGTCGTTTTATTGTTATTCTTAACTAAATTCAAGAAAAACAAAAGCAAAAATAAAATTTCAAAATCAAATTCAAGATATATGTATATATATATATATATATATATATATATATATATATATATATATATATATATATATATATATATATATACATATATATTTGTGTGTATATATGTATATATCTTAATATATAGTTTCTAAGGTTGAAACATTGAAAAAGAGTACAAAACGCGAAGTAATTGAACGTAATTAAACTTAAGCAATACATAATACAACAAAATTAATTTATTAACACCATATATATATATATATATATGATGAAAGAAATAATAATACAAAAACAAAAATATTGGTCTTAAATTGGCCATCGCGTATTTAGCTTTAATTTTAAACAGCTTAAACTAAATGTTGACGCCTCGATCCTTTTACACTCCCAGAAACCTTAAATGGTAATAAAACCCTTAACTATAAAGCTACTCACATTTTTTGTATAAAAAAACAAATAGTTGCTTTTGGTTAATATATAGTTCTTCAGATTTACAAAACAACAAAAAGAATATTTCAGAATTATATTGATAATCGAAAAATGAAAATGAAATGAAAACTAAAAACTAAAAACTAAAAAGAAAAACAGAAATTGACCCTGTGAATATTTTGCGTATTTTATTCAATATTAAAAACAAAAAAAACAAAAACAAAAAAAATTACAACTAATGTTTGAAGTAGTGATATTTTTTTTTTTTTTATACACATTAAAATAAGTATACATATAAATGTATATACATATATAATCTACATTATAGTAATTAATATTAATTTAGTTAAGCATAAAAGTGTTGTAGAACATAAGATGAGTTTTATCGTATATAAATATATCTAGTATTTAATATAGGATTGTTCTCCAATGTAAGAATCCCTAATTTTATTATATTCTATCCTATCTCTGTTGTTTAAGATGGTTACAAGTTAGATCTTCCATAATTGGCAAGTCAGTTTGATATTATTTAGTTTTGTTTGGATTTATTGCTCATTATATATTTTAAATTATATCTTAGCCATTTTTCTGATGAGATATATATTAGATTTAAAGAAAGATTTCAGCTAAAATTTGGAACATAATAATTAGCTAATTGAGTATCCAATTATGTTAAAGTTTACTGTATAATATAAAGTTGTCTGCTTCTTGCTTTTGAATTTTAAATTTCAAATTGAAAATCAAATGAAAATCCAAGCTATAACTAATGTTATCTAATGCTTATTATTGTACATGAACAATTCTTAAGGTCTAAAGCGTAAACCATCTTAAAAAAAATATAAATATAAAAATAAATTAATTTCCATTAAACAAAAAAAAAAAAAAAAAAACAAGAATAAAATAATAATAAAAATAAAATAAAAAAATTATTATTCTTAACGAAAATTAAAAAAAATGAAATATGATCTTGTTAACCAGTAGAAGCTAGCTTGATAACAATTAGATTTAAGTTAAAAAGTTGTAAAGAATTTGTTGGTCCTTCATTTTGTACATATACTGTATAAATGTGCATATATTTAAATAAATGCAACTATTTGTTTTTTTATACAAAAAATGTGAGTAGCTTTATAGTTAAGGGTTTTATTACCATTTAAGGTTTCTGGGAGTGTAAAAGGATCGAGGCGTCAACATTTAGTTTAAGCTGTTTAAAATTAAAGCTAAATACGCGATGGCCAATTTAAGACCAATATTTTTGTTTTTTGTATTATTATTTCTTTCATCATATATATATATATATATATGGTGTTAATAAATTAATTTTGTTGTATTATGTATATACTTAAGTTTAATTACGTTCAATTACTTCGCGTTTTGTACTCTTTTTCAATGTTTCAACCTTAGAAACTATATATTAAGATATATACATATATACACACAAATATATATGTATATATATATATATATATATATAATATATATATATATATAAACATATATCTTGAATTTGATTTTGAAATTTTATTTTTGCTTTTGTTTTTCTTGAATTTAGTTAAGAATAACAATAAAACGACTGTTTGTTTTTTGCTTTCTTGTTTTTATGTACGAATATAATTAACAATAGCGTTTAACTCTTAAGTTTATTTGCATAAAAAAAAATTTACAAATTTGGTTTTTTTTTTATATTTTTTATTTTGCTCTGTGCCGAGTTCTCATGCATTTTTTTCTTTTACTGTTTTTGTTTTTCTTTTTTAGTTTTATTTTGGTTTCTCATATTGCTCGCGCTAAAAGCCTGGCTATATATTGCTGTTGCTATTGGTTAAATATGATAGTTTCATGTAGATTTTTTTTTGTCATTTATTATTAATATATACTCAGCTAATTACAACTATTACAATTAATGTAATAATAATGTTGATAAGTATAATATATCAAAGTAGTTTTAAGTGCACAAAAAATAAAAAAAAAAGTAATTTTAATAATAATAATAATTGAATAAAATAATAGGAATTATAATATTTATATTTTGTGTACTTTTTTTTCTATATATATATTCTTGTAGTTTGTGGGTTTACTTTTTATATTTCAGTTAAATTATATAGTAATTAAAAACAAAAGAAAATTCTTGAAAAACTTTACGAAACTTAAAACTTTATATGTAATATCTACTAAAAAAAAATATATATATATAAACTATATAATGTACATAATTATTTAAATTCAAATGAATATTTTATATTTAAATAACAACTTGAGAGATATAAATATATATCTTTTTAATTTGTTTAGGTTATTTTCTGTATCTCTACACCTATATAATTATAGCAGCTATGTACAATATTTGTATATTATATATACATACGAATCAGAATTATAAGTTAAGCAATTGTTACGAAAAGACTCCACTATTAAAAAACTAAATAGGTTTGTAGGGAAATTATTACACAGAAAAATTTCCCATTAAAATTTACAATTTATTCTTTCTTTTTTTTCTCCTGTTGTTTTGGTAAATATCCTTTTTCTTTTTATATATTAAATTTATTGTTTTTGTTGTTGTTGCTTGCTTGCTTGGTTTCATGTTGTTGGTTTTAATTTTGCTGTTGTTGATGGTGTCGTTGTTGTTGATGTTGTTGTTGCTGTTGTTATTGATGTTGTTATTAATGTTGCTGTCGTTGTTATTGATGATATTGTCTGTCTTAGGTTGTTCCAAATTTCCTTTTTTTAAATTTCAAATTTCTTACATATATATAGAAATATGCAATAATAGTAATAATTGGAATAGTAGTAGTAGTAATAGTAGTAGTTAGTATTAGTAGTAGTAGTAGTAGTAATATTACTAATAAGTAGGTATAGTATGAGTGCATTTAGCAATTACAACACAAAAATAATAAATAAATCTTTTTTTACATTTTCTATTAATGTATAATTCAAGATATTTCCGGGACTTCTTTTGCGCTTTTTGTATTTTTCTTCTTTTTGTAAATAAGGAAATTGCCTTCTTTTTAATACGGGGGTGGTGGTTTCATTGTGCTTTTCACATTGGAAAAACATTTTCATAACTGGGTTACATACTTCAGTTTTCTATATTCTCGTTGATTTCTGACAATTGCTGTGAAAGAATAAAGGAAGAAAAAATAAAATATTAATTATATAATATAAAATTTATTATACAATTTTTTATATTTTTTATATATATATATTATAATATATAATTATATATTATTATATACATATATAATATAAAACAAGTAAGAAATCTGTAGGCGAGTGTACCCGAGTACAAACACACAGTTGTACACGTACTTACCCATTGCGCGCCCCTTTTAGTTCACCACGTTCTATAACGTTTTATAACTTCCGTGTTTTTTATATAATCTTAATTAAATTCAAAACGTAGATCAATAATAATCAAATTATTATGTGTGCCAAAAAGAAATTTGATCGGCTGAAAATTGTGTGTAATCGATTTTTTTCGTTTTGCGGGGGTCAGGGGAGGAAATTCAAAAATCTAAAACAAACTCGTATAGCGTACGAAAATAACAAATCTAAGTTTCAAATTTGGTTGCTCTATCTCTTATAATCTCTGAGAAACAGGCGTTCATAGAGACGGACGGACGGACAGACAGACAGACAGACAGACAGACAGACAGACAGACAGACAGACAGACAGACAGACAGACGGACATACGGACGAACGGACAGACGAACGGACAGACGAACGGACAGACGAACGGACAGACGAACAGACAGACGAACGGACAGACGAACGGACGGACGGAAGGACGGACGGAAGGACAGACGGAAGGACGCACGGACGGACGGACGGCAAAGGGACTAATTATATAATATAATGTATGAATACAAGGATCTATGTTAACCATTGAACGAATTAAATATAAGTTAATAAGGAAGTTCGGTTGTGGAGTGAAGTTTAGGAGTGAGGTTGAGGAGTAAAATTGTGGAGTGAGGTTGTGGAGTGAGGTTGTGGAGTGAGGTTGTGGAGTGAGGTTATAGAGTGAGATTGTAGGGAGAGATTGTGGGGTGAGGTTGTGGAGTGTGGTTGTGGAGGAAGGTTGTGGGGTGAGATTGTGGGGAGAGATTGTGGGGTGAGGTTGTGGAGTGAGGTTGTGGAGTGAGGTTGTGGGGAGAGATTGTGGAGTGAGGTTGTGGAGTGAGGTTGTGGAGTGAGGTTGTGGAGTGAAGTTGAGGAGTAAAATTGTGGAGTGTGGGTGTGGGGTGAGATTGTGGGGTGAGATTGTGGAGTGAGATTGAGGAGTAAAATTATGGAGTAAAATTGTGGAGTAAGGTTGTGGGGTGATGTTGTGGGATGAGGTTGTGGAGTGTGGTTGTGGGTTGAGGTTGTGGAGTGAAGTTGAGGAGTAAAATTTTGGAGTGTGGGTGTGGGGTAAGATTGTGGGGTGAGATTGTGGAGTGAGATTGAGGAGTAAAATTATGGAGTAAAATTGTGGAGTAAAATTGTGGAGTAAGGTTGTGGGGTGATGTTGTGAGGTGAGGTTGTGGGGTGAGGTTGTGGAGTGTGGTTGTGGGTTGAGGTTGTGGAGTGAAGTTGAGGAGTAAAATTGTGGAGTGTGGGTGTGGGGTGAGATTGTGGAGTGAGATTGAGGAGTAAAATTGTGGAGTAAAATTGTGGAGTGCGGTTGTGGGGTGAGGTTGTTGAGTGTGGTTGTGGGGTGAGGTTGTGAAGTTGTGGAGTGAGATTATGTGGTCAGGTTGTGGAGTGAGGTTGCGGAATGAGGTTGTGGAGTGAGGTTGTAGAGTGAGGTTGTGGAGTGAGGTTGAAAAATGGGGAAACATGTTTTATTTGCATAAGAAAATTTCTTGGACAATATAAACCAATATAAAGATTTTATTATAATGAAATCTAAGCCAAGCGGAGTGGGTCATATTTAAATGCAATATGCAAAAGACTTAAAAATGCCGCTAATCAGGTGATATATTTATATATAGATGATAACTAACCTAACTTCTGGCTGCAAGAATCCCTTTATATGCCATCACGCCTGGAGTTAGTGTTCTTTTTATCCAATATGCTTCCGCTAACGGGTGGACCAACACCCAAACGATCCATGACACGCGAATCACATGAAATGGTGCGATGCAGACAACGTGAGCGTTCACTCATCTTCTCCTGCTGCTGTTCAAGCAATGTTGGTGCAGCATTAAAGTGTCCACCTGTAAGTTAATATACGTATAAGTATAAGTATTTTTAATTCTAGTAATAATTAAATTATTGATACTTACTCTTGGGCTTATCATCGAACATGTGCAGCTTGTGGGCGGTGTTGAGGATGCTATTGACAGTATTAAGCGTTGCTGCTGCCGAGTTCATTGAATTGCTCTTGAGGGCGGACGACGGTGTTAGATGCTGATGTTGTCCAGCCTGTGGCTGATAGTAATGATGTTGACCAATGCCGCTGCTATTGTTATTATGATGCACGCTGATGGAATTGCGACGTTCGCGTATTGCTGCCTGATAACGTTCCGGCGACTGCAGGGAGCATTTGTTGATGGTTTGTGGCTTGGCAAAGGCGCGTTCTGGTGGTGTTGTGGGTGTTGTAGGCGGTATGGGTGTGTCCACAGATGGACGATGTCTCATACGATATTCACTAATAGACAGTTTACGCTTTGGCATTGGTGCCGGCTCCGGTACAGTAAGCATAGGATTCAAGCGCGGATCATGACTAGCGGTACGCGTATATAATTTTATTGGAGTTGATGTAGGCGGCGGCATTTTATCCAGAGCAGCACCAACACCACTGCTTGCAGTTGCATGTATAGTTTTAGCTTGCTGTGCCGCTGCCTTGGATTTTGTTGCCTCCAAATACTCTGCCAAACTGGGAACACTACTCATTTTGGATAATGGCGTGGACATCAAAGCAGCGCTCGTTGACAATGTTGACGACGTCTCCTGCAATTTACCATAGATTGTATTGTAATAGGGCAATTGCTTGGGCGTGCTGCTGGCAACACTGGCAACTGGTGTGGCAGCTAGCGCCGTTGGTATAACATTGGATGTTGCTGATGCTGCTGTTGCTGCTGTGGATTGAGTTATAACCACAGGTATGGGTGTGGCTTGCACAGAGCTATTAGTGGGCGTGGTTGTTGTTGTTGCTGCTGCTGCTGCTGCTGCAGGCTTAAGCTTAGGCATTAAATTTTTAATTGCTGCTTGTTTTTGCTGCAGTTGTAGTTGCTGCTGCTGCTGTTTTTGCAGTTGCTGCTGTTTTTGCAGTTGCTGCTGTTGTTGCAGTTGCTGCTGCTGTTGTTGTTGCTGCAATTGTAGCTTCTGCTGATTGTTAAGCTTTTGCTTAGTACTAACCATTGCAGCATCTTTTTCCTTAACCTTCTCCTTAAGCTTCTCCTTATCCTTGTTCTTGTCCTTCTCTTTATCTTTATCTTTTTCTTTAACTTTGTCTTTCTCCTTGTCTTTGTCTTTATCCTTGTCCTTCTCCTTGTCTTTTGCTTTCTGCTTCTTCTCACGATCCTTCTTCTTGCTCTTCTTCTTCTCTTTCTTCTCCTTCTTTATAGCAGCAGCAATAAGCGCCGCCTGCTGCCGACTGCCACACATCGATTCACGGCGACGCCCGATGGTCGTCAGTTTGCCGCTAGCAATAGCTGCAGCAAGGCTCAACGGTGCACTAACATCCTGGCTGTTATTATGATTATGATTATGATGTTGATGCTGATGTGGATGATGATGATGATGGTGATGATGATGATGGTGATGATGATTATTCTCCTTGCGATGCTGCGCAGCAGGCATATTAGCTGCAGGCACCACCAATGCTGCTGTCAACGTGGGTCCCTGCTGCTGATGATGATGATGTTGATGCGGTGTCCGGCTGCTGTTGAGCAATAAGCTGCTGCTTAGGATTTGGCTATTGGGTTTGGTTAGTTCTTGTTCGAAGTTGGTTTGACGCTTCTTTGTTACGGGCGGGAGCGGTGCTTTAATTGGGGCGGTTGTAAGCGTTAGGGGCGTGCCAGGTGTAATGCACATGGACATGGTGCGACGTCGCAGAGCGGATTGTTTTTGCTGCTGCTGCTGCTGTTGTTGTTGTTGTTGATGTTGCTCGAGTGTGTTGCTGATGTGCTTAGTTTTGCCGTTAGCTGTTGCCAATGTTGCTCCTGCTGTTGCTGCTGCTCTTGCTGCTGCTGTTGCTGCTGCTGCTGTTGGTGCAGTTGTTGTTGTTGTTGTTGTTACAACAGTTGATGGAGCAAGTGTTGGTGCCGGCATGGCAGCCGCTGGAATTGTAGTTGTGACACCACCAATTATTGCTGAAGCAATTACTATTTCTCCTGATGTTGCAATTGGTGTTGCACTTGCTGTTGCAGTCGAAGTTGCAGTCGCAGTTGCTGCTGCTGCCACTTTCTGTTTACTTCCTTTGGGCAATTTCTTTTTAATCTCCGTTGCAACCATTGCTGCTGCCAGCGCAAGCTTCTGCTTCTCCTTGTCCTTGGACTTCTTCTTATCCTTCTTCGACTTCTTAAGCTGCTTCACACGTGCCCGCTTCTCGCCCTTATCCTTGCTGGACTTTTTAGTGGGCACATCTGCACCGCTACTGCAACTATTATTGCTGCTGCCCCCCTTACTGGATGAGCCCCCGGTTGCTTTCTTGTTGCGCGACTGCAGGAAGGATATGTTTGCTGCATGGAAGGACAACAGACGCTCTTGTATATCCAATTCGGATAAGTTTTTAGTTTCTGCTGCAGAAAGTTCTGTGCCTGCTTCTCCATCTTCAGTTGCAGCATCTGCTGCTTTTGCTGCTGCCACTGCTGCTGCAGCTGCTTGTTTTGTTGTTGCTGTTTGTTTTGTTGTTGCTGTTGCTTGTTTAACTGCAGTTTGTGTGGGCTTGACAGCTGCTGCTGCTGCAGATGTTATTGTTGCCTTTGTTACTGCTACTTTAACAGTTGCTGCTGTTTGTTTCGCGGCTGATGCTGCTGCAACTGTTGTTGCTGCTGATTTTGTTATTGCTGTTAATTTAACTGCTGCAGCAGCTTGTTTTGCTGTGACTTGTTTACCCGCCGCCGCTGCTGTTGCTGTTGCCGCTTGTTTAGCAGTTACTGCTGCGGTTTTTACTGCTGATGCTGTTGTTGCCGCCACTGCTGCTGCTGCTGCTGTTGTTGTCGTGGCTTCCAATTTAAGCTTCTTCTTTAACGGTTCACCCTCCTCCTTGACAGCTGCAGCACGGATTTTAATAGCCGTCTTAACAGTTTCCACATGCAAAGCAGTTGCTGCTGTTGTGATTGCCACTGCAGCTGCAGCTGCTGCTGTTGCTGATGTGCGTAACAGCGATTCACCTGGTTTGGGTTCTGGCATTGGATCCATCTTGGTTACAGCTACTACTGTGGATGCATCCAGCTCTGGTTTAATCCTTGCCTTCAGCTCTATTTTGGGTACACGTTGATCTTCCACTTTATCGCTTATGATTTCTGGCTTTGGCTGGAGTTGTTGTTGCTGCTGCTGCTGCTGTTGTTGCTGCTGCTCTTGTTGTTGCTGCTGCTGTTGCTGCTGCTGCTGCTGTTGCTCCTCCTCCTGTTCCCGCTTCACCTTAAGCAGCTCCTCAAACTTATCACATGCCTGACTCTCCTCACGTTCCACATCAATTTTAACATCCTCAGCAGCAGCACTTGTATCCTCCGGTTCAATCTTAACCAGATTATCCTCAGCAACAATTTGCTGTGCACCAGGACTGGGTGAGCGCAATATATCCACATCATCCTGTTCATCATGTTCGAATGGCAGATGATGATGTGTTGTATCCACCTTCAATATTTCAGTTTTTGGTTGAATTTCAATTTTGTGCTCTTCCTCGCCAGCGTTTCCAATGACATCAATATGCGGCTCCTCAATGGATGTCGCCTCCAAGCCACCATTGCTAACCACCACTAGACGTCGCTTCTTCAACGGTGTACTAAAGCCATTCGATAGCAATGGCGGTGTCTGCTGCGATGGTGAAATGCTCGGCGTGGCTGTGACTTGTGCCTGCAGCTGCAACTGATTGGTGTCTGTGGTCTCCTCGCTGATTGCCTGGCGCAGCCAGCGCTTCTTTACCGACGAGTTGTTCTGCACGGATGGCATTTGCAATTGGGAACGTTCGGGAACCTCCACTTGGTTTATGAATTGCTCTACTTTAAGCAATGCTGGTGGTTGTGTTGTATCCACAATTGATTGCTGCTGCTGCTGCTGCTGTTGTTGCTGCTGTTCTTGCTGCTGCTGCTGCTGCTGCTGCTGTTGTTGTTGTTGTTGTTGTAATTGCTCACGTGAACCATTTATTTCACACATTGCTGCCTGCACTAAACTATCCAATCCAGACTGTTGCTGGTGATGCGCCTGTTGCTGTTGTTGCTGCTGTTGCTGTTGCTGCTGTTGTTGTTGTTGCTGCTGCTGTTGTTGTTGTTTTTGCTGCTGTTCTTGTTCGCTTTGTTCGGATTGCTGAAACCAACTGGACATTAGCGTCTTTTTAGTCTTGGCACCACTTGGCGGACACTTAAATTCGCCGACGGACGGAGATTGCAATTGATTGGCAACTGATTGCTGTGGCTGATGTTCCAGCGGTCCCATCGCAGCTTCAATTAACAGGCAAGCACTGCTGACGGATGATGAAGCTGATGATGAGGGAGCACTCACTGCTGGAGATTTGAATGCATCACAGTTGTTGTGGGCTAATGATAATAGCAAGCCAGCAGCATGATCTGCCGATTGTTGTTGTTGTTGCTGCTGTTGTGGTTGTTGCTGCTGCTGCTGCTGCTGCTGCTGCTGCTGCTGCTGTTGTTGCTGCTGCTGTTGTTGCTGCTGCTGTTGTTGCTGCTGCTGTTGTTGCTGCTGTTGTTGCTGCTGCTGTTGTTGCTGCTGCTGTTGATACTGTTGCTGCTGTTTTTGTTGTGAAGTTGGTGAAGTTATCTCCAGATTAGTGTGCGACTCGTTATCCGATTCAATGACACTCTTGCGTCGCTTATTGTTGTTGTTGTTGTAGCTGCGACTCACTTTGCGCTTCTTCTTGCTGCGACGAGTTGTGCAACTGTTGCTGGCGTTATTGCTGTTGTTGCTATTGTTAGGTGTGCCCACAGTTGAATCCTGTGACTCACTTATGGAATTGCTACTAGCGTTGCGTTTACGTGGCGATGCTGGTGAATTGCTGCAACGTTGCTGCTTGTTGCCCACCTGCCGGCTATCGCCGCCAGCAGCAGCTGTTGCACTAGCCTTCTTGCCACGTGCCTCCTGCTTTTCCATCTTATCAATGGCACGCAGTATGGCCTCCAGTTTACGCTCCTCTCGTGACTTTGGTTTGTCCTTCTTGGCGGCAGGAGTTGAAGTTTTTGGTGCGCTACTCGTTGTTGCTGCTGCTGCTGTTGTTGTTGTTGTTGTTGTTGTTGTTGTTGTTGCTGCTGCAGCTGCTGTTGTTGTTGTTGCTGCTGTTGAATCATCTTTTGCCTCCAGTGCGGCGGAACAGCTGTTTGCTGTTGATTTCGCTGGTGGTCTACGAGTTGCTGGCGTTGTGATGTTACTACAACTGTTGCTATTGCTGCTGCTGCTACTGCCGCTGCTGCTGTTGTTGTTGTTGTTGTTATTGCTAATTACATGTAAATTAGCTTTTGCAGGTGTTTTCGCTGGCGCTACAGCCGCTTGTTGCAGCTGTTGCTGTTGCATTTTTGTTTGTAGCTGCGCCGCCTGCTGCTGCTGTACTTGTTGCTGCTGTTGTTGTTGCTGCTGTTGTTGTTGTTGTGACTGTTGTTTTTGTTGCGTTATTGACATTTTCACTGGCGCTGCAATATGCGTTGTAGCAGTTGCATGTAAAGTTTGCAACGCACTGACAGCCATACGTGCCTCATCGGGCAACTGTTGCTGCTGTTTACCGAATTCTTGCTGGTTTTGTTCAATACTTTGTTTTTGTTGTTTCGATTGATGCTGCTGTTGTTGTTGTTGTTGTTGTTGCTGCTTCTGCTGTTGTTGTTGTTGTTGTTGCTGCTGCTGCTTTTCATCCTGCCTTTGGTCTCTTTGTTGCCGCTGTGAATTGAGCTGCTGTTGCTGTTGTTGTTGTTGCTGCTGCTGCTGTTGTTGTTGTTGCTTCTGCTGCTGTTGTTGTTGTTGCTGCTGCTGTTGCGGTTGCAAGTAATAAGTAGACACAGGTCGCTGTGCTGCGGCCGCAGCAGCAATTACCGCTAAAGGTTCTTTCTGCGGCTGCTGTTGCTGCTGCTGTTGCTGCAAAAGTGATGTTTGCACCTGCACTGGTTTCGCCAACAACTGTGGAGATAACAACATTGGAGTTGGCAATGCCGCCAGTATCTGCTGTTGTTGTTGCGTTGGACTTCGCTGCAGTAGCGATATTTGTTGCTGCTGCTGCAATGTTGGTGATTGCAGTTGTGTGGGCGTTGGCGATGGTATCGACACCGATGGCGATGAGGAGGATGTACAGATACCTGAATCATGCAATATACTGGACATCGAGACAGAGCAAGAGTTGTTGCTATTGCCACCATTGCTGTTGCTGCTGCAGAGCATGGCTGCAGCCGTAGATGCAGCAGCACCAACAGTTGCTGATACCATTGCGGCACTGGGCTTAAAGCCAAGATTCAAATGAGTCAGTTGTGGACTATTGAGACCCATATGGCTGCTGCTTTCACCACTTGAAGATGTTGAACGATTGCGAGCTGTTGCTGTGGCTGCTGCTGCTGCCGCTGAAACTGCAACAGTATTACCCAAGCCCATGGTGAGTTGTATTGCTGCAGCGCTATTAACAGTTGCTGCTGCTGCTGCTGCCGCTGCGGCGGCTGCAGCTGCTTTATTGCGATGACTGCTTCTCGGCTGAGCAGGTGGTGCCTGCAGCTGCTGTTGCACGGCCAGCGGCAAGGCGAACAGACAATCACTGCCCAGATCACAGGCACATCTGGTGCTTGTTGGCTGGATTACTGCTGAATGTGATTTCTTCTGCTCAACAGCGGCCAAGTCGTGCGGCTCATGACGCACCGTTATTTCGGTTTGGGCACGTATTTGGGTCAATGCCACAATATAGAGATGCAGTGTACCCTTTTCGAAATAATGCTGCAGTTCGGCATTGGGTCGGCAGGAGCGACGCACGAAACGTGCATCATTACCATAGGTGCGCGTGTCGACACAGACTTCGGGTCCTTTCAGATAGGCAGGCAAAGGTGGGGGTGGCTGTGAATTTGCTAGATTTGGATGCGTCTGCATGGGCGCCTCCACGCCAGGTAACTGATAGAAGAAAACAAATTGTCCCGGTGTCTTATGAACCTTGAAGCTATTCAAATAGTTACTCGGTGGCGGCGTATTCATGTTAACGGTGGGGTTCTGTGTGCGGAACTGTGTTGTCAGCATATACTTGCCACGTAGCTCATGTATGGGTGCATGTGGCGCCAGATCAACGCTACTTATGAGCACCTTAGCGCCAGCATAGGGTATCAATTGTGCACGTCGCTCCAATTCGGTGGCACAGCCGCCAGCAATTTGACGCAAAGCCTTATTCTCCGTATTCTGTATGCTCTGTAGGAGACTCGGTTGCTTCTGTATGGCATGTAGGCGTGCCCGGAGCTCAGGTGAATAATGATTTGTGACAGCATATTCATACTGTTCGATCCATTGACGCAAATTGGCTGCATGCTTCTCGGCAGCGGTGAGCGCAGGGCTATTGCTACCACTGCCATCAACGCTTGATTTGCTTTTCCGTTTGCTGCTCTTCTTTACAGATTTGGCATTGGATGAACTGCCGCCGTGTGCATTGCCACTATTATTTGACGCTTTGTCACTGTTCTTTTTGCTCTTCTTAACTGTGCCACCGCCGCCAGTGGAGCCATCTTTGGTTTTCTTTGATTTCTTCGATATGCCGCCACCAACTGTACCGCCGCCTGTAGTGGCATAGCCACCATTGAGGCCAGAGCCCAGACGCTGCTGTTGCTGATTATGTGACTGCTGGTTTTGTTGATGTTGATGATGATGCTGCTGCTGCTGCTGCTGCTGCTGCTGCTGCTGCTGCTGCTGCTGCTGCTGGTGTTGCAATAATAAATCTTGATTGCTATTAAATGATGGCACACCACTTAATGCTCCACCAGCACCCCCCAGTGGCATACCAGCTGCTGCAGCTGATGCCGCTGCAGCCACACCCACAGCCGCCTGTGAGGCAACCAGCAACATATGTTCTTTACGCTTCTGACGCTGCAATGCGCGTGCTCTGCTCTTATCCACAGCACGTGGCTGGCACAATTCACATTGATACTCCTCCGGTATATTAAGACGATCAATACCCATGCAATCAACATGCTGCCAGGCGCTGTTCCAAGCCAAAACAGATACCATTAGTTATTAATCAATTTCATTAATCATCAGCATTTATGAGATACTTACGAGCACTTGTCACAGCAGATCATATAGCCATCATCATGGGTTAGCTCGCATATGCAGCGGGTGACGGAATCATCCTCGGCTTCTGCTTCGGGCGCTGTTTCCGTCTCCTCACCAGGATCAATATCAGCGCTGGCCAGACGAGAGCTGCTGCTTATAGCCGAATGTGCATCATCATCTGGGGCATGACGTCCCACTAGAAAAACAAATAATTTTAATTAGTTGCAATACTTGTCAAAAAAAACCCAAAAAAAGAAAAGAAAAAATTTCTAATTTGCTGCAACTCACTTTGGTGTCCATAGTAGCTGCCATAGCTGTTTGGTATGTTCGCTGCACCAGTTACCGTTACACCAATGCCACCAAGTGACCATTGCTGTGCCTGCTGCTGTGGCTGTGGCTGCGAGGCTGTAGAACCGCCAGCTGCCACCTGATGCTGTTGTTGCTGCTGCTGCTGCTGCTGTGAGGCGTATGTATGATCTTGCATTACGGCATGCAGTTGCTGTAAACGCAAATCTTGCGTATGTACAGGAACTGGACGCACTTCTTCAATATACAATTCCTCTTCATTTGCGCTAAGCTGTTGCAAATGTGGCGGTAGCTGCTGCTGCTGTTGTTGTTGTTGTTGTTGTTGTTGTTGCTGCTGCTGCTGCGAATGATGATGCATATGTGCAGATATATGCGGCGGCTGCTGTTGTTGTTGCTGCTGCTGCTGTTGCTGTTGCTGTGCCTGTGGCTTCATCATGAGAGTCGTTGCTTCTATAGGCGTCAAATGCGGCGGCAGCAATGCCCCACCAACAGTTGTTGTCGCTGAATGCAGACTATTCGTATTCGAAGTGGAATTATTCCGCAAACTATTCAAATTACTGGCACTGTTGCTGCTGTTGCTACCGCTATTATTATTATTATTATGGTTTAAGCTGCAATGCAAGCAAAAAAGGAATGAATGAAAAAAAATATTATAAAATCTCGTCGTAGCAAAAATTTGAAAATTTTTTTCGTAATTTATATAAACAAAACCTTTAACGTTCTGACGCCTGCAAGCTAATAAACATTGTTATTTGATATCGATAGCTTCGCCTCAGATAAATCTGTAATCTGTATACAGTAGGTGGGGTGGATATATAATAACAAAAATTAGCTGCATATTGCTCAAATTTTACACTGTACTCAAAATTATTGTTTTGTTCACCTTTCGAGAAATAAAATTTTTCAAATTAAATTTTTTTTATTTTATTTTTTTAGTTTTTACTTTTCACTTTTTTTTGTTTCGTTTTATTATTTTTCTCCAATTTTTAATTTTGATATTTTTCATTTTTTTATTTTTTTTTTTTTAATTTTTTTTTTTGTTCGTTTCTATTGTCACGCGTTAAGCAAACTAGATTCGACTAAAATTTATATTTATTAAGCATAACTAATCATAGTTTAACTCAAATCTCTATGACAAATAGATTATAATTTCCTAATCCCACCATATAAAATGTACCGTTACAATCTAATGCTGCCAGCTTTCTGCTGTCTGCTAGTCTCTGTGATCTCTGTTGTAGTCAGTCTACAGCTCAAGTCCAGCAGGTTGGTATATATAAATATATATATATATATATATATATATATATATATATAAAATTTTAACATTATTTTTATTAACAGAATTTTCTACAAAATAATTGCAAAAAAAAAATAGTTATAATTATAAAAAAAAAATAAATAAAAAAAAAAAACATTAGCCATTAAAAAACTATCAAAAATTGGCATAAAAAGTCTACAAAATTCAATCAACAAAAAATACAAAATATAAACCAATTTTATTAATGCCAAATTCTGCCTGAAGTGACGCATAAATTGCGTATACGCCACGTGATGCCATCACGATATTATCAATATTATCAAATTATTGCCCTTGGTTAACTTGGTTAACTGTAATCCCAACTATATATGCTAAAAAGATTGCCGCATGCAAATCCTAATCTTCATTTTAAGGCAATTCTCCCTAAGATCCGCTCTGCAGTCAAAAGGAAATGCAGCTCAATCCATTTTAGTATAAGAACTAATGCTGTTCTGTTTTTGCTAATGTTAAGCATGCATTAGCATTAGCATTATATATATATATAGAATATAGAAGAAGTCTCACCTGTGCTTGTAGTATTCGACCACATTTGGTGGCGGCTTTCGTGTGATGGATGTTTCATGTTGCAGGTGCTGTTGTTGTTGTGGCTTACGTTCCAATGATGCTGCCCTACTGCTGGGCGCACTTATCGATTGACGTCGCGCAGCAGTTGCAGACATATAGGAGGACATCGCAGCACTGCCACTGGCAAAACCATGTGACGAGATACTCACCGATGGTGTATTGTTGCTGCTGCTGTTGGAGGAGGGGGTGTTCACCGTTAGATATGATGGCGTCGTTGCTGTTGTTGTTGTTGAGCAGGTTGTCGTTGATGCAGATGTTAATGTTGAATTTGATGGTGAGCTTGATGACATACCGCCTGCTTGATAATGTGACAATAGCAAATTATTTGTTATTGCTCCACCAGCAGCAGCTGTTGCACTATTACTTTTATTGCTGCCACCACCATAGACAATTTGTGTGGATGTTGGCGTTTGTTGTGTTACTTGCGGTGGTGGCATACTTGCGGTAGCTGCTGCTGCTGCTGCTGCTGCTGCTGCTGCTGCTGCTGCTGCTGCTGCTGCTGTTGCTGTTGCTGTACCTATTGCTGTTGCTGCACCGCCAGCAGTTGTGGGTGATGTTGTTTGCTGTTGGTAACGCTGTTGCTGCTGGCTAAAGGATTTTTGTGCCATACTTTGGAGAATGCGTGCCGATAGCTCATCCGTCATCTGCGTTCCATTAACAATCATCACATCATCGGTTATCAGCGATGATTGTTGCTGTTGCTGCTGATGATCATTGTTGTTGCCGCTGTCACTAACGCTGCTGCTACTGTTGTAGTGTATCCGCTTGGTTTGCGGCTGATGCTGCTGTATGACAGTGCCATGGGAGTTGACAAATTTTATGGCGCCAGGCGTTGATTGTTGCAACATGTAACCGCCGGTAGTAGTTGCTGATGTCTTTTGTTGCAATTGTGTGCCCTGTGGCAAATTTGCGGCTAACTGTTGCAGTGGTTGTTGTTGTTGTTGTTGCACCACATATTTATTATTATTGTTGTTGCTTGCTGTCAGCTTATTGACTTTGTTTGACGTATGTTGCTGCTGCTGTTGCTGCTTAGAATAGGCATTCTGCTGCTGTTGCTGTTGTTGTTGCAGATGCTGCTGCTGCTGCTGCTGCTGTTGTTGCGGTACTGTAGCAATCGACAATGCACTTCCAGCACCACCAACATTATTATATTGTTTAACAAATTTTGTTTTGGCACCAGCTTTGCTCTGAGACGGTTGTTGCTGTGAGGATATAAAAGCTTTAAGCTGTTGTTGTTGCAACATGTTGCCAACGCTTTTCACAGTTATCTTCTGATTTGCCTTCTTAAGCTGCGTCGCAGTCGTACCACCACCACTTCCTGCTGCCGTTGTTATCGCCGGTCGATTACCAGCTGCTGTTGCTGTCGCATATTTTTGCTGCGCTGTTGCCGTTGGCTGCACAATAATCTGTGGCGGTTGCTGTTGTTGTTGTTGTTGTTGTTGCTGCTGCTGCTGCTGCTGCTGCTGCTGCTGCTGCTGCTGCTGCTGCTGCTGCTGCTGCTGCTGCTGCTGCTGCTGCTGCTGCTGCTGCTGCTGCTGCTGCTGCTGCTGCTGCTGCTGCTGCTGCTGCTGCTGCTGCTGCTGCTGCTGCTGCTGCTGCTGCTGCTGCTGCTGCTGGGGTGGCACATACGATTGGAGGCGTGTTACAACACGTGAGCCTAATGTCACCTTTTGCATGACCGATGCATTCGCTGCTGCTTGTTGCGGCGATTGCGTCGTATAACCTTGCAACTGCTTTGAGGTGGCAGCACTTGCACTCGCACCAGCAACAGCACCAGTAGCTGCCGCCTTGTAGGCACCAGCAGCGGTAGCATACTTTTGCTGCTGCTTAACAGCAGGCGTAGCCGTAACATAGGGCATATTTTTGGAGCTGAGATAATTAAGATGCTGCTGTTGTTGTTGTTGTTGTTGTTGTTGTTGTTGCTGCTGCTGCTGCTGCTGCTGCTGCTGCTGCTGCTGCTGCTGCTGCTGCTGTTGTTGTTGTTGTTGTGACTGAGCTGATAGGGGAGGTGCCTGCTTGGAGAGCACTGTGAGATTACTAAGCAACAGTTTAGAGTTATGCGGCGGTGCCACACTCGAGGCATCAATGATGACATTACTCGTACTACCATCGGTGGTCACAATTTTATAAATTTGCGGATTCAGCAATTCATGTTGCTGCTGTGAACTATGTTGCTGCTGTTGTGCTGTTGTACGCACCGCGTACTTTTGTGTGGGCTGCGCTTGAATGGACATACGCCGCTGCATAATGCGCTTTAGCTGCGCCTGCGTTGAAAGGCTGTTGCCATCGATGACAATATGCGGCTGCTGTTGTTGCTGTTGCTGCTGTGGCCCACTGACGCCAATTCTGTTGCTGCTACTGTTGCCGTTATTATTACTATTACTGCTGCTTGTGCTGATAGTATTGTTGGCGCTACCTCCGCTGCCGCTGCCGCTGCCGCTACTGCTGCTGCTGCTGCTGCTGCTGACAACAGGTTCCACAAAAACCGTATCGTGCGTGGACATGGGCATTTTACAAATTGAATTGCTCACAAAAATATTCTCTCTTCTATCGCTTAAAAACTAAATTTATATTTTGCTTTAAAAGGGGGAGAGGGGGCGGGAGGCTTTTTTAACTGGTGCTAAGTTTTTCTTGATCTTCTTCAAATATTGCTGCTGCGTTTTTGATTTTTGGCATTTCACAACACTACTTCACTAGACATCATTTTCACTAGAAGCATATGCCTCTGTTGCCGCCGCTGTTGCTGTTGTTGCTGTTGCTGTTGTTGCTGCTTTTGTTTCTTTTGTTGTTTTTTTAATGATGACTTTTGCCGCGTCGTATAGCTGTTGCGTTTACTACTATCGCTGCTGCTGCTGCTGCTGTTAATGCTGCTGTTTCTACTGTTGCTGTTTGTGTTGTTTTTGTTTTCTTTGTTGCTGTTGCTGTTGCTGCTGCTGCTGCTACTACTTATGCTGCTGCTATTACTTCTGCTGGTGGTGATAGTGCCCCCAAACTTATGGGGGCCTAATGCATAACCAGAAATGCTTTCTTTGTCGGCGTTTGCCTGACCGCTGCTGGCGGCTACTAATTGTGGGCGGCGCGCATTCAAATTGCAAATACGATTTCCAACACTGTGCCACATTACATTGTTAGCCATTACAAACATAACGGTGCGTATTATTTTCACTTCTTCCTCTACTTAGTCGGCGCTTCCTTTTGGCGCACCTGACTTTTTTACTTATATTATTTTTGCTGTCTACCAACTCTCGTTCTTTTTGTTGTTCTTCTTGTTCTTGCTGTTTATATTGTTGTATTTTATTTTTGTTGTGTTTGTGAATTTCTCGTTCTTTTATTTTACTTATTTTTTGTTCTTGTTTTTGAACTGCTCCGGTACAGCGAAGAAACTGTTTTAAGTTCAACTCATCGAACGATCTTTCGTTGTATTTTCCATTTGCTAAAACAAAAAATTAAAAACAAGCGAAAGAAAAAAAAATTAATATTGCATATTTATAAAAAAAATTATTATAAAAATTATATAATAATAATACCAAAATAATTTAACGCATTTAAACATATAAATATCATCTAAAGTTTATCAACCCCTTACTTAATTTACCACAAGGCGCAGGCATAAAAACAAAAACTAAGTGTTCAATAGATTCTAGGTTTAATTCCGCTTATAGATGTGATTCAATGAATTTTAAATATTAAAAATATTAATATTTAAATTTTAGTTGATATTAAGTTAATGAATGGAAATAGTTTAAACAAATTTGTATTTTTAACGGAGGTTTGTTTCTTTCAAGCGTCGATAGACCAAACATTCGATTAACGCAGACTATCGATGACTATACAGTTATACTGTTATGTTATGTAAAAAAAAAACTCACACAAGGCATGCGCATAACAAATTTGAATTTTTTGTATTGCACATCTCAAGTTTAAAAGTTTATAAGTTGATAGACCTCCGTATTCGTAACAAGTTGGCAGCCTCTTACACATCACAACAACAACAAAGACGCATCTGGATGCACTGTAAACTTACATTGTTTATAGCATTTGTAATCCCGTGAGTTTGAATGTGTGTCTGTTGTGTGTGTGTGTATGATTTCAAGGGTTCGCATATTGCCAACTAATAAACAGCTCCCTAGCTGAAACAAAATTTATTCACAACATTAAGTACCGCAAAGTGGAAATCAATTAATAAGGAAACAGAAAACATGGATATACATTTGGTACAAATTAATTGTCAACGTCACAATTATCGTATTAATATTTTAATATACCCATTTAAACGTATTTTGAAATTAGGGTATTGAAACCTGTTTCTTGTTTTCAAATCAAAAGTACTTAGAGGAGAAGCTAAGTTCCCAATTAGATAAATTCTAGGTAGCAATTCTATAATCAGTTTGATTTCATGGAATTTAAAGAAAAAAAACCTATTGTATATTTAAAAGAAACTATTATTAATATATATTTTTATATAAACATTTTGTGTATAGAGTTATCGGGTTTAATTTATATTAAATGAAATTAAAGCTGCTATAAAGCTAGCTTGAGGTATTATATTTAGTGCACAGTATTTGTTTGCATCTTTTTTGTCTTCTATTTGTTTTAGACTCAAACACGGAATATGTCATTTGGTATGTCGTCTGCTATCTCTACGTGTTTCTCTAATTTTATGGTATGTCTTGCGCAGTTTCTTTTCACAGTGCTATTCGTATTTACAAGTTACAAATTTATACTCTTCTACGCGTGCATGTGCAAGCGTATGTATATGTGTATGTGTCTGTTTGTATGATTTGGTCGTTGCCAAAGCCAAAGCAAAAAGTGAATGCACTAATTTCGCCTTGGCATCCGGCGCGGCATTCATGGCAGTCGACGACATCGTCTTACTCGGGCGCACTGTTCGCGCCGCACTGCTCTTGTTTTTGTTATTGTTATTGTTATTGTTGTTGGATTAGTTGTTGCTTTTGCCGCTGTTTTAGTATCTATTACTCGTTGTCGTCGTTGTTTCTTTTGGCATGCATTAAGGTTTTCTAGTTTCTAAGTGCAAGCGCTCTGACAACCAATTTGTCCTATATGCATTGAAAATATCAATTCTAATTGGGAAAAGGCAAGCGGAGTGCGGGCTACAGGCAGTTAGAGCTAAGCATTCCTAAACAGTTTAATTTTCGAAGTAGTTCGCGCTATCGTGTAAAGAATATATAAAGTTTCAGTTCACTTTGCTCGTTCTTCTATTGGATTACTCTCTTTCTCTATCTTTAGCTTTCTTCCTTTATCTCCTTCTCACTCTAAAGCATGCGATCGTTCAAGAAACGAATTATGTGCGACTTCTTTCTGTATCGTTCACTAATCGTCCTAATGAATTTTAAACATTATTATTAGAAAAAGGGAGAAGCTATGCTTTCTACGTTTTATGTTTTGTTTAACAATGTAATAAATAGTAAGAAAACAATAACACTTAACAAAATATTACTATTTTATTATTTCATTATGTATTTATTACAAATATGTGCATATATATGTTTTAAAATAGCTAATTTCATGTAAATACTTATTGACTATAATTTTTTTATTAGAAGTTGGTCACATTCGATTCGAGTTATGTAACAATTTTCACCACTGCACTCTGTGCACACTAACATATGCTCGTGTGAGTTAACATGTGTACAATGTGCATGGTGCATATGTGTTAGTAAATGTATCGATTGTCTGTCTAGTTAACTATAAGAAAAAAGAAGTTTCAATCACTCATGAAATTAGGATATTAAACGATCTACTGTAGATGCACATTATATATACACTTTGTTATAAATAAAGCATTTTATAATTATGTTGTGCATTTCTATTATTTATACATAAACATTGCCTATGCGACTGAATTATGTAATTTTAAGGCATGTATACATACATATGTATATACGTTTCACACACACATATTTATACATACACGTATGTATACACATATATAAATATATATTTGTTTCATGTTATTTCCCAATAATAAAAACAAACACAAACAAATCCCGCCCATAGCACTAAGATAACAGAAGTACCACATATATTTCGGGCTAAGGCTCTATCTGCAGATTGATTTTGTTTGTGTGTAAAAGCCTCGAGTTTCGTTTTACAAATTTTATGATGACACAATTCAAAATAAAAAAAATAAATAAGCATCTAAAAGACTCACACAAACTTTAACGTATTCAAACTTAGATACACATATATCTACATATAACATACAAAAACACGCAAATATATAGGTATTTGTATGGGTATAAATAACCAGTAAGGTAATATACAAACACATGTACATATGTTAATACATAAGTATTAAAACAACAGCAAACAAAACTGTAAATGCAAAAGCTTTAACCCTACCTCAAGCATAATCTAAATTCGCGCGCTATAAACAAAGTACGTATACAGTCGAGTCTCGATAATTCTTACCCCGCTAATTCGAAATTCTCATTAAATCGTAAAAATTTCTGTCCCCTTGAAAAAAAATTGATAATTAATTATTTTTCGTAATATTTTTTGCAACGCAAAGAATATTAATATTTATTTGTTGAGCCTCGTTTAATGGAAATCTCGGTAATTCGGAATCCCGCGTAATTCGTAAAACATGTGATCCCCGTGGCATTACGAATTGTCGGGACTCGACTGTATATATATATATGCACACAAAGTATGCAAAATTTACTTTTGTATAGTGTGTTGCGTGAGTGTGCGTGAGTAAGTAAACTTGCGAGAGAGTGAAGCACATTTATAAAGTTTTTCAAAGTTATCGCGGACACACAAACTTACACATAATAGACATGGCGACTGACCGCAACGCTTTTGTTAATGTATATTGCTTTTTTTTCAGGGAGAATTTATTAATATTACAATGATTCAAATGTATAAACTACGTCTTTCTCAGGTCACAGGCAAAGCTTCTCAAGGCAAATTCAAACCTAATCGGTAATAATGATCGGTACAAATGTCCAACGCGAAATGTGTCTATCGACATTTCGCACTCTTTGCAGATGTGGCCAATGACATTACAGCAATAAATCTAATATTGGCATAGCGCGCAAATCAATACACATACATAAATTTATATATATTATATTGAAGTATATATATGTGTGCAACATCCCACCAACACCCACACCTGCACTTATTGCTGTGTTGCAGTTTTATCTATTTGAATTAAGCATATGTTTTGTTGATGATGCCATATCTAGTGTTGATTTCGATATTGCGTCTTATTTTTATATTGTTGTCGCGTGTATTTCATGCGCTTGTTTTCCTCTGTTTGTTTGCATAGTTTAGTGACTGAATTGCTATTGGATAAACTTTGTACAGCCTGACATTTTTTTGAATCAGTTTTAGCTACCTTGGTATAGGGCATTGCTATTAGTAATAGTACACAGTACAAAAATAGGTAAGGCAGCAATTAGTATGTAATTATAAAAATTACATATAATTCGTTGAAAAGCTTCATGTACAGAAACTTCTAGCACATCCTCCTCCACCCATTAGATCGACAAATCAATGCATGTATGTAAGTGCATATGTATGCAGGAACATACATACATAAATAATACACATGCACACTTTTGGCGGGGGTGTTGTATTAAGCGGCAAATAGTGACAACCCTTGAATTATCGAAATATTTCCTTCTTTTTATTACTTGAATAAAGTTTTTTTTTTGGCATATATGCATAAGTTTTGTATGATCCAAAGAAAAATATGCAGTAAAAACTTGTTCATCAACTTTTGCTTTCATTTTTGCTCATACCACGAAAGTGGAAAAAAAAACCGTATAGGACAGGCGAGGCAAAAATCACGTATGCGTATAGAGAAGGATAGCAGATAAATAGAACGGGCAATGCGTAAAAGAGAGACAAACAGATAAATAATACAACAGCAACAAACTTCATGGCGTACAAGCGTGTAACAGGAAGAATATGGAATAAAACGTTTGATGAAAACATAATACACGCTTGGAGTGTACAGCAGAAATGGAAAAATGTAAAGAAAAATTGGAAAAAATATAAGCGACGGCGGTGCTGTTCTAACATTATGATAATTAAATGAAACACAATTTCAATATGGCGGCAAAATTGCAATTCAAATGTGCAAAACAGTTATTTTAATTATACAGATGTTTATGAAGATAAATTATCCCACCTAATTTGATTTATTTTCGGTATTTGTGCATGCCAAAGCAAAGAAACACATAGAGAACACACACATAGTGGGATAAGTCATATTTATATTTACATACGTCAGCGCATAGGTAAATAAGAATAGATAAGCTAATTTAATGAGAAAATCTGCATAAAATTATTTGTTTATGTATTTTACTAAACATTAAATATTGACAAATATTACTGGGAACCCTAAATACACATTTCACAAATACTTTACAACCCTGGCAACTCTACGGAGCCCAATTACGCACAACTAACTTCACGTTGCACAAAAGAAAATCGCAAGCAAAACAAACGAACGCGCAAGCTATATGCCCTAATCGCAAGTGCGAGTGAGCACAACATATATTACATAGGGAAAAGTTCGAAATTAAATATGGCGACCCACTGTGCGAAAAAAAACTCGTAAATGACTGTAATAGTAAACATTTAAATTTGATATGACCGCAATTGACAACCAAATAGTTATTTTTAAATAATAACAATGATTTATATTCATTAATAGTCAGAGGGATGGGAATGATTGAAGAAAGACTAATAACACTCAGTTAAGATTTACGCGCGCGCCTGCTCTTGTTTTGATTAGTAGACAAATTTACTCACTGTGTATCTTTGTGAACATAGATTCACTTCATTATGCATAACACGGACTTAAAGACAAGCTTTTGATTTGTTTTTAAAATGTAGCATTTGATTTTTCACGACACAATATTATGTTTTGCATACACTGCTTATTAGTTGTGATTTTTTTCACATTTTCACAAATTTGTTACACTCGCACTGTAATTTGTTTATTGGTTTTGTGGTTTTCAAAAAACAATGTTGTTTTAAGGTTTGCTGCCTGCTAATATAAACGTTTACACTTTGATTAATCAATTTTATTATTAATACGTATGGCACAAGAAACACAACGAAAATGCAAACGAAAACACATACTGAGCGTGTGGCAGAGCGAGATAAATATACTATACTGCATTGTACGCGCACTTGTACCATATTGAAAGCAACATATAGTGTGGCCGTTTTAGCGTACAGGCATAGGCATGCCAACTAGCACAAATCTTAAGCATTATCGGCTATTTTATTTTGTTCACTCTGCTGCTTCTTCTACTTCTTTCTTTAGCCTATTATTTCTGCGCCTGCCATTCCGCAGGGTACTTTATAGTGCTGTACGTACATTCGTTTTGTCTTTCTGTCTGTTCGTCGATACACACATATATGTATGCATGTACACACACGGCGCCACCAAAATATGTACCTATGTACATACATATACAAAATCTATACACGGATATTGCCGCTCATATACACAAAAATTTTTATATTTTCATACTGACTTACTTCTTGCTTTTTACGGTTAAACATATCCACAAGCAAGCTAAATAAAATATATAAATTTGCTCACTTATTTGAATGTATACACTAATATCTAAATTTAATAGATATGTTTAGAGAAGTAACCATAAGCAAACTAAGATTTGAACACAATAGACTAAAAAAAAACAAATAAAATTGTATAGCACGATAAAATATAACTATATTTTTACAATTCTCTTTTACATTTTGTACCTCGCTTCGTGCTCGCACACAAACACACGTTGAGAAATATACAATGTATGTATGTATATAAACCGCTGCTACACTTGCATAGCATCTCGCTTACACTAACGCTTCGTTCGCATTTTACCTTTCACGTTCTATGTGTTTTTCCTCTTTACCAACACGCTAATAAGACAAATTTTTTAAACTACATTTTAGGCTATAACTAACACGATTCACCATTACATTTTATATAAATGAGTAGGCTGCACTTAAGAACAGTGCGTTTAACTATTTTTTTATAATTTATTTAATGATTTTACAATATTAAACGCGTTTTGCACTCCGCGTTACTCCGATTCTTCTTCTTGTTCGCATGTAAGCGCAAGAATGTTATATTTTGATTATGTTAAAACACTGCTAGCTCAAAAAACACTGTTACGATATTTACAGCCATATTTAGTGCTGTAAAGATATAATGTAAATCGTTAAATAACACTTTTTTGATTAAGGCAGCCCTGAAATATTTCTAGCACTACCATCCTGCTGTTTACTCTCTACTAACACTCAGCTGATAACCTATTTGTTAAATATATTTTTTATGATTATAAAAATAATGCTGCTATGGAGGTAAACCCATTGGCCGTTATACTTGTGTATTTTGACAGCAAAGGTGATCGTTTGCTGTACCGATATCCATATCAGACGCTTGGACAAACGCTTAAACTAGAGGAACCACACGAAGAGATCACTAACAAAAAGCGAAATCCTTTCGCGGTTGCCCAAACGGATGATCTGTTGCAAACACCAACACACCAGAGCCAGCCTCAAAATCAGAATCCAGGTCAAAGCCAGCTACAAGGCTTTGCAGACGATGTGCTCTCAGCGCTGTTTGCGGTGAAACCGCAGTTGTGCAATCAAAAGTTCGAGCTAAAGCTGAACGATGTCCGCTTCGTTAGCCATCCTACGTTGATCAGTGTGTTGCAGCAGCAAATGCTCATTAACATTGTTTTTGCATTGCATGCCCAGGCCAGCTACTCTATAGTCAAATGTTATCATGAGCTCAGCAAACGCTTGGGATTGGCTCTTAAGTTTGAGGAAAAACGTAGTGGTTATTTAACCGAACAGACAGCTTTTATGGCTCGTACACACGATGAGCAGCAACAACAGCCCTTGGAACGCACTTTTGAGCTAATCGCGGAACGTTGTACCTTGGCGCAGGCACTCAAATCTATATGGAATGATTTATGTACAACTGGATTGCTAAGTACTACACTGAATCAAAATCTAACGCTGACCTTTTGCCTGCCAGCGAAGGCTCACCAGTTACACAAAAAGGGCAGCATGGTTGATCCAGAAACTATAGATCGTTGTCTTCGAGCCTTAAAACCTTACCATGGCATGCTGCTGCTGGTGGACTTTGCCGAATTGCTTGATTGTGTGCCACCAACGGGTGCACGCATGCTTTGGCAGCTGGTTGATGCTTATAATCCATTGATAAGCCTACAGAGTATGGCTTCAAATGCGGATTTAAGTATTGAGCATGTGTATAAATTGGTTTCGCATCTTGTGTATTGGGCCAAAGCGACCATTATCTATCCCCTCTGTGAAACTAATGTTTATGTGATAGCGCCAGATGCGCCTCTACATACCAAATCGCATCTCGTGGAAAAGTTTTCAACAAGGTTTGCAGGCATGTCTTTGTTTGAAGTTATTTCCGATTTCTCGTTGCCCACATCGATTGGGCATCTAACAACGCCCCTACAACAGCCAGCTCGTCAGGGTATACTGGCCCAAATGGTGCTGTGGATGCTACAGCATCATTTACTAATGCAACTGCACACCTATGTACAGTTTATGCCTAGCGATGCAGATGATGAATTTGGAGATTCTGCTTCTTGCGCACATTCGCAAACGCAACTACCAGGTGATGGTGAACAAGAGCCCGATGATGATGCAGTGCATGGTGGTTCAACGTTAAGTATGTCTACTCAACCATTACCTGTACCAGTAAATGCATATCGACGCATCAACAATGAAGAACACTATTCTCCAGCCTTGGAAAATATCCCAGTGCAGCCATCATCAAGCCACAAGTCCAACTTTAGTATGACGGCATCCCTAAGCACTGAGAACTGCGATAGTCTCGACTCCATGGAGGATGAACAAAAACTCAAGGAACTGCTACAAGTCTTCAATGATGGAGATCAAGCTGCTATACGGCGTATACCAGCTTCTCTCAACGTTGATGATTTGGCTCTACTGGTCAAACTATATCAGATGGGTTACTTTAAAAGTGAACATCATCTAGAGGAGATTATGTACTTTGAGAATCTGCGTCGATCTCAGCTGCTCCAGCTGCTCGACAAGTTTCGTGATGTGCTAATCATATACGAAACTGAAGATCCTGCCATTGCATCCATGTACAATAACAAATAGATTTGTAATAAAGAGCATTCCAAATGCATTCTAAGTAGATAAATAAAATAAAAATAATATTTTAAAATTTTAAAAAAATAAGTATTCTTACATTTTAGTTGCTTATATGAAAAAATTGTAATTGTAATTGTATTTACACATTCTACTAGCAGCAGCCACCAGTGCTTCCATCAACACACATGGTAGAGAAAGAGAGGGACATATGTTAAACATGAACAGTCGTGTCTTTATCAACATGTACACACTTTACTAACAGCTGGCATCAGTGTTGCCCATTAACAAACATGGTTGAGAAAGAGAAATATGTTGAACATGAACAGTCGTGTCCATATTAATATGTACACACATATGCATATGGCATATAAAACTTTAATTTGTGGATCTTCGTACAAATATATGCCTAAGATATGACCCCACAACGTATATATATTCTTAATCAGGACAACAAGACGAGTTGATCTTGCCCTGTGCGTCTGTCCGTCTGTATGAACGCCTGTTTCTCAGAGACTATAAGAGCTAGAGCAACCAAACCTGGAATCCAGATTTGGCATGTCCGTAGGTTAACGAGTTTATTTTTGATTTTTGATCCACCCCGGACCCCCGCAATACGAAAAAAACGATTATAAGGCAGAATTTTCAACCGATTAAATTTCTTAGCACACATAATTAGACTATTCTTGATCTATGTTGTGAATTTTGGTATGATTAAAAGGTAAACACAGACAGAACAGATTTCTAACTTGTTTTTTTTTTAATTTATTTATTCATTCTTTTTTAGGAAAGGTATTGGGTTTTTTTTTTGTTTTTTTTTTTGGTTTTCCGTTTATATTTGTTTTTTTATTTATTTTTTTTTTTAGGGAATTTTTGACTATTGACTATATCCAGTTGAGAGTTGCTTAAAATTCTAATAGCCGGCAGATTAAAATTTCTGTGAAACATTTCGTATACTCTAATGATATATATATATATATATATATATATTTAAAGATATATCTAATTCAGGAGATAATTAGCTTACAAAAATATATATAAAATAGACGTACATATATATATATATATATATATATATATATATGTATATGTATCTATCTATCTAAATATTGTTTCATCTTCTTATTGTTCATATTATACTTATAAATAAGTTTATAGGTAGATTGTTACATGCCATCTATAGGGTATGATAATTAATATTAGCTCTCTATATACAATTATAACTGTTATATCTACTAAAGAAATAAAATAAAAAAAAAACATGCATATATAAGCCATATATAGGTTCAGTTTTTCATCATGCCTTTGCCTACATTAATATATATATATATATATATATATATATATATATATATATAGTTGGTGGACTAGATTCGATGAAAACGGGTTAAAACCTTAACATTATTGTTATACTTATTATTATTACTATTATTATTATAATAATATTAATAATAATAATAGTTATAACAATTTTATAAATTCTTTAAAACAGACTTAAGCCTTAACTACCAGAAGCAAGATAAAGCTTGCCGCTAGGATTTGTTACTGTTGTTATTGTTATTGTTGTTGTTATTGTTATTGTTGTTGGTGCTACTATTGGAAATATTATTGTTATATAAATATGGTATTAAATTTGGTTCAATTTCCAGCTGCTGACGTAATATGGAACTCATTACAAACTCCGTTGATACAATATGACACTTGGGATTCCCGTGACGCGTTAGATCAGCGCATAGATGCATATCCGTGGGGCAGGTAACAATTATATATGTATCAGGTGCCTGTACATGTGCTTCAGCAACTGCTGCACCAGTACGTCGTTTTAATTCCACTTTACCACCAGATGATTCTATCATACGTTTAATATCCTCACGTGCTGGAAATACATCCGGCGTTACATAAAAAAATTTACCCAAAAATAATGTGGAACGTGATGGTGCACACAGCACTGTATCCAGATCAAAGTGTAGATTCTCATCGACGGGTATATGCTTGATACGATAATCATCAGGAGGTACAAATTTACCCGCCTTAGCACTATCCACTAACCAGGTGGACTTCAGCACATAGTCAACATGACAGCAGGCTTGTATCAGTTTGCAGGTGCGACTCTCACGTGTCATAACCAAATGCGTTGCCTCCACGGGGCTGTCAACAACGATGCCACCCAACAGCCTATAAGATATAGAAATATGTTATAAGTATCTATATATAAAGTAGTATATATATATATCAAACTTACATTACAGCCTTTCTGAGCGCATCAGCATCAGCTACCTGAGAGAAGATAACTTTAGGTGGCTTTGTACTGTGGGGATATTCAATGCAAACTATTTGCTCAGGCAGTTGCTCCTGGTAAGCGCATAGCTTTTGTCGTTTCAATTTCTGTTCATTGGCATATGGATCCGATAGATGGCGTTTAACACGTTCATGTGCCTCCTGTGTGAGATTGATGGGAGCCTTCCAGGCAGCTAAATCAATCAGAGAAAATAAATCAATAATAGTTTCCAAGTGGCAATCAACCAAAATGTATTAAGTACATACCCAACAGATGTGGCACTAGATTACATTCAATACGAAAAGGTGCCACTAGATTGTACTGTTGATACTTTGGTAGATCATACTGGGTGAGTCCACTTAGGTTACCAATGCAGACATCGCTAAGCCAGAGAGCATTCACCATGGGTATATTCCATTCTTTGGCAGCATTAAATTTGTTACCCTCGAGCTGTTTGCAGACGACCAGCGTATTAACCTTAGAAAGATACGAGGTATAGATGGCGCCACATTCCTCAGCCATTTGCTGCAAACGTACAACTTCCTCGCCCTCAAAACCTTCCGAGGTTATAATATAGCGTTCCAATGGTTTCCGATAACCAAACTGACTGGGAAAGGGTAAGTGTAGCGGCTGCCAAGGTGGCATTAGTTGACGCTTCAGGCAGATATCACTTAGCCAGTAGGCGGTGACGCAACGTTTGGCATCGCGTAATGCCTGCATCACCATCCCATGCCTCTGGGTGCGGCAGATGACATGTGTAACACGTGAGCAATAGACACGTTCAATATCGCCGCCAAACTGCCTTATTGTATCCAGCCAAATGGGCAGCTCATCACTGTCCGTCTCATCATATTCCACAATAAAGAAGGTGCAACCCACCAGAAAGAGATCGGCTGGTAGTTTAAGATTCGGATTATGTCCATAGAATTGTGGTCGTGGCGGCATTGGTATCGGTGGCTGGCCAGGACGGGCCTGCATGTAGGCATGTGGTGGACCTGCTACTTGCACTGGCACGCCCACTGACAGCTGTTGTTGTTGCATATTGCCCTGAGGTGCGACCACAATTTGTTGCTGCACCAAATGTTGTTGTGGTATCTGTTGTTGCGGCATGCCAACAACTCGTCGCATTTGCTGTTGTTGCAACATTTGCTGCTGCTGTTGCTGCTGCTGCTGCAACAGCATAAGCTCCTGCTGTGTGCGTGGTGGACCCGCCACACCAACAGCAGCATTATGCTGTTGTCCCATCATGCGTAAGGCGCCAGCAGCTGATGGTGGTTCTACATGTTGCTGTTGTGCTGTGGGTAATTGTTGTTGCTGTGCTGCTACCAATTGCTGCTGCTGCTGTTGTTGTTGCTGCTGATGCTGTTGTTGCTGCTGCTGCAATAACAATTGCTGTTGATGCTGCTGTGTGGTGCCGCTGACAACAACTTGTTGTACAATTTGCTGTTGCTGCGGCTGTTGCTGTTGCTGCTGCTGCTGCTGCTGCTGTGGATCGCCCATACTTATCAATTGCTGTTGCGCCTGTACACCATTATTGCTCAGACGATTGCTCAACATGTTGGCCAATGCCGTTTTGGTCTTCAGATTCATTTGCTGCGGCGTCTGTTGCTGTTGTCCATCGGGAGCTGAAAATGTTATAGCAGGATTAAGATAGAGATAGAGATTAAGATTAATGCATGACATATAACAAGGTTGTTTGATGCACTTACTCGTGGCAGACATGACCAATGTTTGTGTCATAATGTTGCCGCCTGCTGCACCGCCAACAACAACCGTTGCGCCAGGTGTTGTCGGCGTTGTGGGTATGGATTGCTGTTGTTGTGGCTGCTGCACAATTGTCTGTTGCTCTATCAATTGGCCATTCGGACCGGTGATAAGCTGTACAGTCTGTTTACCCAATTGCTGCGCTGTTGCCTGTTGCATGGGTATCTGTTGCACACGCAATTGTTGACGTTGCAGCAACATTTGCTGATTGGGATCATTGGGATTGAATGGTTGCTGCTGTTGCAACTGCTGTGCTGTTGCTCCAGCCTGTTGCTGTTGCTGCTGTTGCTGCGTAATCGGACTAAGACCAGGAGCTCCACCAGCACGCACTACTACCTGCCGCGTGCTCTTCTGCTGCTGCAGCCAAAGCAGTTGCTCCTGCTGCGTCAGTCCGGCGGGCATTTGGCTCTGGACAATAATATGCGAGGTGCCTGGGCCGGGCACAGGCACTGGGCCAGGCGCACGTGTGGCTACCATGCTGTTGGGCGCACCAGGACGCGCTTGATAGGCGACCTGCTGGCGCAGCATGATGCGTGGCTTGGATTGACTTTGATTCAGTTTTGTGATGTACTCGGCACGTTTATGGACGTCCAGCGACATGAAGTGGGCGTGCGTCTTGTCATCGAGCTGTATGAGTTGTCGCTGCTGTTGTTGCTGCTGTGGCGGTGGCAGCACCAGCTGTTGCTGTGGCTGTTGTTGGGTTTGTGAAGGCGACGGTTGTTGTTGCTGTTGTGGCTGTTGTTGCGCAGGCCAAGGCGTCTGTGGACGTAATCCACGAGGCGCAAATTGCTGCGGCGCCTGTTGCTGCTGTGTAGCTGTGGGCGTGCCGGCCAAGGGCGATTGCATGCCCATGCTGGTGGTAGGCGTGCCTGGCGTTGTGGGCGGCAATTGATTTGTGACGGGACTTTGTGGCGACCAATGTTGCTGTTGCAATTGTGCGTGATGCTGCGGCGATTGTTGTTGTAGCAGCAGCTGTTGCTGTTGTTGTGGTGATTGCGGCGGTGGCGTGCGTTGTGGCAAGTGTTGTTGTTTAATGAGCACTTGTTGCATGATCTGTTGAGGTTGTTGCTGCTGCTGCTGCTGCTGTGTTACTGGCTGTTGCTGCTGTTGTATGAGTATCTGTTGCTGCTGCTGCTGTGGCGGCCCAACAAGTTGCTGTTGTTGTTGCTGCTGCTGTTGCTGCTTTTGTTGCAACAGTTGCTGCTGCTGCTGCAGATATTGCAAACGTTGCGGATCGCTGATCACTTGCTGGTTTATCACAATTTGTTGCTGCTGTTGAGGTGGTTGCTGCTGCTGCTGCTGCTGTTGCATTTGCAAACGTTGCTGCTGTTGCTGTGGTGTCAGCAATTGATGTTGCATTTGTACGCCTGCTTGTTGTTGTTGTTGTGGTGATTGTTGCTGCTGCAACATCATTTGATTTGTTGGCAATTGCTGCTGCTGCTGCTGCTGTTGTTGTTGCTGCTGCTGCTGCTGTTGCAACATTTGCCGCTGCTGCACCAACTGCTGCTGCTGCTGCTGCGAAATGTTCGTCGAGTTGACAATGAAAACATTTTGATTCTGTTGATTCTGTGCCAGAATCTGTTGCTGCTGTTGCACGCTCAGCTGATTGAATTGCTGCTGGCTGATGATGAACTTTTTGGTCTGCATTGCTGGTGGTTGTTGCTGTTGTAGCGGCTTCAAATAATAGTAATAGAAAAGGAATATTATAAAATTATTTTGGCTTGAAATAAAATAAAAATTTTACTAACATGTTGCTGTGGTTGTTGCGTCAATACTTGCTGCTGCTGCTGTTGCTGTGGCTGTTGCGGCTGCTGTTGTTGTTGCTGCTGCTGTTGTGCAAACTGTTGCCCCAATAACTGTTGCTGCGGTGCTTGTATTGTCTGTTGTATAATGCGAACGGGTCCGCCTGCACCCAGAGCAATATTTTGTTGCTGCGTAAATTGTACTTGTTGCTGCTGTTGCTGTTGTGGAGGTGGTAACTGTTGCTGTTGTGGCAGCTGTTGTTGTGCTTGTTGTTGTGGCATAAGCTGCTGTTGTTGCTGCTGCTGCTGCTGTTGCAACTGCAACATTTGTTGCTGCTTTTGTTGTTGTTGCTGCTGTTGTATGTTCATCATGTGACTTTGAATTATCTGTTGTCCCTGTGCTGTTGATGTGTTTATCACATGTCGCTGTGTTATGACTTGTTGCTGCTGTCCAGGTACCAATTGTTGTTGTATTGTTTGTGGTTGCTGTTGTTGTGGCTGTTGCTGCTGCAGTTGTTGCTGCTGTTGTTGTGGCTGTTGCTGCTGTAGTTGTTGTTGCTGTGGCTGCTGCTGTTGTAGTCGCTCTGCTTGTTGTGTTGCCTGTGCCTGTTGCTGTTGCTGATGCAATGGTGATTGGCGTGGCGATGGTGTATGTTGCTGTGGTGGCATTTGTTGTTGTTGCTGCTGCTGCTGTTGCTGCTGCTGCTGTTGTTGCTGCTGCTGTTGCTGTTGTTGCAGCTGCTGTTGCTTAAGTTGCTGCTGGCGCATTATAAGTGAATCCTGATTGCTGCTGAGCGTCGAGCGGCTTAACACTTGAGCAACTTGCACAGGATCCGTGGGATCGATGGGCTGGGCGAAGGCTTGTTGCTGCTGCTGTGCCTGTTGCTGGGCTGGTTGCTGCTGTTGCTGTTGTTGCTTGTTGGCCATTGGTTGCGTTTGCGATATTTGTGGTGACTGTGGCGCTGATATATGTTGTGGACTTTGTTGCTGCTGCTGCTGCTGTTGTTGTTGTTGTTGGGCCAGTTGCTGCTGCTGTTGCTGCTGCAATTGCATGCGCTGCTGTTGATGTACAGGCTGCTGGAATGGTTGCTGTTGCGGCGACATCATGGCTGTTGGTGTTGGCTGTTGCTGTGGCGAACCCATCATATGTTGCTGCTGACGACTTTGCTGCAACTGTTGCTGTTGTTGTCGCAAATGTTGCTGTGCACTCTGTGGCGATGGCGGTGGTGGTGGTGTCATCTGTGGTGCTGGCGATTGCAATTGTCGCGGTGATTGTGGCGGCAGCATATTGTTGCCAGCGCCAACATGTTGCTGCTGTTGTAACGATGGCGACGGCGTACTTGGTGGCATGACGGGTGAACGATTTTGCACCATACGCGGTGATTGTTGTTGCTGCTGTTGTTGTGGTTGCTGCTGCTGTTGTTGTTGTTGCTGCTGCTGTTGCATTTGCAGATGTAGCTGCTGTTGTTGTTGCAACAAATGCTGCTGCTGCTGCTGCAATTGACGCTGCATTGCCTGTTGCTGTGGCGTAAGACTCTGACCATTTTGTATCTGCTGCTGCAACTGCATTTGATTCTGCTGCAATATATGCTGATTTCGCATCAATTGCTGCTGCAGCATTTGCGGTGATAATGGCACTTGCTGTTGTTGCTGCTGCTGCTGCTGTTGTTGTTGTTGCTGCTGCTGTTGTTGCATCACCTGTTGTTGTTGCGGCACTTGTTGCTGCGGTGATTGTATGGGCTGTGGAGTTGTTGCTGGCTGTGGAGTGCGTGGTGTCTGTCGTCCGCTTGGCATTGGTGACTGAGTGGGCGTGGTGGGTAGGCGTGGTTGCTGCTGCTGTTGAAGTAGTAATTGCTGCTGCTGCTGCTGTTGTTGTTGTTGTTGCTGCTGCTGCTCCTGTTGCTGCATCATTTGAATTTGTTGTTGCTGCTGCTGTTGTTGTTGCTGCTGCTGTTGTTGTTGTTGCTGCTGCTGCTGCGTATTCTTAATTTGTCGTTGCTGCAATAGATTCTTAATCTGCTGTTGCTGTTGTTGCTGCTGTTGCAAATTAGCTGGAATTATTTTCTGTTGTTGAATTATAATTTGTTGCTGCTGCTGCGGGGGCTGTGGTGACTGTGGTACACCCTGTTGCAATTGTTGTTGCTGCATGTTGCGTGGCCGCACAAACACAACTTGTTGTTGCGCGGGTTGTGGCAATTGTTGTTGTTGCTGCTGCTGTTGTTGCTGCTGCTGCTGTTGTTGTTGTTGCTGCTCTGCAGCAGCGCGCTCTGCCGACGCCTGTAGCTGGGACTTAATGTTAGCTATGCTCTTGGCTTCGCTGTCCTCCCCAAAGCCCAGGATATCCGTTGGCTGCGTGGGCACCGCCGACTGTTGCTGCTGTTGGGGTAATTGTTGCACTAGATGTTGCTGCTGCTGCTGCTGTTGTTGCTGCTGCTGTTGCTGTTGTTGTTGGGCTAACTGTTGTTGAGCCAACTGCTGTTGTAATTGCTGCTGCTGTTGCTGCTGCTGTTGTTGCTGCTGCTGTTGTTGCAGTTGTTGTTGTTGCTGTTGTTGCTGTTGCTGTAGGTTCTGTTGCTGCTTGTGGGCACGTTGTTTCTCAATGGGCTTAAGCAAGCGAGGATGAAAGGGTTCACAAGGCAGGGCACTCTTGGCTTTAAGGCATTCAGTGACCCAATCCGGAGTCACAATATTCATGGCACTTTTGGGTAGCGCCAGCGCTTTGTTATATATATTTCCAGTGGCTGCACCGCATACCAGATGCGTATTTGTGGCCCCAAAACTGGTAACAACAGCCCCGTGATAGGTTAACATGGCATAGAGGCGTCTCCGATCGCTGGCCACAACATTTGTAATGGCAACACGTATGCCACGCAGGAATCGTGGTTGACTGGGATCGAAGGCACGCGTAGAGGCCTTTCGACCCAATTTTGCGCTGTGCGAGATCCATTGCTCGCTGACAGGTATCACATTGTAAAGGTCCAAGTTCATGGACAGCTCCTCTTCGGAGTAATTGCTGGCACATATCAAATGCGTTATCTGATCGGAGAGGTAGTTTTTAGATTGTGCACCGCCGTTTTTAAGCAATCTTTCCGCCTGTTAAATTAATCATTCAAATATATAAATCAATTTGTACGAAAACATGTTTACATTAAGTCGTTAAAGATGCAATAACAGATTTTGATCAATAATATATGATAATAGTCACTTTGTCTCTCTCTTCTATAAAATTTAAGAACTTCACTTTGCAGACAAATTAATATGGCTTTTAGTCTTTTTTTATAACTTTTATAATGTATTATTAATAATATATATATTACATATTTATATATACATATATAATTAATATATTAAACATACTCAATAATACACATATTTATATTAATATATGTACATATATATATATATATATATATACAAAAAATAGCCGGCGACATTTTATGGCGCGCATTTTTATTTGTTGTGCTAGAAACACCCTGTCATCACTACTTAATGACAGATACAAATAATATGTAAGCAGCATAGAAAATAAATATATAATAACTGATAAGACAACTTTTTAAGCAAAAGGAATGCACTTTATTATTGTATTATTGTTCCTGTTGCGTGTATGGTTTACACGATTATAGGGAAAACTTTTTACAAACACAAACATAAACACACACAAAAACAGAAACACAGGCACATGCACAAGATTTACAAATCAAATATACGAAAGCATCGGTCACGCACAGCCCGAGCCTGTTGAGAGCATCTAATATATAAATATATATATATTAGTTATTATTATTTTACCTCATCATCCAAGTTGCCGAGAACAATATAAATAACATCTTCAAATAGCTTTTCACTGATTTTTAAATTTTCCATTATTTGGATATTTGACTAGCATGCGATTTTCTCCTTTCTATAAATTTACTTTTCTTTCGCTTCACTTTTGTTGTTGTTGTTGCGGCCGCCGCGGACATGGATATGGAAGTGCAGGAAGCTTTTGCTATCACTGGGCTCCAATCGCTAGCGATTGGTTGGTCAATACAATTGCAATGTATAACATTGAGTTGTTTAATTTAAAGTTAAACTTATATTATTTTTATTGTATATTTTATATTTTACGAAACCCCATCCGCCTTTTGTGTGCAACAAAAACCAACGCTAGAGATGCGACTAATGTATATCGTACCGTATATCGATGTAAATTTTAAATATCGATAGTATTAAGTTCAGATGTTTAACCTGACAAAATGACTTATTTACGGATCAGAGTGGGAGCATGAAGTCGTGTTAACCAACTTTTTTATTTAAAACAGATCTTTGTTTTTTAAGCGATATATATATCCAATATTTAAAGAATACTGTTTTGATAAATAATAGAGAAAAACATTCGGCTAAAACAATTAGTTAATATTTTTATATTACAATAACAATATAAATCTATCTACATATAAACGCAGTAGGTATAAATGTTACAATTTCACCTTTTCCACTTTTCGAAGGTCTAGTGAATAATACTAAGCATTTTTTTAATACGTTGCTATATTTAGTAATATATGCCTATTAATTGGTTCAACCATTGGCTATGATTATCGAATATGTATCGATAAAGCAATACAATCAACCAAACGCATGTTAAAAATATTTAGCCAAAGCGCGCTTTGAAAAGTAGATCACAAAATACGTTGGCCGCAAAAATTTAAATCTTGTGGTAGCACTTGAGACAATCTTTACAATTGCAAACCACATATAACTGTTTTTAATTAGAAGAGCTTAAAATAGAATGTTTTTTGTTTCTTTTTTTATACAAATACATATACGCTTAAATTAAGGACTTATGTAATATAAATTGTTATCTAACTCATTGCTTATTTTAACGAATCCTTTTATTAATTATTTATTGTTGTTCTAGTTTTTTTGTGGTTTCTTAAGCTTTCCAAATGTGTTTTTAGGTTTATAAATTATTTGTAAAACATCTACTGGGTATGGAAATTTTCAAAAATCGTTGAAAATTTCAAATAATAATAATTAATTGCTCTTTTTTTTTTTTTGTTTGTTTAGCGATAGCAATATTACGCATTTGTATGATTGTATGTGTTCGTGTTGTAAATGTAAATGCCGGTTCATATCTGGGCTGGTATCGAGGCATCCTTAGCACCAGCTATTTGTTGTTCGACTTTCTTATCGTGCTTGACCGCGTTCTTTGTTAAAATAAATCATGAGGCTGTGTTCGATTCACCATTGCTCTCATGAAAATTGGTGCCATTAACAATAAACGATGTACCCAAACCATATAAATGACCTGAGTATTTAGCATGATCGATATTATCCTCGAAAAACATCTGTAATAGGTTGAGACATCATTAATAATACTATTTAGATATACAAAAATTACAACAAAAATTGTTTTTTGCGAAGCAGCAGCTGAAAATTGTTAGTTGGTTAATAAATGTTAATTGTTAATAATATTAAATTACAATAAGCAAGCAAAGCAACATTGAACAATAACAACATAGATCATATAATAACAAAATGCAGTGTGTGTATAAAGTGTTGAGTGTGTTGAAAGTGTTAAAGCTTACAAAGACCACTACTACATAACAATCATCCTAATAGTCACATCATTCAGATCAGATAAACGATACAAAACTATTTGTTATTGTATTGTAAATAAATATTATGTTACATACCATTTACCATTTTTTTATTTTTGTTTTTTTGTTTGTTTGTTTTTTTTTGTGTTGTCTTTTGATTCTGTATTTTCTGTATTAAATTGTAGTAAATTGCTTCGCATATTTTCATTCTTTTTTTTTATAGTTAACGGGTTATACACTTGCAATAATCAACATTCACTATGCAGTGAAAACTGCACGGATTTATGTTTCCAAATCGCTTAAAATTACAAAAATAAAAATACGCTTTTGTATTAGACACGATGTGTTAAAAAAATTATACAATTATAGTAGATGTTTTACAACAAATGCAGAACATCGGATTGATTAAAGATAAGTTATAGTATAAGTAATTATACGAAAGTATGCGGTATTTTTCTTTTTCCTCTTATTATATGATAAATTAAACACATTTTAACAACCACTCGTTAATATTTGATGGATGTAAATAAAATGTAAATATATATATATATATATATTGATTATTCGGTGTCGTATTTAAAAAAAAAAATTTAAAGCATTTTTTGGTAAATTAAGCAGGGCTGATGTAAGCGTTGAGTTAAAAAAAAATGTGTTTATGTTATCAATTGAAAGCAACTATTTTACTTATATTCAATGAAAAGCGTTAGAATTAATGTTAATAATAGAAAATAAAAAAAAAAACCCAAAAACCAATGAAATGATCATAATGTTGAGAAAGAAAATTGAATTTCAATTCTTTAATTTTCTATTCATATTCATTAACCTAAAAATTCTCGTTCAGTTCCTATTATTAATATTAATTTCAGTTTAATAGGTTTTAGTTGAACACTTTCCTTTTTTTTCTTTTCTTTTTTGTTTTTCTTTTTTTTTTTTTTTTGTTTTTAAGTTATTTCATATGACTTTAGATACTTTTTTAAAAAGTGAAATATATGATTAAAAAAGAAAATACAAATGCGTTGCATGCCACATAACATACAGAAACGATTTTTTCATATATGCAGATCAATGTTTAAAGATAAAATAGTTAAAGTTAAATAGTTAAGAGCAACAAAAGAAAGTAAATGATATGAGAATTCAATTGTGAGATATATGGAGAAATATAAAACCTTTTAGCTGTTAGATAATTAATATGTTGAATGAGAAGCATGTTATATGCAATTCTGCAGCACAGCAACAGTAGATAAGGAACGAGTTTAAGCTATAGATTAATCTAAATAGCTTTCAATAATATAATATTGATTTTTATCAATAGTTTATGTAGACACCGTTATGGGTTGTCGTTGTGGTTGTATATAGGAATACAAGCCACCGAACTTTGTTATCTTTAAATTGTTTTTATCGTTAACTGCTATTGCTGTGCTGCTGTTATTGCTGCAGCTACTGCTGTCGCTGTCGTCGACGGAGTCACTGGTTAAGGCATTGCTAGGTAAGCAGTCCCCAATAACTGGTTTCTGGTACATGAAGTGCAGAAGCACATAGGGAAAGAATGCGACAGGCTCTTCAATGTCAAAGTGTATATCATATGTGTGTTGTACCTCACGCATTTTAAAAAAGGCCATGCCCGTTAAGAGCGCATCGGAGCCTGCCTGATGTTGTGGTCCTACTCGTCGTAGCTCCAGCTGATCGGCCACTTCCTGCAGGCCGCCCTTAAGGTTCTTGCACGACTTCATTAAATATTTAATGTCAAAGATGTTGGGAAAATATATATGCAACAGTTCGAAAAAGTCGCTCTCGTCGGCGGGTAGATTTTGATCTGTAAGGAGCTTCAGCAGATAGCCAAAGTCATAGCCAGAGTGAAAGCAAAGCCATTTAATATTGTCCATTAATACAATGCCTGAGCTCATAAGTAGTTCGGCAAACTCGATTGGATCAATGCCGTCCTCTTCATGTTTCTTAAACTGTATGCCTGAGTTTTGTAGCAAATCTATTGAATCCTGCGCGTACATATCTTCGCTGTAAATACACACACACATTATATATATATATATATATATATATATATATATTTATAAATACATGAAATATTTATAATATGTAAATTATAAATAAATCAATAGACTTACCTAAGGTTAAATTTAAAATTGAACTGCCATGTGGAAAAGCCTGGTGGTGTTTTACCATCATCATCCATAAATGTCAGTCCAAGCTGTATAATCCTTAATAAATCAACATTGCATCGCAATAATTGATAATGATAATCGGCCGTTGAACGAAATTCGCCTACGGGACGTGCTACGACACCGGGAAATTCCGTATCCATAGCAACAAAATGATATTTTTGGACAACTTTTCGTATTGTACGAAATTCTTCTTCCAGATTATGTTTCCACACATCCCGTATTCCGCATTCCTCATTGCTTGGTACGTGCACCTGACCGTGTGCACCGCCACTGATGGCCGAAGGCATTGTCTGTGGATTATTTATAATTTTTAATTAATATTTAAAAAGACATTTTTTAAAGACATCCCTTTTTGATATTCTGTTTTTATATACGTTTTGTGTATTTGTGTGGATGTGGGTGGGTGCGTGTACGTCTGTGGTGTGTGGGTGTGTGTGTGTAAGTAGAAGTTACGGAAGCCCACTGGCCTTTATATCGTAATATATATATATTGTATGTAACGAAGCCGATGGATATAATGTCAAATATATTAGAAAAAGCCGAATCTTGTGTTCAATATTGAATTGCAATATATATGTACACACACATATATATATATATTTACATTAATTCAGTCAGTACACAATAATATTGCACGTATTCTTTTATAAGAATATATAAATAAAAATTTTTTTTTTTTAGTTAAAATTGAAAGAAAATTGTGTGATATATTTTGTCATATTCTGTTAAAATTTATTTAAATTTCGTAATTTTGTAGTGGGCTTCGTTTTACGACAATTAATGTTTCTATTTTGTTTTGTTTTGAATATGTGTAGAAATATTTGTCCCATAAAAAGTAAGCAACATAAGGAAAAATACGAAGTAGCCAGGCCAATTGTGTTAAGATATGAGCTAGAAAATTTACTATATAGATATTTTTTATATTAGTTTTTGTTGAATTTTTTTTTGTGTTTTAGTTGGGCGTGAATATCTATTGAAATGTATGCCAATTTTGCAGTTAAAACGTGCTTAAATTTTGTACGCTGCGACTAGACTACGCAAAGAAAACAAATACTATATACACATATAATAAGGTATTTATATATAGTATATAACGTATATATATTGTATATATAATTATTATGATTATTATACATTTTGGAGTTGGTTAACTTTGTGATTGGAGGAATTACGGGCGCTACTTACATCGTCGCCAGTTGCTGCTTGTTGCTGCCGCTGCGGAGCCGCCTCAGCCACCTTCCCACCGAAGCTAACCTTAAGCTATGTACAAGTTTATATCTCTTTTGTGTTTCTGATTGTTTTTTTTTATATTTTTTTTATTTGTTTTATATATAAACAATATGTTCTAACTCTCTGAGCTGATTAGTGATCTTATAGCATTGCCTGTAAGAGAACGTCGAGTAACGTTGACTTCATAGGCTTAAATTATAACCCAGATACAATATTAAAGCAATTTAATATTGTCTCTCAGTTGATGTTCACATAAAATTCCTAAGAATAATATAAACAAACTTTAAGAAAAAAATAAACCAAACTTATATCTTAGATATCAGGCAGAAAAAAAATTTACGAATGCCACACAAAAAACAGAGTCAAATGTCAAAACACAAAATCATTATATGCACATTATATAGATACATTGCATATGTGAACGTAAAAACTATTCAAAACATTTGCAGTTGAAGATTTATAACTAGCGATCATAAGGAATAATATATATATATATATATATATATATATACATATATATATATATATATTTAAACTGGAATTAAAGTATGGTTTAAGAAAGTTTAACCCTAAATTTTATGTCGTTGTAGCATTATTTTTTATGTCATTTAATTTACCGAAATTGATGAAAATAAGTAAAAAGCGTCGACGAAACGTTGACCCACAAATATAATTTAACTGTGTTAGATTTAATTTTAATCATGTTTTGGGGTATAATTCTTAAACAACTCCTTGTTATAATTGTATGTGAGAATTCTTCTGTAAACTAAAAAACTGGCGCCTTAAATTGTAAATTTTTGGCGTACTTTCCGTACAAAATTCTGTTTAGAATTTCACCCGCTCTTTTTTATGCACATATACATACGTATGTTGTGTTTGTGTGCATAAGTGTCTGTAAATGCATGCAAGAGATATCAACGCTATATGCATTTAGCATATATGTTTGTTTGCATGTGTGTACATATGCTACCAACACACGCTCACATACGTATAGGAGTATAGTGTATTTTAGCAGAAATCGAAGGCCGACACCGTCAAACAATGAGCCCTTAGGGCAACGCACCCCCATAATTATGGGATTGTATTCAAATAGCGCGATAAAACTTACCCATTTCATTATATATGTATTCCTTGTTTTTTTTTTGAAACTGCCTCTTCTTAGCTTCTGATGCCGATTGGGTTTCACTTTTAGAGTGTGGATCTCTGCTACAGTTGGTTGGCGCTTATACTTTAAGATTATAGTGAATTGCAACAGAAATGAAGACCGGTTTTTGAGTTCTGATTGTAGAGTTTAATAAATTAGTTGACGTATATGTTGTTTATATTAAAGTGCCATAATGAAAGAAATAAATTTGTTTAGTGTTAACAACGACACAATGTTTTAGTGCTGCACAATGACAAGACGACTGACAAAAGGGGCTGCACAACAAACTGTGGTTCGTTTTTTGGAATTTGGTGTAGTTTATGTGTGAATATGTGTTTTTAATAATTTAACAAAAATATTTCCTCTAGAAATGACTTACTGAGTTTGTGTTTTCTACTAAGTTCTATACATGAAATTTGTTAATTTATATCAAATATATGGCAACATCTGGCATTTGTCACACCGGCAACACTTTTCAATCAGCTGATTCTAGTATTAATGCATGGTACGCATATCAAACATTTCCGGAGAAAATTTAGACTGTATATTCATTAAAAATCAATGACAATTTTATTATAGAAATTTTAACGCCGCTTGGTAAATTTTGAACTAACTCTCCTACCAGTTTATGCTTATGCTAAATACTGTATGTTTGCACATCAGTTTTAACGAACAGCGTACTAATCTTTATGAAAACAATTCTGAAAACTGTGTATACTACTTGCCGGCAACTTGTGCTTCAACTTTGTTTATATTAATGAAATAAGTGGATTACGTTTTAAACAAATGTCGTGGATTATTTTAAGATATTAATTATTAATTAGAAATTTTAACTTAAGTTTATAATTGTAATAGGTTAATTTTATATGTATTTTGCTGCTGATGCTGAAGTATAGCGTTCTCTGCCAGCGTCATCATCTCTGTACAGTCAGTTATTTTGTGCTAGTTTCATAGGGCATGGCCTATTTATTGAGTTATTTCCTATTGAAGTTGTTATTGTGTACATATGCATACATGTAATATATACTCTATATATTTTATCAGATCATTGGCTTTGTGTGCTTCTGTTTACATTCACACTTATCCAATTGTGGAACATTGATTTGTATTTGTTTTTGTGCTCTAGCCAAAACTAGTTTTCTCTTATCTTGCCAATTTAAGACAATCAATTGGTTATTGACATAGGAGTGAGAGCCACACCACTGCCTTACGATTAAAAAAGCGGGCATTCCATTTGTCTTACATACAATTAAACTTATAGCTAAATACATACTTATGCATATATAGATAATGTTGTGTATACAAACACAAATCAATTGTCTTATCTTTGTTTTAACTGGTTAGGAAAAATAATTAAAAAATTATGTTTTAGTTAGTCAATCCTTAAGGCACATTTTATTTTTATTAGTCAATCAGCTGATAAATAATCTCTATGAGTTTTCTGGCAGACTGTGATTTCATCCCATTCTGATAAGGCCACTTAATTATGTTTAAATTATAGTTTTATATTTATTTTCAGAAACATTAATTTTAGTACATATTTTATTTTTATTAATACACAAAGTTTTTGTATTAAGTGAAACCCAATCTACCTTCCACTTCCGAGTTTCCTTATCATAAATCCTGCCGTTGGATCTACCATTTCTACTAACCATTAGTCCCTCTTTTTTATTCTTAATGGTAAAGGGAATAATTACAACAACCAAAAAATTCTATTAGATAATATTACAAACTGGTTTTTTAAAATATATTATGTTCTATAGCTTAATGAATGCAGTACAGCGCGATTATACTGATAAGATACATAACAATATAAACAATCATTAATATATATATTTGTGTATGTGTAACAAAATTTATTCATGGTCACTAAATTTATTATAATATTATATTATAAAAATACAATCGCTGTAATCTTGTCTATTCAAAAAAATATATATTTAAAGATTTAATTAATTTGATAATTTGTATAAATCTGATTACAGAAGCGTAACCTACTAGAAATCACAATTGTCGCTTAATAACTTGCATTACATTGCTAAAGCCTATTTTTAGCCCCTTTGCCTTTTGAAAAAAAAGCAAAGCGGAACTAATGGATTTGTGCAAAATCGAAAAGTATGTAACAGGTAGAAATAATCATCGGAGACCCCATCAATTATAAATATTCTGAATCAGGACGACAAGACGAGTCGATCTAGCTCTGTCCGTCTGTCTGTCTGTCCGTCTGTATGAACGGCTGTTTCTCAGAGACTATAAGAGCTAGAGCAACCAAACTTGAAATCTAGATTCGTTATGTTCATAGGTTATACGAGTTTGTTTTTGATTTTTGAATTTCCTCCCCTGACCCCTGCAACACAACAGAATTTTCAACCGATTGATTTTCTTTCTGACCCTCGCAATTCGAAAAAAACGATTATTTAGGACAATTTTCAACCGATTAAATTTCTCTTTTGCACACATCATAATTAGACCATTCTCGAACTGCATTTCGTTAAGATTGATTAATAAACACGGAAGTTATACAACATTAAGTACCGCGCTATTGAGCGCGGGGGCTTAAAGTACGTGCAGAACTGTGTGTGTATGTGTGTGTATAGATGTATATGTAGTTATACAATTACAAAAATATGAAGTATACATATATATTTGTGTATTATATTTAGAACCATCTCTTAATTCATAGAGGGTGTATGACAGGTAGGCAACACTACGTAACACACAAAAGGATGTACCTCAGATCTCATAGAGAATAAAAAGTATAGATTAAGTCTAATTGTTTGTCATTACCTGTCCAGCCGATTTAATATATAGTTATATACATCAATTCTGAGTTTTAGCTCATGTCATTTTACGTTTATTTAAAATTTTTTTATATACCATTTTTATAAAAGAATATTTTGTGTATTTCCATTTTTATAAAAAAAATTATTTTGTGTAAATCTGTTATAAATGTCATTTATATAAATGAATATAATATAAGGATCAGATAACAAGCAACGAAGATATGCAGGAAATATCAATATACAGTATTACTTCAAGTTGTTATATATATATGTGTGTGTTTAACTGTGTATGTGTACTATTCACAGTTATATATTGTGTTTTGAGTATGGTGGTACAGTATATATCGGTTATAAGATGCACAGCTTATATTGAAATATTGCTTAAATGCAAAATTATGTTATTTTTAAATATCATAAAAGTATTTAGTACTAAATTTAGCCTCATAAATGCAAAAAATTGCTTATAAGAAAATATTGTGTATAAACAAATAAAAAATCGTTTAGTTGGTATCAGTTCATATAAATTTTATCGGTTTTAAACAAATTATAAGCGGTAGGACAGCAATATTAAAACTTTTGATCTCATTTTATATTTAACATTCTGTTTAATATTCCGTTTTTATTTTTTATTTATAGCTGACGAACAGCAGAAAATATAAATGTAAGCAAACTTCTAAACCTGTGTTTTATTTTATTATAATCATTTAAATACAACGTATTTGCATATAACTCATGATTGCTTAAGAGGAAAAATCGAATATATGCAAAAAATTTTCTGCATTATAGGTTTTGCATATAAGCGGTATATACTGTATAATATTCGAAATTGAATGCACCCAATTTACGATCACGTTTTGTTTTACTTTGCTATTGAACTAATTGAATGGATCGTGTGACTATGGGGAAACTTCGGCACGCGATCGATGAACGCTTTAAATTCTTTTAGTCTTTGGCGAGACACCGACGAGTTCTGATCGATGTGAAGCTAAGACGCAGTTGTTATTAATATTGGGGGAAAGAAAAAGATAGAATTTATTGGACAAAATTCAAATATAAAATTACTTTATTGTTTATTTTAAAGTTGTTCAACGTGTTTGTGACAGAGAGGTACGAGTAAATAAACAATTGGATATACTATAGATAAAAGACATTTGTGCAAACAAATAAAGTTCTTTAAATTTTTCCTAAGTTTTAAAGTATAAGGTTAGCGAATTGTAATTTTAACTTGTTATTATTCTCAATTTAATTATAAAATCAATTATAAATAAAAATATTTAATATTTGTTATGTTAAAATTTGAATGGTAAACAAGGCCCAAAACAAGTTTACAACTATATTATTCAAATGTGGTCAAAAATAGAACTCTATAATAATATTTGGTTAACAAGACCCTTTATAACTCAATAGAAGTGTTTGTTTGAGTCAATTATAGAAACACGCTTTGAGATATCTTCAAACTGGATATAAATACAAGTATTGTATCCGATTTTAGCATGTGTTCTAATTTGGCTTATATTGTATATATAATATTACCAACTAGTTAAGTTTATTACATGTTATTCTTAATAAATAAAAGTATTAAATTAAATTGCAAGTATATCGTCTACAGCTAACTCCATTATAAAAGCGATCGCCAGTAGCTCTTACCCGTGTAGTTACAAATAGCTGGTTATAGGAGATAGTCGAAAAGTTTTTATTGCGTTCTAATAATTGGTTTTTACTTTGTAAGCCCTATAGAATATAGAATATAGAATACATTGCCAATATTTATATTAATTTTGTGATCTTTATTTATTACAGATAAGCTGATATGCCTTTTAAGAACTTGAGTGTTTTGTTGCCGGGTCTCAAGTGGCTACACGGATATACAGCTCAGGATGCAGTGGCAGATCTAATAGCAGGCATAACAGTGGGTTTAACAGTGTTACCTCAGGGTTTGGCCTATGCAACTCTGGCAGGATTGGAGCCACAATATGGATTGTATTCATCATTTGTGGGTGGCATTATATATGCACTGTTGGGTAGTTGTCGTCAAGTAACCATTGGACCGACAGCATTGCTGGCGCTAATGACCAGTAGACACACAGGCTTTGGATTGGATTCAGGTCCGGCATATGGCATATTATTGTGTTTAATCTCTGGCGTGGTGGAGTTAGCTATGGCTGTACTTAAGCTGGGTGCACTCGTAGATCTTATTTCATTGCCTGTTACTGTGGGATTCACATCTGCTACAGCTGTCATCATTGGCACCTCACAACTAAAGGGTCTATTGGGCTTACGGGGTGGCTCTGGCTCTGCTTTTCTAAATACGATGAGTTCCGTGTTTAGAAATTTAGAGCAGGTGCGTCGTGGTGATCTTACACTTGGATTAGTGTCAATTACAGTATTACTGTTGCTCCGTGTAAGTGGAAATTCTAACGAAAAGTATCAATTTCAGCTTGTAGAAATAAACATTGTTCTTTTTTTTATTTAGAAAATGAAAAACGTTAGCTTGTCCAACCGATTAGGTAACTTGCGGGCACAGCAGCTGTTAAATGGCACCATTTGGGTAGTATCCACTGGACGTAATGCACTGGTGGTACTCGTATCTAGTGTTCTGGCATACAATAAGTGTAAAAGCATGGACAACTGTCCCTTTATACTTACGGGTGAGGTAAAAAGTGGTCTGCCCCGCTTGGCGGTTCCTAAATTTGAGACAACGATTCTGGGAAAGAACGGAACTGAGGTGCATCAGGGATTTGAGGAAATGGTGAGTCAAAATATATAATATATGAAAATAATATTTTAGTATATAAATACTTCTTTGCCTTTTCCAGATCTCTGAATTAGGTCCTTCCATGCTAATTCTACCTATTATTGCGGTACTTGGCAATGTGGCTATATCAAAGGCTTTTGGAGGCGCTGGACTCAGTCCAACTCGGGAGCTAGTTGCATTGTCTTTAAGTAATGTATGTGGTGCCTTCTGCAGCTCCATGCCGGTGACTGGTTCCTTTTCACGTAGCGCTGTGAATCATGCGAGTGGCGTTCGTACACCAATCGGTGGCTGTTATACAAGCATCCTGGTTCTTCTAGCCTTGAGCCTATTGGCACCATACTTTCAGTACATACCCAAGGCAGCACTCAGTGCGGTTATTATTTCGGCTGTGATATTCATGATTGAATTTGAGGTCATTAAGCCGCTTTGGCGCTGCAGTCGTCGTGAACTATTACCCGGTGCTATTACTTTTGTCATGAGTCTATCCGTTGGCGTTGAGATTGGTTTATTGCTGGGCGTTGGTGCCGATGTGGCATTTCTTGTTTATCGTGCGGCACGTCCTGTGTTAAGTGTATCCAAACTACAGACAAACAATGGCATGAGCTATATACTTATCAGGCCTAAACATAGTGCACTTTATTTTCCGGCTATTGAATGGGTGCGTTCTGGCATCTCTAAAGCGCTTTCCACACACGGCACAGCGCCCATTGTTTTAGACTGCGCCAATGTACATGGTAAGTATTTATTTTTATTTATTAAATTAATATTAAAATTATTGATTTCCTTACAGATTTTGATTTCACAGCTGCTCGTGGTATGGGCTCTCTACACAAGGAACTAGCTAAAGCCAATGTACCACTATTTTTAATGAGCGCTCATAAGGATATTAGCATTATATTAAAAGAATCAACTAATATCGATTTCCCTACGATAGATTGCCCTAACGACTTGGAGTGCATATTGGAGCAATGTAAGCACATATTTTTACTAAAATGTATATAACAAAATATTAATCGGATTTTTTTTTCATTTGTATATAGCTTCCGACTATGAGCTTCATTTACAGGTGACCGCGCCGCTGGTGGATGTCAAACTGCTGCATAATGTGGATGGTACAGCCACTGAACTGAGTAAACTGACTTCAAATAACACGTAGAGCATTTGGAGTCCAGTTCTATCATATAGATGCAATTGAGAGCAGAGTACTTAAACATAACTGCACTAAGTATTGCCCATATCAACAATTAGCCGACGACTTCTCCAATACTCCTACAAAACTGTACAAAATCCATTCACTTTCATTTGTATTACTATACTTAAGATTCTTAAGTATTCTGAGTATTTTCATTCCTTTGCTACTATCAATCATCAACCATTTCCATTTATTTCTTAAAATTTCCACTATTCCAAAGCTATAATATTAACTGTATATATAGTCTATATCGTTTTATACAAGTTTTACATGTTCAATCCTAATTCTAAGCTATGTTAATTTATAAACGTTTTTTTTTCTTTTTTGACTCAATCAGTTTGCAGTTTTCATTACTAATTATTGGTTATATTGATTAATGATCGTACAGCCTCAGGTTGTTCTACCAACATGGGGCCAGATCTTACTGACTTAATCTGCTAATGATATAACGACTTTGTAATGTTACAATAGCAAATCTGGAGCATATCTATGGAAACTAAAAGATTTTAATCTGATTATTTTTGTATCTCAATGTACAGATTCTTCTGAGGCCAAAAGACATTAAACACATATTCTAATGTAGAAATCTAAAATCTTAGGGTTTTCTTTGTTTTTCAAATATCTATAAAAAGTATATATATATAACGGAACTTCATTTGGTAGAGATAATTAGATTAATAGAACAAGGAATTATTTGTTAACAAAAAGAAAAATATGAAATTTTGCAATATTAAATATTTTATTTAATTTTAGTTGATGATTATATAAAAGTATAACTGATTATTTAAAAAAAAAATTTTAAAAAATAACTGTTATGTAATTCAGTTACATTTATCCCTTGATCGTATTGATATTGCTAGATTATTTTAGACCTGAGGAAAAGATCCATGACTTCCAACTCCGCATAAATTGTTCTGGTTACGAGCCAGTCTCATGTAACCGTTTTCGCCCCAAGCACCCCAGGAGTTTTTGATCAACCAATATCCAGGACCATATCCAACTACAAGCATGGCATGATTCACTTGTCTGTGACAGGATTGATCATTGAAAACGCCTCCTCGGTAGTGCTGGAAACTGGTGGCATCGACAGCTACGGTAACTGGTCCGATTGTGGCAACAGCTTGTGCAAGTGTATTTTCATTCGCTACCAGATACACCCTTTGAACTTTAGCTGCAATCTGATCTCTATGAAAACGGCAGCGTCCATCACGTCCTTCATAAGGATAACTGCTTTCTGAATTTATACCATTTCTTTGTATATAGTAAAGAGCACTTGCTGGCCATCCGCCATGGCAGCCATGATTGTTATAGGGGCTGCCCCTGCTGCAGTCCACCAAATTCTGCTCAGATAGGATGACGTTGCCTTTGGCCTTTATTAAAAGTTGACTCTCCAAAGCAGCAGCTGCTGCAAATGCCCAGCAAGAGCCGCATCTTCCTTGTTGCTTAACTGGTGTAACAGCGCCTTTTGAACGCCAATCAAAACTACTTGGAATATCCACATATTCCAGATCATATAAATCCTCGGAAGCGTTCATACTTTCAGTTCGATTAAGGCCTGTAAGCATAAGTTGCTGGAATTCTATTGCCAGTAAATCCGTAAACTGATTAACACCCATTTCATAAGTCTCTTCGCCTGCTGTGTATTTTTTGTTATGCTCATCAATGAATTCCTTGTTTTCCCTGAAGATTTTTTTGCGCAATGCCTCCTCTTTGTCATCGGCATAGATTTTCTTATGCTCCAGCTTAAAGGACATAAACTCCAGATCATGCATATCGTTTTGGGTCATGGCTTGCAGGACCCCAAAACTGGACCCCAACAAAATGGTAATTGCAATCAAAGCTCTCATGCTGACGTTAACTGTAAACTTAACACTGATGTTAGCTTTCTGGAATGCACCTCATTATATAGCTCAAATGAACCCTGTGGCTGTACTCAATCTTATATTGTTTCCCGCATAATTTTAATCCATAATTTTAAACTCATTTCAGATTAATAATACAATAAAAAGTATTATTTATTTTGCGTTGATCATTCATTTATACTATTTATAATATTTATTTCTTTATTTAGTATCCTAAAAAATATAAGCTAAATGTTTGCGGTTTACTGTTACTTATAAGACGTCGACCTCATAACCTCATTAGCCGAATGCCCAGAAGGAGGCATATCCAATATTTATTATATAAATTGTTAAGCTACACCTTAGTGGTTAGCCGGTGCGCCCAATTGGGCTTAATTTAATTGATAAAAAGGACACAAAGAGGTGTTAGGACATCGGCTTCCTCAATAATAATAATAATAATAAAAAAAAAAAAAAAAAAAAACTTTCTTATAGTGTTTATTGTGTTTTATTTATCAGAAGTTATAATTATTGTTATTATTTTTTATATTATAATAGTATATTTGTAGAATTCCATTTTTATTTATATATGCGATACATTTTTAATTTTTAATTTAATGTTAAATTTTTTTTTTTAATGTTAATTATTATAATAAATATACAGGTGAATGATTAACTACAATTAATAACTGTATTCGACTGCTATTGAGAACATATTAAAAAACATATCTATATTAAACATAATTTTATTTAGCGATTAATATAGTTTTAGAATGGATTATTGTGGATTGATGCTTCAATCCTAAATATTCTATAAGTATAGATCCCATATAACTTGAGAATATGCAATGATGTACCCAATTGTAACAACGGTTTCAATGTGCTAGGGTTAAGCCTAGACAATAAACCCCGATGTACCTTGAAGTACATTGTAGCCGACAAGCAGGATTCAAGATTTTTGCCGGAGATCGTATTGTATATATTTCAGATATATATAAGGAGAACAATGAAATTACTTAGTATCAGGCAAATTTTATAGTGCAATTGAATATTTTACATTGTTAAAATTAATTGGATTTTTTAAGTACATAAAGATAATGTGTGAGCTAAAACGTTTTCTATACTTGGCTCTATTATCAAGTTATTGTTATAAATTTGAGATAGTGTCTGTCTAGTTGAAAATGAGGCAAAAAGTTACACAATTTCAACTTCAACGGAATTATTTATTACGAAACGTATTCATAATATATATATTTTTGTATAAGTATTCTTAAGTAAAACAATTAATAGAAATAATATTTGTTGTCTATTAATTGTTATAAAAGCGAACAATAATTTGAATGATATCAATTCTTGTTTGTTGAATCTAGTTGGGCGAGGTTTGGTCCTTTTCCATTTAGCCATGCTAATAAAATTGCTAAAGGATTAAGATTCAGAATTTGGGGTCGTGTGTAAATAACTTTTCTGGTAATATAATTAACTTAGGCCTGTGTTTGATTCTGCCAAAATTTGTGCTTTTTCACAAAAAACTATATCATTTCAATAATGCGATAATCTGTTAATATGGTGTAAATTTCTATTTTCAAGACAGAGAGTATTGCTTCATTGTTACTCCACTTCATAAATAGCACACGCGCTTCTTGCAGTCTGTATTGATAACAATAATAAACTCTCTGATTCTTTTTTGAAGGTTATGAAAAATAGTTTTTTTTATAATTTTTAAACAAAGAATGTTTTGGTGGTCTATCTTTAGAAGTCTATGATTCCAGTTTGGAAATTTTTCTAAGTTTAATTTTTATTTTGCAAGCAATTAGGTCCTGTACTGTATATTCGGTACTTAAATCGCCCGCAGATTAGGCATGGCTATAATTTTTGATACTTATTTTCAACTTTTCATATTACCCGCATTTTATAATGCCTAGTTTTTATTACATAGGGGACTACTTGTTTATTGAACCCAGGAAATGTATGTAATATGCAGAAGAAATCATCTTCAACCTCATATAGTCTATATAGTCTTAATCAGCATGAGTAGGCGACCTAATCTTGCCTTATCTGTTTGCTGTCCGTCCGTCTGTGTGGACGGCTGCTTCCCATAAACAATAAAATATAGAATAATAAAATTTGGCATGTAGGTTCCTAATATTCGTATGTGGTACAAAAAAATTCTATTTATTATGCGGTATATATCGGTTATAAGATGCATAGCTTATATGCAAATATTGCTTAAATGGAAAATTATGTTATTTTTAAACATCATAAAAGTATTTAGTACTAAATTTAGCCTCATGAATGCAAAAAATTGCTTATAAGAAAATATTGCGTATAAACAAATAAAAAATCGTTCATTTGGAATCAGTTCATATAAATTTTATAGGTTTTTTAACAAATAAGAAAGCTGTAGACAGCAATATTAAAATTTTTGATCTCATTTTATATTTAACATTCTGTTTAATATTGTCTTTTTTTTTGTATTTATAGCTGACGAACAGCAGAAAATATAAATTTAAGCAAACTTCCAAACCTGTGTTTATTTAATAATAACCATTTAAATATAACGTACTTGCATCACTCATGATTGCTTAGAAGGAAATATCGAATATATGCAACAAATGTTGTGCATATAACCGGTATATACTGTATTTGTTTTATTTATTTTATTTATTTTATTTATTTTATTTATTTTTGACATTTTATTTATTTTATTTATTTTATTTATTTTATTTATTTTATTTATTTTATTTATTTTATTTATTTTATTTATTTTATTTATTTTATTTATTTTATTTATTTTATTTATTTTATTTATTTTATTTATTTTATTTATTTTATTATTTTATTTATTTTATTTATTTTATTTATTTTATTTATTTTATTTATTTTATTTATTTTATTTATTTTATTTATTTTATTTATTTTTGACATTTTATTTATTTTATTTATTTTTGACATTTTATTTATTTTATTTATTTTATTTATTTTATTTATTTTATTTATTTTATTTATTTTATTTATTTTATTTATTTTATTTATTTTATTTATTTTATTTATTTTATTTATTTTATTTATTTTATTTATTTTATTTATTTTATTTATTTTATTTATTTTATTTATTTTATTTATTTTATTTATTTTATTTATTTTATTTATTTTATTTATTTTATTTATTTTATTTATTTTATTTATTTTATTTATTTTTGAGATTTTATTTATTTTATTTGCTTTATTAATTGTATTTATTTTTTTATTTTTAATTGCATAACTTTTTGTTTTCCACTATGATTGTTTGTTTCCGATCACATCAAATAAATAATTAAAATTTGTTTTAGTCATCGTCGCTTTTTTGTTTATTTTAAAAATAAACAATAAAAAGATTTAAAAAAATTTGTTACGCACACGAAACACACTGCAAAGAAAGAAGAGAATCCACGACATGCACCACACAACGTTAGCTCAAATATTAAAATATAATTTAAAGTTTTATCAGGTGATAAGCCTAAAATATTGTTTAAGGTGCAGGTTATTCCTTTTCGCTCAGTATGATATTAACTTTTTGAGAAAGCAGTAGCATAGCATTATTTTGGCAACTCTTCTCAATTGAAACCCATTCTATTTTGTGTGTTGACTAAGCCACAGGCTCTTTAGGGTTTCTTATAACTGTTCGTTGGATAAGTTTTAATTTGCGTGTTTGCACTTTCTGTCTTCTAGGTTACATAATTTATAAAAAGTTTGAAAAATACTTAATAATAAATTAAAAAAAGTTATTCTTTAAAAAATAATTAAACTATGAATTTTCCACGTCTAAGCTGTACTAAAAGATTATAAATTGGGTCTACCTTTATAGGCATGCATGTTATAATTTGGCATCTCTTTCTCTTACTACCTTTATATATATTGTTCACCCTCATTTATGTGCAGTTGCATATTGATGCAATTCTTTGTATAGTAAGGTAACATCTTTCGTTTCTATGTAGCCATCATCAATAAAGTCAGTTTGACTAGCCTGAACTCCACCAACTACTAGTCAGTTAGCCACACTTATATATTATATTATATTCGACACTTTTTTATTTAATATATAACAGAGTTTTGTATGTGGATATTAACCGGTTTCTACAGCAACGTAATTTCTATGTTAATGTATTTTTTAGAATACTGTTCCCAACTTCGTCTGCCTCTGAATTACTTTGGTCTACAATTTCTGTTCTATTGAGCACATGTGAAGCTCGTTTCAAATTATTTTGTTTTCTATATAATTCAATAGCCTGAGAATAGACTAAGGAGTTTTATATCTGCTTATTGTTCTTCATAAAAACGAATTTAATTTTTATTATTATTATTATATATATTAATATATTATGTATTAACAATTTTGAGACCAGCATGAAAACAATGTGGTAGCCTTCACATACAGTTGCTCAGGTTCAGTGAGTGCAATCGAACGAATTCGAATTATCATTGTGGGGTCTATTCGGAGGAGGAAGATAAAAGTGTTTCTCGACGCCGATGGTGGTGTTGACTTTGACGACAACGTGTTGGGACCTGCTTAACGCTTTCAGTGGGGTTTCCATCTTGCTGAGCAAGAAGATTTCTTTTTGATAAGTGTCGACGGGGACGTTGACGCTCGCGATTGAAACTATCCTCTTGGATTACAAGTGTGCCAGCTTTGCTGCTGCGTACAAAGTAACGGGGTGCACTATGTATTATTTGTTCCTGAACATATTCTGGCGAGGAATGTCGGCCGCGTGACATGCTCAATCGTTCTAGTATTGAACCCTGACTGGTGGTGTGAGACCGACGATAATGGCGTACATCACGGCGTCCAGAGGATGATGATTTTGCCGATGTGGGCGGAGTTGAAATAGAAAGCGGCTTAGGATAGACTGTTTCTGTTGATCTTTGTTGCGATTGGTCCAGCCATCGATCTTTATCCTCAAAGCGTACGCTACGCAATGAACGGGAGCGACGCGAACTGGCTGTGTCATGTGGCTGCCAGTCCGGTAATTTGTGAGTGTGAAAGTCAATACAGCTTCCCGAAAGCTTTCGTTCATTATGGCTACATGTGGATGTGTCTAGGGATGTCACTGTCTTCTCCGATTGTGGTCTCCGGTCTGCATATGCTCTTGGAGCACGTATTTGACGACGATCAGGTACGTTATTGTTGTTATACGTTTGCTCTTGTTGATCATCTACATCCAACAAGAGTGCACCAGTATGATCGACTAATCGAATTCTTGGCAGTGCAATATTACTATAACTGCGAGAAGTACTTAGCTCCCAATTGCAGTAGGATGGTTTACGTAGTTGTAGGCTCAGTAGGTTGGCCAAAAGAAGACCATCAAGTTGCTCCTGGTCTTGGTCCTGTTCCTCATAGTCAGATACCGATGATGAGCCTTGTTGATGATTATATTGGTATTGCTGATGCTGATTATGCTTCTGATGATGATGATGATGATGACGCTGACGATGCTTTGACATTGCTTTTGGTCGACTGCTGTTTCTCCACCTGTTTGCTGCCTGTTGTTCAATAGATGACTCGATGGCAACCTTCTTCTTGTCTTTTTGTTTTTCTCTCGTTCTACTATTCTATACGGTTTGCTCTTCTGGCATGCCTCTAATGTGTTGTTTATCTAAAATATGTTTTCTATATCTTTGTGTATACATATGTAAGCAAATATATGTATGTATATATGTATATTTTAGATACTATATATATGTGATGTGATGTGATGATATATGCCTGCGAGCAACCCACGCTATGCGCTTATGAGCGATTTCTTTGGCATGATTTTTCGTCTTCACTTCTTAGCGGCTATTTTTGTTTGTTTCTCCCTGCCGTTGCCGTTTTTCTTTTTTTACCGTGACATTTAAGAACGCCAGTATGCCATTAACACGAAAACAAGTATACAAAAAAATTAAAACAAAGGAATAGACAACAAAAACACAATTCCAGCAATAACAACAAGGACAACCACCAAGAATTGTTTATGTATCTTCAAACAGCTTGATTCAATTTGTGCACTAATATTTTTAGCATCGCGGCTCTCTCGCACTTATGAATACACTCGCAGTTGCCTTTTCGAATGCTCTTTAATTGTTTTAACGACTAATCTCATTCGTTTTTGTATTGAATACGAAACTCATCCAACGCTCTCTTTATATATATATATGTATATATATATATATATATATATATATATAAATATTCTTCTTTATTCTTTGGAGATCAGCTGCTTTGCTTGCTATTGCGCGTCCACCCGCCAACAAGCTTCGCTACTAACTGTTTAGTATACGCCAAACAAACAACTTTGGCAATCGCAGCCACAGTCGCAGTCGCAGTCACAGTCGCAGTCGTAGTCGCAATCCTAGCAACAGCACGAACAACAACAACGACAGCCACAGTGGCAGCAACGGCTATACCAATTTTTGTTACGAAATGCGAAACGCTTGAAGTGAATCATTTCCGCGCCCATTATATGTTTGGGCATTTCTGCATAGAAGTTCATCATGGCCAATAAAAAAGATCTTGAAAATTTATTCAAATTTATATATATATATGTTCTAAAGCTTTTACACAATCACACAACAAACATAAATGTTTGCAACTAGTTTTACTGACTTTTACTCTTCTATATAGTATATATAATATATTATACGTAAATGATCATCGGGTATCACATTACATTTGGTGTTTATTTAAATACGCTGCTGGTTATTAATTTTTAATTATGATATTTCTCTATTTATTAAATTTTAAATGCTTGCTTTGTTTTGAAAATTATTCAAACTTATTTAAAATATTTTTACAACAATTTTACAAGCGAGTTTCTAATGCAAATATTAAGAAACTCCATTTTCTTTGACTTTTCTGAAACAAAGTTACATAATAGTTAAATAATTTATATAGTTACTTAGTTTTTACTTTACACATTTATTAATATAAAGAATTAAATATATATTTTTTCCAAAGTTTATTTTTCTAATCATATTATATATATATATATATATATATATATATATATATATATCTAAAACGCTTTGATGCAACATTTCTGTGTTTTGCTAGATTGTTTTGCAAGTTTAAGCACTGAATAATTGCAACTTAATACAACTATAAAATAAATCGGTTATAAATTAGGTTTATAGAGACTTATACCTTAAACACAGCATCAATCTAAATATAAACTTATTTGATGCAATGCTGTGTATCGACCTTTATTTTGGTACCTTGAATATCTTTGGTAATTATTTTCTAATTTAATGCCAACAATCAAAGCTATTTAGGGCAAAAGAATGAAAATTTTATATAAACTTTATATATATATATCTATATATATATATAAATGATATCTATTCTATTTTTGCCTTTAAAAATATCTTGTATATTGTTTTCGCTAAAATGAACTAATTAACATAAACCGTTAATCAGTTCTATAAGCTTATTATTTTACTTGGTATCATATCTACTTGTAATGAATTCCACGCATTTTCCGAGTTTATATACACAATTTCTATATACTTTTATTAATCAAAAGTTTTAGATACAATCATTGTGATTATTTTTAAATACTAAAATAAAACTTACTTAAATTTTAACTATAAATTTTTAATATAAATTGAAATTTATTTTTTACTTAACACAAATAATTTAATAAGTAAAGAAATAATTTGTTTCTACTAAAGAAATCAATATTCTTTGTGTCTCAAATACTTTTCAGACTTTTGAATAGATTTATTTATTCACTTTGATCCCATTATATATTATCAATTATAAAATGAATCTTTGGCGGTGTGGCGCACGTCTGGTATCTATATTTATATACGAAAATATTTAAGTTTAAAAATATTTATTTACTTAAAATCGTAAAAGCGTAAAAACTTAATACAAAATTGTTTTTTTTTTTTATATTTTTCTTGTGTTTTTTTGTTTGTGAAATATTTGTTGGCTACTTGGTAGATTATCTTCTAAGGTTGAACGTATTCGTTTATCTTTCCACAAATGCTTTGCATATAGAATAAAATATTTTTTATTCCAGTCTAGGTATTTTGGTTAAGTCCTTAATAATTTATATACAAAAATAAAAAATAAAAAAAATTTTTTTTATATATTAAAGTAGTTTTTTTTCGACGCATCCAGTTTTAATTATGATTAAATTTTCCCTCGTGACTAGGTAAGGTACAAAGCAGTGGAAGAGTTATGCTATTTAATCACTCGAATATGTCCGATAATTTTTACTGAGGCGTTCCAAGTGAACTTTGTTCACTCTAAAAATCTTTTGGTGCATCCAATAAACTCTAATTTTATCGTTTAAGTGGTACAGTTAATTGGAAAGACAGTTGCAGACAGTTATAGGTACATAGGAGCTTCAGAATATCCATCTCTCAAATACCAAATACGATATCTTGGCTGAAGTCCTGGCTATCGTTAGTACATAGCACTTGACCCAACTAAAAATGTTATCCTTGTCATTGATTTATTTATGGTTACATAGTATGTATTCCATATGGTTACATAGTATGTATTCCCTTTGCCTTTTTGTAAAAAAGAACCAAAGCGGAGCTATTGGAAATGTGCAAAATCGAAAAGTATGTAACACATAGAAATAATCATCGGAGACCCCATAAAGTATATATATTCTGAATCAGGACGACAAGACAAGTTCATCTAGCCCTGTCCGTCTGTCTGTCTGTCCGTCTGTATGAACGCCTGTTTCTCAGAGACTATAAGAGCTAGAACAACCAAACTTGAAATCTAGATTCGTTATGTTCGTAGGTTATACGAGTTTGTTTTTGATTTTTGAATTTCCTCCTCTGACCCCCGCAAATCGAAAAAACGATTATTAAGCACAACCGATCAAATTTATTTCTGGCACACATCTTAATTAGACCATTCTTGATCGATGTTGTGAATCTGGGTAAGATCAATCAAAAATCTCGGAAGTTATAGATCATCAAAAGTGGCATTATGGGCCCCGTGGGGGTATAGTAGTGCGCGCAAAATAAGAGTTAGAGCAACGAAATTTGGAACGTAGATTTGTTATGTTTGTACGCTATACAAGTTTGTTTTAGATTTTTCAATTTCCTTCCCTGACCCCCGCAAATCGAAAAAATCGATTATAAGACACAATTTTCAACCGATCAAATTTCTTATATTATATTAAGTAGACCATTCTTCATCTACGTTGTGAATTTCGTTAGAATTGAACAATAAACACGAAAGTTATAGAACATTAAGTACCGCGCTATGGAGCGTGGGGGGCTAAAAGGTGCGCGCAATGGCTAAGTACGTGCAGAACTGTGTGTATGTATGAGTATGTGTGTGTATGGCTGTATATCTAGGCAAAGGGGCTCTCGTAGTCGGGTACACTCGACTACAGACTTCTTACTTGTTGTGTACTTACAAGAGCGCGTGAACTAATATTTGAAGATTTGTTAACACAATTACTGTGAACTTGACTCCAGAACGAAGTGTCATAACATTGGATTGGCGTTACGGTATATATATATAAAGACTGCTGTGTTGTAAGTTACAACTTGTAACGTACAAAGCCATGCGTTTGATGCGTTTTGGTTACATTTCTGTATAATTAATAGTCCGTGCCTAAGAGTATGCAACATTTTTGTTATGGAATTTTGATGTTGAACTGATAAACTTAGGTCAAAAGATTATCAAGTTGTTGTCAGTTCGGAAGCATTCTGCTAGGCACAGCAAACTTAAACCATGAAATTAGTCTTCTGACATATACAGAGAAGAGGTGATGCAAAAATTAATTGGAACTATAGTCTTTGTGCTGGCGGTGCTGATCTGTTTTTGCAGCGATCTGTTAAATGCAGCTCCGACAGTACCCAGCAATCCCGTTTACTATAGACGGTATATTCGCCAGCGACCACATTTTGGGAATCCCGAGCTAGATATTTATGAAGTACGTGATGTTTACTATGTACGTCGTACTACACCCAAACCAAAGGCCATTACACGCCTGTCTGATGACGATATGGATAAACGTATACAATGCGACTTTGACCCAATGTTGCCAATGTGTGAGTAAATTAATTGTTCTTCTTTTACTTATTAAACTTGTCATTTAACTTATAAAATTACAATAGGTGCTGATTTAAATACTAAGCCCAACTTTATAACGACACAAGCACCAAGCACAACAACAGTCACAATACCAGTGACCACAACTTCAACTACAACCACAACGACAACAACTAGCACTGAATCAAGTTTGTTGCCCGAGTTGGAAGTGGAGGAGGACGACTTAACGGAGTCACCAGAATTATCAAATGGTGATGAAAAAGATGGTAATGATGATGGTGATGTTGAGGAATTCGTTAAGGTAGATGATGATACTGAAGATACCGAAGATACCACAGATACTGAAGATGTTGAAGATAGCGAAGAACCTGATGCAGACGTCTCCTTGAATCGTGGAGGTAGCATTGGAGGCACTGATCTAACAAAATAATCTAAGCTCGTTAACTTCTAAGCTATATTATGCGTTATAGAAAAAAATGTATCATAATTAAAGGCATTGTTAGCCCCTTTGCCAAAAAAAGAGCAAAGCGGAGCTAATGGAAATGTGCAAAGTCCAAAAGTATGCAACAGGTAGAAATAATCATCGGAGACCCCATAAAGTATATATATTCTGAATCAGGACGACAAGACGAGTCGATCTGTCTGTCCGTCCGTCCGTCTGTATGAACGCTTGTTTCTCAGAGACTATAAGAGCTAGAGCAACCAATTTTAAACCTAGATTTGTTATTTTCGTAAGCTACACGAACTTGTTTAAGACTTTTAAATTTCCTCATCTGACCCCCGCAATACGCAAAAACGATTATTAAGCACAATTATTAACCGATCGAATTTCGACACACGTCATAACTAGACAATTCTTGATCTACGTTGTGAAACTCGTTAAGATTGATCAAAAATTACGGAAGTTATACAATATTAAATATGGTGTTATGGAGCGCGGGCGACTAAAAGGCGCGAGCAATTGCTAAGTAAGTGTATAACTGTATGTATGTGTATATACACAGCCATACTGTGTATGTAGTCAAAGAGGCTCTCGTAATCAGGTACAGTCGACTACAGATATCTTACTTGTTAGCCCCTTTGCCATTAAAAAGAGCAAAGTGGAGCTAATGGAAATGTGCAAAGTCCAAAAGTAGAAATAATCCTCGGAGACCCCATAAAGTATATATATTCTTGATCAGGACGACAAGACGAGTCGATCTAGCCCTGTCAGTCTGTTTGTCTGTCCATCTGTCCGTCCGTGTGAACGCCTGTTTCTTAGAGACTATAAGAGCTAGAGTTACCAAATGTGGAATCTAGATTCGTTATGTTCGTACGCTATACGAGTCTGTTTAAGATTTTTGAATTTCTTCCCCTGACCCCGCAATACAAAAAAATAACGATTCTTAAGCACAGCTTTCAACCGATCGAATTATTTTTTAATACTCATAATAAATATACTATTCTTGATGTACATTGTGAATTTGGTAAAGGTTGGATAAAAATCACGGAAGTTATACAACATTAAGTATCGCGTTATAGAGTTCGGGGGCTAAAAGGCGCGCGCAATGGCTAAGTACGTGTACTGTGTGTATGTGTGTGTATGACTGTATTGATAGGCAAAGGGGCTCTCGTAGGCAGGTACACTAGACTACAGATTTCTTACTTGTTATTTAATAAAGATAATTTTTATAGCAATCATGACATTCCTCAGCTACTTGGGAAAATTCATATATCATTTGTATCATATACAACATTACCCTGTACCCCTTACAATTAGAGAAATGGGTTATAAAGCTAACAAAACTATAAATTACAATCACACTACACACATTCATATCATTTCTTGCTATTTACTATTTGATGTTTATTATCCCTTGAATATTTTCAGTTTCCATTCTTTATTTATGAAAGACACTAAACAATTTAGTGAATGCTTTTAAATACGTACAGAGGTAATTCCGTTGGAGTTAAAAATACTAGTCTAAATTAAGATTATTATTATTATTATTATAATTATTTTAGATTAATATTCAGTATAGTTTATATTTATTTCTAAATTTATTATATTTAGTTTACATATCCTTTTTCAAGTGTACTCACTGTATGTATAAAGCATATACTAGATCAACATTAACTATCAATTTAGCGACTTACAGTTGTAAATTGAGCGAATCATAGTTGCTTAAGATCATGCCACGTCATCACCTTCCATGCACTGAAAAAAAATATTTGACCTGTAACAATTATTAAGTTATATACAACAAGTAAGAAGTCTGTAGTCGAGTGTACCCGACTACGAGAGCTCCTTTGCCTACATATACAGACATACACACAGTTCTGCACGTACTTAGCCATTGTGCGCGCCTTTTAGCCCCAGCGCTCTATAGCGCGGTACCTAATGTTGTATAACTTCCGTGTTTATTGTTCAATATTAACGAAAGGCGCAACGTAGATCAGGAATAGTCTAATTAATATGTGTGCTGAAAAGAAATTTGATCGGTTGAAAATTGTGCCTTGTAATCGATTTTTTCGAAATGCGGTGGTCAGGGGAGAAAATTCAAAAATCTTAAACAAACTAGTGTAGCGTACGGCCATAACGAATGTAGATTCCAAATTTCGTTACTCTAGCTCGTACAGTCTCTGAGAAATAGGCGTTCATACGGACGGACAGGGCTAGATCGACTCGTCTTGTCGTCCTGGTCAAGAATATATATACTTTATGAGGCCTCCGATGATTATTTCTATGTGTTACATACTTTTGGATTTTGACTATTCCATTAGCTCCGCTTTGCTCTTTTTTATGGCGAAGGGGCTAACAAAGTAAGTTATGATGAATGTACAGAACTAAAATATACTCTAACAAATATTCTGTGTATATATATATATACAAATATATACATTTATGTATATATATATGTCTAAGAGACATACTTAATTTTAGTATGAAATTTTTTGCGACGCAATTGTATGATTGATGCCCCTTTGCAACATCGTAAAATACCGTAAGGCGGCATTGTTACTTGGTTAAGAGTATTGGCATCCCGTTCGTAAGTTAGTGTAAAAATCTAGCAAATTATAAACTGAGTCGCCTTTTGGTGTTGTTTGCGACTTGTCACCAGACGACAAATTGAATTAAGCGAATAAAGTGACCGCATTGAGGCAATAAACAAACAAAACAAAACAAAACAAAAAATACAAAAACATTACAGTTTCAGTCGCAAATAACGGAACTACCTTGTTGTATGATTGCTGTATTTGTTGTTATGGTCATTTATGTATAAAATATATTATATACCCATTACAAATAGAGTATATAGATGCAAAAAAAAAACCTGTCAAACTATCCTATTAATGACATTTAGTTCTCCCTTTAAAAATTTGGTCGTTAAAACTGCAGCAATTTTGATTCAATAGAATATATTTATAATTTAATGTTACAGGGTATCATAAAGTCGTATATCTTATAACAGAACATTCATTCCTGTTGTTGTAGCTATTACTGTTGCCCAGGGAGTGCATAAAACGCTGGGGCAATCCTCGCTGGAAGTCAGTCAAGCGAAGCTCACGTGCGATTTAGATCGAGAACCTTCTCCAATACGGGTGCTAGAGTTAAACAAAAATAAGATAAACTTATATACAATATAACTGAGATATATATATATAAAAATGATTATGAAGCGAATAAACGGAATTTTGGTGTTAGTGCTCATCTATGGAGTAACAATAGGAGAGGCCGATCTGTTGGATTGTGATCCAGTAATTCCGGCTATCTCGGAAGTGGCTGACAAATTGTCAGGTATAGCTTTCACTGTCAGTAGCTCAGAGCCCGAGGAGCCCAATTTTTTTAAGACTGTGGGTTGCCAGATAAAGAATGGTGCGAAAAAATTAAGTGAAAAGGCTAAAGAGTTAGGCTCTGACATCAAGGATGGTGCTAGAAATCTGGGAGAACGTGCTAGAGATCTCGGCAGCGACTTAAAAGACCGTTTCAATGGCTTTCGCGACAAGTTATCCAAGAGTTCTGAGGAAGATATAAGCATAGAAACTGGTTTCATTGACAATGTTGAAATTATTAATCCATCAATACTCAAAGGTGAACAGCAGTGCGGCCATGGTCATATCCTTGATGCTTTGGGCAATTGCAGCAAGTTGAGAAAGTGATGTGATTCCATACATGGAAAATGCATTCAGTTTATTTTTATTTAAATTTTTTTTTTTTGTACCCCTATTATTAATTTTATTTTATTTTGTTCTGTTCTATAAATAAAACAAATACAAATGTTTCAGTTGTTTCTTCTCTATATAAACTATAGTTTTGGGTGATCGGAGTAAAATTCTATACGAGTGTGAATATCTTTAATCAAAGATAAAGCCAGCTATAAAATCAACTAATATCAATATAAATATCAGTATGTATTATTGCATCTTTCTATTGGAAGGAATATTAAGTGTATTTGAATTTTAAATGAAAAAAAAGTAAAAAATTAAAAGCCTAAAGAAATTTCACAATGTTATTTGATCAAGCATAAAAACATTATATATTCTGAATCAGAATCAATATTTAAACAGCTAATATAGTACAGATTTTTCTGTTAAAAATGCAATCAACATTTTCGGTATATTTTATTGTTTTACTATCAAAAGGGTTTTAATAAAATATATTTAAAAGTACAATAAAACGTACTTAAATGATTAATTTTTATTTGCTATATATTAAATATTGCAACACAAAGAAAATAAAAGGAAAAGCTTTCCACACTCCATTTGCTTCCATACCTGACAGACAAAGCACATTTTTTTTTTTTCAATGGCGACTGCAGCCAATAATCTAGAGTAGCAATCAGTGGACCGAATTGGTCTTTACCTCGGTTGCGACTGTCGATATTTTTGGAATGTTGAGAGCTTGGCAGTGTTGCCAGAACTTTCAAAAGATAATTAGCTATAATGGGAAATAAAAGTAGCTAAACGTATGAAGGATACGAATGAATGTAGCTAACTGGAAAATGCGTTTTATCAAGAAATTTTTGGGATGTTTACAAAAAAAAACAAAGTATAGGTCCCCACCTTAAAAAACAGTAGCTTTCTCTGCTATTCATCTTAGGAAAAATAGTATTTCTAATAGCTAATTTTAATAACCAATTTTGTCTTTAGTTTATTCGACTCGTATGCAAGTGTACATGACGCATAAAGATTTAATAGTTGATGATTTGACAGTTAGCAACTTTTAAGTATAGGTTTTATATATTATTTTTCAAAGATCAAATAGTGTCGCTGCAACATTCTTAAATTACAAGCAGTTATTGCAGTCGCCATTTTGAAATTTGTTTTCTGATTAGCAAACAAGTTCGAAGCAGATGCAAATGAACAAGTTGGCTTCACTCGCTGTTGTCATACAGGCAGTTCGTGACTGTACTCAATTGTACTTGTGTTCCATCGAAAATTGGTTTCTTAAGAACATTTTATTTACAGCTTTAACCTCTTACATAGTTTTTTGTTTCTTGAAAATTACAAAATTATGAATGTATGTAAGCATGCACATATATATTTAAATGTATATGTATGTACATGCCGAAAATGGCTGAAAGTTGTCGATGAAATAGCTGAGTGAATGGCTGATAAGTTTCGTCCCTTGTGAAAAACATTATTGAAAAACCACCACCTAAGTCTTCGCTACATTTTTACGAAATTGTTTCTTCAATGGATGTGGCCTTTGAAAATAGCTGAAATAGCCACTAAATAGCTTATATATTTTATATTATTACATTACGCAAAGATATTAATAAGCAGATTTGAGAGGAAAAAATTAATGTTTCCTCGGAAATACTATATCGTATATGGCTATAGAAAAAGGTAGCAATAGCTAATATTAAATATAAAGAATATAATAGAGACAATAGAACTGTGTGTGTGTCTGAGACAATTGAACTGTGTGTGTGTCTGTGTATTTGGGCACAGGGGTACTCGTAGTCGGATACACCTCACCATAGCTTTCCTACATATATTTGAAACAAAATTGTTCTCTTATACAATTAAATGTGTGACAATAATTTCTATAGAATTTTTCGAAAATTGTAAAGTTTATGCAATTATTTAGGGCTTTCTTTAGAAGATAGGATATCAACAAGAATATTATATTTTCCCACAATCATTGATCATGATAAAATAAAAAAAAATAAAGAGCAAAAAATTTAATAAAATATATGGAGTTTTCGTTAAGATCAGCTAAGATCAGTACTTAAAAAATCCCTACGCAGGCGCAGAAGAGAATTGAGAATTGCATCAGGAATGTGTCACAAATCATTCAGACACCCCTCACCACACCTTGGGGAAAGTGGAAAGATATTAGTGAAGCCGAAGATAAATAGAAAGAAACACACACACAAATTGAAACAGTTGCTTGAAAATTTCAAAATCCATGAACTTAACGCGACAAATCTATGCTACAAACACTTCAATACAATCCGATGAACATGGAGCACGCAGCACACATTGAGTGCCCCCAAATAAAAAAAAAAATTTCTTCCCTTGTAATACAATCCGTGCGTAACTTCAATTACTTACTTAGTATGAGTACACTCGTGTATCTATGTCTATGTCTATGTCTATATATCTATGTCTAACTATGTATCTCTGTGTATCAGATGCACGAGCAAAAGGTGAACAAACTCCTGTGCGCATGCGTCACTGCTGTCATGGCTTCTGTAGATATTACGTGTATCCTCTTGTCGTTGTCATCCAATTTCAAAACATGAAATATTTTTATTCATTTCCGTCCATGACAGCTCCTGGCCCGGGTTGAACGAACTGTATCCAATCCTATAATCTAATGCAGTAGTCTTCTTGACTTAACTTATGGTGAAGCAGGTACAGTCGCCAGGACTGTGACTAAACTGCAACTATCGTTAAATAGTACAAGGATTATGCCTAGAAATGTCCCGATTTGCATACAGCTTTGAATTTAATCTTTTTGTACAGTAAATTCTGTTAACAATAGAAATATCACCTGTGGTCAGAATTTTGGCACATTTGCATCTGCTCAATAGTATGTATAGTCTATAGTATGATAAATATGATATGATGATAGTGTAACAGAATGATAAGATTTTTGTAGTATAAAGAAATTTGTATATGTAAAGAGTTGTCTAATATTAGCGACTTTGACCTGTGGTCTTACTTCGCCATAAAGCAGAAAGAAATATAAAGCCCAAGAGCAATAGTCGTTGTCTCAACCTCTTCACTGGAATGAACAGACTTATCGTCTGCTGTTTTGGGTATGGATACGGAATCTAACAAAAGTGACGGACCCGCGCCGACTGCACGTTCCATTTGGTTGAAGCTATTTATAGTTTCCTGTCGTCTCCTTCTCTGTCTAGTTAGTAGCCTACGGGACTGAGTTTCATTGCCGATGCCTGACATTAGGGGCTGTTATGTTCCACAGCTCGAGCATCTTCTCAATTGCATTCCAACGCGCGTTCGGTACAGATACGTAGATACGGTAGATACGGGCTCAAAATTTTAACGGACTCTCGTATAATCGATGTAATCGTTTATATATATCTTTATATATATATATATATATATATATATATATATATATATATATATATATATATATATATATATATATATAAATATATATATAAGCATATCATGATCGATTTTTTTCTACAAATATTTTTTTGGATTATCAGTGCAGAAATTCTTTTAATTACCTAAAATATATATGAAATATATATAAATCTTGAAGTGATAAACAAATACGATAAAAATTTTGTGCCAAATTAAAAAAGAAAAAAAAAAAGAAAATATAATATACAAATAAAAGTGTAAACATATATATTTATTATTATTTTTTTACTGGTGTCAAAAATTTTAATAAACTTTTCATATATTTTGTTATGCCCAAAACTATTTAATAATCAAATTGAATAAATTTTAAAACAAAATTCAAATTGGAAATTCCTATCAGTACGCAAAAAATGTAAGAAATAAATCAAATTTTTTTTTAATTTTAATTTAAATAAATTCTAACAAGGAAATATTAAAATATTTTACAAATTAAGTGTTAATTATTTATTTACTAAAAATAAATAAATATGGTAAATACTTACTATATATATACAGTGCATATAATAAAGCATACTTTGGTGGAAAATTTATACCTAAGAAACCTATAAAAAGGTACTATTTTTATACGAATTCTTTGGCAAAACAATTAGATATGAAAGGGAAAGAGTGTGTGTGTGTGTGTGTGTGTCCACTAAGAAAGGTTTCACTGTACCACATTCCTGTCCAATGTATCAATATACAGCGTTCAAAGCATTTAAGTGCCAATGTCTGGAACGAAATAAAGAAAACAACACAGAAAATACTCAATTTAAATGAGAAAAAGACTGAAAAATGTCGCACGCTGAAGTTAAGAAATTGATCCCTTCACTTTCCATTTAACTTTCTACCAAAAATAAAAATCAAAGCAAAAATAAAAATAAAAAGAAAAATCAACTAAAGATAATATTGCAAGCGTATGTTCTTTAGATTGCTCGACGAATAGATACCCTATAATACCTTAAATAATTATACATATATTTGATTTGTGTAGGAATCAGGAAGAACCTTTATAACAATCCTTAAGAACCTTTAAAGCATATAATGTTAAATAAACTCCTAAGGTACACTCCATGCAATATATATGATTTTACAGTTTTAATAATTTTTAATGAAATACAGAGCATTCAATTAAAAATGTAACAAAAATAAATAAATAAAAGCACAAGTTCAAGACTCTTTTAAATATTAACCCCTTATAGCCCAGTGTTGCAGATCTGCAACATACCGTTTAGAAGCCATTATCTTCCAGGGTGTATTGGAAATTATTTAAAAAATAATTTATTATTGTTTAGAAATAATCATTTTATTAAAAAAAAAATTGCTGGTGACTCTTAATTATGCCTAAGAACCCAAAAATAATTATTTTTCCCATGAGTTTTTTAAATTTTAAAAACTTAATATTTTATGCAGTTTCCTTTTAAAAAAAGTATTAGAAAATAATTGTTTAATTCAATATATATATATATACATTCAGTCATACAAATACAACTATAAGTATGATTTTAGGATATAAGCATGACTGTATGAGTGTATGAGTACTAGTACAGATCTTTTACATTATATAGCTAAAAGTAGAAACGAACGAGACGATGCAATAAACCAAACCAAAAGTATTTTAATGCAGTTTGCTGGGGATCCTTGACTTCGTCTGGTCCAACTGTGCCCCGATTCATTTTCCCGCTTTGGCGCACGACAACAACAAAAATAATAACAACAACAACAAGAACAACGAGAACGACATCGTTTTGTTTAGTTCCTCTACCTCTGTCTATTCCTCATCCCGTTTACCAATCCGACAGTTTGCTTAATCTATTTTTGTCCTAGCGAAGCCAAGCATTGTCTTGTCGCTTTGTGTAATTTGTTTGTGGCGTTAGTTTTTGTTGTTTTGATTTTGTACACTGAAAGAAATGAATGCATATGCCTAAGTAAAGATTAGAACTAAACGATTTGCAGTGGTTTATTTCATATATATATATATACATTAAATAGCTGACTAAAACTGGTCAAAATATTATATGAATAAAATTTTATTTTTGATAAAGTTTTTGGGAGAATATTTTTTATATTTTTTGTATTAAAATATATATTTGTGCAATAGAATATTGATAAATATTTACACATTTCCATTATAATATATATTACATACTGCGGACAGGTGTCAGGTGTAAGTTAACTTCCTAGAGCTCAGTGTAGCTACAAAAGTAGCTGTTGTATATGGTAGCAATCGACAAGCAAAGTATAAAGTGCAGCGTTTTGCATCGAAAGTTTTAAATTGCATTTTAATTCAGCATCGTTGCAATATTATGAATTTAAGAGAAATGTTGCAAATACTTTTACCCCTCAACAACAACAAGCAAACAAACATTCAGTAGCTTCTGTCTATATTTTCCTAACTGCAACTGTGACGGTGTCGCCGTGTTAGTTTTTTCCCCAATGGGCACGCAAATTAAAAATAGTTAGCGTTAGATGAGCGCAGAGCAGCACAACGTCAAAGGCATCAGAACACCTACTTGAGTGGCGGCTGGAAATGTCAAGAGTGCGACGACATTGCATGTTGACAGTGGAGACACGCATACACACACTCACACAGTTGCATACATACACACGCATATGCACATATAGTATATGGAGGAATACAGACAACGGCAAACGTCAACGCCAACGGTGGCAGAACTATTACTATTTTCCATGTACTATATACACATACACGTACACCTACTATCCACATACTACAGACACACACACACACACACACACACACACACATGTACACGCATGCGTGTATAAACGTCAGAAATAACAACAATTACAGCGCGCGCGCCACACTCACATCTGTGTTGCCTCCTTCCCTTTCTTTCCTATTCCTATTCTTTAACCATTCCCCCAGTTTCACCCCTCCTTTCTTCTGTCGTGACATGCACAGACACTGCGCTTACAAAGAATCGTTGCAGGGGGCCACCAAATGGAGATGCGAGTGCGAGTGATGCGCATAAATGGGGGAAGTTGCGTGCGCATCTATAGTTTGGGGTCCACTTCCGTCTCTTGTCTATCTTATACATATGTGTGCATATATGTACATATGTGTACGTGTGTGTGTATGTATATATTTTAGCTACCAGATTTATGTTGAAACAAATTTACGTTGCCATAGCATTAAGAGGCATTAAAGCTATAGGCTTATCATTTACAAGCTCGCACCAAAAGATATACAGTAAAGATACAAAACAAAATAGAACACAGCAAACCCAGAACACAACAGAACAAAATAAAAAAAAAAAATAGAGCACATACAGAGCTGAATTGAACTCAACTGAACTGAACTGAACTGAACTATAATTTACTGAGCTCAGCTCATTTCCGCCAGCCTTATGTCTCGCCAAGGCTGTCAGGCGATTTTATGGCCTTTTGAGTTTCATGAAGCATTTGGTGGATCGTTAAACATACAATCCCTATCCTTTAAATTGAAGGTTCAATTTTGTGGTAAATGTGCAAGAAGCAATGTTATGCCAAGTACAGTTGTGTACGTTAACTTATTACACACGTCGATACAATCTAAAAATTGACAATATTATACAATAATTTTATTGTAATTTTAATGTACTTCAATAATTATATATAACTTGGTATAATAAAGAATATAAATAAAATTTGTTAAGAAACTTTGCAAAAACTATTTATTGCAGTTTGATTATATAAAACATATTCTGTTTACAGATTTTAAATATATTTTCACTTTCTAAGATATTATTTATTAGTAACGAGTGAAAACTGCATCGAGTTGCATTTAGGATTATGGACTTCTGGCAAGCTTAAAGTATAAATATAAGGTTTATATATGGACACTTCAGCATAAACTATTTAATTTACTTGAAAAGATTCCTTATCTGCTGCATGTATAGCATATATTAACTAACCGATATTACAAAAAAAAAGAATTAGTATTTTGCTTAACAAAATAAATATTATAGATAAATATAAATAATAAAAAAAATAAGTAATAAATAAGTAATAAAACAAGTAAGAAATCTTTAGTCAATTGTAGCCGACTACGAGAGCCCTTTTGCCTACATATACAGCTTTACATACACATACTCACACATACACACAGTTATGAAGGTACTCTAAGCCATTGCGCTCGCCTTTTAGCCCCCACGCTCTATAGCGCGATACTTAATGTTGTATAACTGCCGCGTTTATTGTTAAATTTAAACGAAATTTACAATGTAGATAAAGAATGGTCTAGTTACTATGTGTGTCAAAAATAAATTTAATCGATTTAAAATTGTGCTTAATAATCGTTTTTTTTCGTATAGCGGGGGTCCTGGGACGAAATTCAAAAATCAAAAACAAACTTGTATAACCTACGAACATGCCGAATCTAGATTCCAAGCTTGGTTGCTCTAGCTCTTATAGTCTCTGAAAAACTGGCGTTTATACAGACGGACAGACAAACATACAGACGGACAGGGCTAGATCGACTCGTCTTGTCGTCTGGATTAAAAATATATATACTTTGTGGGGTATCCGATGATTATTTCTACCTGTTACATATTTTTCGATTTTGCACATTTCCATAAGTTCCGCTTTGCTCTTTTTTAAAAAGGCAAAGGGGCTAAAAACGAATATTTTAAATATTTAATAAATATACTTATAAATTTAAATTCTATATTAACTACAGCTGAGAAGAAAACCTTTTTTAAACTGCTTAGTTTGATAGTTGAAATTAGCCTATACACGAACCTTTTACTGGGTTGTGAGCAAAATTAAGACGCTGCTTTAAGTAGTTTTATACCGATCTAAACTAAATTGAATGGCTTTATTTTTATTTTTTTAAATAGTTTATAATTATTTAGACTAGTTTCAATTATTTATAATAAAAATTTATGATAATAATAATGCGATCTGTGTAAACCAGGCTTATCTCTCCCTTTGCACCCTTTAAAAACTGCTGAATTTTTTAGAAACATACTTATTTTTACTTTTAATGAGTAATTTTTTTAGGGTAGTTTTTTTATAGAAATTGAATACTCAATGTGTATTATAAAATAAATATAAAATATATTTATAATATTCTAATAATAAATTGGCCTTTGTTATTTACGATTTAAAAATAAATGTTGTCCGCGGCTCCCTTTTAAAGTGTTCAATCAGAAATCCATTTTTGCGTCACTTAAAAATTATATAAAATATTTTATTATTTTATTTTAAATAGAATATTTTGGCATAGCTATTATAAAGAATAAAATATTGATTAATCAAAGTAAAAACTTAAAGATCGATGTCAAAACATCGAGCATCATAACCTTAGCAGATGCTGGGAGACTATCCAAATTTCGACTTAAACATTAACGTTCTCTGTTTCTTGTAAGCTGAACCTACTTATAAGGACTTTTTAACGGTTATAGTCTATGATATCGTTGATTTTTGGTTTTGGGGGGATTTTTATAGAATGTTAACAGTATATTTATTGGTTAGATCGATATGTTTATTGATTTATAAACTGAAGCTACTGATTGATATTTATTTATATATTTTCTTTATATATTTTTTTTTTCAGCTTAAATCATGTCAATGGCTACTATACAGACACAGACAATCGATATGGAACAGTTAGAGACGCCACCACTTCCCATTCATCCGCCTCCAAATATAAATGCGAGTGGCATTGTTTATGGGTTTCGTACACGCCACTTGTCCTGCATTGAGGAAAATGATTCGGATTCGTTGCAAAGCTCCTCCGTACCACGTGCCTATGATCTGATGCAGCAGGCAGATGAAACTTTCCAGAAGCTTAATGCTGAGCAAAACTATGGAAGTGAGGTGCAGGAGGAGAGTATTGATGATGATGCTGATGAGTGTGAAGATAATGATGATCAGGATATGATTGCCATGATCGATGAGTCGCGTTTGTATGAAGCAGACTATTTAGATGAACTGATTGCCGTTGAGCAGCCAGAAACAGAACTGGTCGATTCTGGTAATGTTGAGGAAGACTTCTGGCAGCCAAGCTTTAATCGCAATGACATTATGATGACCTCATGCTACGGCACTCTTAACAGTTCCTTCGGCAGTGAAATGTCTACTGCTGCTGTTCCGCCAGTTTACAATGAGCACTCCACACCCAAGAAGATAGCAGAGTCATTGTATGCCACGCCCGAGAAACGTCGTGAGAATAATCGCAGCTTTGACTCCACATGTGCTTCTCATACAAGTTCTCTTTATGGCGGCTCCATGAATTCTTCGCTAGATCTCAAATATATGATGAGCGTTTCGCTGGGTGGTGGCGGCGCCAATGCTGGAAATGGTTGCATAAGTGCCACCAGCACGATGCGCGGTGCTTCAGTACCACCAATGGATCTGTCTGGTGATGGTATTAGTGCTCTTGCCTCGGGCTCTCCCAGCGCCACATGCGTGTTGGACACTGCTGAAGGCAATCCTGTCGAGGAGCTTAACGATGAGATGGCAGCAAAATGCCTAAATGCAGCTGAAATTGGTAAGTACAAAAAAACTTTCACCATTTACCGTTAGAGATCATTTTGAGCATACATAATGGAGAATCTAATATGGGGGTACACTTCATACTAGATTCTATATACATTCGTAAATATTCACATCCTGCTTTGGTGCATCAAATCATGTTCCGTATATGAGCTATGTGTGAAAAGGTATTGATATCCGGCGCCATCGATATTTACCGATAGCTACCTTAGAACCTTCGATAATTATCGTTAGTTCTCTACCTCTAAGCGTTCTATCAAATTTGTTTTCCTTTCTCATTCATCGCATTTTTTTTTGCGGTTTAGATAACCTATAAGATTTTTATAAATTTTCCAACTGTTTTCATATAAGTTACGATCCGATCTACTCTTGTTCGATTACTGACATCCATTATTAATACTGATCTATCCATTTGCTAGGGCATATCTGGTTTATAGAGGGTTGAATATAACTATGATTCAGAGTTATATATAGAGTTGAATGATGAGTTCTTAGTGTATAATCAATATAAAGATTACTTTGATTAATCTTTTATTTGGTGACCCAATTGCTGTGGTTAATTTCACCAATTGGAGCAGGTAATATTTAGCTGTATATTTTCAGTCAAAACATCAATGTGTTCAGCGATTAAACGCATTTACAATCCTTCATTATTAGAAAAATAAAATAAAACCTACAAGCAAGAAAACAATTTTAATGATCCACTCACAGAGCGGTGGCAGAGGGGAGAGTCTTCCGACTCCTTCAAATGGTTAGCATTAGAAAGGTAGCCCGCAAGGCGGTGGCTGACCCCCAAAGAAAACCACATTCATGGCCACATGAAAAGTACACACACACAGACACAAATATACATGCATACACATATATAGACATATATAGAGAGAGAAGAAAAAAAAATGGACATTAAGATGAAGTCGATGGTGGAATTGGTGGTGTAATTCGATTGCCAATAGGATAGTATAAACAAAGTGCAAGAGTGTAAGTTATATATATATATACACTTACTGTTAAGTAGAAAAAGATAGATAGTGTAGTGTAAGAAACAACCAGAGAAATACAGAGTGAGAGAGAGAGAGTGGGGAGAAGTAAAGCAATGAGAGAGATAGAAAATGATATAGTGAAAGCCATCAGGTCGCTAGGCAGCCCGTTTTCAACAGATGTTTAACAAGCTTGCCATGTCATAAATCATTTAAACAGATACATATATAAATATATATTAAATTTTATTATATATGATATATATGTATAGTTGATTATCTATATATATTCTACATTCTTTGACATTGACAGTTTCAAATAAGAAAATTGTCAAGATTTATGCCGCAGCTTCCCCAATTTCCCAAATTTCTCAATTCCACTCTTACCCCTCCCTCTCAAATTCAGGCAGCATCTACTGACTTCAATTTTAATTTAAAACTAATCAATAAAATGTGAAAAGAATACAACAAATTGCAAAATGATGCCACAAAGTGCAATGTCACAGTAATTTACGTGCCATTCCCCTCCAAACGAGCAACAACCACAAAACTGTTGGAAAATTTATGCAAAGGGTTAAGTGTCAGACTCGTCAATGTACTGCACAGTGGGCTTAAATGCCTAAAAATATTGTTGTATTTTTATTTTTGTAATTTAAATATCTTTAATATTAAATATCTGACAACATAATATTATCTATTCTTATTGGAAATTATTCACTTATTAATAATACAATAACTATTAATAGCAACAACTTTTTTTTTATGGAATTCAAAATAGAAATATAATGTTAGGTAGTTTCTTAAAAGATATATGAATACCAGAAGAATAGATCAGTTAATCAGATAAATAATATAGTTGAGGTATATGAAACCTGAAAATTAACATTAACGTTACATATTTATAATTATTTATATATTCTTATTTATTTTTTTATATATTTATTAGTTTAGTTTTTAATAAAAATTAATTAATAGATAAATTATAAATTTATTTTATAAATGAAATATATCATAATATTAAACGAATTTACATTTAAAATATGCTTAAAATTCTTATTTAATAATTAAAATCTTTTCATCTAAAGTTGTCAATAAGTAAGATGGTCGATTTAAAAATTACATTTTAAACTTAGAAAGAGACTTTAGGTATTTTTAAGTTAGTTTCAATATAGGAACTTGGTTGTTTTTGCCCACTGTGCGTTGATTCCATACATCGTATTCCTCAATCTTCTAGCCTACCTCACATGCTTCTTTGTGCGCAAAAGTGAAAAGTCATGAATCATATACATACATCATGTACACAACGCACCTTTGCCAACTGAATGATTATAATAATGATTATGACTATGACTATGATGATGATGATGTTGATGGCTTGCAGTTTACCCATTTGCACCCGCAGCATAGGATCTCAGCCAACCAAATCCAATCCAAGCCAAGCCAAGCCAAGCGATCTATGCTATCGCTTCAAAGAGCTTCAAAGCGTAGAATTCGAGTGGTTTTGGGCCATAAAGTTACATTGCTTATCGCTGGAGAACTTTTAAAAACACTTGAGATAGCGCTGAGAACGTGCAGCTACAGGTATAACAACTATGAATGCATTAAGTGACTATGCCCGACTATAAAATACCTTACAAAAATGATATAGGAGTGTGTTAACTATTGAAACTATTTCATAATATTGTAATATAGGTTGCAGGGTATTGGCATGACCTCTGTACACATGCTGCGAATGTTAGGGAAAACAAAGCAAAAAAGGAGAGAAAAGAGATAGTGGGAGAATAAGAAGAGTCGGTGGCAGTAGTTGAAGTCGAGTGGTCGCTTGTTAGGTTGCATGTATCTACAAATAGTCTCCATGAAGCTGACGGCCACAAGACAAAGTCAAACAAAAGACCAAACGGTAGTTGCCATGAATGGTCGACGTTCGACCTAAAACCAGCAGCGGGTATCTGACGGATAGAAAAACCTGAGACCCCAAAAAATGAAAAAAAAAAAAAACGAGGACCCAGTCAAGAACACCATCGTTGTTGCAACTATGTTGCCAGCATCGAGCTGAGTGTGGCAGCAGCAACATCAACGCTGCCTGGACGCAGGCAACAATTTATTACTATGGGTACTGGCCGTAGCATGGAGCGTTATGGGCAAATATATCCGTACCGTACCATGAGCTGGCACTCAATAAAAAGTTACACACATACACACACAAACACACACACACACACATATATATATATATATATATATGCACATATAAGTTAAAGAGTCAAATGTATTTTGTGTGTAAGATAAGTGTGTCGGCGATTTCCCACAAGTGATATATTCCTATTTGAATTTGCGATTGCTTTTCCAATATTTATGACTTGAACTCTGTTGTAGATTTGCTAAGACTCTTGTTAGTTTCTTTCTTTTTGCATACAACTACAAGTAGATAAGAGAATTCTGCATCAACTTCAATTGGGATGATTCGAAAAGTTAACAAAAGGTTGCCTTGAGGTCTCCGACTCTTACAGAAAACCTTCAAATTTATGACTTGCATTTTAAATTAGACTCAAATATAAAAATGTATTTATCAGTTAGTTATATTATCTATAACTATATAACTCTAATAGCTATAGTTACTTATTAAGTCTATCAATATATAATATAGAAATCTTACAAATTTCTCAGCTTATTGGGTACAATTCGATAAGGTAGAATGAATAGATTATAAAAAGTAAATCATGTAATACCCTGTCATCATATGCAGTCAGTACAATGACAATAATGGGCTATAATAACCAGATTATGGCTTGTGTAGAAGCAATTGGTAAGTAGCACAATGATAGAGCAATCGGATAGCAGACATTAATCACTTGTTTACTACCAAAGAGTGATAATTCCAATGACACAATCTTGATAAAAGAAGGCCTATATTTGAAATGGTATATTTATATAATATATATATGTACTTCCGTTATAAACTATTTAATAAATTTTTGATAGGAAAAACAACAAGAGTTAACGTTGATTAATTTCCGTTTATTTTGCTTACTGTTAACTGATTTCATATATTCTTTAGTACTGCTTTGATTTGGTAACGTTGCATTTCTTTTACTGTTTATGGTAAAGTTTCGTACTTTAAATAAACATTGATATATACATATATAATTATTGTTTAGGAATTAGTAAAAGACAATGACTTTTTATTTAAGTTTACCGCTACCCTTTGTTATGAATAAGTGATTCAAATTTGCTGATCAGCATTATCAGTTAATTGCGAATGACTGTCACTGGCACATAATCAGAATAGATAAAATCAGCAGAAAACAAAAAACAGTTAGCTTATGGTAAAACAGACATCTTTAACTGTTGTCTGAGTCCGATAATGGGTACGCCATAAAGCAAAGTTTTTTATAATGGTACAATAAATAAACTTAAGTGTACCATTAAAAAAGACGAGTCTTATGCAAGTGCTATCTGAATTCTGTTACTAGCTGAATGTTGAGTTTTGAGTGAAGCCTTGTAATCAACTTTATTTTGCACTTTTAGCGGCTTCCTTTAATTAAGTTTCAGACGATTTTACTTGGGGCTACCCCTTGCTGCTTATCTGGGTTAAGAACCACACAATCCTTTGCACCGGCATAGTCGTGACACACGTTTGAATGTTTGCGTCATGAGTTGAGTCGTTATTTTGGGTACTTGCGATAAGCAAGAGTTAGCACCTCAATCAGTCCAAACTCAGCAAAGTATTAAAGGCCTAAGTATGTGTGTGAGTTGGCAATCAGTCGTAACATAAAATAAAGAAACTACAGAAGGTGGATGGATTTTTCCACACAAATTGAAAATGAAAATGAAATTTGTGATAATAAACTGATAAGCCAAACTACACGCTCTTCTTTATTTTTTTTGTGAGCGCCGTACTGAGATCTTGTGCCAACTGAGAGAGAGAGAGAGAGAGAGAGAGAGATAGATAGAGAAAGAAAACGAATGAGCACGCTCTGAGCTCAGTTTGGGAACCGGTAAATGGTACACAGTGTAGACTTCTTTTGTAGAGTTTCGCTCCCAGCTGACTGAGTTTATTGTTGCTGCAGTTTCTGCTGTTTGCTGCTGCCGTCTGACACTTGTTTGGCTTTTAAGCTCAGTAAACTCTGTCAGTATAGAAACGCGTTTCAAAGCTGGTACGTCGCGAGTTGTTTGTCACTTCTCTTTAACTTTTTCGTTACCTGTGATCGTGTTTACCACATCGTTTGTATACGGTTTTATTTGTTTCTTTAATGAATGTTTTTTTTTATTGTTGTTCTATTATCTAAAAATCGCAAAGTTGCAAAAATAAACGAAATTCTTGCCGGCTACAATTACCTGGAGTTTGTGTTATATATTTAGTGTGTTTTAAAAATGTTCCTTGGCATTCTTTTAACGAATGTGTATCGATAATATTGAATCAATTTAACTTTTTTAATTACATTCAATCCTTAATCATTAACATGCTGTGCTCTTAAAGTTGTATATTTGTTATTATATTATAAAGTATTGCATTTAGTTGTGTGCAGTTTATTTTTACAATTTCGCAATATTTTTTCATTGATCTAAATTGGTACAAGAATCTACTTAGTGTCAGGTGCAAGTAAACATACAAATATTGCATATATATCAAAGTTGAAATTGCAATTTTATATTTAAAGTGATAAAACATTTAACTAAACTATAAACGATCGTTGAACGAAACGAATTTGATAGCAATCGTTTAAGCAAGAACTTTAAAGGGACTTGCCTGGAATTGCAGCTGCAGTTGGAACTGCATTTTACACATATACATATATATAAATCTACGGAATACATGAGGCAGTCCACAAGGAACAGCACAAATTATACATGCCATGTTCTCGCTAACCAAACGCGGCTCCAGTTGCAAAGGCACCAGCAAAAGCAGCAGCAAAAGTAGCAGCAAGAACAACAGCAAAAGCAACACAAGCACCAACACCAATACCAATACAAATAATAGTAACACCAACACTGAAATTGAAAAGGAAGGCAACGACAACGGCAACGGCAACGGCAACGGCAACGGCAACGGCAACGGCAAGGATAAAATAAAATTTCCAAATAATTGGAACTGCAATAAAACAACCGGTCGACGCGCTGGAAGCTCTGGTGGTTATAGCTGCAGTTTCTTAGGTAAATCCCATGGGTGTTTAGTGTTCTGTGCATTTTGGCTGTATGTTTGTATAGGAATTTTTACATACATATATATAATTATATAGGCTGCATTATTGATTAGTTTTCTTTGTAGAAAGCAAATAAAGAAGATTTTGCAAACGAATATAGCTTAGCCGATAATAGAAATCAGATGTTTAAATATAAAACTAAAGTTAATATTTATATTAATTACATTAATTACATTTTTTACTTTATTTATTTAACTTTTTAAAGCACAATTCCCATAAGGTTTTACCTCATCTCTATTGCTACTTGTTACTAAATTCAACTAATTACAAAATGTTTTTCACATTTTTTAAGTAATTAACAATGCAAATTACAATTCTCTTCATTCTCCACTCCATTTGTTGTGCCTGTTGTGTGTGAATGCAAATACATTGCACTAATTTACATGTCACGTCGCAAACTGCATCAATTTAAAGTTCACTCTTCCTCATTCTCTAGTTCTTGTTCTTTGTTCTTGTTCTTGTTGTTGTTGTTGTTGTTGTTTATTTTTATTTTTATTGAAAGACAATGCAACTCTTTTGTTTCTAGTAGAGTTGTATACGGGTAGCGGGCAGCGCGGGCGGCAGGAAAGCCATGAGAAATGCCATAAAAATTCCAACATTGGCGGCGTCTTCGGCTGCGCTTGCGCAATTCACCAAAAGCTTCTTCTTTTACTTTTATTATTGCGCTCCTTTCGTTGCGCATGCCAAAGCTTTAAGAGTTGCCAGAGAACGCGCAGAATGTATGCTGTTTGTTGGCGGAGGGGGCGGGTGGAGAGTTTAATTTTTGCTTTGGGGTTGTCGGTTTGCGCTTTTATTTGTTTGCCGTGTACAATTCTCAGAAATCTTTTATTTCAAAATTTGTTAACAAGCAGATATATATCCAATACAGACACACATACACACACACACACACACACACCAGTCTATATATATAAGCATGCTGCATACTTCACTGAAGTACCTCAATGAATGGGATACGCTCAAAAGTGTATCAAGTGTTTGTCCGTTTGTCTGTTTGTTTTTTTTGATTTGCTGCGATTTCAAGTTGAAGGTTAATTTTTTTTGTACTTTTAGAAGTTGCGCACGTATCTCCTCTTTGTGTATAGGTTTGTGTGTGTGTGTGTATTTAAACCCTGCATCTCTTAAGATCCTATTGATTTGGCTAAAAAAGGTTAGATCAGATCAAAAGCAATATTGATTCAACCCTGTTAGTTTGTCTGTGTGTATACCTATCTATCTCTCTGTCTGTTTATATTGTCGACTTCTTGTTTTGCGGGTCAATAAAAAAATAAGATTTGTTACGCAGAACTTTGTTATTACAGACCTAGGTTAAGGTGTACAGAAGTTGTGCAAACTTTAGGAAATTCTAAAAAAAATATAATATTGTTTTTTCTTAAAGACTTCAATTTTGTTTCCGCCCAAACAGAGAAATCTTTTGTCTCCTTTGTGTTTTTACCTTGAGTAGTTTTCAGAATAAAACCAAACTAAGAATATGAAGTTCTGATGAACTTTAGACAATTTTCAAGGAGCTATCGCCGGAGGTAGAAAAATAAGTTCTTAAATTGAATTTCTGAATGGAATTTAGAGCAAAAGACTTCTAGTTTTGAGTATTGGATATGATATGAATTAAATATTTAGAATTTATATTGTGTCACATTAATTAAGCCTTATTAATAAATTTTTATAATACCTTTAGTTTTTTTTCTACTATAATTAAATCAACATTATAATATTTTTAGACTTAAACTGAAGTCAATATTTTTAAATCACAAACGTGTTTCTAAATGAAATAATAATTATACTGATAACATTATTAATTAGTTTTTATTTTTTGCCTACAACTTTTTTTTGCAAACAAAGTTTAATTAAGATGCTGGCTTGAACTTATACAGGTTGCATATTAATTAACTCCTTTGATTTGCATGCAACTGCTTTAAGCCAAGACGAGGCCGCGGCCCCGTTGGTAAGACGCATTTAGAAAGGGAGTTTTTTTCTTACGAACAAACTTGATGAAGATGAAGAATTTTCGAGTGTGGCAATGAGTTAATTTGTTCGCAAAACACACCCTCAGGGCTCATTAGGAGTAAACGCATGTATGTGTGCTATTGTATGTGTATGTGTGTGTGTGTGTGTGTGTGCATATTTGAGTAAGATTTATAGGTTAACAGTAGAAGAACACTAGCGGCAAATTAGTTTGAAATGCAAGTGTACAGGTTAAGGGGGACAGATGCTGATGGCGGTGGAGTGCCGAAGGTGGAAGGTTGATGCTGAATTGTTAATTGAGTCTCAGCTCAACGACTTTGCTTGGTCAAATGAAGGCTTAAAGTTGCAGCAACATGCGGATGCGTATGCGAATAGCATGTAAAATCTAAACAAGCTACCAGCCCTGTTGGTAAGCCGTAATTGCCGCTTTTCCATGTGCATGTCAAATTGCATTCGATTTGTTGCAATTTGCTTTTGTTGATGTTATAGCTGTTATTATTGTTATTGTTGTTGTTGTTTATGGAATGACATTTTGAATTATTTGACACTTTGCATGGACAAATCTTTATCTACCTAACTTTAGCAGCTTCTTCACTTCTTTTCAGCTCCTTCAGTCAATTAATCTTCCATCTCTTTTGACTATCGCAAAGTCTCTTTTCAATTTGTTTATTTTCCTTATTTAAAAAATAAATAAAAAAATAAATAGTTTATTAACTCAACGTCATTTGCCGCCAGGCTAACAGTGAAACTGCCATCGCCAACGTTTATCGGTGTCTGGCTGACAACTTTACTACATCCACAATCCACAATTCACCATGCATCATCCACCATGCACCATCCACAACATTGTTGCTCTCCTGAAAAACTTTCCTCTTATGTTGGGAATAATTGACAGATCTTTAGTTGTTGATTAAGTGGTCGGCACTCTTTTTGCCATTTGCCAAAATATATTATTCATTTTTTTGTAGTTCTTCGACAAGTCGATTCCTTTTCTTAATTAAGCCAATCAATAATTGTGAGTAATCTTTAATTGGTATCAGCAACAGCAACAACAACAACAACAACAACAACAACAATAACAACAACAACAACAACAATAACATTTGCCACTACATATCATAAATATCGTTTGGTCACAATTTATAAAATCGCTGACAATTTTTTCTTGAATCATTGTCAAGTTTTTTTTTTTTTTAGCATTGAAGAAACATTCATAAAAAAGAAATAAAAAATATTTTGAAGTGTTTTCTATAATAATAATATTAACCAAATCTGAATGGTTAACCTCCATGGGCACTTGACTCGAATGTCGACAAACAATTTTTAATTATTTGCACATTTTGCCGATTGGCTAATACCAACAGCAGCAGCTGCGTAACAGTTTGTTGTAGTACATACATTGGCTAAAAAAAAGCACAAAGAAAAAAAATCATAATTATTATTATTTTGTTTTTTTTTTTGTTTTTAAGTTTTTAACTTGCGTCACCTCAAAGCTGGTTAACCATTAACTTGTAGGCGTCACTTGTCGAAAGCCTAAACTGAAAATAAGTAAAACGGCAAAAAAGTTAATTAAACAGTTGAGTAGTAAAAATCTTAAAGATAATTAACAGATCTTGTAAGTAGCATTTGAACAAAATTATGGAATTAATTTAGGTTTTTTTTAATGGTCTACGCATTAGGCTCAAAGTTTAATTTTTAAAAATATTTTAAAAATTAAAAAAGAAAAGAAAAAATGTTTTTTTTTTATATTTTTATGATATATACAAAATAATGAATAAATTAAAAATAAGAAAATTATTAATATGAAAAAAGTTTTAATTTTTTTTTATATTTTTTATTTTTATTTGCAATCTGTCCAATATAATAATAATTAATAAAATTTTGGTTAAACATACAAAAATATATATAACATATTTATAAAATTTTGAAATTCGGACTTGTTGCGCTTTAAAGGGTTAATTATGAAATACATTTTCCATTATGACTTCATCACACAACACAAAATATTCATGCTGTAGCCTGGGCTCGAACCCAGACGTTGCTGGAAGTTCAACTTAGTCCCTGAATAATAAATCAAATATGTGAATAATATTAATAGGGTAAACTCTTACTACCTTATAAGTTGCAAACATGTAACAGTAACATGTATATATTAGAATTAAGATAGCTAATAAATAAAAGAAAAAACTTAGTCCTTCACCAGGTTGGCAAGTTTTTAGTTGCAAATCAAATGTTCTTTGCACTGAAAATGTTTTCTGAAATTGTTTTCTACAATTTCCGAATGTACTCAAAATTGCATTGACTGCACACATTTTTTGCACACTGCACAAACATTTGGCATTTATATGGAAAAACGTTTATACTTTGATAAGATAAAGTGCATACAATTAGAAGTATGAATCGGTATGTGTTGGACGAGTACAGAATGTTGGTTACTTTTAACATTAATTAAATTGTTTACTGGAGCAACAATTTTCATTTTAAATTATTTACAAATAATTATTAATAATAATTAGTTTTGCTTGTTAGAAAAATCGAAAAAAGTTTTTCTGTTTTTTCTTTTGTTTTTTACGATTGCCGAATTAAAGCCTGTAGCATTATAATATTTTTTATATTACTTACATATTTTTTTCTTAACATTTAATGTTTTCATATACAAATTTTCACAGCTTTTTTTTAACATTTTTGTGACTTATATAGATTGCTATATAACTATAAGATCTACCAGAATCTTATAGTAGTAAATGGTGATAGAAAAGTGACTAGTATAGCATAAACTGTTTAAAATAACTTTTTATCTTTTTACTTTCAATGAAGGGTCTGTAGAAACATGGCTTAATGTTTATTTCCTGTAAAGTATCTGTTTATCGTATGGGTTTACACCTGACCTTATCTCTGTTTTTCCTCTTGTACTCATATTAGTTAGTGGAAAGTAAAGATTTAACTTAAGTTGACAATGACTCAACTCAAAAATATACTCACATCATAGAAATTGCATGATCATCATGAACTTTCGCTACTTTCTTCCACACCGAAACAATGCAATTGTCTTTCATATTTGCGATTTGATGTTAAAAAATTTGTCAAATATGTCGCAAATTTCAGGCCTCAATAAATAGTAAAAAAAATATATAAATATATAAATAATATTCAATGTGTACTGATAAAAAATACAAAATTTTACATTATTATTTAATATGATTTTTAAAAATAATAACCTTTATGCGAGTGGGTTCCGATGTGAAGTCTGAGTTGAGTCTGACTCTCTGGACAATACATCACCAATCACTTCGAATTATGATATCTGGAACATTTAGTTTGGAATCTGTTAAAATTTGTAGATTGAACTTACTGTTTATTTAATTCTTCTTTAGGAGTATTTTATCCTTTTTCAGATTTAAATATTTACTAGATTTTTTTACTATGTAAGAATCAATCAATTCCTTCATATCCTGTTGTGAGATTAGGCAAATTTTTAATTTTGTACATTGATTGCAGATCATCATTGATCTCATATTACTTCTGTTTGATTGTATCTCGAATACTTCTAATTAATTCTTTGTGAATTAAAGAAAAGTGTAAATTATACATTTTTATTTGAAACTCTCAAAATATAAGAATAGTTGGCATTTTCCTGTAGGCTCTACAAGTCAGATTTGTGGGCGGCAAAGAAAAAGAAATACCATCAAATGATTTATTATCATTGTAAATTTTTTCTACTTTATCTATCTACTACGCATACACTTTGATTACTATAAATGATTTAGTGCGTTGTTTTATGTGTGCATGTGCATGTGCATGTATGTGCGTGCATGTGTGTGTGTGTTTTTTGCTTCAAGTCAACTTTCACCTGAGCAAATGCTGGTCGTTTAAGTGAAATTGTTGCCTAATGACTTCACATTTCTTTTAATTAGACGACTCATCATCCCAGAGAATTTACAACACAAAAAAAAAATTCCCTGTCTCAACTCTAAGCTCTCAACTTGCTGTAAGTCTCTCTCAGCCGAACAATGGGCGGAACCGGAGAGTTTATTGAACCTTTTCCAGTTGACAAGGTGCGTGCCAAGGGGCAATGCACAGCATATTATACATTTATTATAAAAATTATTAATATTTTTATTTTTTTGCAGTTTTTTTTTGCATTTATTAACAGATTGTACAGAATTTTTTTTTTTTTTTGCTTTTTTTAATGTTTTGTTTTGTTAAAGGCGCTCGTCATTTGCATATGACTTAGTCACAATATCAGCATCATATTTATATCTATAACTATAAATGATGCTGTGAGTTCTTAATAGATAGAAAATATAGCTAATATATTTGATTATTTTATATAATATATATATTTAATTTTTAAATAGAAAATAAATCAATTGGTAAAGCGCCCCTATGCTCTCTTCGCTAGAAACTTGTCGTTTCTGGAGGTTAAAAATAAAATATCTCTGCTATAAGTTCTCCCATATGTATCGAAAATAGTTCAAACTTATTTGACACATAAACAAAAATAAATTAGTTGGTTGATTCAATGAAATGCAATAGTAAAGAAAATTCTGTTCGGATGAATACCTTTACATTTTGCTACTATATTTGGTAATATTGAAAATTCAGAGATTTCTATGGGAAAGCTATTATTAATCAATACTGATAGTTGATCTGCTTTATTTATATATATATATGTATTAACTGATGTGTATAAAATCTGTAATTAACAATGGATATCCATATAATTTTAAATTTTTATATTTTTTAAATTTTGAATATAATAGAATAAAAATTAATGCAAATTACATTTGAAAATCAAAGAAAAAAATTCTCCAAGAAAGATTTAAGCTTATTCAAATCAATTTACAGGATTTTACAGATCGCAACTGCTTAACAGTTGTATTCTTACTTTTATTTATTATTCTTAACGTATATGTTATGCGGTAAGCCTCTTCATTTCTTGCTACTGAGATTCTCTTGTAAGGTATTTGCAACATCATTGGCTGCATGAATCATGTAGCGCGTAGAAAATCTTCTTGCATACTATAGCCGAAAAGTATCCTATCTTTTGGAAGCTGTTGCAACTGCAACGAATTAATCTATCAACATTTACCGCTATGGTGTCAACGCTGACACAACAAAACACACATAAAAGAGAAGTTTGTTTCATTTAAAAGGCTATAAATTTATATATATATATATTTATATATATTTTTATATATATATATGTATGTAACTGACCAGACAGTCAAAGTTCCAAGAAGGCAGTCGCCAGTTGAGGCAATTTGATCTGGGCAAAACAATATTGTTGCATGTACGAGACGAGAGTATGGATACAATTTTTGAAGAAAAGTCCAGACCAAAGTTTGATTTATGCGTTGAGATGTTCAATGGGTGATATGGTTAGGACAGAGACCGACGGTTAGCCGACAACAACAACAACTTCTTGTAGAAGAAGAAGAAGATGATGAAAATAAAAATAACCCCAAACTAAACGGCACGACTATCAAACGCGCTACATGTTGCCGACTGCCGCATACCGCTTGCTGCCTGCCACCAGACAAATGCTGCTTAGACATAAATTATAAGCGATGGCTAAGTAGGAAATTGTTAGGCAAATGCAGCTAGAAACAGTGGTATTTAAAAAAAATTTTCAAACAAAATAAAATATTAATAAAAAAAGGGTAAAGTTAAAAATAAATTTTTAAGAAAATATTTTTATTATTTAATTTATTATAATATTAATTTTAATATTTTGCAATTGAAAAATATTTTGAAACACTCTTCAAATAATTTGTTTAATAATTTTATAATTAATTTTTCGTTACTTTAATTTTTCTATTGGATTTGTCATTATTAAAAAACCGTTAAGTTTAGTCAGAACATTTGGAATATTTAATTGAAATATATCTGTTTTCGCCCATTGTATTAAATCTTTCCGGCGGCTTCTGGCAGCCGCGTTTAAGTTTTAGTTTCTCTTTCTTTTATATTGTTTACAAATATTTAACGAAAGTTTACAGTTTTATCCAGTGCCAGAAGTAAATATATATATACACTTTCACACATACATGCATCAATACATACATACATATAGATGCAAATATATAAAATGCAAAGGTTTCCTGCCACGGGAGTTGCAAGATTGTTTGGGGGATTGGTCTGCCCATTGCCTGTTGCCCATTGAATGTTTTACTGTTGTTAAACAGCAACATGTTGCAGCCACGTCAATGTTGCGCCTTTGTCTCGTAAATTTGAACATTTTTATTATAAATTCATGTTGTCTGAAATATATATATATATATTTAAGTTATTTATTTCTCGATCTTCGTTTTCACACAATGTGCGCGAAATATTTTTTATGTGTTCTGAGACAGAAATTGAAATTAAAATGAAAACTTAAATGGATTCATTATAAAACGGAAGACCTTACTTTAATGTCTATATCGTATATATATATATATATATATATATATGTATAAATATCATTATAAATTACATCGTATAGCTGCTTACCACAAACCTGTTCATAATATACAGAGTTAATACTTAAAGCCAAGTTGCGCTTTTGTCTTGAAAATCCTCAAAAAAAAAAATAGTTATAATCATTTTTAATATTTATTTTTACATTATTTTTTCATTTATTTTACAACAAAGCAAATCAAGAGTCGGTTTAGTTATTGTTGTATTGAAGGCCACACTTAGTTGTGAACATAATGAGCTATTCGAATGACACTGAACTATTGAACCGCACTTTGTATACCCTGTAAATTGTTTTCTATTTTATTTGTATATATCTTTTCTGTTTAATATATTTTTAAATTATTTTGTAATTATTTTTTTTTTATTTATTTTCTACTGCACAAAATGAGCTTAAGATTTAAATTATTTTTATATTATTGAATGACTGATACTATATATAGGGTGTTCATCATTATTATTTGCATATATATTATTGATAGTATTATGGCTTAGTAAGATAAAGTCTATGTATTATGCCTAGAAATGCACTTGATTTGCCTGAAAACTTCTCAATTCATTTGGAGGCGTGTCTTTGTTTGAAAAACGCCTGAAAATGTGAAATTATTTACACGAAATGTAAGCGACTGGCGCCAATTGAATGGCATCTACTTGGGACTTGGAACTGTTGGAGTAGTTGAAGCAGTTGGCGCCTGATCTTCAATTGCACATGGAATGCAAAGAACTGTAGATTGACAGTCATTTGGGTAGGGGGAGCAGAAGGGGAGTGTGTATGCAATGACAGAGGAAGTCTCTGGTAATTGCAGTCAAGTGCTGGCAGTGCAATTTGCAAGTTTTTAAATGAGATTCGATCTTCAGGCGGTTTCACGACTATTCGTAATGCTCTATACTCTATATGTATGTGGTATAATAGAAGCAAAGATAGTAGTAAAAAAAAAATGTCAAAGCAATTAGCTGAAATCGACTTGCCGTATACAAATTTGTTGCTTCAAGCCGCACAGTTGTTTTATTCTTGTTGTTTTGATGTCACATATGTTGTCTTGAGCTACTTAAATTTCATAGAAGTTTCTTTTTGCTTTTATTCTTTATTTTTTTATTTTTTTTTTGTATTTCATTATTATTGTTTTGTGTTGCTTGTTGTGTTTCTTTTGGTGTCTTTTTGTTTGTCTTTTGGGTTTAATGAGCTATTAAACTGCCTGAGAACTCTCCGAATATACAAATAAGATTCATATGCACAAATTAAGCAGAATTTTAAATGGTTTTATGATATTTTTGTACTTTTTGTATAACTATAAGCCATGGAGAGGAAATTGCTCTTCGACTGGTAATATTAACTATTTCCTTTCACAAGGTTAATCTATTATCTATCAACTGATTGTTATGGCATATACTACTAGTTATAGCTTTAGATATTTATCTGGAATCATATGTATCTAGTTGGCTATAAAGAATATAGTTTATATTTAATAGTTTTATATCGTTATTAGCAATTTTATAGGATACCAGCCTAAATTTATTTTAATTTATATAAAATGAATATTTATGGAGCTTACACATAACTTAATCTTTTTAAACTATTTTTTTTAAATAAATTAAATATAAATTTTAAATAATTTACAAATTTTAGCTTTATCTTTTATTCATTTGATATTATTTTAAACCATTTCTTTGACTTATTTGTGTTAATTTAATTTTATTTATGTTTTTATCTTCTCTTTTATTTTAGGTAAGTTCTACAAATTCTCCTAGCAAAATCGAAAATGAAAATTATTAATATTTAGTAAGTATATAAAAAAAGAGTTCTTAAATATTATTTACATTTATGTATCAAAGGAGATATATATATTATAATATATATATTATAATTATTAAATTTTATATTCAATTTTGCTTTTAACACATTTGGTATGTTGACATTCAAATTTATTAGCAAAATTAGTCACAGTCTTTAGTCATGTATTAACTTTTGAATAAATCTATTTAACATATTCTTTTGAAATATTTGTATGAATGAATGAGTCATGAATTTTGTCACTTTTCAGTTTTAATCAGTTGTGAAATAAAAAATTCAAACTTGAACCTATTTAGTTGAATATTTTTTGAGATATTAATAATATTTATATTATATAAATTATATATATATAATTTTTTATTAAAAATTTTATATATATTTTTTTTTATATAAAATTTTTATATACAGTTTTTTTTATATATAATTTCATATATACAATTTTCTATATATTTTATTTTATAATAAATCTTTTATATAATGTTAACATATTTTTGTAAAAAAAAAAATAAAAAAAAGTTCCCTTTCATCTTCAAAATAACTCAAACTAATGAGCTGTAGGTAATTTTATTTTTGACTAATTCACAATTTATTGCGCAGTGTAAAAAGCTAAAGGATTTCATCTTTTTTTTATACTTTTTATATTTTATATAATTTATAAACCAAAAAAAAAAACACACACACACAAAAAAAATTTGATGACTTTTCTAAGAATTCAAACGTATTTTATTTTGAGTATAGAATTGTGGCAATCATATTTAATAATCATCGGCAAAGCCTCAAAGTGAAGCTTGCGGCAAACAAGCAAACAAAAAAAGAAAAACAAAAGTGAAAAATATAAAGATTTTTGCTGAAAAATCAAGAGGGTGAATTAAGCTTCCTAAGCCGAAAGTAAAACAAAGAAAAAAACTACTGTTTATTTGTTTCATTTACAATAGATACAACTTCAACGATTTGAAGATACATTAACCTTTGTGTTGCTTTAATGTCGTTTCGACAATTTTTCTGTTGCTATTGTTGTTTGTGTTGTTGTTTATTTGCGCAAATGACGACAAAAACAACAAGTTTGTATCCTAAATCAACAAGTTCCCGACGAGCATAAAAAGATAAAGCCTTTACACGAACTAAACAAAAATATATAAATGTGTATATATATATATATATGTATATATGTGTGTTTGTATATATATGCTTACTACATTTAACAGAAATACAAAAAATTTAGTTGTATTTGATTGAAGTAAGCCCCCAAGCACAAATCATCCAGTACTTATAAAAAATGAAACAAGAATCGATAATTGAATTTGGGGACAACTTTGTTAAGATTTTTGTTTAGGTCTAATCAGTTTTGTCATGAACGTGGGAGTATTATAAATACGTTGTAGACTGCCTATAGAATAGGGAAGAATTCTTTTACTGCATATTATACAATATATACACAAGTTATTTAATAATGATTAATGAGGTATGAGCTATGAATATTGAATATTTGTTTTAGCTTTAGCTTAACTTAGAACGAACATAATGCTCCTTAGGTGATTGAATAAATAATATATATATTTTTTATTTTATTTGTATTTTTTTTGGTTTTTTTTTATTTTTATTTTCAATGTGTGCGTTTTTGAGACAAAAAATTTGCATTTAATAACTGGCAATATTTGTTTTATGAAATAGATTTTCGTTATGGCTTCCTGACACAACTCAATGCATCTGTTGTCCTTAGCTGGGACGCAAACCCACAGCCCTTAGGAAATTGTACTTGAACTTTAATTAGGTCCACACATCTGCCCTTTGCTGGCAAATATATAGAACAAAATGTTCTGAATATTGCAGTCTATTTATATGGCTGGGATTGGAAACTTGTACTCCCAGATAAATCACTTGCTGCCACAACTGGGACCCAATTTGGTTTTACTTACTTTTTAGATAATAATGTACAGTTGTCATTACTGTAAATTTGCCTGACCGATCAACATTTAAAATCTTTTGAAACTTGCTAATTACAGCAATTTCTCAAGTGCCACTTTACCACTTGCCGCTGTGCCACTAAACATTTACCACTTGCCACTTGGCAGTTGGTAATATTTGATGACAATCTCACATGCAATCTGCAGTGCGCCTTTCACCCAAAAAGCACTTTTGTGGCATCCCTGAAACATGCCACATAAATAAATGGCAACAGCCACCAATCGTAACTTAGTACGAATACATTTACGTATGGCATATGGCCAGTAGAGAGTTAAGTGAAATGAATACTTTCAAGTATTCATAACATTTAATGGTTGAATTCAGTTACCACAAGTGAATTGTTGGCAGTGACTAATGCAAATTGTTAACAGAAAACATTGGAAATTGATGGCTTATTTCGATTTGAATTTACCATTAGGGCAACTGGCGACTTACAGGTGTGTGCATAGCAAAATATAAAGCTCTTAAGAGTATTTTTTACATTCTATTGAGCATTCTCTGTGCTCTTATCTGGGCTGCACTCTGTCAGCAGTAGATCGTTAATCTTTTTAAGACTCTCTTCAATTTGCATTTTGTACTTTTCCTCCTCGCTAGGACTCTCCTCCTTCTTGTCCTGCAATAGTTTAGTCTCTATTGTACTGTCACCTTTGCTGCGTCTTCCCATGGTCAACTTGGTGATGAGATGTCGCGGGATGCGTATCTCAGCACCAATGCGATTCTGGTTCTTGTAGTCCTCGACAGCACGCATGAAGGGCTTGAGTGGACAACCTTTGGCCTTAGCTTCTGCCATAAGGCGTTGTGCATAGTCCACAAAGAAGGCGTCTTCTCGCAGGCATTCCAAGTGCGCTAAACGATTGTAATTGGTGCCAGGACGCGCTTCCTCATCGAGACGCTCTTTCTCCTGCTTGTCCAATGCTACGCGTAGTTCATGACGTCGACGCAGAAAGTCCTGACGCTCTCGTTGCTTAAATTGCACATGGATTAAGTCGTTTTGTAGACGTAACTCTATGGCCTCCCGTCGTCTGGCCTCTGCCTCTTTCTTATCGTGCTCCAGCTGCTGCCGCTCTGCCTGCTGCATGGCCTGGCGTTGTGCTTTCACCTGCTGCAGGCGCTGGCGTGTTGCCTGCTGCTCGACGCTATAAGCGCGTCGCATTTCTGTCAGCTGTCGCTCGTGACGTAACTGATCCTCTCCAGCGCTGTAATGCAGGCGTGGTGCAAGCTCCTTGGCTAGCTGTTCGTTGCGCCGCAAACGCTGTTGCACACGCAGCTTACTCTGATCGCACTTGAGGCTCTCCAGCTTGCTTCTGGCCTCATTATGCACCTCGCACTGCATCTGTTCGACTTCATCCAGCATCTGCAGTCGCTTCTGTCGCTTCTCAGTTGCCTCTATACCTGCCAGCGCATGCTCCCTTATCTGTTGCAACTTGGCTGCCTTTGCGGCGCGCTCCTTTGCCTGCTGCTGCTGTAGCTGCTCTTCATTGCGCTGTCGCTCCTGGCGTGCCAACTCCAGCTGTTCAGCTTTGGCCGTAGTGCGCTGCTGCTGCCGCTCAGCGATTAACTTGAGCAGCTCACGCTTGTGCTCGCCGAGCTGTTGCCGTCGTTCCCTATGACGCAGCTGTGCTGTCTCCAGCTCATTGCACACTTGCGCGCTGTAGATGCGTTTGTCCAGTGTGCTCTGCTGCTCCATTGCTGCCGCATACTGCGTCTGCAATTGCTTCTGGGCATTAATGCCACGCAACACTTCACTCTGCAGCTTGGCGCAGTTCAGTTCTCTGGGTCCTGGACGCAATTGCTCGAGCAGCTGATGTGCCTTCTTGATGCGCTCAGCTTGCTTGCGCTGCTCCTCTTTACGTTCCTCATTGCTTTGCTCCAAGGCTCGCTGTTTGGCCTCCTGCTGTTGCTGTCTCTCTCGCAACTGTGCACTTTTGCACTGCTCTTCTTGTGTGCGACGCAGATTACGGCCCGCAAACTTGGCCAAAAGCGCCTCACCACCCAGTCGCAACTGTTCATCATAGTGCAAACGTTGCTGCTGATTTTGCAGCAGCTCCTCCTTTGCCAATTGATTGGCATTTACCTGTAGCCTGGCATATCGCTTCAGCGATATAACCAGCGGTGGTTTCTCCCGTATTCTCAACGGTCGACGCTCCTGTGGCAGCCAACTGTACTGCATGGCGTCTAACTGCAGAATCGATTAACGTTGTTTCAGTATTATTTTTCCTTCCCCCCCCCCCCACCGAATTCATTTTAACGTTTAACAGTTATATATTAGCCAATTGCTGTAGCCATGGAGCGTTCGTCGTGTTGGTAATGCGTTGTTATGGCCACAGCTTGTTGCCAGCTTGCATTTGCCCTAGAACTTGGCTGAAGTTCTTCTATACATATATGTTATATATATATATATATATATTATATATTTATCTTATATTATATACATTAAAAATTATATAGAAAACCTTTTAAAGATTATAATCTATTTAGAAAAGAAGCGTTGAATTATAGAGAGATGAAAATTGTTGCTCTTTTAAGCAAGTAGAAGAAAGGCTTCAAACTCTTGAAAAATTGAAGCATATATAATATTTATTATACTTAATTCGCAACAAAAAACAGCTTTCAGTATTATAACTGTTTCTATTAATTAGTTAACCCAATTTATATAGATCGGATACAGCCCATAATCTATAAAATGTATTTATTAATAATATTATTATAAATATTTTAATTGATTTTTATTTGAATTAAGCAAAGTTATGGTTAACATGTAATTTGGCTAAAGCATTCCAAGTTTGTCGCTTTAACTAAAAATGTTGTCAATATTTTGTTTTTGGCTTTGATTAATTAGCCAAGTTGGCGCTCGTTGGCAACTGTCAACGCAAATGGCAAACATTTTCCCCAAATACCATTTGCGATGTCTTAATTATGTCCAAAACTTATAGCTTAAACATTTTGCAAGTTGTACAACAACAACCAGCACACGACTATATAGACATGAATGTGAATGTGATTGTGAATGTGAATGTGAATGTAAATATTGTGACGGGTTGCTATGATAAAAAACAATTGACAGTATGAATACTCCTATACCAACTGCTCTATACTCGTATTATTGGCTTGAATTGTTACAAAATCAAATTGTCAACTCATTTCCTCATTTCCTCATTTGCTCATTACTTTAACTCTATACCTCTGTAGTTGGACTGTATTGTATTGTATTGTACTATTGAGCTATTGAAATTTACTCAGAGCAAGAAAACAATTCGATTTGTGCACGCTTCATTAACCTTGAAACGAAACTCAATTCATATATTATACATTTTGCATTCGTTAAAGTATCTTTGAAGTTTAAATAAATTTAATTAACAATTGCCTATGAACTATAAACTGTTTATATAGCCACAAAAATAAGGCAGCAGTTGAGTGCACACTCAAGCGTTGCCATACTATGACTATGAGTAGTCTCGAATTAGGTCAACTGTAAGCTGAGGCGGTCACACTATACTCATAAGAGTAACCATAAATAAGGCCAGCATAAAATAAATGTAACTGATTAGGGTGTGGAGGTTGAAATGCTTCAACGAGTACCAAAAATGTTCCTCCAAATATATATACTTACTAAACATTAGGTACTTGTATTGATTATTTCCAGCAAATAATATCAAATTGCACTCAGTTGAGGTTGGAAACTTTGCTAGGGATATTTGTACGCAGAATGTGCGTCGCAGATAAGCGAAAGCACCAAAACGTCAACTCCCATGCCACAAACCTTCTTGAGAAATACTGTTGGCACTGATCGTCGCCTGTAAAGATATTTTTTCCTTAATCTACCCAAATTTGGTTGTAATTATCCCTATAATATCTATTACTCTTTGAGAAAGATTAATTGTAAATATATTTATAAAAAAAATAAAATTATAATAATATTTTTATAGTGAATTTCAAGCACATTTTTTTAGGTTTTTGTTTTGTGTTTTATGTCAAATTATATATATATGTAAATTTATTTATTAATAATAAGTCTAGTATTAAATGTTAAGTTTACTAACCTTCAGTTTGGAGTTTTCCTTTTGTGCACATTTTGAGTTAACTTTTTACAATGAAATTTCTCTCTGTGGAAAAGGGTAGGAGTTGGAAAATTCGGGAACTCTTATGTTTATATACAAATATATATATATATATATACCTTAGTCATCAAATAATCACATCAAAGAGAATTGAAATCTTAAAGAGGTACAAGTTAACTACTGTCTATAGAATTCTTATCTCATCTGTGGTAATTGATTCCTTTGAGTTTCAGTTAAAAAATAATTATGTTCTTTGTTAATGTAAAAGCATTAATAAATCATAATGCAATACACCTAACTGCCAGTAGTTGTTGCAATTGTTGCAATATCACTTAAACGTCAAGTGCAAATGACAGATCTAAACAACTGAACAACCAACCAACAAGTAACGAACGACAACAAAAGAAAAGAAACAAAAATACGAAAATAAAAATAAAAATAAAAATAAAAACAAAAAGGTAAGAATTGTATTGCTATTCTCTTGTGGTCAACTTAAGACTTTGTCTCAGATACCTTTCCCTTTACCTATCCCTTTTGGCCAAGCTCCCTCCATATATACTATATACAGTGGCTATGAGCTGCTGTTCCTTGCCACTTGAATGAATTTATGTGCCCCTGTCGGAAAACTTGAAAAACTTGTCTTTGTTTAAAGCCCGAGTTGGATCTACTCTTGCTGCTGTTGTTGCAGGTCTTGGAGCTCAAGTTGGAGCTGTAGCTAGAGCTGGATGTTGATGTTGAGGTGGATGTGAATGTGGAGCCATAAGCACACGTATTTTAGTAACTACTTGCACTTGAGAACAACGAGCTAAAGCGACAGATAAACACAACAAGAAAAATAATGGCGACTACAACAACAACAACAACAATAGCCACAAATAAGTGCAACTGTTTTAAAGCAAACTGCAGTCCAGTTCAGTTCGGTTTTGTCCAGTCTACTTTAATACTGCTTTCCAGTACAGAAACCATAAATAGCAAAAAAAGGCAGAAGAAAAGGAAAAAGAAACAAAAGCGTGGAAAAAAAAACAACACGAATACAAACACAAGCACAAATAGAAATAATGAAAAGCAAGCAAGAATTAGAAGAAGGAAGAACATTGTAGAACGAACACATCAAATGAGGCAACAACGTGCCAACTTTGAATTTGGCCAACACGTTACATCCTCTACAGCTCTTAACTGCCACACTAAAGGGGCTACCATATGATCATATGACCGTACTATCACACGATCATCGGATCACTCTTATATATGCCAGGCTATCGTCTCGGGGCTAATTACACATTGGCTAAGGCAATTAACATGCAATTAAAAGACGTTTCAATCTAAACAGTTTTGAAGCTAAACATACATATTACCACAAAGCACGTAACACACTCACACACACGTAATACACGCATACATGCATACATAGTAAGGTAATTTAAGCATCGTAAACATTTTAAAGATCAACACTGACAAGCTTTGAAGCGCCGATCAGCAGTTCAACAATATTATTATTTCCTCCTCAATGCAAATTAGCTAATAAATGTTGTAATATAAAATCTAAATTGTGTACAAGGTTCAAACTATAACCATATATCTACTACTATATACTTGTGATAGATTGGGCGGCATACCAGCAGATACAGCGACAGGCTGCTAAGGCACCGAAGCCTACTTCCAAGAGGCCTAACGCCTGCTAGACCTTTCCGACGCCTCAAGCGACTTGGTTTCGTTAAGACTGATCTATTAAAATAGCAACTTAATGCATAGGATTGCTGGCATAGTAATTAAAGGATTGCTCTTGTAAATATTGTACATAATTGAGGTGTTAAGGTGCTATGATGCATGCGCGGTTTCTCCTAAGAAATATTAAAGCATATGACTGGTTCATTTTAGCAGTAAATCAATGCTAATTATTGCCTCATATATTCTATGGTAATCCATATAAAATACATATGGAAATCTTCTCACATTAACGGTTAACCCTAATCTATGTTATTATAACACTTTTTTTTTTAAATATATAATAAATAAAAGTTACCAACTCATTTCCTGTTATATTCCATTGTTAACACTGTCAGTTGCTAGATTGCTAAAGAATATTTCCTCCGCTCTCAGGCTCTATCTCTCTCACTCTTTGCATTATTATAAATATTTTAATGAACTTGCAAACTGCTTGCAATGGCATACCAAAATTACATGAGCCCTTTTTGACATAGATTTAGGTGTGACCAGCGCATGCAAATTTGATATGACAGCATATTTCGAGTTTTAAGCAGCCGCGTATTAAGTGCTATTTGATTTATTTAACAGCTGCTCAAACAATGTCTTTGGATTGATTCAGAAATATATATATATATATATAATATGTATTTTATATATTTCAATGTGTATGTGTGTATATATATGTGTGTGTGTGTCTTGTAAATAGCACACAAATAATATTAAGTGACCACAAACAAAACAATTCGTTGAGTTATCTGTCGCAGTAGTTTTGGAAACCAGACACATAAGACACGCCTAGTCAGCGACTTGAGAGTTTTTAATAATAATAAAAAATAAACAAAAAAATAAAATAATAATAATAAATGAAAATAATAAAAAAAAAAAACACAAGCCATAGGCACATCTAAATTAAATGCTTGAAGTGGAGCGCGTTCTATTTGCAGGCGTTTTCTATATTGTTCAGGTTAAATCAGTTGAACTTTAATTATGTGTTTTCATTATCAATTGAAATGTTCCCCAGCATTATATACAATTTCATAACATATATTATGTTTTTCTTTCTTGTTTTTATTTTTTTAATTGTTTTTGTTAGACATTTTTCATTGTCAACGTGATCACGTTTTAGACACCAATTTGTTGGATTTTTTTTATAATTTTAATTTAACGCTCCAAAGAGCATGGCAAATTGCATATGTGTTTATTAAAGGTGTTGTTATTGCCATTATAAGTACTGCTTACATGCACCTTACAACTGTTTGTCAGGCACACCTGAATAGCTTTATACACATGTATATATATATATATATATATATATATACATATGTATATGTTTATATAATTATTGTTCTTTCTTGCAATTTAAACAAACTTGATGTCATTCGCCAGCACTCGTTGTATCTCAGTGTCATATAAAGTATCTATGAGTTGTCGTTGCTTCATTAGGTGATCTCTGGCAAGTTCTGTGTAATTGTAATTAACGTTGAGAATTCTAATGTTATATGCTTAGGGCTATATAGTATATGATATATGACTTTCAATGTTATTCGACTACAATGGCATATTGCTTGTTGATGTTTATAAAATATACCAAATGATATACAGTTTTAGGTACAATATACATAACGAAAAAAAAAATGTATTTTTATTTTTAAAAGTGATCTCATAACCTGCTAAAAATCAATTCAAAATGTCAAACGAGGAATTCAAAAAGTCAATTTGAACAGCTCAAAAAATGTTTCAAAATTTTTCATCTATTTTTTTTTTATTTTTTTTTATACTTACATATTGTAACTTGTATCGCCAATTCTGTATGTTACACAATCCCAAATCAATCAATCAAAAAGCATTAAATAAAAAATCAAAAATATTAAATATAATAATAATAATAATAATAATAATAATAATAATTATAATGATAGCAAAGAAAATAGATAAAGAGAACACACAGCTGCCAGTCAAACGCACTATTTACGGCAAATTAAAAATCAGAAAAAAACTAAACAGAAAAAACAAAAAGCGTGTAAAATATATAGAGGAAAAGAAAAAAAACAGAAACCTCATAAAAAAAACTTGTACAAAATATTGGTCAAAATATATACAACGCCCAAAATGAAAGACCCCGCCTCATAGATGATTAATGAGTAACAGGCACAGACATTGACAGAGAGCCACAGACAAAGGCTTAGAAAGCGTTTAAATGAGCCCATTATGACAATAAGAGAATCGAGTGTAACTTATGTTCCATATAATCAACACTATATGGATGAGTGGCTGGAGAAGGGGAAAGAAGGGAAGGAAAATAGAATGTATCCTGGCATAGTAAAGTGTTGCATTATGCTTTTTGTTGTTGTTACCCTAAAACGCCTTCAAAACACAACTATCTGAGCAATCTCTTAACTCTTTCTATCCAATAGTCATAGAAGTGAATTCAAGTGGCGCCCACACGCGATTGGAAATCCAAAACCTCATTTCTATGAAGCTCATCGCCCCAACGTGAAGCGATAGCAATCGTTGGCGTCGCGTAACGCGCCAGTCAATGTTGAAAGCTTGTCAATCCCAGTGGCAACCTGGTCAGGTCTCAATAGGCTTGTCTTTTTGCTGTGGTATTGACTTTGGTTATGGCTTGGGTTCTACATCTTTTAGGCATAGACATGGGCATAGACTTGGGCACACGCGTGTTCCCACAATAAAAATTTATGCAAATCTATTCACAAATATGTTAAAAAAAAATCGAAAAAAACAAAACAAAAATAAATAAATATTTTATAATTTGTTTTCAAGTTCTGCGCCGATTGGTGACCACTTCCACTTTAAGCCGCTTTGGAACATACTTCTCATATATATACCTATATACCCACATTTGTGAGTCTCATTAGCATAAACCAAAACAGCAGCCGCAATCGGTAGTCGGTCGAGACAACACCTGAGATAAATGTAAGAATAATTTGGTAACGGAAACTACGAATAGAATTTAAAAACCAAAGCAGAAAATTTTTTTAAAAAAAAAAAAACGGTAGGAAATCATTACCAAAAAATCTCTTAATGATGTGCTGATGTCTTTGAATATTATTTGACAGCCAAAACAAATAGTTTTCATATATTATTGTAAAACAAATGCTTAAAGTTGTATATGCCAATACCTATTTATACTATATACATATAAACATAAATACATATTTTTATATATACATATTTATATATTCATATATATATATAAATATATGTTTTAGCTTATGGCATTATTTCACGGTTATAAGCATAAATTATAGGGCAAGAAATGAATGTGAAATCGATTCGATCAGTTAAGTCTACTCAGAATCTACTTAATCTTTTGTTTAGTTTAATAAATTGATTTTCAACATTTAAAAAATTTCGTGAGTACCAATTTAAATTAATATCTTTCACTTTTGTTTATTGAAAAGTTTAATTAAATTGACTTAAAAATTGATTTGCCTTATGATTTTATTTATTTATAATATTCAACCAGTATTTAGTAATAGAATATAGATATATTTCCCATACTAGTAAGTTCTCTCTTCGTCCTCTATCGAACCTAAAGGTGTAAAATTAGTGAAAATTTGGTATCATAAAATTATGTGATTGTATATGATTATAAAGGTATATTTGAATAGACTTGAAAATATATTAACAAATATATAAAAATATAATAAAATAAAATAGAAATATTATTTTTACTGACACAATTAACTATTACTATACTATTACTATAGTAATTGTCCAATGGGAGATTATCCTTTAACATTTCTTCTTTTAATATGAATATCAAGTCAAAAATGTTCGCAGCATTCCCTTAAAAACGTAACAAAATATTATACAAATAAATTATATAAATTGAAATATGATAAATATTCAGATTTTAAAATTTTTTTTCTAATTTATAATTTAAATCTATAATTTAAATCAATTTGGTTATTGTTAATATTTGAAATATATACATACATCCATATATATATATGTCAATAAATTATTAAACATTTTTATCACTAAAACATCAACACGCCAATCACAGTCAATTGTAATAAACTGGCCCCAAACCGTATAAGCCGTATAAGATATAGACCTTCAAGCATTAATTTGGTCATAATTTGAAAAATGAAAAATAAAGCCAAAAGCGTTTACCTGGCCCTAACAAGATTTGTACCAAAAAAAAATATATATATAAATATATCAGATTGATATTAGCTTCACCATCATCAAGTGATTTGAATTTCTTTTTAAACAAGAGACACACAAATTAAATGCTCATTTTCATTGAATATAAATTTTTTTTATCCTCGATGAGGTGAAAACAAATGTTTTAAATTTCTAAAAAAAATTAATTTTTAATAAATTTTTTATGCTAATACGACAAATAACAAAATACCCATAAATAACAACAAATACTTTGGCTTAAGTCGCCGAGAGTATTGTGAGTTTACCTAGGGTTGGCCGTGTGTCTTGGGAACTAAAGTTATTTGCTTTGCAAATTTGAATGTTTTCGTAAGCATGTGAAACCTTTTTACAAAGAATACCGCTTAAGAGTTGTGAAAATAAGATTTTTAAATCAATTTCTAAATCTTATGATTTGCATAGAAATGCTATTTATTCTGTTTAAATTTAGGCTTTTATTTTTAAAAAAAAGATGCGAGTCATGAGAATTTTATAAATTTTATCTGTAGATATAATGAAAAGTTAATCAGGATCGAGTTCTGTTACAAACTATGTAGAGAAATTATTGCAATATTAATATACTAGTTTTATTTTTATAGTACTACACAACTTCCGGTTTTGTATTCGCTAAGACAATCCTTAAAATTAGCCTACTTCCATAAGCCATCCTCATATAATTTAAGAAGTATCAATTGATTTATGGCCTTGTGGCACCTGTGCCAGCTGCATTTTACTTGTTGTATGCTACAGCTCTCACTCTCCAACAGGCAATTAAAGCTTAACAAATTGCCAGACAAGGCCCGAAGCTTAGCATAAATAAGAAACTAATCCATAGAGATGCACTATGCACTAAATCATAAAACCCACAAATCCAAATTCGACCCGCAATAAGCTAAGTTAAAAACCAGAGCTGATCGATGATCAATAGTCAATGGTCAATAGTCAATAGCCAATGGCTGATGCCAATTATGGACAAGCGGATCGATTTAGACCATAACCACGACCCACAGTTTGCCATAGTCCATAGAGTCTATAGTCCATAGAGTTTAAAGTCCATAGAGTCTGGTCCGGCCAGTTGGAAGATTGTTTGTCAAAAATGTCACATGAATGCTACGTGAAACGTAAACTAATGCCTGAATGAATGCTTGAATGAATGAGTGAATGAATGAATCAGCAGTGTAACAACTAGCTGGGGCGTATTGAATGAATGACTAGTGAAGTGGCCGCGTTGTCTGCAATATTTTCTGCGTGGGTTTTTCCCCCCATTCTCCTCAAGCAAGCAAAACAAGTAAGAAATCTATAGTCGAGTGTACCCGACTACGAGAGCCCCTTTACCTACATATAGAGCTATACACACACACACTCACACATACACACAGTTGTACATGTAATTAGCCATTGCTGGCGCCTTTTGGCCCCCCGCGCTCTATAGCACGGAACTTTATGTTGTATAACTTCCATGCTTTTTGTTCAATCTTAACAAAATTCACAGCATACATCAAGAATGGTCTAATTATGATGTTTCCCAAAAAGAAATTCGATCGGTTAAAAGTTGTGCTTAATAATCGTTTTTTTCGTATTGCCGGGTCAGGGGAGGAAATTTAAAAATCAAAAATAAACTTGCGTAACGTACGAATATAATGAATCCAGATTTTAAATTTGGTTGATCTAGCTCTTACAGTCTCGTTCAGACGTCCTGATCAAGAATATATATACTATAGATATATATAGACCCCAGTCTCCGATGATTATTTCTATATGTTATATACTTTTGGATTTTGCACATTTTCATTAGCTCCGCTTTGCTATTTTTAAAGGCAAAGGGGCTAAAAATAGAAGTAAAAAAACCAAAAATTTCACTAAAAAGATAATGTTGTAAACAAGTATTTAAACTGTAAGCTTATTAAATGATACACCTAAATAATACCCTAACTTAAACGAAGTAGTTCAAATATTATAGTAATACAACATATACATTAGTAATTCGATTAATGTACGCTTGCTGCATATTAAAGGGCGCTGAACAAGGCTAAGCTTGTACTTCTTTACAAATCTAAAATCTCATTTTTATTTACCTTAACTTTAATGTTCAAACTTTGAGCTATTGCTATATATTTTAGCATAGGCACTGCTTGCTTCATGCCACCCTTTTGCAAGCATTCATTTATTTACAGAGTATTTAAATAGTTGTTAAGTACGTATGCGTTGGCATTGTGAATTTGGCTTGGGTTGTCCCCGTCTGCGCAGTCTTTCAATAAAATTGTCACTTTTCATTTCGGGTGTTTCTTTCGGCTTGGATTTTTTTTTATCGTTTTATAATTTTTTTTTCTTTTTGTTTTTTTTTTTATTATTATTGTAATTTTTTTTTTTGAAAGCCTACGCTCAACGGAAGTGCTATTTGATTTATGCATAAATCGCATTTCGTGTTGTGTTTTGAATTGATTTTTTCTATTTTTTTTCTTTTTTTTTTTTTTGCAAATTTCCGGTTGAGCTGAAGTTGACACACATTTTAATGTGTAGCTTAAAACACCATAAATATAATTTACTTAAAATATATTCACAAAATATATGTATATGTATGTGTGTGTGTGTGTGTTTTAACTAATAGAGTCATTTCACATTTGCCTAAAGATGTGTCCAACATGTGTCAACAAATTTATCGATAGTCAAAGTTGCCGTCTTGCCTTTCCCGGAACTGGGTCAATGCTAAAAGAAGATAAAGTAAAATCTAAGTTATTTGATACTTTAGACTCTTTATATGGCTTATTTGATTTGATTTGGATTGGTATTGGTTTTGTTTTACTATACCTAAAGCTAATGATGAGGGTCTGGATACATGAGTATTTGGTTTTCTCAAGAAGAATTAGATTGTAAAAAGTCTGCTTAAACCTTGTATGTAGATTTCTTTTATATATATATATATAATTCATATATGGAGAATAGGAATAAAACCACTCTTAGATATATCAACAAAGTGTTGCGACATTATTATTTTTGTTTTTTTTTTTAGATTTTTATCTAACATATGAGGGATTCCAAAGTTTTTATGAGTTTTTTCTATCTTTTTTTTCTTGCTGTCTGAAAAGCCAGTGACATTTGGTAGCGACAGTTGACACTTGGCAAACGCGTTATAAAAGTTATGAAGTTTAATGGATTTTCCTTGAATAGGGCTTATGGCACAACAGCAAATGTTGCAAACAACAAACTGTGGCAAACTCCGTTAGACTCTGGCTACGCCTTGTTTTAATTTTCCACTCACAATTTCAGTTCCAGTTAACAGTACAGTCTCTTTTTTTTTTTTTGTTTTCTGTTTTTCCTCATGGAACTGTATGGTATGGACCCTGAGGCACAACTTAGGTAACTTAGGTAACTCTTCTGGTTCACGTTTTCACGAGTTGAGGAGCGCATCAAAATGCAAAATCTCACGAAATTTGCCAATCGAGCGACCATTTTGGGTTATTTATGAGCTGCGATTTGTTTGCAACTCATTTAACCGGCGACTCTTAAGACTTTATGACACTTTTAACTTTTAACCAATTTCAATTTTATTTTATATATTTCTTTTTTCCTTTTTATGTTCCACTCACCAACAAAAACAACAATAAACACAAAAAAAAAAGAAAGAAATCTGTAGTCGAGTGTACCGGACTACGAGAGCCCCTTTGACTACATATACAGCTATACACACACATACACACAGTTATACACGTAGTTAGCCATTGCGCGACTAAAACCCCCGCGCTCTCGTTAAGATTGAACAGTAAACACGGAAGCTATACAACATTAAGTACCGCGCTATAGAGCGCGGGGCGCTAAAAGGCGCCAGAAATGGCCAAGTTCGTGCAGAACTGTGTGTATGTGTGAGAATGTGTGTGTATAGCTGTATATGTAGGCAAAGGGACTCTCGCAGTCGGATACACTCGACTACTGATTTTTTACTTGTTTTTTATTCTTTTTGTTTTTGGTGTACAACACACTGTTTTGGTACTTTCTATATACAAACAAAGTTTCCACTTTCTTTCTTCTCACACATTGTACCAGAATGAGTTTTCAAGTTAGGATTTCTTTGTGATTTATGACGATGTCCCATCGAGTCAGCCCAAATAGTAAAGTACTTCAAATGGCTCATTTTTAGTTATATAAAAAAATTAAATTTTTTGTTTATATATATATACATTTATTTATATAAAGTTATTTACCATCATATTTTATGTCATAAATTCAAAGACGCCGCTACCTGATTTACTCTAAGGGAAAATACTGGTAGTAGATTTTTGTGTGCAAACAATTTAAAAACAAAAAGAAATAAATAAATAAATAATAAATATATAAAGAAATAAAATGCAGAAAATAATATAAATATTTTTAAATGTATTCTGCATATTTTATATATTTTATTTTTAATTAATTGAAATATATTCTTTATTAATTGTTTAATTATTGCAGTTCAATCAGAGATCAATACAAAAAATTATCTAGAACAATTTTTATTTTAATTTGTATAAATATAGTGCTTCTTTTGTATTTAATACAATATACACAGTTAATTTATTTTCAACTTTAATTTGTTGAACATTACCAATATATATTTTATCTGACTATATTATTATCGAATATTGTTCTGGTGCTCTGATGAGTATCGAAGCGAAACAAATATCAATTCGAACTGTGGATTTCAGTCAGGCCAAAAATTCCACTGAAAATATGCTAATCAACTGCAGCAACTATAATGATGCTGTCCATGTGTGGTGTGTGTGTGTGTGTGTGTTAATGTGTAAATGTCTGACTATATAGGTATGCGTGTGTGTATATGTGTGTGAAGTATGTAATTACAAACTTTGCATGCTCGTCCCACTTCCGGCGCGTTAGGATGCTGACTCATGCCAGGCGTTCAAAAACGCGACTCACACTTACCCACACACACACACATGGAATGCATGCCACATAAACACACACCAAAACAAGTAAGAAATCTTTAGTCGAGTGTACCCGACTACGAGAGCCCCATTGCCAACATATACGCGCACCACTTAACCCCCCCGCGATCTATAACACAACTTTTAAGGATGTATAACTTCCGAGTATTTTGATCAATCTTACCCAACATAGATCAAGAATCGTCTAATTTGATGTGAGCCAAAAAAATGCAATCCGTTAAAAATTTTGCTTAATAATCGCATTTTTTCCCATTTCGGGGGTCAGGGCCGGAAATTCAAAAATCTAAAACAAACTCGTGTAGCGTACGAAAATAACGATTCCAGATTTTAAATTTGGTTGCTCTAGCTCTTATAGTGTCTGAGCAACAAGCGTTCATACGGACGGATAGACGGACGGACGGACAGACAGACAGACAGACAGACAGACAGACGGACAGGGCTTAATCGATTCAGCTAGTTGTCCTGATAGAGAATATATATACTTTATGGGGTCTCCGATGTCTATTTGTTACATACTTTTGGATTTTGCACATTTCTATTAGGTCGGCTTTGCTCTTTTTTATAGCAAAGGGTCTAAAAAGCAACCATGACCCACGCAAACCCAACACAAAGCAAATGCTTTAGCTGAATGCAAGACATAGACAAAAGAGAAGTTACAAATTGAGGGAAACATCAAAAGTCGAGTATAAAAGTTTTATTTTTTTTTTATTTATTTTTTTATTTTTTCTGCCCACGCATTGAACTTGAAAAACAAAAGAAAATATATATTAATATATATATACAACTGTGTGTATGTGTGTGTATGGCTGTGTATGTGGGCAAAGGGGCTCTCGACTACAGACTTCTTACTTGTTTTTATATATCTAAGTCTCTGTTCGATCTAAGTAGAGGGTATTTTATAGTCCTGTATGTGTCAAATCTATACACTGTGATTTGTGTGGTTCGTGTTTTAATTTAATTGAAGCTGCAAATCGTTGGCCACTGATCAGCAGTACGAGCACCACATGAAACATGGTAAGTAGTTAATGGTAATAAATGGCAAATCGTAAATGGACCATAGTCTGTTGGATGCCTGCTTCAAGACTCAATTGTTATGCTCGAGGTTTGTGTCTAGGCTGTCAATCAATTGTAATGAATACGCATATTTATAGTAGGTACACTGCGGGAGCAATGTTGTGACCTAGGTCTAACTAGTTTTACTTATAACTGTATGATTGTATATATTTCTTTAATTAACCTTGAGCTGTCTAAAAAACACTTTTAAAATAAACTGCACGGACCTGACAATAAGATAATATTGCCTATAACTCCAATAAGAAAACCTTCTAAATTTATATTAATTATGTTATTATAAAAGGTAGTAAGTTGTTATAAAGGGTTTTATATATAGCTCGCATCCGAAACAAGATTTGTGTTTCAAGTTGAAATTCTTCTAAGATGCAGATACTGTCTATTATATAGGATATACTCCAGTTATAGGCTTAAGCCTAGCTGCTCGGTATTGGCATTGGCTTAATTGCTTGCCATTAAGAAGGACATTGCGTAGTCGACTTTATCGGCTTTGTAGTATTCTTATATTGCTTAAGCCATATATGACAGAAAAAGTCAAAGTCTTATACAGTTGTGAAAGTTTCAGTTCAATGGGAAAATTGTTAAAAAGTATCTTTAATTTGTAACAAAGGGAAACTAAGTTTTAACGAGTAACCATCAAATGATTTGAGGTCATTGTACTGACCATTGCTTGATATTTCACATAAATGATAAGAATCTTAACAGATTTGAACTCAGCTTTAATGTTACGATTTAAAGAATTAGCAAAAAAAATAAATAAAATTCTCTCGGTACATTCCAAGTTGTAATTTCCAAGAAAATGCCAACGATTTACACCAGCTCCATAACAACTTGATGGGTAATTTCGAATTTGCTAGAGAACCCTATAAGTGGAGAACATATGCAATATTCTATGGGAAGAATTCTACTGTTGAAGAATTCTACTGTAAGTGTATGGTAGTTAAATTCTTAATTTAAGGCCACGAAGACAAGACGCAAATTGAATTAGGCTTCACCACAGCAGCTGTAACCACAAAAAAAAACGTATGTATTCAAAGTAATTTGCAAGGAAATTACATAAAGGAAAACAAGTGCTAGTGCCAACATGCACACACACATACAATTACACTTGTTAGACACACACATACATACACTTATATATATATATATATATATATATACATATCGCCCACATGCAATTCACATAAACTACAGTCCGCGGTTTGCCAATTTAGTTGAAATAAAACGCCCACATACGCTCGTACTCGTAAGCCGCATGATGTCTGCTCCACACTGCACTACGACCAGTTGTGGGGGCAAAACCGGCAAACCAAATGCAATTCATTCATTCAGCCAAAAGTTGTACCAAAATAATATTAAAAAAAAGAAACAGCAACAAAAAGTCAGAAGTCCGTAGTCGAGTGTACCCGGCTACGGGAGCTCCTTTGCCTACATGCACAGCCTTACACACACACATACACACAGTTTTGCACGTACTTTAAGCCTTTTAGCCCCCGCGCTGTATTGCACGATACTTAATGTTTTGTAATTTCTGTAACTTAATCTTAACGAAATTCACAACGTAGATCAAGAATGCTTTATATAATATGAATGCCAAAAGTAAATTTGAATAGTTGAAAATTGTACCTTATAATCGATTTTTTCCAATTGCGGGGTCAGGGGAGAAAATTCGAAAATCTAAAACAAACTCGTAAAGCGTACGAACATAAAGAATCTAGATTCCAAATTTGGTTGCTCTTTTATTCTCTGAGAAACAGGCGTTCATACAGACGAACGGACAGACGGACAGGGCTATATCAACTGGTCTTGTTGTTCTGATCAAGAATATATATACTTTATGGGGTCTCCGATGATTCTTTCTATGTGTTACATACTTTTGGATTGTGCACATTTCCATTAGCTCCGCTTTGCTTCTTTTTTATTGCAAAGGGGATAAAATAAAAAATTGTCAGTTTTTCAACGCATGCGTAGCGTAGGATTTTCACTGCTTCTCTTTTTACCCTTTGAACCTTTTCATTGCAATTCTTTCTTTCTTCTCCTGCTGCTGCTACTCTTGCAGTAAGTGCATAATTTTGTAATTTAAATTAAACTGCAATGGGTTTCCCGGCGAATTGTTGAACTTAAAGCAGAGCAAACAAAAAAATACATAAAATACATATATAAATATATAGCCGTTATCTACATATATAAATCTATATATTTATATATGTATTTAGGCTTTTCACAAGATTTTCTTGATTTGTATTAAATACTAGTATAGCTCTTTCTTTAGGTACCACAAATATTTTACTCAATCTGCCACGCAACCAAATCGCTTAAACTGCGTGAAAAAAGCTGCAACAAGCGTTGCGTCTGTCTAGAAAATTGTCTTTACTTAACCTCTCTAAAATACAACTATCATTATTCTAGATATATTTACCATAACCCCACACTCACATAACGTTAGTCTTTGGGCGTAGGCAGAGCACATAGAAAATTTAAGAACTAAAGCAACAAAAATGGGTTCAATATACTCAGTACATTTATGGAGTGTGGAGTGACTCAGACAGGAAGTTAACTACTTTTTCTTTGTTTAACATAACAATAACATATGTAATAAAATGTATATATAAATATATATATATATATATATATATATATACTATATACAACTTATAATTGTGCTTAGCTCATTTGATACTGCAAAAAATCCAATATTTTTTTGTGACATGCTTCAAATATTTTAAACAAAAGCAATTTAATATGATTTTATGCGCTGTGCGAAACAAATAAATTATATATATAGAATAATAAATTATAAAAATATATACATGACATGTCATAATTAAACTAAGAACTATATTAAAAAATAGTTAATGTTTAAAAATCTAGTTTTTAATGCTGCATGTCGCAGTTATTTAAGCAAATCCTTCAATGGAACTGGCGATAGAATACCTGAACTTCAATTATTTAATATATATGGAAACACTATATACTTATGTATTTTAACAATGTTTATAAATAATATAAAAATATTAATTGAATATATAGTTTATTATTTAATTTACTTTATTTATGACAAAGTTCTACTCTATATTAGCTTACCTGAAACCCCTGAAATACCTGGCATTGGTTTGGGTATGCGATGCACTATTGATGGCCATTGCAGTCCAACTGCTAGATAAGCTTACCCTAGTTGCACAAATTGTATATTTTGTGTAGGGTTATGTACTCGAGTGCCATTGTTTTCAAAAACATTTGTCTGTGGCATCTGCCACGCAGGCATACGACAAGCCACCGCCAATTGACAGTTGATATACTGTAAAGTGGTGTGCTGTTGTAGATTTGGGCTTTGGTAATGTGGCATGGCAGATAATAGTCACTTCAGCAAGCAGTCCTAATGGGATAAGGGCATGTTGTATGAGCTATAAGGCATAAGGTATAAGGCATGAGGAAGTGCCAACAACCGGTCCCAATTGTTGCCTATGTGGGCACAACTGTTCATAATTTTTGCGTCATGTGCCAAGGGCCCAGTGGACAATGGATAATGTACATTGGTACAATACACAATGGAGAAACAAGAATGGAGAATGAAGAATGAAGAGTGGAGAATGAAGAATGCAGAAGGGTTGTTGAAATTTGCATAGCAGCTTTGCAGCTGCCATACCAATCGATTGTTGATTGTGGCCAAAGTGGCACCTTGCCCACTTCTTGTGGCCACGCTAACAAATTCCCATGACACTGGTTAAAAGTTCAAGCTGTGCAAAAGTTCAAAGTTTGTGCCACACGATAAGGCAACTTGTACCGCACTCAACGTAGCTTACTTTCCACCACACAGTGCGTCGTTGTTTTTGCTGTCGCCTGGCAGCTTATGTCTGGTTGCGGCCCACGCAGGAACTGCTGCAAGGAAACTTGGAAAACCCAATATAAAAAAATTGAAAAAAATTAAAAAATTAATTTTACCGAATATTTAACACCCTATAAAAGCTATTTTATTGATTCGAAATACATATTTTAAAGTAAGCTTTATTAAATATTTAATTCAATTGATCAAATGTGTTCAAGTGATTCAATTTATGCACACAAAAAAATAAAAAAATAATAAAAAATAAGAAAAAGTTAATCGAAAATATAACTAAAAATAAACAAATGGAAAAAATAAATATTTAAAAGCTTAAATAATTAAAAAACGAAAATTCAATAAATCTTACTTTTTCAATAAATTTAACCAATTAATATTAACATAAAGTTTATATTAAAACATTTAAATAGTATCCCAATATAATACTAAATAAGAATCCTTATCCTGACTTTTCCAATATATAAATATATTATGTTAGCTTGCAGAGAATCTTAATTCCTTTGAATTTTATATTTGTTAGAAGAAAAAGGGAAAGATCATTTTAAAGGGTATAAAATACTATATGAAATATCATAAAAATGGCAACAAATTTTAAATTGCAATAAATAAACCAAAGCAAAGCAAAACAAAATAGAGTAAAATAAATGCAAAAGGAAAAGCTCGTTACGAGTATTGAGTGTTTGTCAAGTGGGCATGAATGGAAGTGGAAGCCCAGACCCCAGACCCCAGACATGGAGCAACAGATCGAGCGGTTGCGCTTGTAATCCACTTTACGACGACCGGACGTGGTTCTTGTTGGCGTCGCAGTCGTCGATGATGTGGACTTTTGCAAGTAGTTGTAGACGTTGCACGTTCCCACTCACAAAATTCACGAAATACAACAAAAAAAAAAAACCAAAAATTGAATGAATGAAAAATACAAAAAGCAAAATAAAATAAAACAGGAATTACAGCCTGGCATTTGGCTTGACTCTAAATAGGACGTTGAATGCTTGAAGTCTTCACAAAAGTCAGAATTACCAAAGGCTTCATGCAATTTCCATATGTTATGTCTGACATGGAAATACCAGCAGCCTGCTTTGGGTATAAATTGTGGGCATCAATTTATCGAATATTCGTATTCACATACTCAAATTTATCGCATATGTTAAACATATTGAAATAAACGAGTCTGGATCATAAATAATGCTTAGATTATGTAAATTCTACTGCATAAATTATATAAATTTAAATATAATTTGAAAAAATTAATAATAAATACATATTTAATATATAATAGTTTGTGCGGAATTCCGCATTGGTAACATTATTTGAGATCGAAATATTTTGCTGATCGACACATCATATGAAAGTCTCTAAATGACTAAAGGGAATTTTCCAGGTGAATCTTTGTTTCGACTTGCAAAGCTCAAAGTATACAAAGTTTTTTAATATTATGCCAAAAGTATATATATTACATTGTATATACAAAATTGCTAACTTAGAATTTGAATAAAAAGTCAATATAGATATGTATTATTATAGGACCATTTCATTCCCAATAGCCCGCATAGTAAATTTCTTAATAATTTCCAAAAAAAATTATGAACATTTTATGAAGCAAACATTTAAACAAAATGCTGTTGATTTTGTTAAATTTCTTTAAAAAAAATATTCTCTAATAATATTGACACAAAAAGACAAAGTGATAATGGAAATAATAAAGCAAGAGATCAAATTAAATCAATTAAATCGTAGCCGAAGAAAAAATCCTTTTGATTGCCACTTGGCATTGAATGATAGAAGGGGTAACAAAATGTGTAAAGGGGAAGCAGTTTTAACTACTGATGGCAAAGATAAAAGTCAGATATCGAATGGCCACTTGTTGTGCATACAACCACAAACACAACCACTAAGATTGGCAGTTGCAGTCCGGGGGCCACCACAAACGACATTTAATTGACAGTCGCAATTTATGCAAACGGCTGCAAAACACAAAGTAAAAAACAAAAAAAAAAATATTGTAATAAAAAACAAAAACAAAATAACAACAAACACAAATTCAATAATAAACAAGTAGCAAAGCACTAGAAAAAAATAATATGACTCATTAAATACCCTGTAAACACATACTACATAAAATACTAAAAGCCTTTCACCTTTGAGCTCAATAATAGATACTATAATAGATACTAGAAAAACTCATAGAAATAGCAATAATTGTTCGAGAATATGTATCGGGTATATATTTAACTATTTTATATTAGATTTTAGTTAACGATTTAGTCAATTGCAGTTTATTATACCCCTTTGGTATGAATTACAGGGTATTAAAACAAGTGCAGTCCACTGTAAAGCTTAATTGTGACTGTTAAGCGTGGAAATTACTTCGACATGCAACAAACAAATTCTAAAAGAAAAACTTTAAAAAAAATGGTCAAAACGAGCAAAACAATATGCAATTGTTGACCTGAAGACAATTTTTTTTTCTTTGCATGGAATTTTATAATAAATTGTTAAATAAAGTCTAGAACAGGTCTTGATATATTCTACAATTCAAAAATTGTGGGACTGTAAACGATATATATCTCAGAGATTTCGAGAGATCTTCAACTAGCAGCAGATGGAAACTTGTTTAGTACTTAACAAAGCTGTGATTAATATCAGTGAATACATAATTAATTACATACATTTAACGTATTTACATAAATGTATGAATTACATGCAACAATTCAATTTGCTAGAAAAACTTGCATTGCTTCACATCAATATTTAGATATAATATATATCAAATAACAAAGGTTAATTAATTTGAAAATGTGTTAATAGTATAATAAATAAATCATATTATTAACTAAATACTTAATATTATATAGTTATTATTATTTAATATCTTACTAATTAGTATAAAAATTTTAAAAATAAATTAGAAATTATATATATTTTATTTTTATTTTTTTTGTTAAACATTTTTATAATTAATAAATTTTCTTTTATTTTTTTTAGATCTTCAATCGATACGACGTCTATTGGAACACGATGCCAGCAGTTCAGTCTGCCCCTCTTGCCGCATCTCCTTCGATAAGGGCAAACGGCGAAAACTGATCGATACCTGCGGACACGAACGTTGCTATTCCTGTATGTTCCGCAACGATCAGTGCCCCATGTGCATGAACAGCTCTTTGAAAGGTGAGTAGCAGTTGCAACAAGTATCCATGCTACATGCTTGCAAGTTGCAACTTTAGTGTATGACAGTATCTGTATGTGTTACGTATCTTATGGATATGCCATATAAGGTACCTACATACATTCCCAAACTAACTCATGCAAATATAAATATGCATATGCATATATACATATATATATATATATATATATATATATACGTATATCGCTTAACTTCAATCGAACAACCTTAAAAAACTGAGTGTAAGGTGTTGTGTGAAGTGTTTTAACTGTTGTTGTTTCTTCACTTTTATCTTGGAATTTGCAATTTATGTTATAAAAATGTTTTCCTTTTTTCTTTTTTGTATTCCCTTTTCAATTAGTTCACAAAATACTTTTCAGCAGGCGTAAAAATTTGTACAATTTTTGAACAAATTTCAATTGCTGAATTTTTTTTATTTTATTTTAATAATTTTTTAAATAAATCTTTAAGCATTCTAAGAAATCTGTAAAAACTAAATTGAAATAAACAATTTTATGAGGTGCCACAAAATATTTTCAATAATATTTATATTTGGTGTACCCTTTCCCTGTTGATATAATCTATATATACATATATGTTATTTTTTTGATCTTCATCATCAGTGAATTGCATACTCATTGTCCAACAACTTGTTCAAACTGTATCACTTAATTAACTATGCTAATAAGGTAAAAGACTCCACTGTAAAGTAAGGGTACGGTACAATCTATACTTCTGCAATGTACCTGGTACAATACACAATTCCTTCAATAAACCAAAGACAAAAACCATTTGCCAGCTCATAAACTCACACAACACGAACTGTACGATGGGCAGCTACATGAAATAGTAGTTAAGAAATTTAAGTGGCGAGCTGGGTATGCACAGTGGTGTCATAACAGCACGAGTATGAGTATAAATAGGACTATGAGTATGACTATGAGTATGAGTATAAGTACGAATACGAATATAAAATCATGTCAACATTAACTAGAAACTGGCGTAACTTTCAATTTTCATGGGCAATGGAGCAACGGTATGTAACACTACTGTTGAACTTTGTTTTTAACTTTATGAAGTTAACCGACTATTTGAAGCAAACGAAGTTTGCATGCTAAACGAAAAACACACACACACACACACACACACACACACAGACACCAAACACAACAGCACACACAATTGGCATATAAATTTAACAACAAACGTTGCGACTTAGAATAATAAATGTAAATACTTTGCACTCACTCTGTACTCACTATTCATGTATGTATTCATACTCGTGTTCGAATAGTACATATACAGATTATGCTTACCATACGCGGGCGAATTATCAAGCATTCAAGCGTGCGATCGATCCAACGATCAGTCGGAATAACGTTTTGCCTGAGTTGAATTTCTTAACACGAATTGTTACATTGAAATTGCAAACTGTCAAGTGCCTATAATACTGTTGATATAGTTCCATATAACTATTATAATAGAACAACTAGAAATAATGTTACTTTAGAGTGTGATATAGTGATATAGTACACTGAAAAAAAATATTTTATTCCTTTCTTTATTTTGTGGAATATTTGAATTAGGATTCAAACAACGCAAGACGTCCATGTCTTAGCCTGGACTCCAACCAAGATCGCCTAGAAAATTTTACATGAATTTCAACTTAGCGTTGAAATTATAAAATATACACAGCAACTGCTATAAATTATTTACAGTTAATATTTTTTATGTATATTTTAACATATATACTGAGTTTTTAGGTTAGAATTTATTTATATTTTTTTACATTTTTACCAATTTTTTTTTATACAATTAATGCTAATCTTTTGCATTTATCATTTTATTGCTGTTCTTAAATATTATGTGCTTGATTACTTAAATATTTATATTATTTCTTATTCTTCTCCTTAATTTATTCACACGCACACTCACACACATATAGATGTTGACGGCGCCAATGCTCAGGGCTATGATACAGGCATCGGAGGCTCCACATCGACGATCGTCAGTCCATTGGGCTCACCACAGCCCCAGCTGAGATCCCATGCACAACGGAACGCCGCACTGGCACGCTATATGCAGGTGAGTGCGTACTTTAAGATACAATATATAAATATATAAACTCATTGAGATACTCAGATACTTTAATGAAGATACAAATAAGTGTTATAGGAGCATAAGATGCATGTCCATTGGCCATTTGTCTACATTTGTCTCTGTTTACCTTAACGACAATTTGATTGTGGCGTCCATTGTATATTGTGCTCGGTTGGCCTATAGAAATGGTAATGTGTTGAGAGCAGTAACAAAGCATAAAGAAAGCTAACCAAATTTGATACCTTAAAGATGTTTCATTTCCGTTGAGCTCTGCTCAGTTCACTTTACGCTTTTGTCTAGCAGCTGGCTTATCCGTTAAAAAAATTTTAAAACAAAATTAAGTATCCGGCTGTGTTGCCCCAATAAAGATTTAAAGTGTGGGCGAGCTGAGTGTTATGTGTAAACACAGATAATTGGCTATTGTGTGTGTGTGTTGGTGTGTGAAGCCAAATGGGTCATTATTGGAACACCTTTTAGACAATTTGATTTGCTTTTAATCAGTCTATTAACGAGTGTCAAACAATTTGTCTTACGATTATGTTAGACTAACAAGCCAAGCATTAGTATCTTACAGACATCAGTGGATAGTATCGATAGCCGAGAAAATACATAAAGGAAAAATATCATATTCTTAGGGTATACTTTGTCATAGCATTATGTATAGTATATATAATTTTGAACTAAATTTTTTGTATAAGTAATTGAAAAATCTTCAAGTGATAAATTTAAGTTTTCTCTTAAAAAATTTCCTATAAGGAGCAGAAGATATTTGTCTTCTATCACCTGCACAAAGACTTGAAACAGTTTTTAACTTTCTCAGAAAAAATCTTTGAAAATAATTTGAAATCAATTTACACGTCGGATTTTTGTTATTATTTATGTCTGCTTTAGACATTTATATATATTCTCATATATATACACATATGATTTTTTTTTTGTTGAATTGTTTGTTGCTGTCCTTTTGGGTGTCAGCTCAGTGTCCGTATATATATATATATACGTATATAAATATATATATATATATATATATATGGGGAATATGCTCAGATCCATGTCTTGTCCAACATTTGGCACATTTTACTCGTATGTTTGCTTATGCAGAGCATTAAGAGTCTAAAGTGAAATCCCATGTCACGTGTCAGAGAGCGATTTATAAAAAAGAAAAAAAAATAAAGAAAAAAAAATATATATAAAAATAATTGAAAAAAAGAGAAGCAAAAAAGAGGCAAAAAAAATTGTGCTACACGAAATTGAAATCAATTGGGAATCGCCGCAATGAAATAAATATCAAGTCGAATGTTCATGTTCATAAATATACTGCGAAAAGTAAAACACTTTTTGGCCCGAATCGAATTGGTTTGTCTTTGGTTTGTCTTGGTTTGGTTTGCTTTGGTTTGACTTGGTTTTGGCTTGGCTTTGGTTTGGCTTGTCTTGGTTTGGGTTTGCTTAGAAAGCAGAAGACACTGCCTGTTGTTGGACTCTAGAGCTGTCAGCTCGTCCGGCTGCAGCACTTGAGCTGTCTCCATACCAACTTAAGACAACTGCCTGCAACTGCCTGACCCAATTTTCTGTCTACAGTTAGTAGCAGCAACAGCAGCAGCAGAAACAGTCGCTACATCTTTACAGTGAACGCAAAAGCTAAACTGTCAGTTCAAGCATTTGACAGTCGCTTTTGCAGATACACAAGCGTAGATATGAGATACGACTGGATGCTATGCTACAACCTCAAGTAATCGTATCTCCAACTACTACTAAATAACCAACAGACCAGCCAACCAACCAACCAACCAACCAACCAACCAACCAACCAACCAACCAACCAACCAACCAACTACCATTCCCAACTAATATCTTTGGCTGTGATCTGTAATCGGGTCCAGCGTCTACAGCAGCTACAACGGCGCCCAGCCAATTGAATCTTTTGCGCCATTTTGGCGTATTTAAAGTGACATTCGCTGACAGTTAGCCCCCAACTGCTGATCCTCCAACTATGAGCTGTGATCCTGTTGCAGAGATGCTGAGCTACTGATGCTGCTGCTGATGCTTAGATTTTGATCTCTCGTACAGGAAGAGACAAAAACTGGCAGTTGAAATCAAATTAATTTAATTATGTGGAAAGTGATTGCTGTAATTGTTTTGAAGATTTCAAATAAAGGTTAGTTTGTCAGCTCATATAACTGTATAACTGTTTGACCTTTGACCAATTATAAAACACTAACTAAAAGTAACTTAAATTACTTTTAAAACTTTGTCTTCTATTACAGCTGCAAGGAAAGTGCTTGATTGAATTGTGACTTGTTATATGAATGATTGAACATAGTATTGAAATTGATATTCTATATATATAATATTTCAGATTTAATTTTTTATGAGTCGGATCTGAAATCAGCTTTATGTTGCTATATAAAGTGATTAGGTTCAGTGGAACTTCAGCATAACAATGAAAGTGTTTGTTTAGCTGTGAAGTAAGAACTGAATACAAGTGAATACGACAGAATACAAGTGTATTCATTCGTATTCGTAAATGAATAAACTCGTAAAATAACAGACACCTAGAGTTCGTAAATATTACTACTTAGCCGTGAAAAGTTTTCAGAGCAGTAGCCAAAGCACAATGAAAAACTACTCTGAGGACAGAGAAAAAAAAAACAAGAAACTTTCTTTTCCAGTTGATTGGATAGAGTTTGACTTCAATTGGAATGATTTCATTTGATTCAATTTGATGCGATTCCATTTGATACGATTTAGTGCGATTCCATTTGATTCGATACGATTTGAGTTGATTTGAGTTGATTCCATTTGATTCGATTTTATTTGATTTGTTGATGCGCCTGGAAACTTGAAGTTGAATTGTAGTAGTTTATGGTTAGTTTATAAGTTAAAGAAGAACTTGGATTGAATCAATGAACTATCATTGTCTTTGGCAAGTGGAGCAGCAGGCTAAGCTTGTTGCCAGTTTGCCAGCAGTTAACTTGGCTTTTACTCCTTATATGTGTACAAGATATGGCCAACGGTTTTAATCGGAAGTGTGTCAGTGATTGGCTCTCCAGTTAACCAACAAGCAGCAACAGTTTTACATAACTTTAACTACTTGTATCTTTTAAGCTTTAGTGGCAATAGCTTATACTACTACTACTACGACTACTACTACTACTAGCTACTACTAACTAAGCCGAAACCAGAAGTCGTTTAAGCAATTACAACTTGGCTTGCTCTTAACTGAAGTTATGAGGCGTGTTGCCTGAGAACTGTCATTAGATTAACTGGCAGCTGCGGCTCACCTCTGGTTAATTATCGTTTGGAAATCGTGTTATTAGCTGTACGACTACTTACCACCAATATCTATATAAAAATATATATATATACATATATATATATATATATATATATATATATATATATATATTAGAAATAATAATAGCAACACAACACAAAAAAATCGAATTTGTATCTTAAAGTTTGTGATTGACACGCGCAGGCGACAAATCAACTTGAGGCACAACTGCAGCAGCAACAGCAGAAAAAAAAATCTTGTCTCTTTACTTCTTGCCATTGCATCAAATTCAAATCGTTTGCATTAAAAACGCCATAAAAGTCGCGTACAAACCGTTTTGGCCACATTCGAAAGCAAAATTCAAGCGATTTTTATCGCTCGCATGCAATTTATTTCGCGTTTTTTGTTGCTTTTACCCCTATTTTTGTTTAACTATATGCGCCGTCTAATTGTCATATCGTTGTTAGCAACAACAACAGCAAATATGGCGTTAATTATCCCACAATTTCGATAGCATCACGTATCTATGATTAACAACACCAACAACACCAACAACACCAACAACAACAACAACATGCAATCAATCAAATGCAGCAACAAACACTGTACAATTTTTTTTTACTCTTAACTACTCGAAAACATTAAAAGCATTATTGTTGGAATTCAGCATTTACTTACGAATACGAGTTCGGATTCGATATAATAGCAGTTGTTATATATCGATATATCGATTTCCCAAGATTTATGTCCCCTCTGTGAGCCTGACACCCAAGTGACACCTTTTCTGCTGGCCCACCGCTGTTCAATTAATCAATTGTCACATCTCTGGGCAATGGTACATTAAATTAATGAGTATATCACGTGGAGTACACTGTGAGAGCTAAACGATGACAGTTATAGTATATGTTTTATACTTAACTAATTGCAAACTTTGTGTTGTTTAACATAACTTGAGTGAAACTTGAAGCTTTACAACAGTTTTTCATAATAATAATCAAAGAAATTATAAATTTTTTCTCTTCATATATCAATTTTAAACTCTTTATACTTAGCTTTGATTGATTATAAAATTTAATTAGGCATCAGTTATTTATTAGTTTAATATAGCCATTTGATGTTTAGTAAATGTTATTAAAATATTTTAAATTGCGTTTAATGAAATCGGGCTTGGGCGTCTTCATCTAAGCATCAATCCAGTTAATAAGAAAAACCCGTTGTTAACCCATAGCCATTCCCAGATAGACACGCAATTACAAAATTTACAGCAAATGAATCATATATTTAACAAGCAACAAATTTATCAATGTACAAACTTAACACGATCGTAGACACTTTAGCATTAAAAACTCGCGCATGCATCGCCACCTGTGGGTCGATTTTATGCGGCCCTCTAATTAACACGACAACGGGCAATTTATCAATTTTTATCGATAGAACCGCAAAAACAATAAGCATTCACACTAATTGGCTTTGATTTTTTTTTGATTTTGTTTTTGTTGTGTTTTGGTCTTTTGTAAAGAATTTCTGACCAGGTCAATTGCAAATGGCATAATGGCTAAATGACCAAAATGGCCAAATGGATGCCCGACGGGGCAACTCTCGACAAATCTACCATTCTGTATATACCTCTATCATACGCTTTGCTAATTTCCAGCTGCGACTTGTTTATGTTGTCTACAAAATTTCAATACTCTCATGCAGTATGCAAATGAAGCAAGCACAACGATAAATATCAATGATCGTTTGCATCTCTTGTCTTCTGTCTTCGCTTCTCGGTCTTCGGACTTCGGTCTTTAGTCTCTGGTCTCTAGAGTCTGGTCTGTGGTCTCTGGTCTTTGGTTTGCGGTTTCAAGTTTTCCCACTCCTCAATTCCCTCTATGCCCCCCCCCCCCCCCCTCCCCACCCATTGCACCAATTGTATTGCTTCCATTAATTGTTGAGTTACTTGCAAATCGCTAATAAACTTTAATTGTTAAAAAATGTTTACTAACTACCTCGAAATGTATACACCAAACATTTTTAGCCCCTTTGCCAAAAAAAAGAGCAAAGCGGATCTAATGGAAATGTACAAAATCCAAAAGTATTGAACACATACAAATAATCATCGGAGACCCCATAAAGTATATATATTCTTGATCAGGACGACAAGACGAGTCGATCTAGTCCTGTCCGTCTGTCTGTCCGTCCATCCGTCTGTCCGACCGTATGAATATCTGTTTCTTAGAGACTATTAGAGCTAGAGCAACCAAATTTTAAACCTAGACTTGTTATTTTTGTACGCTATACGAGTTAATTATTGATTTTTGAATTTCCTCCCCTGACCACCGCAATTCGAAAAAAAACGATTATTAAGCAATTGAATTTATTTTCGGAACACATTATAACTTAACTATTCTATGTTGTGTTGTGTTCCCTTTATTGAGTGATATTATTTTTCTATAATTCTCTGTCAGATTTCTACAGTCTATGGTTAACCTTATGCCTTATCCTTATGCCTTCCTATGTGACTTTTATTATTTATTTTAACAATTATGTTTGTCTTTTATGCTTTTTCGATTCTATTATCAATCGAATTTAAACATATAGTAGATTCTTTTAAGATTTCGATTATCAGTTTATATATAGTGTTTTCCTGCATTTAAAGTCAATTTGGTTAATCAGTTTCGATTTGTAAAATTCAAAACAAACTGACGATATATAAATTGTACTTCAAGTAAGCTATTTATAAAAAAAATTAAAAAATAAAAACAAAAAAAAATATTTTAAAACATTATTAATATTTAGTTAAGAGAATTCAATTATTTTCAAATAATAATTTGTTGGCGCAATTTGATTGAAAAAGATTTGTTTGAAACACGCCCATTTGATATGAACTTAAATTAACTTTAGCTGCAACAAAATGACCAAAACGAATGGTTTCTTATATATATATATATATACGATTCTGTATGAAAGCTTAAAACAAATTACGGGGCTTATCTTTATTGGCCCAAATTTCAATTTACCGGCAAGACAGCAAATTAAGGCCTGCCATGAAATGCAATTAAAGATAAAAACAAAGCCACCAACGAACCATTCCTATATGTATATGTATATATATGTAGGTGTATGTATATATACATAAACTATATAAAAAGAAAGTTGAAGCTTAACAGTCTTACCAAAGGGATAAAAGGACTGTAATAAAGGGTTTTAATGACAACTGGAGGCAGAAAACGTGTCAGCAAAATATGAAAACATTTGGCGTGAGGCTTATTTTTTATTGTTATGTAAAATATTTAATACGAATTTCAGACAGAGATAGAGAGAGAGAGAGAAAAACATATTTTATAAATTAATCAAAAAGAGTCAAAAGATAAAACACACCTACCAAAAATTTGGGTTGGACAAAACTATTGACTGAAATTAATTTGCCTGCCTTGAAAGATAATTGGCAACTGGCAAGGTGGCTTACATTGGTAAGCCGACAAAGAATTGTAGGTAGTTGGGAGGGGCCTAAGGAAATAGGGGAAGAGGGTCAAGAACATTTAATCTGCTGACTGTTTAAGATAAAACGAAGCGATTAAAGAGCAGGCAAAAACAGCAAATATTATTTATATCTTATATGTGATATCTATAACTATATCTGTATAATAGAGTAGATCAAAAGTAAAACAATTCAAGAAGGCAAGCAGCAGTTAACCTTAAGTTAAATTCCTAATAGAGAAGATGCTGCACGACATGAACAATTCTAATATAATACTTACACTTATAATAGCAATACTTTTAATGTAACATTTGGAACTTAACCTCATTTTTAACCTAACCTCAAAATGTAAGTCATACTCAAAAGCTGCGAAATGTGTTGCTTGATCCTTTATTATTTACCTCTCTCATTTCAATCGATTTAAATATACTTAAACAACATTTTCAATTGAATATTTGGAATCAAATGATGGTAGAAGTGAGAGCAAAACAGATTATACAATAATTATTTAAACAAAAAGAAAAACAAGAAAGCGCCAAAAGATCAGCAGAGGCACTTTTCGGTTATTAAAAGAACTTTAAAGAAATCAATAAATCAAAGTATAGAAATTTGAAGCATTTTCTTTAGATTTTATTTCATTTTGTGGGTTTGTTGTGTTATTTTTTGGGTACAAAAAGATATTTAAAAGGCCTGTTAGTGTTAGTTAAACTAACTAACTAGTATGTAGAATAGAGTTACGTGCTCTAAGAGCGTAAACTAATTATGAAACTCTCTCTCTGGACTATAAAGTACTAAACCAACTGGCACAGATTAGTAACGCTTAAATATAAGCTAAAGTGTTTTAGCCAGGTTCTTTGGCTCTGAGTGTATTATGTGTTGAACTCTACATATTGTTATATATGTAGTGGTATATATAACATGTATGGCATGCAAGGCACATTTCACACATATCCACTTGATGAAGAGATGTGGAGTGCTGAAAAGAAACCAAACAGGGTCATAAATGCACTGACCACGGCATTAGAAAGCTGCAGCAGACTGAATTGTAATGCAAATGCAAATGGCAGCTAAAAAGAGAAAAATAGGAAAAGGGAATGGGAGAAGGAAAATACTTAGTTGAAAGCTAAGCAGTATGAAGGTAAATACATTTTAATAGCTATGCTGCTTACAGGAATGACTCATACAACAATCGGACATGGGGTTTGCCCATTGAGCAGATCTCAAAGCAAAAAATGCATTTCACTTTCATAAAAAATCAATAAGCCTGTCACAGATCAATGCACTTCACACTCTCACGCTTCAATTCAAAATGAAAATGCTTAACAAATCAAATCAAAAAGTTCAACTTGGCCCAAAGCCTCACTCAAAGCCCAATTAAATAAACAAGCGCAGCGCCGAGTAATCAAATAACAATTGTTGTTTAACGAAAGTGTTAAAGGTTAACCATAAGATCTTGGGGATCATTTGCCTCAACTGAATGATTAGGCTTATATATATAAGTATAAGTGTTGAAAACTCTTTCTTTGATCGATTCATAGATTGAACAGATTATATAGAATGCAAGAGTTACCTGTGAAATCTCTTTGCATTTACTTAGTAAGGTTGAAGGTTAAATTTGAATCATAGACAGCGCTGTGTACATTTGAAATTATATAAATAAATATATTGAAATATGTTAATAACAATTAAATTTCACTTGCTTTGTAAATGCATTTTAAACATTTTCACAACTACATACAAAATTTATATACAAATAATATTGTAATTTTTCTCAGGCATTTCACCAAACTGACAACAACAATAATAACAACAACAACAACAACAACAACAAGTTGACTCATCTCTTTCTCTATTTTTCTGTAATCTTATTCGTTGTATTTGCATTCGTATTCGTACTCGTATTTATCTGTAAGTCTTGTTTATCTATTTTATGGTCTTTTTGGGGCTGGCTTACAAGCCGCTTCCTTAAGTATAAATCGCACGGCATTTGCATGTTGAGAAACAATTTCTCAGGCCTTGTTGTATTTGCTGTTTGTTGGCTTTAACGCTTAGGAGGCCGCCTTTGATATATGCCATATGACGATGGTCATAATATTTTTGCGCAATTCGGTTGTCGTCGGGCAGCTTTTTAACTCAATTTATCGATCGTTAAATAAATGCATTTATTTAAAAAAAAAAATAATAAAATAATAATAATAATAATAAAAAACAACTAAAAAATCTGTAGTCGAGTGTACACGACTACGAAAGCCCCTTTGCCTACAAATACAGCCATACACACACATACTCACACATACACACAGTTGTACACGTACTTTAAGCCATTGTGCGCGTTCATTAGCCCCCCGCGCTCAATAACGCGATACTTAATGTTGTCTAACTTCCGTGTTTTTTGTTCAATCTTAACGAACATAGATAGAAAATTATCCAATTATGATATGATGATAATTTCATTGGGTAAAAATTCTTCTTAATAATCGTTTTTTTTTCGAATCAGGAGAAGAAATTACAAAATCTAAAACAATCTCGTAAAGCTTACAAAAGTAACGAATCTAGATTTAAAATTTGGTTGCGCTAGCTCTTATAACAATCACGCAACGCACGGACGGACAGACGGACAGATAGACAGACGGACATGGCTAGATCAACTCTTCTTGTCGTCCTGATCAAGAATATATATACTTTATTGGGTCTCCGATGATTATTTCTACCAGTTGCACACATTTTGAATTTGCACATTTCCATTAGCTCCGCTTTGTTCTTTTCTTTGGCAAAGGGGCTAAAAACTGCATCAAACCAGCCAAAACGCGATCTGACTATGTTTTTCTTTTTCTTATTTTTTTAATTTTTTTTTTAGTTAGTTACTTTAAGCCCCACTTTAAACACATTTTTCCTTGCTGGCCCGCTAGCCAATTGATTCATTGATATGTCCACAACCAACACAAAACTCACAACTAAGCAATTAATTATATGCCATAAAATGTACAACTACTTACATTTTAGCAAAAATCTACTACTAAATTTATATCTATTTTTCTACTCAATAAAGTCAATTTTTCTTCACTTCTCCTTTTGCTTCAATATTCTCTAAAGACTCCAAGTTTATCACACAATCAGCATCATATTTGTTAACACTTTGGTCTTCGGCCTAAAAAATCATCTGTTTTTGTTGGAATACAGAAGAAAATTTGTTCCATAAACGTTGTTGGAAATTCAATTCGAAATATTTGTGTTAATTTTCTGATCTTTATGAATGTGCAATATATAGCTAATAATCAAATGTTTTATAAAGTTTTGATATCGAATAATATCATAAACTGGAACAAAATGAATCTCCTATAATGTAAAAGAAATTGCATTGAAATCTTCTGCATGCAATTCTACAGTCTTTGAATGTACCCCATAGAAAATGGAAATACGTTCATCTAACTTTCATTTGAAAATTGAGCTAAAACTTTAATAAAATTAATGGAAATTACTGTAATGTTAGGACAAATTTTAATTTTATCTCCGTGTATTTTGCAAAAGCTACAAAGCATTTTCTTTTTTAATTTAAATTATTTATTTTATTAATTTATTTCATTTATTTCATTTATTTCATCGCTTGCCAATTTAGTTCTAAGTGCCTTTTGCATGTAAATTTTGCAGCGACTTGAATGTTAATTTCATCTAATCAATTTTTATATTCAATTGTGAATAGCTTGAAAATTATCTAATTGTATTTATATATTTAAATTATATTTTATACATAAGATTGTTCTTATTTATATAGATATATCGCATTATATAGGATTATATTTAAAATGGTTATTTAAGCCTTTCTATAAATTGACTTAAATGTATTATTCAAAGCAATTTGCCTGCTCAGTGATATCTATAGCTATTCAGTGCAATATCAATAACAATTTCTTATTTAAGAATTACAAGTTGTGGGCCAGGCCCAGGTCCATTAACGAGGCTCAATGACAAACACCTGAGAGTATTAGACTACCTTGATTATAAAACAAAGCAAAATCAAATATATATATAAATATATATCAGAAGAAAAATATGTATTAATAATGCTCGCTCCAAATAGTTTTGTAATCGAAATTTGATACAAGCAGCCAGTGAATCGAGCCGAGTCGAGTCGAATGGACTCGAATCAAGTCGAGTGAATAAATTACAAAGCTAAACGCAAGTAATTCTCATAAAAAAAAAGCAAATGCATAGAATGAGTGAGTACGATTACGGCTACGATTGCGATTACGATTACAAGTAGAGTTTCGGCTAATGCTTTGGGTATGTGTACTCGAATTGCAGCAATTTCAGTTGCCCTGATTGCTTTTAGCCCAGCAGCTAATGGTATGCCGTCAAAACGGGGCCAATACACAATGGCACCAAAAAAGGCCTCAAATAACATGGTTAGAGGGTGGCAAGAGAAAGAAAGAGAGAGAGAGAGGCGCGTGTTAAGCAATGCGACAATATTTTCCATTAAAAATCAAATGCGAATTTCTTGCTCCAAACCAAGCGTAAAGCAGTGGGCGTTTTGCGCGCGATTTGCTAGCGACAATGTCGCGCGCGTGTTTTGCATGCGTTGTGCAACAGGTTAGACTCCTTTGCGTCTAGAATTTAGATGAGTTTACAATATCACAGCCAGCATTTCAATGATAGAATCAAATCTGTGTAAATTGAAGCTTATGTTTATGAGTCAAGTCTCTGACATAGTACGTAATCAAGTGTAATATTCTTGCTTCAGTTTAAGCTTGAATTATGTAATCAAATTCAAATGAGTTGCGATAATTGTAAACTAAGCAATGGAGTCTTATATAGATTGCTTTAATTTAAGTTAATGTTGAGTTAATTTGAAGTTATGTTAACACTTGTATTAGCTTTAGTTGGTATGTTAAATATGTAATTATTTCTGTTTATTACCAAAAATACATTGAGCATCCATTGCCAATTGGTTAAGAGCAAGAAAACAAAACTAAAAACGTTTAATGACATTTAAAGAATTATTTTTGTTAGCCATTGTGAGCAGTTGGCTAAAATATCATTTCGTACAAGTTAAAGCCAGGCCGAGCAAAGCCAAGCCAAGCCAAACCAAGCCAGACCAAGCCCAGCCCAGTCAAATGGCGACCAAGTCAAAGCCTCGACTGGTGTCAACATGTCTGGGACCGTCTGGGTGCCTCCAACTATTTTTGCTATTGCTGTTGTTGCTGTTCTTGTAAAAGCCCCGCAGCGAAATATGCAATTTTATACATATTCGATATACCCTTAAAAATTTTGTTAACAAATTTCCAAGAACTTTTCAACTGATTGATAATAAAACTTGCTGCAAGCATTGGTATGTTTAGTATGAGAATGAGACTAAAAGATACAGAGAGAAATATCAGTTCAGATTATTTAATATGTATATATAGTAGTGTGAGTAAGGGTATACAAAGTTGTCATATGACCTATAGCGATTACTTCTTGTTGCTTTTTTTTTGTATAATTTTTGATTTTTTGCTGAATTTTTTCATATTTTGCAGCCGCCTTAAAAACTTGCCAAAAATGATTATGAACCTGTTGTTGTTGTTGGTTGTTGTTGTTGTTGGTTGTTGTTGTTGTTGTGTAGCTTGTTACTGGCAGCTTGTTTTTTGAGTTGTCCGAAAATCGAATTCTTGAATGAACGATTAATCTTGTTGCCAGCTCTGGCAAACAGCCGCAGTCATGCAGCAAGTCGATCATTAAATTGCTGCAGTAATTGCATTGCGGTTCCAGTTGCAGCTTTTGCCTCTGTTTTTTGTTTTTAATAAATATATAAGATATATATATATTCTCCTTATATTTCATTATATATATATATATATATATATATATATATATTTTTTTATTTTGAGTAAATTAATGCGGGTTTGTCATATTACAATTACATTGCCCGGCTGCCATTACACCTGCGCCTTTTGTACGACGGGCGACCCCTTGGGGTGCTATAAGCCAATTGGTTTTAGTCGACATTTTGTGTGAAAGGTTGTCGCAGTATTGTTTTTGTCTTAAGGTTAAAGTTATATGGGTGCAGTTAACAGTTAACAATACTTAAAATTTGCTATATATATTCTATATATAGATCATAAATCAAAGCAAATCGAATGTCTCTTATAAATCTAACTTTAAGCGCATATTTTAAGTTTTACGGGAAGTGTAACTAGTGTCAGACTTTATATATATTTAATTTGAATATTAGCTAGCTATATAATGTTATATAGTCATAAGCAATTTACCGCTATTAAAAATTTTAACAATGGCGATGCATTGAACAAGCTGCTTCCATGGGTCAACGCGCTGCTGATGTTCTTCAATCGAATGCAGAGCGCAGTGCAACATTCCAACACCTCTCACTCTGACTATATATATATATATATATACACATACACATATGAATATATGATGATAGTACAAGTATGTACAATCTCCAAGCAATAGGAAATTTGTTGTACAAAAGTGAAAATCTGTTTTTATAGCTGCTGCTGTTGTTGTTGTTGTTGTTGGTCTTGCTGTTGTTGATGATGCTGCTGCTGCTGTTGTTAGGAGGACATAGAAATTTCAATTTCCAATGCAGTGGCAGACATAATTTGTTAATTAATTTTGCAGCTACAACTTAATCAAAATGATATGGCCAATTAAAAAGTCACCGCGGGGTGGCCACTGCGATAGAGAAAGAGAGAGAGAGATAATAGAGGGAAGAAGATAAAAAAAGACAGAAAGTGAGGGGATTGATGCCTCTAGCGATTGCGAACTAGTTTAAAGAAAGCATATCTGCACACTATCTCTATATATGTGTGTTCGTGCGTGTGTGTGTGTTAGTGAATGTTGTGCGTGGGGTAAAACGTAAGGTAACGAATTGAATTGAATTGAAACGAATCAAATTGAATAAATTTATATCGTATCCTAGCGCGTATTGTTTAGATCTGCAGCTAAAGTTTATGGCGAAAATATAAGCAAAGTTGGCTAAAACAAGGAGGCTGCATAATAAGCAGAACAACAACACGATTCGGAAAGACTAGAGAAGGACAAGTAAGTCAGTTGAATAGGCCAAGAAGTTTAAGCCAAGTCAAGATGAAAGACAGGCGGTGGGCAGTTGTTTGCTGCTGCTTAAATAACAAAGTCAAAGCATAGGCGTATAGCAGTGCAGAACATCATCAACATCAACAACAACATCATTATCATCAACTTGAACATGTTTTCAGAGCATCCGCAGCGGAAGTGGGCAGACTATCACGATGCAAAATGTTGCAGTAATTGTTGAAACGGGTTAAAAATTTTATGCTTAAGAATAACTGTAAAAGTATATGCTATAAGAAAAGAGAGACAGATATATATATATAGAGAGAGAGAGAGAAGCAGATATAGGGAAAGAATGATTTAATGAAATCCTCAATAATCCTTAAGCAAACCAACAGCCAAATCAAAAATTTGTCTTTAACTAAAGGCCCATATCAGAATTGGCTACACCTGCCGCATTGCTCGTATACTTGGCCCTCAATTAATGTTGCCTGTACCGCAACTAACCAATTTCCACTTTTTGTTATTATCCCACACAATGTTGAGGCTGCTGGGAACGGGTTCTGGTCGCCAAATTGCCAATCACGTTTAGACCTGTAGCCTGTAGTCTGGAGCCTGTAGCCTGCGCTTTTGCTTTGTGTATGTCGCGTTTCGCTTGACTTCAACCTAACAAAAAATGCATAAATAAAATAAAATTATAATAATAATATAAAATAAAAAATAAAAAGAAAATACAAAATATATATATATAAAAAATAAAACATAATAAAAAAATATAAAAAAAAACGGAACGCTGACAACAAATGATTTGCAGTTCATTAAGACGAAACCCCCAGACAGACTAAGGAGTAGTCTGTTGACTCCATGGACAGCGATGACTAAGGCACTGCTCCAACGGTCACTATATACACTTGACAGATGCTGCATTTGCAGTAAAATGTATGTTTTTTTTTTGTTGCTTTTTATACTTTTTTTTTTTTGAATGTTGTTCAGCCAACGCAGACGATGTTCGATAAGGCGTAGACTAGACATATTAGCCTGGAGCGAGCGCACGTTGAACGCCTTTAGCTTTAGCTTCAGGTCCAGCTCCAGCTTTAGCTCCAGGCTTATCGTACAGATCGCGACAAGGCGGACAGACAACAAGATTCAGTCTAGTGCAGTCCAGGTTAGACAGCATAAAGATGATGTTCCCAACCCTTAAATAATGATGTTGATGATGATGATGCTGTTCACATTGTAGTTATGCCTTTTTATTAACTGGACCTAGACGATTGTTGTAGCTGTAGCAAGTTGAAGTTGAAATTCAATTAAGTGAGAGTTGACTGGCATACTTAACTAAAGTGATTCAACTTTAAACTGTTATACGCACTATAAGCTGTTCCGAGTAGCTTCAATGATTATAATTGAAAAGTGAAGTATAGTGAGATGAAAAACCTTGAAGCAGAAGATATCTGAAGTCACTATAAATTATTTTACACACAAAAAGCCGACAAATAGATAGTATCTCTCAGTCTGATAAGTCGATAAATCTAAATCAATAATCCAGGCTTCAAACTGGTAATATGGCTTACCAATTGATGGACTTGTACCCAAGTCTCAACTCAAGAAACAGAGTTGCCATGGTCAAAATTCTTAGAAGACTATTCAACTACCCAAAAATTATCTAAAGAGGCTTAAGAGTATCCTACCTATCGGTAATATCGAAACATTACATCCAATATCTATAAAGTAGATTATATGGCAAAAGGTAAAGCAAAGGAATTAACTGAGGAATAAAATAAGTTCAAATGAACTCGGGAAAACATGAATTTTATTATTCATTGTAACTATTCGCCTGGAGCTTAGCTCTTCCATAACATAGCTCATATCATGTATATATACATTGATTAGTCATATACTTATATATATATATATATCTGTGCAACGCTCGCATTCTGTTCGGGCTGAGGCCTAACCCAATGAACTGCGGCATGTGCAATATTTGGAACTTGCTTGGAACTTTCATCACTGATAAACCATTAACATATACATATATATATATATATCTGTTAACTCAACTCTTTTTGCTGTTTTTTATACACTTGCAGCTGCATCGTCAGGAATCGCAGTCGCCGGACTATCAACGTTATGCGAGCATTGGCAAATTCGCCCGTGCAACAAGCAATGGCAATGGCAACAGCAACAGCAACAGCAACAGCAACAGCAACAGCAATGGCAATGGCAATGGCAATGGCAATGGCAATGGCAATGGCAATGGCAATGGCAATGGGAATGGGAATGGCAATGGATATGCTGGCAGTACACATACCGTCACTGTTGATGTACATCATCACAATGTAGCTGGCAAGCAGCATACAAGCAATATTAACAGCAACAATGGGAATAGCAACGGCAACGGCAACGGCAACACTAACAACAGCAACAATCACAATCATTTGCAGTGGCAATTCAGCGATTTGAATGCAACACCAGCATTTGCAACGCCGCCAACGCGTCGACGTTTCTTGAATCATAAGAATCTACGGAGTGCACTCACTGGACACAGACGCACTGCATCCAATGGGGGTTGTCCGCTTGACACGGCATCGATACTATCTGGCGGTAAGTTCAAATTGTGCACATAACGGTTTTGGGTATAGTATAATTAGTTTAGAATCAACCATATATATATTCTAAATATATCCTATATATATCTCATAGTTGGTACAATATAGATTTTCTTTGGTACATTATATCATACAATAAATTTCCGCCTGTCATCACAACATTATATAGATCATCCCAATCAACAAGCACATCATCATCATCACAATCATTATCATCACAATGATCATCATGCCCAAACCATTGGCAAGGAGACTAATGACTTGAATACCTCAACATGCTCTGACTCGGCGGTCACCAGACGTCGCCGGAAAAACGTCAGTAAACATAATCTGAAGACATCGGGAGAGCATATAACCAATAGCGAGAATCGCTTGAATCGTCTCAGTTTGGCTGGGACCATGATCAAATCCCTTATTAAATCTTTACGCAGTGTTAATTCCTCAAACTCAAGCGAAACTGGACTCAATCAATTAGCAGGCATGGAGAATTCTCAGCTCTCTTTTTTACTCTCTCGTTGGAAAATTGCATGTCATACATTGTTGTCTTGTAATTAATGTGCATGTTTTATAAACAATTAATATAGATAGTCGATAGTCAGGCGATAGTCATCGTAATAGAATTGAGCAGAAGAATTAAATAGTTTTATAGTTCTATTTATCGATTAACGATTACTTTTGCAATGCTAGCTATAAGAATTACTTTTCACATAAGTTTTCTTTTCATATTAAGAACTGCATTTCTATCCATTGTATTAAGTACCATTTCTGCATTCTCTTCTTCTTCTACATTTACTTCTACTTTGCTCATTATAGATCTTAACAGTTCATACGCAGAATGCACTCTATAAATAGGAAAATTTCCATTTAAGTCCCCCCCTCATATAATATTTGTTTTTAATTTAATTTAATACATTTTTGGTACAAGTTTGCATATTGTACTTTTGTACCAATTTATATGTATAAAAGTATTTCGCTCAGTGTAATCTAATATGCATATTCTCTTTCTATTAAGCTAAAAAAAATTATTTTGCAAGTTGACTCAAGAAGCGATTTGCATATGAAACTGTACCAATGTACCTAGTTTGGTACATAATTGACTTTGTGGTACTTTTTATCGATAGTCAGAAATATACAAATTTTTAAAATTTTAATTATTTATAAGAAAAGTTTATAAAAATATTAATTGATTTTAAATACTAAATTGTTTTGTTTTGCATTTATCATAATTCTTCTCTCTCTCTCTCTCTTTTTGAAATGAACCTAAAATGTGTTATACTCGCACTACAAATATGTGTATAACAATTGATTTTTTATATATATTTAAAGCATGTATTATTTGTTTTAATTTTTTTTGTAAAATTTATACATCTTAGAGACTCATTTGGAATCTTTTTATTTTGATCCACAGGCAGCGACACTTTGGGCATTGAACACGATTTGCAGTCGCAGTTCGAGAAGCTGAAGAAGGATCAGCTGCATGCTCGTCTTGGCTTGTTGCTCAATGATAACAACAATTGCAGCAGCAGCAGCAGCGATCACAATGGCAACTCTACCATGCATTCGACCAGCACCACCAGCAGTGGTGTGGGTGTTAGCAATACTTGCATCAGCACCACTGGCAACAGCAGCAACTCCTCACAGATAATCAGCGCAGAGCAGACGCTGACCAGTGGCACATTTAGTGGCAGTCAATTGTCAGTGGCCACCTCCAGCAAGGATGATGCGTTGAGCTTGTGCAGCAAGTTTAAGCTGGGCTGCAACATGCAGGAGCATGCCTATGAAGCATTGCCCCTGGCGCTACCTGGCAAGTCTCGCAAAAGTGCTGTAAGACGCTCGACACGCTCCCAGCCATCTGTTGCGGGCATTGCTAGTGGTGCAGCAGTGAGCAGTGCTGGCAATAAGCGCGCAGCAGCTGTGGCAGCTTCAGCTGCTGTGCAATTGGCACTGAAGCCGCTGTTCTTTGAGGTGCCGCTACAGGAGCCGGATCCACCATTCATTGGACGACAATGGCTGGTGCAACAGCTGGCCAATATACTATTGGGTACGGACACACGTGTGGTGCTTATCAATGGTCAGCCGGGCACGGGTAAGACAGCCTTCTGTCTGCAGCTGGTGGAGTACTCCTGCTTTGGACGACGTCAGATGCAGGCACAGAAGCAGGAGGATGCGGATGCCATCTACACCCAGTTGAGTGTACAAAACGAACGCATGCGTGGACTGGCCTCCCACATGGTGGGCTATCATTTCTGTCAAGCGGATGCCAGTCTCACCTGCCAGGTGCCAGACTTTGTGCATTCACTGGCGGCACAACTCTGCCAGGCTCCACAGCTGACCGCCTATCGGGACTATCTGCTCTCCGAGCCGCATCTGCAGGACATATTGAGCGTGCGTGAGTGCATTGCGGATGCGGAGCGTGTCATGCGTTTGGCCATATTGGAGCCACTGGCACAGCTACATCGCGCCGGCAAAATACCAGCCAAGGTGGCTGTCATATTGGTGGATGCACTGTGCGAGGCTGAATACCATCGTCCAGATCATGGCCATACCATAGCCACCTTTCTGGCTCAACTCACACCACATTTTCCAGCCTGGCTCAAGCTGGTTGCCACAGTGCGCACCCAAATGCTGGAACTGGTCAAGGCACCAAGCTACACACAGCTCACACTGGACAGCTGGGCCAGCAGCCAGACCTTACAGCAGGATATACTGGACTATATCAATGCACGCATATCCCATTGCCCCGATATACAGCACAATATTGGCAGCCAAGTGGTGGCTCACTCACAGGCCAAGTTTGCCTCCCATCTGCAGTCACTTAGTCGTGGCTCAATGCTCTATGCCAAGCTCATACTGGACCTGATCTCGCGTGGCCAACTGGTTGTGAAGTCGTCCAGCTACAAGGTGCTGCCAGTGTCGCTGGCACAGATCTTCCTGCTGCATTTCAATCTGCGTTTCCCTACGGCACGCAGCTTTGAGCAAACGGCGCCCATACTCAATGTCTGTCTGGCTGCACTGTATCCACTGACGCTGGACGAGATTTACTACAGCATGGAGGCACTACAACATGGCCAGGAACCGCTCAGTTGGCCGCAGTTTATGCAACGCTTCAAGCTGCTGGATGGTTTCCTCATAAAACGCCTGGACAACACCTACATGTTCTTTCACAGCTCGCTGCGCGAGTGGCTCATGCGCCGGGATGAGGGTGAATCCACCAAGTTTCTGTGCGACGCACGGCTTGGTCATGCCGGCATTGCCTTCAGACTATCACGCCTACAGGCACCGTTGTCGCCAGAGCTAGTGCTGGAGTTGGGTCATCATATGCTCAAGGCGCATCTCTATAGCAATAGCCAGGCAGCGCTCTCTCCACGAGATTTGCAATCCTACTGGCTGGTCGGTGCCGCCGACAACATCTCTGCAGCACTTGGCGCACTGCGCAATGTTTACAGTCCGAATGTCAAGGTGTCGCGTCTGGTGCTGCTCTCCGGTGCCTCACCAGATCATCGCACCGACTATATGGGGGATGCGCCCATTCTATGCATTGCCGCTCACGAGGGTATACTGCCCATGGTCAGTCTACTGCTGGAATTCGGCGCCGATGTGGGTCTAACCAATAGCCAGGGCTGTACACCGCTCATACTGGCCGCCATGCGTGGCCATTGCGATGTGGTGCGTCATCTAGTGGCTGCCGGCAGCAGTTTGGGCCAGCTGGATACAACGCAGCGCTGTGCCCTAGTGCATGCCGCACGCATGGGGCATCTTAGTGTTGTACAGTATCTGCTGGCATGCGATTGGTCGCCACGTGAACGTTCACAGGATGTGGGACGCTCCCTGGCGCTGCAGCAGGCGCTGATTGGTGCCGCCGCGCAGGCGCATGTCAAGATACTAGAAGATCTACTTGATCTCAATGAACATGAGCAGGATGATCTTAACATCAATGTGAATGCGCTGGAGCCGAGTAGCGGGGAGCTGGCATTGACTGCAGCGGCACGTCATGGTTGTGTGGACGCAGTCAACATTTTGATGTCGCGTGGAGCGCAAATTGATGCACGCAATCGACAGGGTTATACGGCATTATGGCTGGCCGTGAAGGAGGGCCATTGGAGTGTGGTAGACCAGCTTTTGCAGCGTGGCGCATTGTTGGATGAGCCACTGGGTCAGGCACGCAAGACACCGCTAATGATTGCTGCAGAGGAAGGACATCTCGAGTTGCTGGAATTAATGCTGGCACGTGGCGCTGCGCTGGAGGCAGAGGATCATGAGGGCTTCACAGCCTTGAGCTGGGCGTGTCTGCGTGGCAACCTGCCGGCTACCAAGTGCCTGATAGAACATGGTTGTAATCGGCAGCACGAGGATCACAAGGGACGCACTGCCTTGGATCTGGCTGCCTATCAGGGTGCAGCTGGTTTAGTGCTCTACTTACTGGAACAAGGCGCCAGTTTGGAGCACATTGATATGCATGGTATGAGACCACTGGATCGGTCCATAGCCTGTCGCAACATACAGGCGGTGCAGATATTCCTGCGCAAAGGCGCTAAGCTAGGACCAACCACCTGGAACATGGCCAATGGCAAGCCTGAGATACTGGTGGTGCTGCTAAACAAGCTGCTGGAGGACGGCAATGTGCTGTATCGTAAGAATCGTTTCGAGGATGCAGCTATTCGCTATCAGTATGCGTTGCGTAAGATCTCTGGTCTGGAGCAGTTGATCGAGCGAAATGCAGTCTTTGCCCAGCTACGCACCAATCTATTGCTGAATCTCTCGCGTTGCAAGCGAAAACTGAATGTAAGTTACCATCCTGGGTAATCCACTGACCAGCATGGAGTAACCAATTGTTTATTTATATTGCAGGAACTTGACGCCTCTATAGATTTAGCCACACAAGCCATACTCCAGAAACCGCATAGCTATGAGGGCTATTATGCTCGGGCCAAGGCGCGCATGGAGCTGGGTGCATTGAATGAAGCTCTCGTGGATGCCAATGAGGCTATGCAGCAGGCAGCCCAAAGCGGCGTACTCTGCGAGGTGGTGGAAGTACTTAAACGTATTCAGGCTGAACTACTTACGCGCATCACCAGCGAGGATCAGTCCACAAGCAAAATGGCCGGCGCCGGCGCCGAGGCTTGTACCGTCTATGAATCTCACCAGGAGATTACCGATTTGTAAATGTATTTTCTTGTTACTGTACCCATTGTATCGAATTGGAATCACAATCTTAATTTCATAATCAAATTTTTTTTTTTGATAATTTTTTTTCCTTAGTTTGTAACTATTTTCTATTTATTGCCTTTAGAATTTTAATTGAAACTTTTTTTTTTTTGTAATTCATGTAAAGAAAATTTGTAACAAATTAATAGAATTAAGCTTACATTTCTTAATAAATATATACCCGAATTTATATCAACTCAGATATACTTTAATTCTTGATTATTTATTATAATTCATTTAGTACTTGATTAAATCTTAGCAGACGTAATATATGGATCAATTTCAATGCACTGCTTGTTATTCACATAATAGACATGAGCGTTTGGTGTGTGCCATGGATATTAAGCACTGCTTGTATTAGTTGTTTGCTTGTTGGGCTTACGGTTTTAGTCTTGACTGCTTAACAGTTGTGACCGTCATGTATTGTGACAGTTTGCATACAGTTTGGGGTCTTAATTAACAATTTAATAAGTCTTTTTGTTTTTTTTGCACAGTAATTATATTTCTTTCAATTTTTTTGTAAAACATACTTTATCTATCAATTTTATATATACTTGGCTCAAGTAAAAAGCAAAACGTTACAACTTATCAATAAATCGACTAGCATTATTTTAATAATAATTTATTATACTCTTACATAGGCATCGCATGTTAAACCACGAAAATGTAGCACAATAAGTTATAAAGCAATAATAAATACGCTGCAATTTATTTATTTTATATGCAATAAAATAAGTCAAGCATTGTGGCAGCGCTAACACACTAGCCAGTGTGGCAACGCTAACCCACTAGTCAGCTGTTTATGTTATTTCGTATATATATTTCGCTTATATTCATTGCATTCTATTTATAATTAATAAATTCAAGAGAAATGCAAGCTTAAAAACAAATATTAATTTCTGCGAGTGTGTACTTAAATACATTCTCAATGAGTGGAAATGCCTTTAATTTTGAAATAAAGCTGAAACGTGAAAACAAAGTTTATTACGAAAATGTACGTGGCATGTAAACAATTGCAATCAAGACTTTTAATATTTATAAAATTAAAACGCAATAGTCTTCATTTCCAGGATATGCTGGTAGGATGCGTGCAGTTTCAGTGTCCAGCTGAAACAAAACACGATGGAATTCTACTTACACTTGAAGGCATAGTTAATCTACAGCTAAGTAGCAAAACTGTCGGTCTCTTCGATGCCTTTTACAATTCTGTTAAACCCATAAATTTACTGCAGAATAGCCTTGAGCTATCGGCACCAGGTAAATTGGGAGCCGGCAATTCAGAGTTTCACTTTGAGCTGCCGCTGGTTTGTAAGAAGGAACCCTGTAAGCTGTATGAGACATATCATGGCGTTTTTATCAGCATCAACTATCAGCTGAAATGCGATGTGAATGTAAAGCGAAACTTTTTAGGCAAAGGTCTGCAGAAGGTGCAGCAATTTTGTGTGCAATATAAACCTATAACGCTTGGTGAAGAATCTTCCCGCACTGTGCCATTCAGCCTTAGTATAAACAATTCCAAGGAACGTATAACGATGCCACGTTTTCTTATCACCGGTTACTTGGATCGCACAGAATCATGTGTAACAATGCCCATTACAGGTAGCTTGACTGTGCAACATACTGAGGCACCTATAAAATCCATTGAAATACAACTGGTGCGTGTGGAAACTTGCGGTTGCGATGAGGGTTATTCCAAAGATGCCACCGAAGTGCAAACTATTCAAATTGCTGATGGAAATGTTATGCCCAAGCTGGAAATACCTATTTACATGGTTCTACCTCGTCTGTTTACATGCCCAACATTAATAACCAAGAACTTTAAAATTGGTAAGTTTTATATAAGTATTACTTATATTTTTTTCCTGACTGAACGGTTTTTTAAAATATATTTATTTTATTTAAATTCTTTCAGAATTTGAACTGAACTTGGTGGCTATTTTCAAAGAAGATCACAGCGTCAGTGAGAATTTCAAAATAGTCTTAAAACGTGCTGCGGGGCCATTGCCAAGCAGTATAACCAACGTTGGCTGCTAAAATAACTCAAATATAGTAATTAATTATGTAAAGTCATTTATATATATATATATGTATATATATATATAGTTATGAATTTTATTTGTATTTTAAACATTCGAATTTTTTTTTTACATTTGCTTATTAAAGCAAAGCCTATATCTATATTTATTGCGGTGTACTCTTTATTATTCAAAGTTCGCGCGCTAATTTGACGTTGCCACCTACTAAAAAAATTATAAAAAACGAGGAAACTTTGTTTTTCTTTAATTTAATTAAAAATCAGCTTGTATATTAGTTTCTATTAAATGCTTAATAGAATAATTAATAAGAAATATTCAGAAGTGGAACAGGACTAAAATTTTAAAATAAACCAAAGTAGAAAGGTCGAATTTCTAGCCATAACTGATTGTTACTGTGCATATACTTTAGAAACGTATACGTGTATGGGTGCTTCCCTCAAATTTTCAAGATTTACTACTGAATATTGTTGCACAATTTAAATCAAATGTCGTCGTAGGTCATGCGCGCTTAATCGAATTAAATATTTCCAACTTTTAAATTAAATTGGTTTAGCATAAATTTGATATGTCCACATAAATAGGTAAATGTAAATAAAATAATAACAAAATTTATATCAAACTATTTTATAGCCTAAGTGCAGGATATTATGCAATTATAATATACATATAAATATATATATATAAACTTTTATTTTTAAATGAATTTGCCCCATAAATTATGGCTGATAAATATGCTGAATATTTATTGGTATTTTTGTTCTTTTGCGGCAGTTTATTTGAAATTAAAAATAAACCTGAACGGCGAAAGGTTTATTTGAGTATATGCAGATGGATGAAAAGTAATTAAAATTGTGTCCAGTCCAAAAAAAATGTATAGTTTATGACACTTTTGAATTATATTACGATCACATAATAAATAACATAAAGTTGAGGCTACACTTTAAAGGGTTCGCACACATTAATAAATTTATTTGATTATGATAAAGAATTAATTCTCTTATCAGTTGTTTCTTAGCGCATTTGCTGTACTTTCGTGTTTAATGCAAAATTTATTACATTTCCTAATTACTTTTGGCGAATTCAGTTGCCAGATGTAGACTAAACCTAAATCTTAATCTTTCAGTAAATGAATTAATCAACTTTATTTTAGACATTATTTTATACATTTGCCAGAACAATCTGTTCCGTAGCTGTAATTGTCGCTTATTGAATTTAGCATAGTGTATTAAGGAGAAGCCGTTAGTAATTCCACTTAAATCTAAATCAAAATCTAAATCAAAAACTAATTATTTAAATTATTTATTAATCTCTATAACATATTAGTCGCACGGTTATCCTTTACACATTAAGTCACTTTATGACCAATGTACATGCATCGCATGGACAAATATACTTCCTTTAAGAACTGATTGTCTATTTCTCTATTTTCTTGTAGTATTCACTAAATCGAGTCTATATTCTATTTCAATTTCTCCCATTGTTCATTGTATGAACTTTTTAGGGTACTCTGTGCCAATTATAACAGACTTAGCGACTAACTCATCCCCTCATCCTTAAACCTTAAACTAACAAAAATCAAATGTTTCCTTTTTTAGTTTATAGTACCTAACAGTTTTACTTATATTAAATATTTAATGGAGGTTTCTCTGGGTTTCCCCAGTGCTTGCAACAAATTTTAACGCTTTATTTAGTTTTTTTACATTTTCTATTTACTGTTATTATTATTGTTTCCTTTGACTTTATGTTATTTCCATTTTCATTTGTTCTTTTTAAAAACTAATTTGATATCAAACAGAATTTAGTATTGTATATGCATAATTGCATTGTTAGTTTATGTGTATGTGTGTGTGTGTGTGTGTGTGTGTGTGTGTGTGTGTGTGTGTGGGTGTTTGTGGGTGTATGCATTTATGCAAGGATTCATAATCTAAGCATGTAGCCTCTCGCACATAACTGTAATTCTTCGGCAAAAACGTGTTCGTTATCATCGTTACGTTTCGCTCGAGATGCCGCCATCTTTGGTTTTGCACTTGATTATTATCTTTCAATTTGCAACAGCTGGCAAAACAAATTCCACCTTAGGCAATTTTACTGTAATAATATACGATGTGTGCGTATTTCTCTCTTCGTCTGTATATGTGTACGTATATATATGTATGTGTATATACAATATGTTTTGAAATTTAAGCTAGCGCCCTCTATATTATTCTTATTTTACTTGCTACTACTGCTGTTGTTGCTATTGTTGTTGTTGTTGTTGTTGCTGCTGTTGGTGTTGATGTTGGTGTTGATGTTGTTGTTGATGTTGTTGTTGCTGTTGGTGTTGTTGTTGCTGTTGCTGCTTCTGCTGCGACCGGTAAGTGCATATCAATTTCCTGCTTGCCTCATTGCAAAAACTTTAAATCTTTAATAAGCATATGTATGGGTTTGCGTGTATTGGTGTGTGCTAAGTTTGAATGTATATGTCTGTGCTCATTTATAAACAAACAAAACACACACACACACACAGACATAACGCCACATAAGCAACGTTTTTTATGTCTGCACCGGTAAGCTACTCACACCTACATATATATAAATTACTTAGCATAAAATGTCATGCTCTCCTCTCCCTGCTCTCTTTTTTGTGGACCAAATGGGTGAGTGTTTCGTCCAGCTCTTTTACATTCAATATATAAATATTGCTACCTACCTGTGTGTGTGTGTGTGTGTGTGTGTGTGTATATATAGAAAGACGACGTCGCAAGTTTCAAGTTCACTAAATTATGTACATACATACATACATACATACATACGTACATATATGGTACATACTCGTATAATGTAAGTACATATGCACACATATTTATTCTACTTGGCATCGCAACTTTCCTCCATAAAGAAACTCACCCACACCTACACACACACACACATGTACCAACACCAGTGTATTTATTTAAGACAAATAAGAAGAAAAAAAAAAGAAAAATAAAAATAAAATAAGAACTGTAGAAAATTCAGGAAAAAAAACTGTTGCTTTCTCTTTCTGCACGATGTCATTTGGCGAGCATTGCGGCATTATGTGGCAGTATGGGTGGGATCAGGCTTCAAACTGAAATTGAGTTGAGAAGCTGAAGGATACCCCCTCACTGCTGAGCGGCCTCAGCCTGCAATTTGTGTGTCACCAAATTGTACCACTAACAACGTACCCACTGACAAAGTTTTTCCGAGTCTTGTTTTATATATATACTATATATATATAAATATATATTTTTTTTTTTCTTGTTTTCTGTGTGTTGGTTTTAGCCTCCGTTTTCCGTTGTGTTACTTTTTGTGTCGAAATGAATAGAAGGACGCTTGGGCTTCAACTTTTAAAGTAATATCCCCAAAACAGAAAGTTTTTACACCAAATGTTACCAACATGGCTGCTGCCTGTGTTGTACACAGATTTCGATATTAGTTGCCATTGTTCATGGGCAGCACTGGCAGCTGTCAAACTAGCGTCGCAACATTTCTGATTGTATGCCAAAGGCGTAAGGAAAGCTAAAGCCCCTTAAAAGGGGCAAACGGAGTTTAAAAAGGCTTCATATTTATGCTTGAGGTTTGGGGCTAGAAACTGTACAGTGTGTACTGTGTAAAGAGAGAGCGTTGAGAGGCGGGGGAAGAGTGTATAGAGTCTATGGAATTAGGTTTAGTATTAGTATTAAAGTGACGTCACGTCATGTAATTGATTTAAAATTAGCACATCGCTTTTAAATTTAAATTGTTTACATGTGCCTTGGGACAGCAGCTGCTGCTGTGTTTTGGCTCTGTATGTTTTCTGTGTGTGTGTTTGTGTTTATGTATGTTTGTGTATGTGTATGTGTGTGTGTGTGTGTGTTTATGCATGTTTAATGAACATGAAGCTCCCGCCAGGGTTGCTGTAATCGCATTTCAATATGCTATGTAACCCAAGCCGTGTCCCGTTGCGAGCTGTTTCATCTCTCTGCGCCTCACCTCACCATCACGTTGTTAGCAACTCACATCGTCTCCACCATGCTCGACCATCTGCATCGTTGCAACGGCAATTTAGTTTGTACGGCAAACTTTTCATAGCTGCTCTGACCCGTAAACGAGGTCAACGGAAAAAACATTTTGAAAAATTCATATGCAAACGTATTTTCAGTTGCTGTTGCTGTTGCTGTTGCTGTTGCTGTTGCTGTTGCAGTTGCAGTTGCAGGTGCCAGATTGCAAAAACAGCAAAATTCCCTTTTCAAGAGCTTTAGCCAGGACCATTGAAAAAAAAAACTTTTTAATGGCCGCACATTTTAATAGGTGTGTTGCTCAGGGTTATAAAGAGTGGTCTCTCTCTCTCTCTCTCTCTCTTTCCTCTATTTCTATTACAAAACTGTTCTTTGGGTGGTAAGGGGGAGGTGGTAAATTGGTGGCAAAAACTTTACGTGTTGATGTAAATTGAAACTTTATACGCTCCATTGCTTGTTGCATTGCCACAAAAAACTCAAATAGATATAGATATATATATATATATATATCTATCTATATGTGGCATAGTTATAAATAAATAAATGATGTTGCCGTTGCAGTTGCATTTAAGCTGCCAATTTGATTGTCAATGTAACTAATTATCAATTATTGATTTATTTATTAATTGATTGATTGTTTTGTTGTTCTATACTGATTGATTTGATTTGATTTGATTTGATTTGATTTCATTTGTATGGATACCGCACGTTATCCGGTTTTTAAACTTTTTCAAAGCCAAAGTTAATTTACAGAGCATTTAGCTAATTGTTTTGGCCACTTCGTGCGGAAGTTATACAGCTCTAAGCCAAAGTGAAACATTTTGTGTGTGTTGTAGATAAGAGTTGGTCCGTTCCTTTTCCATTCTCTGTTCAACATTCTCCTTTCTTCCTTTTCCTTTCTTCTCTTTCCCTTCTCCATTCAACATTCAACGTTTAGCATTGACCGTTGCTCTTAGAGCAGTCATACTTGCCCCTTGCTTATAGCTTAAGTGCTCGTAGCTAAGCTGGTACCTCACCCACCCCCCCCCCCCACCCCCTTCAACACCTCACACTCCTTGACTAATGTAAAACTTTTGACTAAACCCGGTGTTGCTAATTGTTACATGGGTCCCAACTACAAGTCCATGAGTAATTAGGGTCTGGATTAGGTACTGCCTACGCTCTAATAAATTTGTAGCCTAAAGGTGAACCCAGGTCTTTCTCCGGATCTACAGCAATGGGTATGGGGGCGTTGCCTGAAAATGTTCAACGTTAACTGGTATGAGGGGATCAGGACACATTATGCCATCTCGCGTCCGTTGACGGTGATGTACGTACGTGTTTCGGCGTGCTTCCGTGATAATTTCAAACTTTTGCACCAATTATGTGCACGGCAGCACCAATTCTCTTCATCTATGTTATACGCGTGTTTGTGTGTGTGTGTGTGTGTGTGTTTCTTTGTATGTGTAGAAGTTGCGTTGCCTTCGTTTTTGGGCCTGTAGTTTATGCTCATTACGTGAGTGCTGCGCGCAGCAAACTCGCAAATTGTTGTACAAGAAACGATGCCGTCGGCGCTACATTGCGCGCACACACACACACACATACATACATATACATATACACTCATCAGCGTTACATATACGCAAACAAACACACACACACACACACACACACACACACGAACATACACATACATGAATGCAAAGGAATTATTTTTGCTTTTGCAGCGCATTTTCGAATTTAATTTTCAGGTTAACTGCGCGCTTACAAAGTTCCTCTTAGCCGTTATACGTGGCGTATACGCGCTTTTTTCATTGCCCATTTCAGTTTGGACAGCAGCGAGGGGCGCTCGTTAAGTAATGTATTGCCTGTATTGCCAGTCATAAAGTTTTCTTTTTCTTTGTTGTTGTCATAAAACTGTCAAAAGTTTTAGCACTTTTTTTATTAATTGCTGCTTTTGTTGCATTTTTTCCTGCATTTTTCAGTTGAAATATTTTCGTTTGGCTAAAAATAAAGCAATTGTTGTGGCTGAACGCTTTTTGGTTGCCAAAAATAAGAACCACACACACATGTGTATCTTTATTAATAAAGCACCTAAAATTTATAATTAGATTTCTTTATATAAATAATACAATTTTCTTTTTTTTTTTGGCTATAATAATGGCTATAATAGTATAAATATATATAAGCTAGCGAATAGTATTTGAATAACCCTCGTTTTGACTGCAACTCTTAGCAACTACTTAGCTGTCTGGCCACGCCCATTCACTAAGACTTGACATATAATTAAGGTTGTTTCCGTCTACTCTGACTTCTTGACTGCTCTGTTTAAGAGCAGAGATATAAAAGTTGAGCTTCAGATGTTGACACTTGAAATTTTTTGCCTGTTTACGTTTTGGACATATCCTGGCAAACATCCTGTGGCACTTGCACCACCAACAGCAACAGCAACAGCAACATCCAAAGGACTAGCACTAGTTACGGCAGAGCAATTGTTAAACATGCGCAACGTCGCGAATGTATCGCAATGTGCCACAGTGTGGCACAGTTTCTGTTCCTGTATTTGTAAAGAAGCTTATGGGCTAGAGGGGTTGACAGGCGCAGGGAGCAGTCAAAGCAAAGGCAGTAAAAGTAGTCAAGTAGCAACGAATATTCCTTACACTTGCTTTATATGAAGAATCTATATTGAAGTAAACATAGTTTGTTTATAATTGCTATTAATTAACTATTTTGTTTAAGTTAATTATATAATATGACATACAAATAAACACTTGGAATATATATGCTCAAAGTATATCCTTAATATCCTTGTTAGTTTCTATTATTGTTATTTGTTTCGCCTGTCCTGCCGTTTGATAATTTGCCCATCAATTTTAGTTCGACTCGTAAATGTTGACAAATTTTGCCGTTGTCCCTGCGATGGGCTGTCAGCATGGTTTATCAATCAGAGTCCTTGTTAGCTGCATTTCAATTATCTATCAATTTAAATTAAAAACTCATTAAACGTTTATTATATTTTGCTATGCTAATTACAGGCCTTATTTAAGCTCTAATAAGCTTATCAAATTTATGTACCAAAATTGTGCATTGGTTTTAATAATTTTATTTTAAGCATACCAATTATATGGATATATAGATATATGTGTTAAATGTGCTAATACACTGTTTTAATATTTTTTTTTTTTTTATTTTTTATGCTTAATATCATTATTTACACGTAAAACAAAGCTATATATTTAGATTAAAATTAGTAATCTGTTTTAAATAAATATGCAAATTAATTTCAGCTTTAAGCTTAAATACAAATTTATATAGTTCATAGCGTAACTAAAGTACCCTTAAATAGTGTAGTAAATATAAAATTGAAAGGAATTTTTGTAATTTTTGTGGTGTCTCTTTTGTTTTACTTATTTTTTCATGCTCTATACCATTCACAAAAAAAGGGTTTACCTGAATTATGGCATAGTTTGTCATGTCTTTTTATACACTAAATGCAAAGCCTCACAAAACTCTTACATAAATTAAAAGCTGCAAGTAAAAATTGCTATAAATAAATATTTATAAGTAGGCAATACAGTTATAGACAGAGAGTAAATATGTATATAGTAAGCTATAGTATCCTATTTCCACAAATAATATGCATTTTGTATACTTTCATTTGTTCCTTACTGTTGCATATCACAGAGTCAAGCAATGCAGTTCAAGCAGTTCGAATGAGTAACTAGCACTGCTTTCAATGTGCAGTGCAGTAAGCAGGTATAGACTGATAAAGGCGCTAGGCAGCTTTCAAGGGCATCTGTGTAGTCGAATTATTATGGCTTAATTTCATATATTTGTGTATATATATATTTTTTGTCATTTTTCATTTTTCATTTTGCATTTTTTTCTACAATTGTCGGCTCGCAAAATTGCAGAAACTATCAGAAGCAGCTGGAACAGGAAATGATGTGGAGTAGAGTGAAGCGGAGTGAAGTGAAGTGGTGTGGTACGGCGTGGTGTGACGTAGTGTAGACTGTGTAGTAAAGTGTGGAGATGTTATAGGAAAAGTTTGTGTCGCATTTTCATTGAAGCACAAACTGTGAGATGCTGAAAGCAAGGCAGTGAGAGAGAGAGAGTGTGTGGGGTTAAGAAAGGGAGAGCTTTCACCGAATATAGTTACATTTTGTTTGTTTGTTTACTTTGAAATTGTAAATGGATTAGCCGCACAGTAAGAGAGCGCGCGCGTCAAGCCTGACAAATTGAATTTGTTAGACTCGTAGCAAAGTGAAGAGAAGTTTTGAAAACTTTTGCTTGCATGGTTGAGGATATTGGACGTGGATACTCATACTACTACCATCGCAATAGTACTACTAATACTACTACCACTACTATTTGTACTGCTCATACAACCAATGGTTGAAGTGCTATCGCCATAAGTTTCTGCCGCACAAAAACTTTTCCAGCGAAAGTGTTGCAAAATAAATTGCTCTACTGACGGTGGCCGGAGGCAAAACTGATGCCAAGGAGTTAAGTGCTCTGTAGTATGAGTGCCATTGTGCTAGTACTCGTCAGTCTGTTGGCTTGCCAGGCTGTTTGCCTCTTTGCCTGTTTGCCTGATGGATGAAACTAATGCCAAACAGCCATCAATACTTGGCTACAGCTTTAAAATTTACCAAAACAAATGTAGGAATAAGCCTTAAAGACTGATGTTTCTACTATGAAACACAGGTGCAGTCAACTTATTTGTTATGGGATTATGTATGTTAGGTTTTAGTTTTTGTTTTTTTTTTTTTTGTTTTGTTTCTGTTTTTAGTTTTTAGTTTTTTTTGTTTTAGTTTTATGTTTTAGTTATAGTTCATCGGTATAAAATTTCTACTATGATCCTATATATATATATATATATATTTATGGGTCCAGTGAGCATAGCCAAGGCTTTCAAGAGACTTTAATCATCGCATTAAAGATAAGTTGAGTGCTGTGGAGCGCCAGCAGCTGCCAAACAATATATCATTATATATTGTGGCTTAAATGCTTGAGTTTAAAGCCAACAATTTTGGTTGCTTTTACCAATAATAAATTGAAAATTATTTAGAAAATTGTTAAATATTTCATAATTGTTATATAATACATAAACAGAAGTGAAAGCAATCATGTTAAACGTTGCCACATTATCATAAAAGGATTTTACATCAAAATCAATCTAAGTTAATCGTATCTGAAACCTTATGTTTAAGCTAACATATGTAATGCGTACATAATACAAGTAATAATAATAAGTATAAGTATCAACATCATCATAATCATAATCATAATCATAATAATAATTATGGCTTAATATATATCATTTACTTCATGTAATCTGAAAGATGCTACGACCACAACCCGTACCTTAAATAAAACCCTTTTACTAGTTATATTAAATCCATGTAACGACCACTCACCAAAAATGTTGCTCTACTCCTCTATACGTCATTTACATTATTATGATGAGATGCAAATCTCGTTAAAGGACACTTCAACCAGCCACCCCCCACCCCCTCTCTCCCTGCGTATAGTCAGGCTGGTAGTCACCCAGTTGCTCTGTTTCTGTGTTGCTTTTGTTGCTCTTGTTGCTTGGTCCTTTGGCCATACTTCAATATGTGTGCCATATGCCCCAGTCTGGCATGCTGCTGTCTCCCTATATCTAAACATATTATATATATATATATATATATATATGCATCTTTCACTATATATATATGTGTGTGTGTTTGTGTGTGTAGTATGTGTATGAGTGTGTTATTCTTATGCAAATTACATTTCCTGTGTTTGAGCTACAGCTTGTAGATACATGTATTCGCTTGTGCCTGTGTTTGTGTGTGTGTGTGTGTGTGCACGTATGTTTGTGTCTATGTATGTGTGTGTGTGTTTGGTGTGTATGTGCTTATTTTGCATGCAGACACACATTTAGTTCAAAATATTATACAATTCTTTTGTAAAAGTCAACAACAGACAGGCCAGAGCTCATAAATGTCCTCTTCCTCGCTTTTAGTTCCTTTCACTCTCTCCTACTCTCTCTCTCTCTCTCTCTCTCTCGGTCGCTCTATCTTTTTTTCCCTTTCTTTTGCCTCTAGTTTTGTCACTTTTTGCTCTCTTTCACATTTTCCTTCCTTTCAAAGCATCTCTTTTATACCATTCTTTTTTTTTTGATTTCACATAACTGTTTCTATCTCTTTTCAGCGCCCACTAGCTAAGTGCATATTTGTGTCCCGTTATGACATATTTGTTGCTGGCATCAGAGTTTGTTTAGCATCTGATTTGCATTTGTAAACTCTACTATATATACATATACATATACATATACATATACATATATATATATATATATATATATGGCATGTGTCCATTTGTTTTGCTAGAATTTTACAGATTTGCGTATCAAACATATCAGTAGCACAGTCACATATCAAATCCATATCATATAATGGTCACAGACACACAGACACACAGACACCCATATGCACACACATGCATGTAGTTGTATAACATATAAATACAATTTGACCACCAACTGTTTACGCCCTTAATCCAATAAAAGTGCCATTAAAAGGGCATATTAATTTATAGCCAATTGAAATCTTTAAATGCCAAAAAAATGGTTGTTACATGTAGTAAAATATAATTGTGGCACAGATTTGATAAAAAGTATAATTATATAACATTTTATTATACAGTTTTCTTACATCTATATACTTTAACCTAATATATACTATTCTGCAGTAGTTTTATGCAGATTTGCTACAGAAATGCAAGACATATTTGACATTGAAATAAACTTTTTGCACTGCTTGCTGCGCTTCATATGAACTGCTTGCACTTTTGTTTCTAAGTATAACTAAGGAGTAACTTATAGTTGTGGTTAGCATGTTTTAATATAGCACTCTAACTTGTTTTATATAATATATATATATATATACATCTGCAGGTGGTATCAACTTTAAGGTTATGTACGCACACACGTGCCATCAATTCCCATACTCATTTGCCATTTTCTATTTTCTCATTTGCCATACACATATCCCATTTTCATTTTCATGCACATTTTCATTCACATTTTCCTTTTCATTTTATTTGAAACTCATTAGCTGTTAAAGCATTTTATCAGCATCAGCACATAATACACTTGCGAAGAGAGGACTATTAATTGCTTATGTTACACATATATAAACGAAAAAGAAAACACAAAATTTAGAGGTAGAGAGAGTTTATATATGTGTATGTATATATGTAGAATAGAAAGGGGTGTTATATGTCGGGTAGATGGAAAATGTTGAACATGTGCTTTCAACATAACCCCACTTTAATTAACAACATACCAAATCGTAGACTGTTAATAAATATGAGAGCAAACAGGTGTAGTGTGTAGAAGGTTCGTTTGGATTATATATATATATATATAGTATATAGTGTATTCGAATTGGAATCGTTTCATTTTTGGGATTTGTCCTTCTCATTGTGTGATAGCTGATGCCTGTTGGGTGATGCCTGTTGGCTGTTGGCTGTTGCCTGTTAGCTGTTAGATCATTGGGTAAATGGGTAAGAGGTGGCACGTCTGACAATTGGAAAATTGGAAGTTAAAACCATTAAATAAATGAGCGTCACACAAGAGACACCACAGGAATCACGTTGCCGGTGCTGTTGGGGAATTTTTATCTCTTTCGATTTGCAGAGTCATTCAATAGCCCCGCCCTTATTCCCTTTATCCCTTCATTCCTCATTACTTATGCTCTCAATACTGCCTACACTGGCCCAAACTCTGATGTGACGTTGCTTTTCAGTTCAGTTTCAGCTCAATACCAAAAGTGCTTGTGGGCGTTAGGGATACTTATACTAGGGAGTGTAGGAAAAGGTTTGAGATTTAGTCCCTCACTTTTTTTTTTTTCTTTTTGAACGAAAAAGGCAAAACATCAGCCGGGCAAACAGGAAGCTCTGTTTGAAAGTCAACAGTTTTAACCTAATCAGAGTGGATTTTATTGCCCGCCGCCCTAACAGCCAAATCGATATGAGCTAAGCATTGAGCTCAGTCAGAGAGAATGGAACCGAGTAGGAACCTGAAGCAGTTACCCCAATCCCTCTACCGACAATTGTGGAACGCCACAGGATGTGTCCTTACCTCTCAACCAACACACCCAACACACCCAACACACCCAACACACCCAACACACCCACCACACCCAACTCATTCGAGAAGAGTCTAAAGTCTAAAGAATCATTAGGTTTTTACGCTAGTGCTGCGTAAGAATTTTTGGGTGCGTTAAGTGCCCGAAGCTACCCAAATGGATATCCAGTTTTGGTGGGTATGGACAAAAGATGAAGTGGTGTGTTGTATAAGCATCAATGTTATTTATCTCTAGATTAAATGGATTTGTGTGCAAAATTGTCTATTTAGCTCTGTCAGCCCAGCATCAACTAAAGGAACTGTAGAAACCCAAGCAACCAAAGGAACGAAAGCAACCCAAGTAACCAAAGCATACGAAGCAACCGAAGCAACTTTTTGCTAACTGTGGCAAGTGTGGCAACTGAGGCAAGTTCATTGTTTGAACTTTTAGCAACGTCAACCATTTGATTGAGTTGGAACATTGGAGAAGGAAGTGCAGCTTAACGCTTTACAATTTGCTGGTTTTGGGGGCAATTAGAACAGACAAGTGTCTGCCGATTGATTTGGATTGGATTTCGTCCTGGCTTTTGTCAAATGATCGGCTTGAAACAGGTTGACAGCCAGGGTTTACACTCGCTATGTGTCCACAGCAATTGAGTGGATGTCAACAATGTTAACCCTTCTCAGTGTTGTTTTGCCTGATAGACTAACTCAATGTGGGAGGTATTAGCCCTTTTCAGCAAATACTGTGCCCATTTCTATGCCATTTTACAACCTCAATTTCAGACAACTTTACGAACTTTAATGAATTGTTTCATGTTGTTTTTGATTTACTCCTTATACTATGGTTATATAATGCCAATTATATTAATTAAAAATCCATCCATTTTATATAAATTTGAATCAAATATTATATTATAAATAGATATTTTTAATACAGAATAGTTTCCTTCTTAGCGAACATATTTAAAACCATATCAAACCCACAATTAGATATCATATAACATATATATATATATATAATGAATGCAAACAGTTAAGTAATTTTCAGAGAAAGACTTTAATATAGAACTTTATATCTTGAATGGTTTACCACGTAGTACCTGACCTCTGCTTCAATGTGCATATAAAGGGATTTGGTAGTATGATGAATATTCATAATAAACGAATCCAAATCACTTAGTGATGATTCAAATTACCCAATGGCGCGACAGAGCTTATCCCATAGGCACAGAGGACAACAAAGGCGACAGGATTACAGCCCATGAAAACACAACCGGAAGCGGACTAACAACGCCTACTACTTAAGGGAAGCATAAACGTGGCATCAGCCCTGTCAGTCAGATGAATTTATAATCGCACACAAATCAACAGCTGATACCATTTGTAAATCTCACTTTTATATGCATAAATTTTAGTCCTAATTAGGTTTAGTATAAGCTGCTTAACTAGCTAGCACAATTACTAATGTATAACTAAAGCATATAATACGTAAAAATAAAATAGAGATAAAATTGCATAAATTATTTAAATCTAAATTCTAAAAACTTTAAATAAAACGAAACACATTCATCTCTATATTATTTCAGTCAAGTGAAAATTTAATTGGAATGCTGTGGATTTTTATTAAAAAAAATACTCATCCTTGCAAGGACCTGTTGTGTAGGGGTCCTAAGACAATATCTATATCGATTGCCAATCCAACATAATTGGGTCATCTAAGCATCATCACCTTGCAAAACCTCATTCACAGTTCAAACACTAACACTAAAGCTCAAATCAGATTTTATGCAACTAAAAGTATGCAACATTTTTTTTCCTTCAATATAAATTCAGAGCAACACGAACAACTACTGCAGAAAAAGCGACTTTCTATGCATTTCTGTGCGCCTGCTATGTGACAGTGGGCATTGCACAACTTTTCATACACTAAACAAAATAAATAAAATAAAAAAAAAAATAATGAAAATATAAAAAAATAAAAAAGGAATAAAAAAAAATTATATATATACATTTATATATATGTCTGCAAGTAGTGTCTAATTTTCAATAAATTTTGCCAACTCTCAGTAACACCTTAACATGTCTCTAGTTACTTTGTACACTTTCACCTCTAGGCAGTAGATAGTGACTCCTGCAGTAGCACGGCAAGTCCTGGTGTTTTGGTACGTCACTAAAAATAGATTTTAACTGCCTCACGGTTATTGGCGGTGACCCAGTGGTACGGCTGTTTTGTGTGCACAGACGATGAATCCACACTGCATACATACGTTAAGCTGAAAATGTTTGACCTTTGTCCGAGTGTAGCGGTAAATGAAAGCAACTGAATAGAAAAGGTATAAAAGAGATTTACGACTACAGACGAAATAAAGCTGCTGCAATTTATTACAGTTTGCATATATATGGAAGTATCACTATCAGACTCCGCATTAATTTATTTGATAAAAACGTTCTGCTTGATTATAATTAAAATACTGAAACTTTTCTGAAATAATAAGGATATAATATAAAGAGTATTTTATTTTATATGGAATATATAAGAAAATGTTGCTAGCACTGTTAACTATTGTTGTGTAAATTAAAGTTAAATCGTCGATGTACAGTTACTTTAAGTACACTTCGATGACCTGTACAATCTTTTGGAACAATGCGATTACAGCTGCAATGAAAGTTTTTTATTTTCTTAACAACACACATATATATAAATATTTATATATAAAAATATATAGAAAGACATAGAGAATGAGAGACAGATACAAAATGGCAATGACCAAAGCAATTCACAATAGATGCTGTTAAAGCTCAGCTTACGAGTACAAGCGGACATGCTCATTCACAATGGCCAAAGGCAATTTAAAATAATAGTCTAATAAAGTTACTTAGCTGGCGCCGCAACTGATTAGGTTGCCTTTACGTTGATGTGGCATGGGGCACACTGTGAGTGGCACAGAGTGTGAGTGTCTCTTGCCGCATACTCGCACCCATCTTAAAGCCAATTTCCCAATTTTATTATTGCGCTTTTTCCAGTTGGACAAGCCAAACCACAGCAGCAATACTCCTACCAGCAACAAAACACCAACAAAGTGTTATAGGAATGCAATATTAAACTATGAACGACTTTATATATACCTTATGATTAGATAATATGATTATGATTTTCACTAAAAGAATTTTATTAATTATTTTATTATTTTATTTATTTTTATTATTTACTTTTTATTCATTTATTCTTCCAGTTCTATTCCTTTTTTTCCATATTTTTAATTATTTATTTATTTTTATTATTTACTTATTTATATTTATACAATTCTATAATACTTTTATTTATTTATTTATTATATTTATTTATTTCTTTATTATATATATTAAGCTATTTATTCCTACAATACTATAATACTTTTATTTATTTTATTTATTCCTACTATACTATAATACTTTCTATAACTATAACAATTTCGTTTTATGTTTAATTATTTATTTAATATTTTATTTTTAATTTGTTTTTATTATTTATTTATTATTTATTCATTCCTACAATATAATTGTATAATATATTTTATATTTCTTTATTTAATTAATTTATTCATAAATATATTTATTATTATATTTTATATTATATATATATTTATTTATTACAACAGTTCAATTATATAATTATTTTTACCAATTATAATTATTATAATTTAATAAAATATTGTGGTCCTTATGAGAATTTTAATTCTGTTGCAAAACTGAAATTATTCTGTTTTTCTACATAATCTTTTATCTTTATACTCTAATATTAATATATCTTTTGGGGCATACTCAGAGGAAACTATAACAACATCAGATTCAGATCCAGAGTTTTAGGCCAAAGGCTGAGTGTATCTAATTGATGCAATAATCCATTTATAGAAATCCTTATCTTTATTAGATAAGTACTGAATATTTATTTAAATCGGATCTTCATCATGATCATAGGGTATAAAGTCGTTGACTACAATTTTTTATTATTATGGAAAGAATATTCGCTTATTCCTATGCAAGTGCAATTGTTCCAATATATATATATATATATATATATATATATATTTATATATATATTCCAATGCATTATTCTTTGCTTTGAATAGATAAGTTTAAGAGTCTTGATACAAGCTAATAAAAGGGAAATTTCTATATAATTTGTATACCCTTTTGGGTAAGATCTAGATTGCTGGGTATAAAAACGTTGATTCGTTTGCTGCCGCGGTCGTTTGGTTAATGCGCCGCGTGCCTTTGCTGCTGCTGTTGCTGGTTTGTTGCTGCTGCTGATGCTGTTTCTGTTGGTGCTGCCATTGCTGTTGCTCTTGCTGTTGCTGCTGCTGCTGCTGTGGCGATGCCCTTTTTGTGCTTATGGGTGAGAAATGCTTTCTTTATGTATTAATAGTACTCCCTTCTGCACTCGAGAGTCAATGCGGGAGTTCAGTTATGGTAGAGGCGGAGGGCATATAGGTTTGGCATGGTTTAGGTGTTGAACAGGGGGATCCGAATTATTTGGGATGTGGGCGGCTCAGAGCACATTTATACCGTCGAATGACTTTAGTGTTGTATCACGTAGTAAATAATTCCTTTGTGGCATTGTCTTGGTTGGCTTTCAGCTTTCAGCTTTCAGCTTACGGCTTTCGGCTTTGGCTTTGAATTTGCCCTGTTCCGTGTCCTTTTGTCCCCTGTTATTTCTATCTTTATCCCTGTTTACCGTTGCTCTCTTTTGCTGCAAAAATTGGTCTATGCTTTGTCTGTGTGTTAGTGTGTGTGTGTGTGTGTGTGTGTGTGTCAGTATTGGCATTGGTGTGGGTGTAATATCGTCTGCTTTTATTGTTACGTGGCAAATACAACATAAAACGAACGTGTAAATGTTATTTCTTGATTTATTTTAGTGGTGCATGCAGATGCTTACGCCACAAATTTTAAGGTTTTTTTTCGTCTTTTTATTTATTTATTTTATTTTATTTTGTTTTTTTTTTTGTTCTTTTCTATATATTTTATTTTTGCTTTCATACATTACGTATAGGTAGAAACCCATACAAATCCGTATACGATGATCTAACGAAAGACAAAAATAAAAAATTCTGCTTACCTTGCACAAATATTTATATATATATATATATATATATATATATATGTATACTTTTACTTTTTTGTAGGTAAGAGTACATACTTGTAATAAAAAATTACACATGTGTATTTTGTGTTTTTCTATGTGTGTGTGTGTGTGTGTGTGTGTGTGACATTGCTGGGGCTTGGCAAATTTTCGATGTTGTAACATTTTTTGTCTTATATTATTTTTCTCACTTCTCTTTATTTTGCTTTTCATCTCTGCTTTAACATACCTTTTTTTACAAAATGTATTGTAATAATTTCCTTCAATTCTTTTGAGTCGTTTTGCTCTGTGGCGACACTTGTAAGCGTCGACTTATAGTCTAGTGCAGCCAACTTAATAATGTGCATAGAATTTTCTAAGGTTGCCAGAGTATTGTTAATATGCATATAAATATTTTAATACATTTTTTAATATATATATATTCTATATTTATATTATTTTTTTATATTTATTTTTTATTTTATACTATTAATAAATATTTATTTTCTATTTTTTTAGGGTATCTAGCATTCGGTGTGTGAGTGTAAAATATTTTTTTATTGCATACCTTGACGCAAAGCAAATAATTTGGTGCGGTGCAAGAGACTTAACATAGCACCTCGTAGCCCCGATTTATATTTGCGTTTTCCCTCTCTCTCTCTCTCTTTCTCTCTGTCACACACAGCGCATAAGCGGCTGCTGTTCTAAATATTATTTTTATTTTTATTATTATTATTATTATTATATATGTTTTTTTTGTTTTTGTTTTTTGCCATGTTTTCATGTGCTATATATTTTTTGGTTTTTTTAGTTTTTTATACGGGTTTCTTTGGTTTCCATGTTGTGCCTGTTGACGCAAATTGCCAAAATTGCCTGCGGTTGTGTTTACATGGCGAATGTAACAGACAAGTGACAGCCGCACGCACCAAATTCAAATAAAAGCCAATGCCAATGCTTGGTTGGACTGTCGGGGTGGGGGCGTGTTGTGGAGGGATGCTGAAATTCTACAGGATTGGTACAAGGATGTAGGTTTTGTGGTAGTGTATGTGTGTGTGTGTGTGTGTGTGTGTGCTTAGGATGGGGCAGCAATCGTGCGTTACATTATTTAATTCTGACATGTGCTTGAGGTTTACATGCAAGTGTATATGTTAGAGTGTGAGTGTGAGTGTGTGTGTGCATAGGGAGGGGAGGTGTTGTATGCACAAGTGTATGCATGACTATGTATAGCTTTATGAGTGTATGTTTGTGTCTGTGTGTGTGTGTGTGTGTGTGTGAGTTGCCAATTCAAATTTAAGCTAATATACCTTTGATATATGGATGAGGCATTTCATTTACACATTGTATGCACACACTATACATATACTATACAAAGACGAAATGTGTATGTGTGTGTGTGTATATATATAATATGATATATATGTATATAACATACAGTTATTTGCGGCTATCAATACATTATTTCAGATTGCCATCCTTGATGATTTATTGCTTTTATATACATTATTTGTTGCTGCTGTTGTTGTTGTTGTTGTTGTTGTTGGTGTTGTTTTTATTTCAAATATCCTGGCATATAATATCCTTATGAATAACTTTTAGCTCAACACTTGCTAAAAATTTCTTTGCTTACTGTCTTTTTTATTGTTAACACTAGCACAACTTTAATACATTAATTTAAGTTGCCATTCATTTTGATTTTGATTTTCATTTTAATTTTGATTTTCATTTTGATTTTCATTTTCTCATTTTCTTTGCATGTTTCGCAAAGTTTGCAATACCTTTTAGAAGAGACTTGAAACATGAATTTGATTGCTTCGACAATTTGAATAGCTATTGCTGTCTCTGTTGCTCCTACTGCTGCTGCTGTTGTTGTTGTTGCTGTTTTTCACAACTTAAAGTCCTTTTTCTTGAATGGTTTTCAACATTTTGCTCCTGCTGCTGTTGATGATGCTGATAGTCCTTTAGATATACATTACACAACATCAATGGGTTGCATACTCAAACCAATAAGGAAATATCTATACAAACTATAGGGTATACATGGCGTATACGTAATTAAATCAAATCAAATATAACAGTTTGCCCATCTTTGAACTGTATAAAATCGAATAAGTGTTATATAGAGTATAAAAGATAAACTGTTTATTATTAAAGTGATTTTTCTTTGTTGAGGTATTTAATAGCCGGATAAGTTTTCATTTACTTTTTTTTTTGCTCTTAGATATTTTCCCCCTGTTTTCTATATAAAATTTTGCTTCATTTTTTGTTTAGAGCAAATCTTTACAACGGACGCTCTTTTGGAGTGTTTCTTGCCCTTATCAAATGCTGCTTTTCACCTTTTGTTGTTGTTGTTGTTGTTGTTTGCTTGGTTGTTGGCTTGGTTGTGTGTGTGTGTGTGTGTGGGTAAGTGTGAGAGTGTTTCTATCTGGGTGGCTCAATAAATCTAACATCGCATATCTTTGGGGCTGGCTCCGTGTTTTTACAGCATCAACAAAATAACTCAAAGTGTCATTCAAGCTCTTGAAGTCTATTGTGTTATGTCTTTTGTTATTGTTATGCTTTGTTTTGCTTGGATAGATGGATGAATGAATGAATGAATGAATGAATGAAATGGAATGGTTGAAATGGGATGGTAAGTAACAAACATACTGCCTGCAAAACGTTTCCTTTAGCATTAACAAACAACAAAAAAAAAAGCAGCTATATTTTCACAGCTTTCCCAAGAAGCTATGAGCTTGCTGTTAACCATTGCGCTTATCCTGTACAAAACGTTTTCGTTTGAGTCCTTCAAATCGTTAGACTTTACACGTGTAACCTTACTGAACAATGCGAAATGCTTATATTTGCCTTGCTTTCAGTAAAATTGTAGGCGATTGGTCCTTACGCCTATCCTATATACACACACACACACACATATACACACACACACACACATACACACACACACACACACTCGCATTCACACTACAAATGGTGAACTCTCCAAAAAAAAAAGAACGCACCATTTTTATTAGGTGTGCTTTTCTTTTCAAGCCTGACTCTACTTGAAGCTGCAGCGGTACAAAGTCTCAACATTGTAAATCACTATGCGACAATACTCAAACTCAATATATAAATACAAGAAAGTTAGAGATGTGCGCGTGTCATGCACAAGCAGCGTGACACGCAAATTCAGCGGCAAGCTTTAAATTGTATTTGATTTCTTTTTGTTTCAAGCTTAAAACTTGATCTTCAATTGATTCCTTTTTTTTATATGCCACATGATGTTTGCCATATTATATATACTAATCCTGCTTTTGGCTACACTCACACACTCACACACACACACACTCACACACACACACACATATATATATATTTGTTGGCAACAGCAATCAACAACTTTCTATAAATGAATATGCAAATATCTATCATAAGTTTTGTTTTTCACTTTCTTTTTTTTTTATATATGTTTTTTGCACATGAATACAAAAAAAAATGTTAGAAAATGGTAAAAAAAAGTCGTGTGAGTTTCGTGTTGTGTTGAAAATATTCGACACGCATAAATCTGTTTTATAAAAAAAAAACCCAGCGGGGGAGTGAGGAGTGGAAAGTGGTACCAAGGACAAAGAGAGCTGCTGAAGGGACGGAATAGCCACTCAAAAAGCAAACATACAAACCTATATATTAAAACATATATATGTATGTATATAAATACATTTACATATGTATCGGTGTATGTGTGTGTGTGTGTGTGTGTGTGTGTATGTATTTTATTCATGACGTTTTAGTGTTTGATAACAATCTGAACAAAATGTACGACATTGTTGGGTTTTCCATCTTGAAGAGCCCCTGACGTGCTTTGGCTCTCACTCTGCCACTGACTCCTGCCTCTGCCTCTGCCTCTGCCTTTGCCACTGCCTCTGCCTCTGCCTCTGCCACTGACTCTGCTTGTGCTCTGCTTTATGGCATGATTTAAGGAATAGGCAGCCAGGGGACAACCTGAGTGGTTAGCGAGTAAGGGGCAAGTGGGGACATTTGGTATGTTACTGGGGCTAGAACCACCCACACAACCAACAATTCCTTAGGCACCTTTATGGTATTTTGTCGGTACAGTATTATGGTATTCGGTATACAGTTTTCGGTATATGAGATTCGGTTTTCGGTTTTCGGTTTTAGGTATTTTTTTATATTTTCTTTTCTCTCTCCTGTATTTCGTATTTCACATTTCGCTTTACGTACGGTCGTTGGCCACTTCAACGTTTTTTTTTTTTTTTTGGGGCCAATGCCAATGCATAGAAATTATTTTATTATTATACATATATTATAGTCGTAAATCATATCATGGCATCACATTATGCTCAGCACACAATTTGCCATACACATACTCTAACAGTTGAAACCTTTTTCAGTCAACCAGTGACAGACATTGAGACATTGAGACACTGAGACACTGAGACAGTCAGACAGTCAGACAGTGAGATAGTCAGCCATTGAGGCATCTGGGGAAATTTTCAACTAAAAACATTTGTGGCCTTGTCTCCCGTCAGAATACACTGAGTAATCGTGCATAGTAGTTTTTCTCATTTAGTTTGTCTCGAGTTTCAACCTCCCCCCTCCCCATCCCCCTCCCTCAGCGAGTGCTACGATCTTTTAACAGCAGCTTAGGATGTTTGATTCAATTGCAAGAAGAAGAAAAAGGACAAGTATTACAGTATTCATAAGATAAAGAGCATCTTTCGTATGCACCTGCATATATTAGGGCTAATATAAGTGTCTATCTTAAGATACAAATGTATCTAATCTACAGTTAACATTATTTTTAAGACAAGCAAAGAGTATACTAAACGATGTAGTATGATTTAAGGATAAATAACACATTGCATCTAGAATTGTAGCTGCCATCAATGATGAGACACAAACTAAAGTATCTATGAAATATGCTACATAAATATCTTTAAGATGCATATGTGTCCAGTTAAGTAGTAATTCATTTTGAATTGCTCAAGTTGCTTTTTGGGAACATATGCGCATTAACTGATACAATAAAGTCTATCCATCTATATATATAAATATATAAATATCTATGCAGTTCAAAGGTAGCTATAAATGCTCATATACATATGCATATATTATATATATAACGTGTGTGTGTGTGTGTGTGTGTTGATATTTGTCTACAATGTAAGATACTTGTAGGAATTTCAATTGGATTTTGGGGACTTGCAGAAAACGCTTTGTTATATTTAAGTGCAATTAAGTGCTTGTATCATATGGAAAACACATTTTGCATGCTGATTGCACACACACACACACACACACACACACACATTTACATATACACCTACGCTTACTTAATGCTAATTATTTTGCATGTGGCTGGTGTGCAATATATATTGATTGATTAATGTTATTTCTGCTTGCTTACATTTAATGCACAAACATTTAACATAAATACTCGAGCAAGAGGAAGCAGCAATAATTATCACATTTCAATGAACCTTAAATAAAGTGCTTAAAATATACATATATATATATATATATATGCATATGATAATTTATTAATTAATTTTAAGTAATTAGAAAACTCAAATTGTTGGCATTGCTTATCAGATTGTTTATTTAGAATTTAGTTAATAATTAAAAAAAAAATATTTGTATATATGTACGAGTAGTACTACATTAACGGCAACAATCAGCAGTTGTTCTAAAAAAAAAACAGATATATATATATATATATATATATATTTATTTATTTATGTATATAATTGATCCGTTCGCAATACTCTTGGTTATGTGCCAGTTTATATATATATATATATATATATATATAAATATATATATATATACAAATTGATATATTTATTAATTTTATTTGTTTTCTATTGTTTCGTTTTTAGCATTTGTTTATAACATACACTTATTAACAAATATCACATAGATATTCTAGCTTAAACACTAACTTAAGTAGTTCGTCTATTTTAAAGACTACGGCAAACGGTTTCAATAGCTAACAGTTAATCTTAACTTTCAGTTAACTAACAGTCAAAATTAACAATATATTTTTCTATAAAATTTTCATTTTATTTTTAAGTTCCAAATTTTTTGAATTTTTTATTTATTTTTTTATATATTTTTTTTTTTGTTTTTTAAATTTTGTATACCGTTATCAACTCACATATATTTTGGCATTTTAGTTCGTGCATAATATAATAAAACATTGGTGTGCTTAATACTAGTCGCTTATAGTGTGTGTGTGTGTGTGTGTGTGTGTGTGTGTGTGTGTGTGTGTTTGTATCCATCAATCATGATGTACTCGTATATACAAAGCTTTTGCTCTTTCTCTGAAATTGTTTGAATTTTTTTTCATTTTTTTTTTTGTTGCTTTTTAATTAATATTTTATTATTATTATTATAATTATTCTGTGCTTTTAATAGTAACTTTTGATTGCGCGTAATTTCATTAGAATACTTTGCTTTTGCGTCTGCGGATGTCTGCTTGGAAGTGAGAGTGAAATTAAAATGAGATCTTTTAGATACCAAAAAAAAAAAAAAAAAAAATTATAAGCAAAAAAAAATTTATATATTTTTATATATATATATATATATATATATGAATGTTGAAAAGGCAAAAAAAAAAGAAAAAAAAACATATTACAAAATAAAGTTTTTGCTTTTTTATCTTTCCCCTTTCCTTTTCCAAAGTTTTGGCAGTTTTGGCCCCCGCTTTTAGGTATTCTTTCTTTATATTTTTTTGCTCTTTTTAACTGTTTCCTAGCCTTAAACCTTGTCGTCAAAATTAATGACAGGTCTATAGGAACGTTGTTTGGCACACAAATGCCTTATATAGAAATATTCTGAGATAACGGTTATGCCCAGCACAAAGATTATAAAGTAACATATATATTTATTGTAATTGGTCTGTGTGTTGACCTCTTCAACTTTGGGAAAATCGTGACTCTGGCAAGGTGCTGCTGTAGCTGAACTGGTGGGAGTCTTATTCTCATATATGGTCAGTTCTGCTTTGGTCGTCGGTTGACGTGTGGTGTTGTTGTTATCGATATTAAGCAATGGTATTAGCGGCAGTTCAGTATCGGTATCCATACCTGTATCTACATCTGTATCTATATCTGTATCTATATCTGAATCCATACCTGTATCCTTACCGCTAAAAGTATCAGCATCGTTATCCATAAATGTATTAGTATTAGTATTAATATTAATACCACTATCTGTATCTGTATCTGTATCTGTATCTGTGTCTGTATTCGTATTGGTATCCTTATTGTTAACTATATTGGTATCCATATCTCTATCAATATTTGTACCAGTATTGGAATCAATTTGATTATGATCTGGCGACTGTTGTTGACCATAGCCATCGTCATCAAAATTTGGCATAGCCACACCCTTAGGCCAACAGACAGGACAACATTTATCCTTGATATTAATCTGACGCTCACGTGGACAGTCCACATGACAAAAGGGTATTGTACACTTTATATCACCTTTGACACACTCACAATGATAACAGCCATCATTCCAGGTATCACCATCATTATAAAATCTATTCTGATTCTTCGCCTCGCACATCGCATTTTTTCCCTCATCACAATTCTGTGTACATATGGGTGCACCCATGGTGCATTTACATTGCTGGCAATTTTGTAACCAAGAGTATTCCGTATTCCTAACCTCTGTACAATTGGGTTCCTTCCTACACTCAAACTTGCCACAGCAATGACCCGGTGTATTCATTGTTTCTGGCTTTAACTCCACAGTAACTTCACCCTTATTGCTGTCACAATCCTGTATATAGCACAACTTACACATACACTTCTTGGTCAGACAGCATTGGGCAAAGAGCTCCTCCGACACCAGACTGCTGTTGTATTTTTGTGCCTCTGTATTGGCTATTGGTGCACTGGTGCTGCTCAATGAGCTTGATTTATATAGATCTACATCTTTGAATTCATGCAGTTCAAGTGTTACGCTATCCTCTGGACACTGCATGTGTGCATAATCCGGGCACTGGATGGAATCGCAAGTCTGCGGATTGGATGCGGATTGCTCTGCAATGTAAATTGAAATGCAAATTTCAAAACAATTTAAATGAAAATATTAACAAAAAAATTAATATTACTATTAGGAATAAAGTACAATATAGCATAATTTATAAATAGGTAGAAAGTGATATTCAAAATTAAAAATTAAATAAATTAAAATATAGATATTAATAAGAAACTAATTTAATTTAAATAAAAATTAACAAAATTTATTCCAAATAGTAAAAAAAATATTAAATATTTATAAAAGTTTCATAATAAATTTTAATAAATAAATTAATATAAATATTTATTAGTTATTAATTGAATTTATATTTAAATAAATAAAAATAATAATAAAAATGTTAATTTTAACTTAACAGTTAAATCTGCAAGGATATTAAGAAAAACATATATAAAAAAAAACTTTTTATTTCATTTTAAATAATCAATTTTATTGTAAATAATGAAGCAATCAAGCGAAAAATTAAAAATAAAAATAAAAATAAAAAATTATATTTAATTTTAAAATAATAATTATCAAACATTGATTAATATTTAATAGATCAATTAATTAGTTATAAAATATATAATTTTAATTTATTGAAAAATATATAAACAAATATTATTTAAAACAAAAAATAATAAGTTAAAATTAAGAAACTTTTAAAGAAAAAAAAAAATAAATTTATTACGAACTTAAATTTAGTTACTTTATAATAATTTAAAAATAATAAATAAAATATAAAAACAATTAAAATTAATAATAAAGTATATATGTTAAGATTTAATTTTAATTTAATGATAGTTAATTTATAAATAAATATGGTATAGCTTAAGAAATTAAGTTAAATAAATAAATTAAAATTAAATAAACAAATTCTATTTCTTAAATATATTTAATGCGTTATTGATTTAGTTTATAAAGTAATCTGTATGCTTTAAAATTGAATTTTAATTTATTAGGAATTACAAATAAAAAATAAAAATATAAAAAAATAATAAAATAAACCCTACAAGTTCTGTAGCCAGTTTAATGCAGCGGAAGTAATAATCCCTAAGGTTATAGGGATTTTATTTTTTATTCTTGTTGTGCTTGCGCACAAGGACCTCACAGACTTTATTTTTTTTATTCCATTTTACAACCTACAGCTATGATTTCTGGCATAATCAAACTTCAATATGGATTTTAAACAATGCTTTACTTTTTTATAAAAATCTCAAAATACAAACATAAAGAAATACTCACACCATAAGGGCCGACAGCAACAGAATTTCAATGGAACTTATAAATTGATTGTATGTATGTATTGTGTGTGTGTGTGTGTGTGTTACAGTGGGCTTATGTGTATGTATGTATGTATACTACTATGAAACTGCATACAAACTGTGTGTTTTAGAGTACATATTTTAGTGTACACACAGCCTTGTATAGGATTGATTTGCTATAGTAGAAGTAAGGATAGTATTCGTTAACTCTCATTTAGAGTTGATGCGGACTAATATGGATATCAATGGATAGTTGCTACAATTAGTTAATTTGAAACTTTCTTTGATTTAAAGACTAAACTTGACCTGCTACGAAAGTAATTAGAAAAGTTTCTACAGTTGACATTTTTCATTTGGTGCGATTTTCAGAAGCGAAAAACTTAGATGTAAAAGAAGAGAAAAACTTGAACAACTTAATAGAAAATCAGAAGCAGAGTTTATGCATGATAATTAACAAATATTTTTGTATTTTTATTTAATATAACAAATTGAATAAATAATGCTATGATATGATATAAATATTTAAATTATATTTACTTATAGTTAGCGTAAAATTATTCAATTAAGCTATGTTTGAAGTATATACTAATTGTAAATCTACTGCGTAATTCTATTTTCATGATTTCTGTTAACACTATGCTGCAAATTTAATGTACACACTTGGAAATTAACGAGAATTTCGTGGCTTTCTTTATGTCACATTATCTTTAATTGAATCGACAGTTTGTGAACTGGAATTGTATATATATATATATGTATGTATGTGTGTGTGTCTGTTCATTGCCATTCGCATTGGCAACCTTTCACTAAAAGTCTCCAATTTACCTTTACACTCAGCCGCACTTTTGTTTGCCAATTGGGTTTGGCAGCTGCAAAACTTTGCGGCTTCCTTTAAGCTCAAGTTAATTTGTCATTTTCACTCGGTCATATAATGGGAATTTCTTTACTTTTTACTTTTTACTTTTATATTTTGGATTTTTATTTAATTTTTTTTATTTTTTTCATTCTTTTTCTTTGTCGTATATTTCATTTATTTTTCGTATTCCATTTTATTTTTTTTTTTTTTTGTCAAGTTTTTCAAGTTTCCTACACTGTCAAGGCGATTGCTTGTAAGGCTGTGTGTTAGCATGTTTTGAGTGGTGCTGGGCGAAGGGGACATGGGGGCAAACAACAATGAACTTTTCCCTTTGACTTCTTGGCCAACACAAAGTAAATATCTTTTATAAAAATCGAGTTGATTCCTTCATACAAGATTCTTTACGAAAATCTTGTGCCATGCACAAATTAAAAACTTCACTTCAACCAGAAAAAAAAAGAAAAAAAAAAATAAAATAAAATAAAGGAACTTATCCTTAAGTAGCCTACATCTACAGGCGCTCCAAGCAACGCACTATGCGGCTATACCCTACACAGCGTTTGATGTACAATAAAATTCATGCAGCCGCGTGTCTGGACTCCTCAACATGACCGCTCCTCCTTCTCCAATTCCTCATTCTACTTGCCTATACACACTCAGATTGCGTCGCGTTGCCAACTTTGAAGGCCCCTTCAACAAACTTCTTACACTTTATTTAATTAAAGTTTTTTTTTTTTGTTTTGCTTTTATATATATATGTATGCATAAAATTTATACACATATATATTTATTTAATATATACATATATGTATGCATGTATGTATGTATGTATGTGAGCTTGTAGTTGTGTCACAGGCTCTTATCAGCGGGGCAGCTTAGCCGCTTGCCGCTTGTATTTTTGTATTGAGTGCGCAATTTGACTTTGAAGTGTAGCGCCAGAGCGGCGAGTCAGATTTAAACACTATATATATATATATATATATATATATACATTATCAACTAGCATATACCCAGTACTAGGCACTTAAATAACTGCAAAGAGTTATATATGGACAGAGCATCTAAATACCAGCAAATATTATTGATTGGAGTTGAAACAAATATAGTATATATTATATAGCATACATATATAAGCTAGACTTTTGATTGATTTGCGTATTTAGAGGGTATTAAGTGCAAAGGGAAAGTCGGGCAAAAACAAATTTTAAAAACTTGTTGTTGCTGTTGCTGTTGCTGTTGCTGTTGCTGTTACTAAGCGAAATAGCGTAAAATGTGAATGAATTAGCCATCAGAGTGTGACACTGCAATGCCAAGCAAATGTCAGACTAGCTCAGTCAGCGAGAGAGTACAAAAAACAAAATAAAGGACATAAGGACCAAACTGAAGCCAAGCCAAGCCAAGTCAGGCCAAGTCGTAGCCAAAGCCAAAGCCAAAGTCAAGCCAAACCAGAACAGACCAGATCAGAGCAGACCAAACCAAGTCCGGACTAAGCTAGTCATATAACCTAGATAAAAACCGCACACTTGGCTGCCTATAAGAGTGGGATAAAGGAAGTGCTGTGTGTGTGTGTGTGTGTGTGTGTGTGTTGCTGTTGCTGAGGGTAAGAGCATTGAAGCAGTAACAGGACAAAGCATACAGAAAGTTGTATGCAGCTACATAAGCCACTTTTTTCCCTTTACTTTTTATTTATATTACATATATATGTATTTTTTTTTATATATTATTTTCTTTACACACTCCATCCCTCTCTCTCTCTCTCTGTCTCAGTCTCTGTCTCTGTTTTACTGTGTTTCTGTCTCTCTGTGAAACTTATAAACAGCGTAGAAAGTTTGCCATAAAGGCTAAAATACATATACAAAACTCGGGTGTTTTGCATTTTATGTTGCATGAGAGAAGAAAAGAAAGGAAAAGAAAAGAAAAGTAGGAAAAAATAAAGGGGAAAACTGTTTAAAGTGAAAACTTTTTTAATAATACAACGACAACGACAACGACAACGACAACATTCACAACGACAACAACGTTTTGTACAGTGTACAAATATAAATTGTAAACTGAGAAAAAAAAAGCTGTTTCATTCGCACAGTGTAAGAAAATTTAAATTGTTAGTTTATCTTTTGACACTGATTGGAATCATTTCTTATTTGCTCTTTAGCTATCTAGCTTATGCTCTTTATCTCTCTGTAACTGTGTGTGTGTGTGTGTGTGTGTCGATGGGTGTTAGTGTGTGTGAGTATGTGTATACCTGAATATTTGAGAATTGGCAAGTAATAAGTAAAATTTGTACTTGTCAAAAGGAAAACTTTCAAGTTTTGCGGTATGCAATAAATAGTACAGTAAAACTTCACTAAACTGATATTATATGCCACGTCAAATATGTTTATATTATATTTATATATTTTTGCATTATCTTTTCACCCGTTTTTAGTTCTTAAGAAATTGAGCGATAGAGCAAAGTAAAGTTAAGAAGAATTCAATTGTTTATCTCTTAAGTTGCAGCAAAGAAGAATAGAAGAATCGAGCTAATTTCTATAGATTAAAAAGAGCACAACTATAGCAGATTATGGAATAGAAAAGGATAGCATGACATTGTTTACCAACTGATCAAATTAGCCAGAAAATACAAAAACAAAAACTTTACTGTCAGCATATGCAGACCAACCCCTTCTTCCCCGTTCACCCTCACGGACGGGACAAAGCAACCCACGCAAATTTCTTAGAAAACAAAACGTAATTAAATTTGATACTTTATAGTATACAAAATAGATAATGATATACCGTTACCAGAAAAAGATAATGAACTTGATATTGATTGTGATTCCCTAGAAATGAAGATAACAAAATGATATTAGAACTCTGTTGGCGTCAACTGCTGCGTTGCAACTGACTTTTCACTGTACGTGTAGTGGCAGCAATACTTGAAAGTATTCGAAAAGTATACTCAAAGACGTGAATAAGTTTATCAAATGACTCGAATCTGAAATGAATGAACAAATGCTTGAATGAAGTTTACATTTTGTTTGTTCTCTTTTTTTTCTTCTTTTTTTCCAGCTCTTCTTTAACAAACTTTGGGTATTACGAACAGAAATATCCTTGTGGTAAGTCTTTTAATTACAAGGATAATACGAGTACTAGAATGAGTATAAGAATGAGTAGGAGTAGGAGAGAATGAATACTTGTACAAGCTGTAAACTGATTTTTAGTCTTTCTTTCATGCTTGTGAATTGTGTAAGGCCGTGGATAGTGGGGCGGGGGGGATGGCTAAGGGCTTGGTTTGAGGTGAACTGTTGTCCGAGTTAGTTGAAAGAAATTCAATCAGGCTAATGGCTAATGGGTAATGGAAGCAAAGAATGTGGTAGTAGAGCAAAGAACTAAAGAAATAAGAAAGCAGGAAAATAAAGGTGTCGTGTGTGGTGGGCATGGGGGGAGGGGAGAGGGTGGGAAAGGTCAAAAGGGCTGTCCAAGTAACTGGCGTAATCGCGATTCAATTATGACAGAGCATAACTGTAAACTAGTTGCCATAGTTTATGACTTTAATAGAGTTTATATAGAGTTTGATTATAGTATTTAGTAGTTGCTTAAACATTGTGGCATATACTTGTGGCGTCTAGTACTTGTGGCATATAGTAGTACTTGTAGCATTTAATAGTACTTGTAGCATGTTGCGTCTTGGCTCCTTTCATTTGTTATTGCTACGTGGCGTTTACCTGGTGTGCCAAATACTTGGCTTAATGCCTGCCACATGGACTAGCCAGGGGTTGCAGCATAGTCGCTATTGGCGTTACCATTGCCACCTGATGTTAATATTTGTTTTCTTTTACGCTCCGTATGCCTTCTATACACTTTACACACGTATGGGTTTTCTGACGCAACATCGCTTGCTACATATCGTTGGCTGCCAACGTTATGGACTCTTATGGTGCTCAACTCTTGTTGCACTCTACTTGCACACAAGCAGGCGGGAACGCATCATTGAGTGGGTCAATAGGCTGCTGTGGTGTCGTGCACAGTTGCTTGAGCAGTTGCACATGACTGGCTTAGAGGAGTCGGCACTTGCACTAGACACATGCAACCATCTGTTGACAGTTTATACGCTAATTGTGTGCCTCATCAGTTCCAGCGCTCATACATTATATCTACTGTGGCATGATCCGATGGCGCAACAAAGTGTAGCATATTTTTGCAGTATATTATTCTACTATGGTTGCCAGCTGTGTCTGCAGCTATGTGTTAGTCTTTATCTGTTCGGTGTACTCTTGATTAGCCATCTGTTGCAACATTGCAACCTGTTATTGCCACTAATACTCTCAGCTTCTAGACACGTGCATAGTAAACTTATACTAGAGAGTTTGCCCCTACGTTTGCCATTGCATGAGGCACAACAGCATTGCTTGTGCCTGGAATTGTGGCAACTCTGGCAACTGCATGAACAGTTGTTGCAACTAAGTCATTCACAGTGTACGCTGCATGCCACACAGCTGCTCTCCTTCATCATATTTGTGCCCATCGAGTGGGTGGTGCATGCATTTTTCGCCTACTTTGTGAGTCAAAGTCGCTGGTGGATGCGTAAATTTGGTTCACCAGGCAGGTGGAATGCATTTGGTATACTGTTAATTGTGGCACTATTCGTGCAACTCATATTGGTGATTACGCATACGCAACGTCTGCAGGATATTGTCAAAGATATGCGTTGCATGCTCAAAAGAAATGCATTAACTTTAACAATCGATAATAGTAAATCGCTTAGAAAAACAGTAAGTATAATAATATATGATAAATATTATCGATAACTTCTACAAGTAATCGATATCAATTACAGTTGCAACTGCTCGGCTTGCAGCAGCAGCTCAACGAACGCCACGGCCAGCTGACAGCCTGCGGACTCTTCAAACTGAACAATCGCCTCTTGTTTAACATTATGCAAATAATTATAATATATATAACGATACTCATACAATTTGATAAGATCATTAACACATAAGCTCAATGTTTATCTTATATAAATATATATAATACTAGATATATACTTATATATACATGTACAAATGAATATTAAAGGCAAACATTTAACAGACTTACGTGTCGTTGCACTGGCGACTTGCAGCTGATTACCGGTAAATATTAGCAGGCAAATTATTAGCATATGGTGCATGCACCTTAACTTGTAAATTTTCAGCATATTGCTATCGTTATCGCAATCGTTATCACTATGTATATTTATCGATAAACGTCTCTTTGATTGTTCTGTTGCTGTACAGTTTATAATGTTTGTTATATAATGTTGATATATAGTGCTGATATATATACAATATATATATATATATATGCCTGAACAGTTCAAAGTACAACAATCGTTATGACCTTCAAGCAGCCAATGAAGCAAATCATATAAAATAAAAGAATTAACTGTTCACTCGTTCACTTTTTGGTTGTTTTATTGCAAAATCAAAACCAATTGAATCTCGCACTTTCCTTGTATTTCATCTGAAATAAACCAAAAAAAAAACAATACACAAAATAAATATAAAAAATATACAAAATAAAATTAAAATAAAAATCAAAAAGAAAAAGAACAAGAAGACGCAGCAACAGTTGAAAAAAAAAAAATTAAATAAAATAAATAAATGTTCCATCGGTTAATTGTCAAATATATATATTGTCATAGCATTTTTATGTGTTTTTAATAGCAGCACACTTAAGATAACACACACAAACACACACACATATAAACAAATATATATATATATGAATGTATACTCTAACATATAGTATAGCCATGTGTGAATGCAGTTGGCTATAAATTACAAATCTTTTTATACAGTATAAGAATATCTATAGCTGCTATCTTTATTTAGCTGCAAAAGTGATGGGCATTAAGTTGTCGCTTATAAAGATATATAATATTTATAAATATATATATATATATATATATATGTTATTTGTAATTTGGAGTTCATTTACCTATTAAGCAAAATATATATGGCCTATATACTCTATACGCTTTAAGGGTATTAAAATGTTGACACAACAAATTGGTTTTTCTTTCTGCATAATTCCATTTTATTATGTGCAAAAGAATTCTTTTACACAAAAGATATAAAATGGGGTTCAGTTACCTATATATATATATATATATATGTAGAGTATTATGCTGTCGGCATGCTAAAGTAAGTCTGTTTATATATATATATACTTATTTATTTTAATTTAATTGCAGTGCAAAACATGGCAGTAAACATCGAGAGAGGCGTTACTAAGTCACAGACGCACACCGGACCCTGAACAGTATTTTAGTGGTAGGGGGCAAAGAGGCAGGGGAAGGTGAGTGCGAGTATGGAAAAGGGGGGGTCAGCGAAGTGGACTTGTTTGTATCACTGCTAAAAATAGAAACCTTTTTTGGATTTGTGCGAATAGTTTTTAATGACCGGAGGCAACCCGACGTCAACCCGGCACACATTCGACTCAATGTGAGATTCTCTCGTATCTCGAGCACACGCCGCAAATACACACACACACACACACACAGAGAGATGAACACACTTAAAAACACACACACACACACACACACACATACATATAAAGTATAAAAACTACAAAAAACTGAAACTGAAATGTGCTTCGGCCAGAATGAGGCAACATAAAAAAAAAACAACAAACAACGAACAAAACTGATAAACGTGCCACATGCGGCAAAGGGAATGAGCTGATTTTCAGGTAGTTCTTACTGCAAAAGACTCACAATCTCAGTTTTTGGGACTCGCATCAATATTTTTTTTTTTTATTTTTGTGTTCTACAATCCCCCCTCCCACCACACTGCCTACCTCAGCTCACAGTACAGTGCAAAAATGTAAGCTCCTTCCTTCCTTTCAGATTCATTCAATCAAATGCTAAAACGACTGACAGATTTTACGTTCGAGTCTTCAATTTATGGACCCATTGAAAGCCATAATTCGAAATATGACTACGAGTACAAGTACGAATATGAGTATGAGGCATGAATATGAGGCATGAGTATAAACACACATACACACACACACATATACATACAATATGCCTGAGAACTGCAAGTCTGCAAAAGTCTGAAAGTCTGAAAGTCGATTCTAAAGTGAAACGATAAACAAAAAAAAAAAAAAGAAGCAATACAAAACAACAAAAACAACAATAAAAAAATGAAGAGTATTCTGTACAAAATTGAAACCTATCAATCATGCAGTTAATCGAATTCTTAATTAATCAACAATATCAGCAAACAACAACAACAACAACAACAACAATTGCACACACTTCCGACTATCCCTGAATGGCATCGACAAAGCTATAGACCATAATCAATTGGTTGTTGTTGTGTATGTATATGTATGTGTGTTCATTGAATTCTTTATAAATTCAATTCAATACATATACTCACACACATACACATACCAAATACATATAAAAATACTATATAGTATCAATTGCATCAGTTGACTCTGCCAGAATTACCTCTCCAAATATTTATACTCTTAATATTGTATACAAGTAGATAACACTGAATGATGACTCTTAAGTCTCTTGATTAATATTATACATATATATATATAGTGTAGTTTAAATTACAGAAAAGTACTTCATTATTATTATTTGGGTGATGAGTTATTTGAGTGAATGATTCATGAACTGTTCATTCAAAGTCTTTGTTTACAAGTCTATATAAGGCTAATGTACTCATATTGTAAACAGCTGAATTTGATCTATGAATATTTTTCTGCACCTCTACTTTTGCCCCCTTTACTTTTCTCCTTCTTCATGTGTTTCATTTATTTTTTTTTTTCGTTTTCATTTAAGTGCAGAAAGATGATTTAAAACAGAAAAATTTATAAAATTGATGTTGAAAATGATTTTACTAATTGCTTAATGAAAACTTACTGAGAAAATATATAAATTATTTTTTTTTGGAAAAAAAATATAAAAAAAAAGTATATAAAAAATAAAATATAAAAATTTTAAATTAAAGTTAACTTTATTTTTTGTAGAAAAAAAATAAATAAATCTAACATAAATAAAATGAAAATATAAATTATTTTCGAGAATTAATTTTAAAAAAAGTGTGATTTAGTTTCCAAAATGAAAAACTAAGAAATTTTTGTTAAACAAAAATTAAAATAAAAATATATAAACTTTAAAACTTATAAATTTTTCTAGAAAAAATTATGGCAAATAAAGCAAACAACTTTTTCGAAAAAAAACTCAAACAAAAACGAAATTAATTTCCAGGAAAAACAAAATAAAATATACAATTTCTTTAAAAATTATAAAAAAAAATATGTATACATTTTTTTTTAAAAAAATCAAATAAATATTTCATTTTGAAATTTAAAAAAAAAATAAATATTTTTTTTTTGGAAAGAATTAAAAAATATATATATATATATTTTATACGAACAAAAACTAAAAAATTATTATAATTATTTCATAAAAGTTTTTTTCACGCTCTTCATATCTAGAAAAATGTCTGCAATTAAAGATTTTTTTTTTACTTTCTCTAGATATTTTTAAGCCACTAACAAATTCCCATTTTGATCTTTTGACATTATCTTTTGTCTTATAGTTCCGTTATAGTCCGCTCAGTTACCAACTTTCTTATCAAATTGCTTGTCGCAGCTCTAGTCAAACATACGACTAACTGCTTTAGCTATACAAATACAATTATACATACATATTTATAAATATATATATATATATATATATAACATATTTACACATAAATTTTTCAGTTAATACTTTTATTTGTACCAGGTGTACATATGTTTGTATATATATATTTATATGTGTGTGTATATATAAGTATGTATGTGTATATATAAGTATGTAACTGGTATGTATACAAGTGTGTACTTATGATCAATATATGAAAGCTCGAGGCATTCTTGTGTCTATAATCTATCTTTTCCTGTGTGTATTTTACTTTATTCTATCTCTATCTTTATCTCTATCGCTATCTCTATCACTATATCTATCTCTTTTACTGTTTCACGTTTTCTCTATCTATCCCTCTCTCTCTCTCTCTCTCTCTCTCTCTCTCTCTCTCTTCCTTACTCTGTCATTTTCTCTTTTACCTCCCTAACTCCCAACATGTTTAGCTCTCTCGCTCGCACTCGCCTTGGCTTGTACTCTCTTGATATTTTTGTAGATGACTTAACTTTGATAGTGCTTGAGCTTCGTACTACAAACGCTTGGTTCAGGGGTCTTGAGCGCTATGTTTGTCTGCCTAAATTCACAATAACAGCAACAGCAACAACCACAACAACAACAACAACATTAATAGCAACAACAACAACAAGAACAACAACAAACAACAATAACTACGATCGGCAAGCATAATGTAGCTTTGTTGCCGACAGCAATAAGTACTTGCTACTTCGTCTCATACTCTTTGCCTCAGCTCCCACCCTCCCTCAACACACCGCTTCGCTGCTGCCCTTCATCTAAATGTCTTCTACCCGTTTCATAGTCGCACAAGCGTTGGCAGTGCCCCAATGCTAACTGTAAGTTTTTACCTCGAAAGCAAGATAAGCTTTATGATTGCCATAAATTTCTCTTGAATGCGAAATCTGATGCATCTATTTCATGCCTTCGCTTTGCTTTTGCTTTAGCTTTGCTTTTTTTTGTAAAATTTTTTTTCTGCTTATTTTGCTTCATTTTTTTTTTATACATTTAATTTTTTTTTTTTTTGGTTTTTAGCCCCTTTTCCATAAAAAAGAAGCAAAGCGGAGCTAATGGAAATGTGCAAAATCCAAAAGTATGTAACAGTTAGAAATAATCATTGGTGACCCTATAAAGTATATATATTCTTGATCAGGACGACAAGACGAGTCGACCTGGCCTTGTCCGTCCGTCCGTACGTCTGTCCGTACGTCTGTCCGTCTCGAAAAACTCGGAAATTATACATAATTAAAAGTGGAATCTAGATTCGTTATGTTCGTGCGCTATACGAGTTTGTTTTGGATTTTTAAATTTGCTCCCCTGACCCCTGCAGTATGAAAAAAAAACGATTATTAGGCACAATTTTCAACCGATTAAATTTCTCTTTGACACACATAATAAGTAGATCATTCTTGAAATACGTTGTAAATTTTGTTAAGATTGGATAAAAAACACGTAAATTATACAGCATTAAGTACCGCCCTATAGAGCGAGGGGGGCTAAAAGGAGCAATGGCTAAGTACGTGTACAACTGTGTGTATGTGTGAGTATGTGTATGTATGGTTGTGTGTGTAGGCAAAGAGGCTGTCGTAGTCGGGTATACTCGACTACAGATTTCTTACTTGTTTATTTTGTTATTTATCTTGAGACGCTACACATGCAAAACAGCGGCAGCATAAACGTCGAAGTTGACGGGCTCTGTTCGTAACTGTGTGTGTGTGTGTGTGTGTGTGTGTGTGTACAAAAATACTTATGCATGTTGGTATGCACATATATATATAAACGTTTATGAGTGTGTGTGTGTGTGTGTATGTGTGCTGGCGTATTTACTCGTGTTCGCGTACAATAATTTCACGTTCAACAACTTTTGGCTTTTTGATGAGCCAGCAACAGCAACGGCAGCAACACTAGTAACAGCGGCAGCAACAACAGCAGCAACACTTGAAAGGGACTCTGACAAGCGGGTGGCAAGTAAGGAGGGGCTATATATTGGTGTAGGAGAAGAAGGAGTTATTGTAGAGAGGGGGCTGTTGGTGTGGCTCTGTTGTTGCCATAGCTACCGCAGAAACTAAAGCTCGCCATCTCATTTACACACAAACACACACACACACACACACATGCACATATATACACACATTGCAACCAGGCCAACTATGATTGTGACTCTGGGCACTGACTGGAGCTACGGTACGGGCTGCTTGGTTAGTCGGCTGGTTGGTTTGGCTCTGGCTTTGGCTTTGGCTTTGGTTTTTGGTCTGTGGCTCAGCGGCTCAGCGGCTCAGTGGCTCAGTGGCTCAGTGGCTCATCGGCTCTATAGCTCTATACCTCTGTTCTCCGCAACGAACTCCGATCGCCTTTCTATACACTTGCAAAAAGCATAATTGCTTTCGCTATGAGTTTTCAGCATGAAACAGCAGCAACAACGGCAGCAACAACAGCAGCAGCTGAAGCACCAGCAGCAGCAGAAGCTGAAGCAGAAGCATGGGACTTGACACTCATTTCAAGTTCCAGTTGAAGCAGCTCCTGAATATCATCAGAGATTTAAGGTCTAGAATTATGGGGCTCAACAAAGCAGAGTACTTAAGTAGTAGTACAAGTATGTTCTTGTATAAACAGTAAGCGTTTGTTTGGCTTAAAACAAACTAACTATGGCTAACAGAAGATAACAAAATATAAATCCTAAAGCAAAATGGCTTATAAGCATTTCTTTCTTATTTTTTCTGCTTAATTTTAGAGTTTGTTTATTTTTCTTCTTCATTTGCTCTATTCGCTTTTTTCAGAGAAAAAACTTTTCATATTTTAAAGGAACTCAAATATACGATATATTCATATTCATATTCATATTTATACGCAGATTCATTTTAATATTACGTCGGTTGATTCTTTTCATGGTTCGGTTCATACTCATAAACATACTCATATTCATTCTCATTTTTAAACATATATTCATATTCATATTTATTTTTATGCTCCTGTTCATACTCAAATTTATACTCATATTCATACTCACATTCATACTCATATTCAAATTACTATTCATACTCATATTCTTCATTTTCCTATTCATACTCACATTCTTATTCATACTCATATTCATGTTCATGCTCATACTTATACTCATATTCATAGACTTATTCATACTCATACTTATACTCATATTCATACTCATATTCAAATTCCTTATCATACTCATATACTTTTCAGATCCATATTCATATTCATATACATATTCATATTCATATTCATATTCATATTCATATTCATATTCATATTCATATTCATATTCATATTCATATTCATATTCATATTCATATTCATATTTATATTCATATTCATATTCATATTCCTATTCATTTTCATTTTCATATTCATATTCATATTCGTATTCATACACATACACATACACTTATATTCATATTCTACTCATTTTCAAAGTCATACTCACATTCATATTTATACTCAAGCTCAGAATCATACTTGTATTCATATGTATTCATATTAATTCTTATATTCATATTCATACACATATTTACTCTCGAATTCATTCTTATATTCATATTCACACTCATATTCATACTCATATTCATACTCATATTCATACTCATATTCATACTCATACTTTTACTCATGCTCCTCTTCATCTGTATCATTTGAGTTGGTAACAAAAGAGTACTACGGAAAATAAGGTTTGGCGAAACGATTTAGGCGACAACAGTTGCTGCTGTTGTTGCTGTTATTGCTGCTGTTGTTGCTGCTGTTCTCGAATTGGCATTAAAGGAATGCAAATCTTGAATTTATATAATTAATCACATTAATATAATCGGTTTAGTTGCGATTGCCATTTGAATATCCAGTTAAAGTTTTGAGCTGACAGCAAGCAATTGTTGTCGACTTATGTCTCAGTTAAAGTTAATGTTAAAATTAAAAGTTAAACATAAAGTAACAGTTAATAACGACCTTTACGTCATAAACAAATAAGAGTTGCTAGCGTTGCAAAGAGAATAAAAGAGTTGCGGCGGAGTTATTAAGAGTAAGGCTTACTTCCTTAAGTTGAATTGTTGCTGTTGATGTTGTTGTAACTGATGTTGCTGTTGTTTTATTGCTGCTGTTGTTTTTTTATGTGGTTGTTGTGCTTTTTGCTGCTGTTGAGTTGTTGTTGCTTTTCTGCTTTTTTTTGGTATTTTTTTTTTGAGCTTACTTTGCCGACAATGGACGCTCTTAACTAGTCCACGCTTTACGCTTTAATTGACTTCTGCCATGGCTCATTTTGGTACTTTTTGGTTAATGTATCTACAGCATATATATATATCTCTATATATATATATACATATTGTACAGACCAATAGAGAGAGAGAGAGAAACCGAGAGGGATAGAGAGAGACAGGTATGTAGGAGACACATGAATTTTCGATCATTGCTCGTTTATTGAGCGACATATTTATTTGCTTCCACCTTTTACGCATGTTGCTTTGCGCTTTTAACCTTGATTTTACTGTAAACAAAATACACACACACACACACATACACATCTATACAAAGAGATATTATACAGACGCACACACACAGCTATGCAGTATATTCTCGTTTGTGTGTTGACGTTGTTTAAGCAAAAAAAAAAAAAACGAAAAAAAAATACAAGAAATGTATGAAAAAAGCTTTCGGCGATATGTACGCTTTGCGTATATATATACATATGTGTGTGTGTGTGTGTGCGTTTGTTTAGTTTTTAGTTTACTGTACATTTATTAAGTTACCTATTTATAATTTGTTTATTATTTAGCAAATGCCTTTGAATAATGTTTAAATATATTAGTTGATATATATATATATATATACATATTTATGATTAAAGACATATGGATGAAATTATATAGAATGAAACTGGTAACCCTAGCTCTAGATTAGATATATATATAAATATATATATATATACAAATATCTCTATATGTCTATATAATTTGGTATAAACAAGTTGAATTGAAAATGAACATAATTATTTCTTTAAATTAAATTTTTTGTATATCTTTTCTTTATATATATACAAATATTTATATATATATGTATGTATGTGTGTGTGTGTGTGTGTGTGTGTGTGTGTGTGTGTAGGTATGTATATATGTGCGTAGGTGTGTTGTATATATGACGTTATGCTCTGCTATATTATGCTCATTTCATTTTCTGTGATATTATTATAGACACATGCTTATACCTTTATATTTGTCTATGTATGCATGTGGTTGTATGCATGCATGTGCGTGTATGTGACTGTGTGTGTGTGTGTGTTCTTTAAGTATGTGTTTGTGCCTCTGACTAACTATCCAAGGCCTCGCGCAATAGAACCAACACACCAAAAAAAAAAAAAAACTAAGAAAAAAAATAAAACTCAAACCGGAGGCATTGCTGCTTTATGTGGCTTATATAATCAAAGGCAAAAAAAAGAAATATATACATATATATTATATAATATATATATATATATATATGTCATATAGATATGTAGATAATTCACATTTATAAGGTGGGAAACCCTTCATTTGCCTGCTGCCATACCATGCCAAACCATGATAAAGCATGCCATGCCATGCCATGCCATGCCCAGAGACTGTGACATGATTTACTCATAAATGCCATTGAGTCTATAGTAAAATGCGTTTATACTTATATAGATTATTATGCTTATTCTTATTCTTATTATTATTATTATTATTATTATTATTATTATTATGTGTAGAATCTGTGTGGAATGCGAGGTATGAATGCCGTTCAACTCGTACACACCTGCCACGTAAATTTTTGTAAGCTCTCCCAAGCAACATTCAGAGCATAAATATCTTTCGTTTCGTTTCGTTTCGTTCATACGCTGGCTGCGCCCCAACTTCTTGTTGCTTTGAGCCTCTGGCTTGTTGTTGGTTCTCTGTGCAGTTTATTTACTTTGCACCTTACACTTTATTACACCTTTTTTTTTAATGTTGTTGTTGTTATTATTATTGCTGCTGGTTGTTGTTGATAGTGCTGCTGCTGCTGATTGTTATTAAGGTTATTGTTGTTACTTAAGTTGTTGCTGTTTTTTTTTTGTATTTTTGTTTTTTTTTGCTATTTTTATATATATTTATATTGTTTGCGCGCTTTTTGTTTTTTATTTTTTCTTTTGATTTTTTAACTTTTATCCTTATACTTTTTCTTTTTAGTTTTATTCTTTCACTAGACGTTAGTTGTACGCGTTAATATTGGTTTGATGAAATTGTTTTAAATTTACGTTTAGTTTAGTTTTCTAATGGATCTCTTATAGCATTTTTGCTCTGGCTCGCATCACATCATAATACATACTGCCACCGACTCACTGAAAGTCTCGTGCTCGTGCCCTCTTCGGCTATCACTCGCTCACTAAAGCATCGAACCTTGCGACACGATTTTAAGCTCGCAGTCAGTGCTGCTCGATGCTGCTCGATACGACGATCGTTGTCAGTTTTACTTCTGCACAGTGGTTGTGTTTGAATACTTTCAATGTAAAATTTAACTGTATATTGCACACTGTTTGTTTGCAACACACAGTCAATTAACATATAATAATAATAATAATTATATATATTTATATATATATATACATATAAATATATATATATATATACATAATTATATGAAAATTATATATATATGCTGTTCTACCACTGTAAGCCGGTTTATAACACTACTCTCTCTCTCTCTCTGTCTCTGTTACACTATCGTACTGTGACACTGTCACGCTGTCATACCATTACACTGGCATGCTCTCAAACTCCCACTCTTTACGCTCGCACTTGAAGTGGTCAACCGGCTAACCGGCTAGCCGGCAATATAGCAAGTCTTACGATTTGCCGCTCTTTTAAGTGTTTTGTCTTTTGCCGTTAGTTATGTGTTGTATGTTGTCTGCTCTTTGGTCCAGAGCTTTTTTTTTGCGCTTAAGCTTTTTGCCTACCTAAATGTTCATTCACTTGTTTGTATATATATGTATATACATATAATTATATATGTATGTATATCTATAGATGTTTATAAAGTACAAACAGATCTTTTTTGGCAAACTCTTACCATGCGTCCGTCGCTAACAAATTTTCGAGCATGCCATTAATTTTCACACACAACACTCAAAAAATGGTGACGCTAAGGAATTTTTTGCTGTGTGTGGTGTGTGGTGTATGGTGTATGGTGTATGGGGTATGGTGTATGGTGTATGATGTGTGCATCACACGCACTCGTCACGTGCATTTATTTCCATTCCAATTCCTCGACCGATCGATCACTAACATATTTTTTTATATACACACACACACACACATGTATATATATATATATAAGTATATGTATATAAGTAATTGTACTCGTAGCATTAAAAGATCGTTGCCTTTATTCCAATTTCCAGGCCAAGGCGTGTGTAAAATGCAAATGCAAACAAAAAAAATTAAAAAAAAAATATATATAAAAAACAGAGGAAAAATATTAAGGAAAAAAACATGAGAAAAAATAATCATGACAACACCCGCGCCCTGACGGATTAATGTAAAAAATGCAGAAACACAATCAAATATACGAATATATTTTTTAATGTTTCTTGGCATTATCAAGTGGTTCACTGAACGTTCAGGTGACTAATTGCCAAGACCAATACCAATACCAATACCAATACCAATACCAATACCAATACCAACACTAAGACCAAGACCAAGAAGTATATAATGACTAATCACCGATGTTGTCATTGTCTAGAACCACATGCAATATATATATTACAAGTGCAACAAGTTATTGTAATCTTAACTACAATCTGAACTATAATCGAAAGAGAGACATGAATAATTTCCGAGTATTTAGTTTTTTATATGTAGCTAATAGAGATAATGCTAATCAGCTGATTAAAATTGCTGTTGGATTTATTTATTTCTGTATTTATTTTAATTAGATAATTGAGAATGAAATTATATAGAAAACAGTATTTTATATTGAATTTTAAATGAATTTAATTTAGATCATTTATTTGAAAATTTTTTTTTTAATGGAAAATTATAAAAAATATTTTATGTTTAATTTTTACATATTTGGTTTTCTTTTATTTAATTGAGAATAAATTTTATATCAAAAATATATACATTAAATTTTAAATAAATTATATAGTAGATAATTAGATTGTTAAATATTTTCATTCAAAATATGCATGCAAAATATTTTTTATTTATTTTAACTAGATTATTGAGAATAAAATTTAATACAAAAAAATTAGTTTAATTTTATATAAATTAAATAATGGAAAATTTGTTTACGAAATTTCGTGAATAAAAATTATTTTTTATTTTTAATTTTTTGTGCTAGATTTATTTTATTAAATATTAATTTAAATAGAAAAATGAGAATGAAATTCGGTAGATAAACAAAAAATTTAATTTTATTAAACTAAAATTATTTAAATAACATAAAATTAGCTGGAAAAATTCTTTCATGGAAAATTCATAAACGTGAAATAAATAAAGCGGAATAATTAATTTTATTAAGTATAAGTTCAGAAAAATGGATTTTTTTGCGCTATATATATTAATTTTGTTTTAAACTAAAGATTTATTTTAGATAAATAATGAAGAATGAAATTTGTTTACAAACATATTTATTGAATTTTTAATTAATTAATTATTATTATAGAATATTAATAATTGTGCAAGAAAATAAAAAGAACTAATTTAATTTAATTACTATTTATTTTAAAATCTTCTGAAATTTAAATATAATACGTATATACAGGGTGGCCCATCTAGCGTTTGCTTTTTGAACTTTCGATAATTTTGACTTTGACATTTCGAATGTCATTGTCAATGTGTCACATATTTTGTAGAAGGTTTGCGGTTTACGAAATGGTTAAAAACAAAATTTTGAAAAATATATACTCGTTGTTTTTTTATATCGATTTTAAAACGATTTTAAAAATCTTATGTAGATATACATAAATATTAGTTTCTTTATTTTCCTCTGTGATCTTGCCGTTGGTTATCCATTTGCCAACAATGGCTTCCTTTAGGTCCTTAAGGGACTCTAGTTGCCTGCCATCTTCCTCAAGATATGCAGTAAGGAGATCCATAAAAATCCTCAAATGGGCTTAGTTCAGACTTAGTATGGCTTGTCGAATTTATAATGACTTTGCACTCTATACGATGCATATATAGTAGCTCATATATAATAGTATAATAGCCATGGAAACTTACAGCAAATTATATCAGTTGAATTTCGTAAAGATCGATATAATATATATATATATATATAAATACAAACTAAGGGATCTTTCCACACCAACTAAAAGATGGCCTTAGCATAAGTGAGCCATCAGCCTGGTTCCACTTAAAGCAACTCTGCCTGGGATGCCTTGGGTTACGCCCAAGCATTTGATTTCCATCTGGATAAACTTAATTGATAATTTTCCTATAAACTCTTCAAGTTTAGTAGATTTTCATTATTAATTAAAAGTTATTTTTATTGGGCTCTTAAGTTGTTATTTAAGGCAACATTGAAGTAAGATTATTTGGGGCTAATATTGAAATTTTATTGATAGTCAAATAACTTGCAACTCTTGGTGGCAATTGAGGCAAGTTTATTATTATATCTAGATAATGGCACATCGTTTTAACTTAATTTTACTAGAAAATTTCTGTTGATGTTATTGTTATACCAAACTCTAATATAACAGCTTAAATATCATTATGCTATATATACAGATATATATATATATATATATTATATATATATATATATATGTATATTGTATGTATATATTGCTTATAGTTTATTTGTTTGTGCATTTTGGCTTAACAGTTTTGATGGTCAGTTGCCTCCGGTGTGACATAAACTGCCGCAGATAACAGCAAAAAGGCAGCCAAAAGCCTTATAATGAAATAAAAATACATAGCCAAATAAAGCGAGGACACAAATGACAGCAGGATAGCAGGACAGCAGGATAACAGGGGCGACAAGAGGACAAAGTCAAAATGAATAGCAACAACAACAACAACAACAACAAGAGCAACAATAAGAGAGAAACAACATTGATTTCACTTTAACGAGCTTGTAATGTCTTGAAAGACGAAAGTATATAAAAAGCGTTATGTATACGACATGTGTGCTGTGGGTGTATTCCACTGTGTTCATACTACCCTCTCTCTCTCTTTCCGTATGTATATATATTGTGATTTTGTGTGTGTGTGTGTGTGTGTGTGTGTGAATGAAAAGTTTGTGAGCTGCTGTCACATCCTAATAGGATAATAACGAGCCAAGGCAAGCGAAAGTTGTTGCTCTAATGTTGTTGCTGTTGCTGTTGGTATTGTTGTTGTTGACGTTGTTGCCTGCAACTCCCAAATAAAATATGTAGCCAACAATAAACGATGATAAGGGGCCAAAGTACGTGTCCGTTGCTCCCTTTAGTCTTGGTCTTCAACCAAACAACCAACCAAGCAACCAACCAACAAACTTGATCTAGCCAAACAGCTAAACGAAACAGTGTTGCCATTGACGTCGTCGTTTTCATTATGCTACTGTTCAGTGTTCAGTGTTCACTTAGCCATTGGGTGGTGTTATCCGTTGGGTGGCTACCACTTGCCATTTGCCTCTAGTTTCTTGTTACTTACTGTTAGCTTGTCCAAGAACCAACAACAGCAGTTAGAGAGACAGAGAGACAGAGAGAGAGGGAGAGAGGCAGACAGAGAAACTGATAAGCAAACGACTTGCGGCAAAAAGCGCGGCGCATTATCCTAAAACTCTTCCCTTCCCTTCCTCCTCCCCCCCCCCCCAAACACATTTCTAACCCAAAAATAGCAAAAAAAGAAAAGCAACAAACAAAATATATAGAAAAATAAGGCCTAAAGTGTATGCAGCCCATATGGTAGTTTGGCAGGAAGGCGGACTTGGTGTCAGTTTCGGACAGGCGTTGCCTGTAACTGCCAAATGGTAATTTATGGGCGTTACATAGGGTCAAACTGTTGGGCGGTTTTTTGTTTTTTTTTATTTGGCTTTAAAACTGTTGCTAAATTGTTAGTTCAAAGCTGCACTGTTGCTGCATACCAATGGCAACATGGTAATTCATGTTACCACTCAATGCTGCAGGCAACAATCACACACACACACACTTACCGACACACATACAGTGCTTGGTCTATAGTCCAAGCTGCTTGTATTAAGAGCAGGTTATCAGTTGCTAAGGCTGCAGCTATAGTAACCGTTAGGATATTGTTGTGTAGGTGGATAGGGGATAGGGGAAGGGGAAGGGGAAAGAAGTAGATTGTTGCTTGTAAGCTTGAAGCATACTTAACAAATAGGTCATAGTAGGCGTGGCTAAATGTACGCGATATGCTATGAAAGTTTTAAGGGTTTTATATTGACCGCATTTATGCTTAAAGTTTTGGCTAAGATTGTATATACTATATAAGGGTCTTACGGGTACTTCAACGCGTAGCAAGCGATTAACATTTGCTTTTATGGCTTAATGCAGCGAAATAACTTTATAACTTTTCCTCTCTCTCTCTCTCTCTCTCTCTCTCTCTATGTTTCTTACACGCTCCCACTCACACTCTATTTCTGTCTTTTGTATAGTCAATTCATGTTTGTTAAGAAACCCAAAAAGATTTTCTAGTGATTACTGGTTTTTTGTAAGCATACGCACAAACAACAACACACACACTCACACACACATATACCACACACACACACACACACACACACACAATCATCTGATAGCTGTACAAACAAGTCATAATTTGACGAGGAAATCGCTGCCATCGTTTTGCTTCCTGCTTCCTGTACATGGTCCCTTTTCCGTAATTTTCCGTCATTTTGCCGTTAGTGAAAACCCCTAAACGTTCATTGTTCAAAAAGAGAAAAAAAAATGGAATGAAAACCTAACGAGTTATTTCTATAGTCAAGGCTGCCTGTTGTTCCATACCCCAAAACCCAAACCCAAACCAATACCCATACCAAATCTCAATCTGAAAACCGAATCTTCTCATCTCAATCCCGTTCCAGTTAAAACAGAATCCCCTAGCTTCAATCTAAAAGCCAAGCTCTCACACTCTAAGCCATTTCCCTATCCTGTTCATCAGCAAGCAAAATGTCGCTCATTTATTTTGATTACCTTTTCAGTAGCGAACGGAAAATGCCAACAGATTTTCTTATCTATGCGATTTTCATTTCAACATTTCTCTATTTCTTCATATCCCCCACCTCTTTCTCTCTCTTACACACACACACACTCGCACAACACACACACACATATATATATATATATATATATATATACATATATCATTTGCTCACCATTTTCCTCTAACATTTTCTTCTTACATTTTCACATTTCCACATTTCATTTTCATTTCATTTTCAGCACATTTTTAATATACCCCGTCCAATTTTTACGGTTTATCTTTGGCTTTCTCACATTTTGTGGCAGTTGGTCGCCTCTCTTGGCCATGTCCTATTGCGTTTCTTCCGTTCTTAACTTGAATTTTAGTTAAGAGTTGAATCATGGCCATCAGCGTTGATGAGCTTAATTCCCCGGTGACACTTCTCTTTCTTCGTACAAATTTAGTGTGGCAAATTTTACACACTCACACAATACTCTTACTCCTCTTACTCCCCTTACTCTATACACCTCTCCTCACCCCTCTTGCAATCACTACTATTACTACAAACACAATGGACAATGGCAATAATAAAGTTGCTACAGTTGAGACCACCAAAATGTCCCTGTACTTTCTACTCTCTCTCTCTCTCTCTCTCTCTCTCATTCTACTTCTCTTTCTCACTCGTATTTCTCTTTTCTAGTTTCACATCCTTTTACCCTTCCTCTCTCCCGTCTACCTCTACCGCTCCAACACGTATTCCTATTCCTATTCGTATTCCCATACTAGATCCAGCTGGGGTTTTGCTTCCGTTTCGTCTTGACTTTTGTTGCTCTTACCAACGAAATTCCATTATGAATCCTTGCTCATTGTTTTGTGCATCGCCGGTTTGTGGGTTTATCAAGGGCATGCCCTTCCGTCCGTCCGTCCGTCCATCCGTCCGTCAGTCCATCCGTTTGCCAGCACCCCTCTCTGTCCCACACTTTTACCCCTGTTGCCATTTGACCCTCTCATTCGTGTACACAAAATTAATATTACAATTTTTGCGTCGTCGACGTCGACGTCGTTGCTGACGTCGCTGTCGTTGTCGTTGTCGCTGTCGCTGTCGCTGTCGTTGTTGGCGTTGGCGTTTGTTGGGACTCCGGTAATGGATCCGGGGGCCTGTCATAAGAGCGAAATTATTTCAGAAAGCATATTTCAAAATGAAAATTTTCTTGCGGCTTTTGCTAAAACAAATGTTTGGTCTGGTCGAGAAATGGTCTGGTCTTATGGGATGGATGTCCATTAGAGATGGTGCTCTACATATATATATATAAATGAATATATATATATATATATATAAATATCGTAAATAGTTTATAGGCCAAGTCACGTAGCGTCTGGGCCAAATCTTGCACCATTTTAAGTGTTTTGTTTTTATACCCAAAAGATTATAATAATATTTATTATAATTGTTAACAATCAATGCACAATAATATATATATAAATATATATAGTCTTTGTTGTCGTCGGATAATCAACATGACACGCGTTCACCTCTAGTTCCGGATTCCGGGCTCTGTGTTCCGTGTTCCGGGCTGCGGGCTACGGCTAGAGGCTAAGGGTTCCGGGCATGTTTTATAATGAAATAAATTTCATTTGCTCATTGAGTCGACTAGCAGAGAGGCTGGCCGACATGTGTGGCCAGGCATGAAGACGTTGCTGGAATTTGCATGCATGTTGAGGCTCTAAAAGAAGCCGTAGCTGGCGGGAGGTGTGAGAGTGCGGGAAAGAAGCTTGTAGAAAATGTTGGAAGGAGTAGAGCAAGGACGCATTGGGACGGACTTTAAGTGTGCGGTTTGGCCGTGTGCCGAGCAACAAGCATCGACAACACACAGAGAGAGAGAGAGAGAGAGAGAGAGAGAGAGAGGGAGTGAGACAGAGAAAGATAGAGAGAGGAGAGGAGAGCGTACAGCGGAGAGAGAAGCAGCATACATTTAAGGTATTAAGTCTTGGCCAAAATGAAATATGACATGGTTGACAAAAGGCGGCCATCTATTGCCTGCACATGTCGCCTGTCCCAGGCAAGCAATCCTACACCAGGCACACGCGGGTGAGAAAGGAGTGGCTGCAGTAGTATGTACAAGTGTGTGCGTTTGTATATATGCATAGGGACACCAGCTAGCAACACCCAATAGCAAATATTTTGCCTCATGTTGCGCACTATCGCTAGCTACGACCATAACACACAGTCTGTCCATGTGTTCAACTGTCCACCTATCCAGATAGCTAGCTGTCCATTTGTCCATTTGTCCATTTGTCCATGTGTCCATGCGTCCATGTGTCCAGCTGACTGTGCATTAAATGCCACTCTGGCAGCCAGTTCGCTTTAGCTTCACTCACTTCCACAACGATGACGATGACAATGACGATGAGGATGAGTATGAGAAGGAGGAGAAGAAGAAGGAGAATGAGCAGCAGTGTGAGGTAACAACGAAATGAAATTTTCCATTGCGTTCGTACAACACGAAGCACAATCCAAACGAAGGCCAAAACGCAGCGGGCGTTGCATATTTGCCAGCGTCAACGTCATCATTTTAAATACCCTTTTATCATTGGAAACCAAACGGGAAAACCCTTACAGCATATTATATAATATATCATATATATTTTAATAGAACTTAGCAACAATTTAATTAACTTTATACAGGGTATCTGCAGCCACTGAACCTTCAATCCAAGCAAAACATTCGAATAAATCCAAAGGAAAAGCAACTCTCAAAAGATTCAATTTTAATTGTGACTCGTTTGAGCTTGGCTGAATCAATTGAAACACTTGCACTGCTATACTTAAGGGTATAATTTAGTCGTATACTGACTTAAGTTACGTTCTTTAGTTGTTTTAAAGATAAACAAGTCGACATTTTGACAACCTAAATACGTGCAGTCAGCAGGATGCGGCAAATGCGGCTGTGGTAATGCTTGAAAGCTGTGGCTGTGGCTGTGGCAGTGGCAGTGGCAGTGGCAATGGCATTTGGTATAGTGGGAAGTGGAAAGTGGATAGTGGGAGTGGCAACGTCTGCTGCTTTATGAAAACTCTATAAAGTTTCATCAAATAATCGAAATCAACTTCAACTTCAACGTCAACGTTGAAGCAACGCCTGCAATTTATATGCAAATTTGATTAAGAGGGCTTTACTTGGACTTGGACTTTCCTTAGATCCATCCGCAAATCTTCCCGTAAGTAATTGAAACAACAACAACAAAAGAAACCAACATATATATATATATACATATATAGACGCATATATATTTGTATGTGTGTGTGTATATATGCATTTGACCAGTTGTTCGTCCCTTTGCTTAACTAATGTAATTTAAAACGGACGAGTGGCAAATTACTTGCCCTTAAAAACGCGAATTCCCGCGCATTTATATCCCCCCTATCCCCACACACCAACAACAACATTTGTCCCATCTATCATCTACCCAATTTCCCCCTTAGAAAAGGAAAAAAAAAGAAAGAATGAAAAAAAAATGTTGTAGCGTAAATTGCCCAACGAAAATCCCTTGAAAACAGAAATTGTTAAAATAAATTGTGTGGGCGGTCGCAAATTGGTTTGTTGGCTTTATGCTTGGCTTAATTTGTAATTCAAATGTTTTGGCCAAATATCGTTAAATGTGGTCAACAAGATCTACAAATACAAATAATTTCGATCATTTCAGACTTTTCTATACTAACAAAATAACTTCTCTTTAATGACACTTGACTAGGATTAAGCAACCGAATACTTCCCTGGTCACAGCGAGTGAGAGAAAGGGGGTACAAAGAGAGAGCGAGAGAAAGAGAAGGGTATATTTTTATATATATTTTCCTTGTTTAAGCCACATTCTGCCTATTAAAAAAGTCAATAAAAAAATACTTTTTGTCCTTTGAAAGTTTTGTAGGGCTTTTGCTCTACTGCAAGGATCACCTTAAGCATTTCGAAACTCATTAAGGAGCATCTAATAAAAGTGTCCTGTGGCATAAACTAAAGCTGCTCTACTCTAGCAGAAAAAGCAAAGTCATTATTTTGCAATCTTGAAAACCAATTAACAGGATTCAACATAACGAATACTTTCTGAAGTCCTTTTGTAATTTCAAAAGAATAAAAGCAAAAAACAACAACAAAAAAAGCTGGAAGAAAACTTTTTGAAATTTATTTCAACTTTTTTTCTATTTTTTTTTTGGCTTTTCTTTTGCTTTAAAAAAGTTGCATAAAATGTGCAACAAAAAAACGAGAAGAAGAAGCATAATAGTTTTGTTAGTGTAAAAAGGTATTAAGACAACTCAAAGGCAGAAAGTTGCTTTTAATCCTTGTCTAAGGACATTGTGGCGCCTGCCAGCAGCAAAGCTGAGCCTAAGCCAAGTTGCTGTTAGCCATAAGCGGCTTGGTAAGACTACAGAAATGATTTTAAAATAACGTGTTTAGCGATAGTCAACAATCGAATACAAACTGTTAATCATATATCGATAAACTCTAGTCGATAATTAGCTACTTTTTATAACTTTAATTTTACTTGAGGTAAGATATGGCTCTTCATATTGGTAACAATCGAATAAAATCAATCATTAGTCATATAACGATAACGATAACGACTACAATCGATAATTAGCTCCATTTGATAGTATTTAACAGTAAGATATCGCGTTAATCGATAAATTAATGATCAAACAGAAGCTTTAAATGATGCAAAGTATTTCGATAAACTGTAGTCGATAATTATCGATAAATCGCCATCAGATACAAGCATATGTTTGTAAACTATGAACAATAATTTATACCGTTTACAGACCATTTGACAGTAATATATACCATTTATCGAAAGTTAACAATCGATTACAAATTGTCAATAGATTAAATATAATCGATAATTACCTACATCTTATTTTACTTGGTTCAAAGATATCGCGTGTATCGCTCGTTGACAATTGCAAGCAATATTTTAGCCATTTTGCATTTATCGATAAGCTGCAATCGATAATTTCACACTACTTTTCATACTGCTTAACTACTTCTTGCATAACAAATTAAATCTTTTTACAGAAAGCAAAACTATGGTTCTCCTGTTCGAGTTGTCAATCATTCAGCATATATCGATAAACTACAATCGATAATTAGTAACCTTTTATAATTAATTACTTACTGCTTCCACTACCAATGCACTGTCTTCATTTATTGCGAATATTCCATGGAAACTTTTCCCTTGAGTATGCTTCGCAGTCAGTGTGCAATTCTCTAGGGAAATAATACTTATACTCGTTAGCCGCGAGTAACTTAAGCTTAAGCTAAAGCTGCCGTATGTACCGTTACTATGCAGTTTATAAGGACTCGTAGTAGCTCTCAAGATTTCACTTTAATCAAGCCACTTAAAAGTCTATGAGAAATGGACCATAATTTTGTAATATTCATGCAGATGCTTTCTCTCTTGCGCTCGCGCTCTCTCACCCTGCCGCGGTCCGACACGTTACGTTTACTGCGCCCCCTTCGCTCCATCGTTTACCAGTTTTTCCGGCTGCATGCTAAGAAATGTGCTTTACTCGGAAAATGGCCAATAAAAGTGTCATCAAAAAGTTGTAAAGTAATGAAGCATTGAGGAAAAAAAAAAAATATAAAGCCAACTGAAGGCGAAGTTTTGTTTGAAAAATTAATAAATACTCGCAGATTGTCGAAATGCACATTCACAAAAGAGATTTACATTTAAAACGTTGCTACTGCTGCTGCTTGCCTCAGTACTTGCCTCAATGCTGCTGCTTCCCTTTTTTCGACAATGTTGCACATTATTTTGCACTCTATCAATTTGAGCTGAAGTTGAGCGCAAGTTTTTTATCCAGCTTTTTGCCTTATAAATTCAAATATATATATCGTATTGTATTGTATTGTATATGTATATATATATATATATATATATATATATATATATATGTATATATGTATCAATATATATATATATATATATTTATTTTGGCATTTCATTTGGAGCGCCGTTATTGTTGTTAAAAAGTTTGCTCCACTCATAATACCCGATTGCTCTTTTGTTCAATTGCCAAAAGTGCTTGTGGTGTGCTGGTGGTGGTGCTGCTGCTTGAGAGGGGTAGGAGGGGTTGAAAAGGGAGGGGGGGGGTGGGGTAGTGTATTGGGCTTGTGTAGGTGTGTGGTATGAGAGTTGTAACCAGCAGCCCGCATCGACGAGTTGTTTTACGCAACATTTACTGTGGACTCGTCGCTGTTGGCCAAGGCAGAAGACCTCCCCCAGAAGACCAGAAGACCAAAAACCAAAGCCCACAAATACAAAGTTGGACTTGAACGAGACTCAAGCGTCTATGTCTGTCTGTCTGTCAGTGTATCAGTGTGTGTGTGTGTGTGTGTGTGTGTGTGTGTTTTTTTCCGCTAATTGGAAAAGTTGCAAGTTGTGCGGGCAAAGTCTTAGAGTGGTAAATCCCCACCCCACCACCGCCATTCGCTCCACCATTCCCTGTTCCGTATTCATTTTAGTGAATGTCTTCATTCGAATGTGCCGAATGTCCTGAATGTCCTGAATGTCCTAAACGTCCATGCGGCTTTTATGGCATTTGAAATGCTTATTAGCAGCTGACACGGCGTCAAAGTTTATAAAGCATGAGATTTTACACTCGTAATTGCCCATTAGATCCCACGGATTGTGGTTACAGGCTCATCTAGGCTCTCTACAAATACATAAGGATATAAGTACGTTGCGTATCATATATCTCACTCACTCGCTCTCTCTTTCTCGCGCTCTTCGACTCTCTCTCTCTCTCTCTCTCTCTCTCTCTCCCCGTCTGTCTGTCTCTGTTTTGATGTGCCTAAGCTGTCTCTTCCTGCGCTTTATGCCATTGTAATTATAATAACCAAATGACTTATGTATATATTTTTAAGGCAAATGCCTTGCATCCGCTGCCTGCCGCTTGCTGCCTGCCGCATGCTGCCTGCTGCTTGGTGCTTGCTGCTTGCTGCTTGTTGTATGTCTGCCTGTCTGACTGTCTGATACTTTTGCCTATCACTAGGCCTCCTCTTCGTCCCCTTATTTGGTTATAGCTTGTACCGCCTTAGCTTGAACATATACAGTCTACTCCTAACCCTCCGTAAATGTCCTGCATTATTATCAATAAAAGCGCCTGCGCTGTGAGCAAAAAACAAAAGAGAGAGAGAGAGCAACACAGCGATAGAGAGAGAGAGAGAGAGAGAGAGAGATAGAGAGTGAACGAGAGAGTATAAAAATGAGAAATAAAATGCCATACGATGAAAAAGTAAAAACAACAAGAAGCACCTCTATAGCTTGTATATCCCTGGCAGCTGGCACTACGAGGACTACTGCCAAAACGGTGTTCAGTTCAGTTTAGTTAGTTAGTCTACTGCCTGAAATGGCCGCGTGCGGCAGACAAAAGCGCATGAAAAATTCATAAGGAAAAGCTCCGTTCTTATCATCATCATCAACTACTGTTACAGCTACTGCTACTGCTACTGCTACTTGTATTGCTACTGCTACTACTACAACTACTACTACCATATGGTCGTCAGAGTCCAAAGAGTCATCAGAGTCGTCAGAATCGAACGTCGGCTTTCAAATACCCAAAACAAAGAGCTGAAACCTAGTTTAACCAAAAAGGCCCCTTGGTTGTTACAAGGTGCGTGTCAATGTGTGTGTGTGTGTGTGTGTGTGCGTGTGTGTGTGCGTGTGTATATTTTTATTAAGTGTGTTTTACTCTGTGTGTGTGTGTGTGTGCTTTTGTGTGTGCGCTATTGTATATGGCTTGTATGAGTAGGAGTATGTATGAGTGGCTAACCGAATACTTGACGTTCATTTTGTGATTCTGTTTTTCCTTTTTTTTACTATATATCTATATATAAATATATATATATCAAAATGTATATATATATATATATACATATATATATATTTTTTTATGTTTAAAAAATACAACAAAATTCTGTCATCAAAATTGAATGGCGAATCAAAAAGTGCTTGACAAAACGAGCAAAGAGCAAAAAACCAACACTTACAACAACAGCAACAGCAACAGCAACAACAACAACAACTTACACCTACAACAACACCAAAACCACAACAACAGCAACAGCAAAAGCAACAACAATAAGTGGGACAATATTGCGAGTATGTGCGTGTGTTACTTGTGTCTATGTGTGTGTGTGTATGTGTGCTGTGAAAGGCAATACAAATATACCAGTGTTTTACGCTCGGCAAGCACAATATACATATAAATATATACACACACACATATATAAGACTGTGTGTGTGGTATAAGGTCTATTATATATTATATATATATATAGTATATATAGTATATATCCATCATATATATAAAAGGCATGAGAACACACACAAATCAAATGTTGATTATGCCAAATTATTCTTTATTCGATTGAGCTGGGCAAGTGAGCAACACAACATAATACACCATTATACACCATAATACACCCAATTCCAATCCAATTCCAATCCCTAACCAATCCTTATTCAATCTCTATACATTAGCTGGTGTTGCTTATGGCTTATATATATAAATATATATCCTAGGTCTAGTTGAATTGCCTGAAGTATTTTTGAATTGTAAAACAGAAATTAATTTTGTATGATGTTTCGCGCCTTGGGCTTAACTTTAATTACGACAACTTTTTACATTGCATACTTTATGGGGTTGGGTAGAGGGGTATCATAGAAATAAAAGAAAAACTTTCTCACTAGCTAACAGCTAACAGCAAACTTATCTCAGGTATTAAATTATGACTAAAACTTGTTTATAAAAATATTGCTGACAAAACTTTTTGAACATCAATTGAGAGTTAATTTTTCATAATAAAAACTTTTTTTTGTTTCTCTTTTCGTTTTTTTCTTTTTTTTTGTACATTAAGCTCGTAGGTCATGGTGTGCGTGTGTTTGTGTTTGTGTGTGTGTCTGTGTGTGTGTGTGGAGTAGTATGTGGTTGTGTTTGTACACTGTTAGTTGTCCATAATAATACCGCAATGTTTTCCATGTGTAAATTAAATGAAATTTCAGTAATTTATTCAAATGAAATTAATTGAATTCAGCCAAAAATTGCATACATTCGCGTGTAGCAGAGAGAAAATAAATAATAATAAAAAAAAAAATATTAAAATAAAAATTAAACTCACACACAGACACTCACACGCACACTCATACTCACACTCAGACTCAAACATGACTATATGACATTTTTCATAATTGAGTTGTAAAATTGAAAAAGCATTTCAAAAGATAACAAATTAAATTACCCACAATACGAGTACAGCAACAACAACAATAAGAAAAACAATAAAAAGAAAATCAAAAATACCTAAATTGAAAAATGCATTTTATATACAGTATATGAAAAGCAGAAATTCAATTGAAATATAATTCTATAAAATATTTTAATATAAAAAATTAAATTGCAATTTTTATGAAATTTTCTATATAAAATATATATATTTATTTAAATTTATCAGGCATATATTATATATATATATATATATATATATATATATATATATATATATATATATATATATATATATATATATATATATATATATATATATATGTCTTGGTAAGATGAAAAATCATTTGAAATTGACATAAAATAAAGAAAAAAACATTTTCTTTGGAAAAAGAAAAGTTTTTTACTGCAAAAGAATTGTACTTAAATTTCTCAAATAACTAAACGAAATATCAGAGAAAAAGTTTTTACAGTTCCCGCATCAAAGTGCAATTCAAGTGGAATTCACTTTCAAATGAAATTCACAAATTCTTTTAATTTCGTATAACATACGAATTTATTTTTTGTGCCTTTGTAAAATAAGTCGCATAAATTGGAAAATATAGTTAATATATATATGTATATATGAGAAATGAAATATTGAAGCACTTTACTAAAAAAAAAAAAAATTTAATTGGTAAATGCAAATGAATTTGGGTAGAAATTAGCGATCGAAGCACTTAATTTAATGTGCACCGCAAAAGTATGCTATGAAAAGTGGATTTAACAAAGGAAACAGTTTTCCCTATGAATGAGTGAGTGAGTGAGTATTATTACCCATGCCGCATGCTTGTCCAATGTATACTACACAGTTGCGCCCCCAACCAAAGTGTGTCAGACGTAATGCGGTAAAATTAGGCAAAAAGTCGCATGCGGCGGTTATGTAAAAGCCCATTAAACCCTTGGCTATAGGGCGTGGCATAGTTTATGGCTTTTTAATCATTTAACAACGCTTTGGTTTGCAGTCAACATGCAAATTGGCTGGCGAGGAGCAAGCGTACCGACCCAGACCCAAAACCCAGGAACACAATAAAAATTGCCTATAAATGGCCGGAAAAGTAGCAGCAGGAGGTGAAGTAGGATGTGGAGATGAAGGCAGAGGTAAAGCTGGAGATGAAGGCAGAGGTAAAGCTGGAGATGAATGTTGTGTTGGTAATGCTGGTGGTGGTATGCCAGTGGGTGTAACTAAAGCCATTGGCATGGATATACGCACAAGGACAAAAGCAACAGCAAAAGCAACAGCAACAGCAACAGCAACAGCAACAGCAACAGCAAAAGCAAGGACAACAGCAGCAACCGGAACGTCAGCCAAACAGAAAAACAACAAAGCCAAACTTCCGCATAGGATGCGACAAAACGGAAGTTATTTTGGTCGTTTAAACGTACGGATCTATATCATCTATTTGTGCTGTTATCTGGTACTGATAATGGCAGCAGCTGGCAGCAACAATGTGGTAAATGGACTTAAATGCTACTGCAATCCAAAGGAATGCGATGTAATACGCGAACTCGATTGCCCCGGCAAGGGCCTAATGATATGGGATCCATGCCAGTAAGTTAACATTATGCTCCAATAATATATATATATATAAATTTAAGTATATAGTAGATATACTCATAAATATATAACTACTCGTATCATAAATTTTATGTGAATCTATTTTCATTCATATTCACATTCACATTCACATTCACATTCTATTCATGTGCAGATGCTGTCGCATTTGTGCTAAAACGTTGGGCGAATCATGCGGCGGACCCGGCGGCTTTTCCGGTCAATGTGAACCGCCTCTGCAGTGTGTTACCAAACTGCCCATTAGCAGTGGTTTGGGCGTATGTATGGGTAAGCTTACACAACCATTACGGGCGTGTCCTTTCATAATATCCCTATATATATATATATATATATATATGCCTACATATATTGGGTAAATCTTTTCATGCAATTTGCACACAAATTTTCAATTGAATTTTGATTTTTAAATTTTTTTTCCTTTTTACCTCCTTTAAATCGATAAAATTTAAATCAACTTTTAAACAGTCTACTTAGTTTTACTCAAATTCAAGAATATATAGTGATAGAGATATATATATGTTTAACATTAACTTTAGATTATATATAACAATATATTGGTTATATCATAGTCAGGCTTAAGTGTCTCCAAAGACATTTCTTATATCTGTGTGTGCACAGCGTAAGGATATTAGATTGCTCGGATTCTGGAGTTGCTTATTCGAGCAGTATTAAGTTTAGTATAAGTATCAAGTATTATTATTATTAACAGTTTGAAGTACTTTTAGCGTGAACAGTACATTCCTTGGTAAACTTATTAGCCAATTGAATTCGCTTGAAAAAACTTACCATAAATGTTACTGCCAAGAAAGCAGCTCAAAAACTGACAGCCATTGCGATTATTATACTACTTTAAGCTGAATACGAATATATATATATATATATATAAAAGGCTTTAGCTGTATTTTAACTGCATATATACATATCTTTAAATATATATATATATACATATATCGGTTTGCATTATATAATTTATATGCCTCGGAGGCACAGTATTAATTATAAAAGGCGTACGCTTGAGCTATTTTAAAAATTATATAGTATGAAGGAATATGTATATATATATATAGTCCTGATAACATATATATTCTTTATAATCATATAAGTTTTCGGTGAAATATAGGTTTGTTAAATTAGAATTATCAACCGGTTCGACTCCAGCGACAAATGTTGGTTATGTTTGTCTTATATTTGAGAGGAAAGTGAATATAAACGGAATTAACAAATATTTTTATTTTATAAATGTTTTCAAGTGAAAGGTAACTGATGAGAATGCTTGGCAGCATTTCAAATAGCTATATGACTTGCCTACTTAAAATTTTTCACATAAAAATTATATTCTTTATATATAATATAAACATTATATGCACTCAGCTCTCTTTATACCTGGCTAAGTGCGCCCTGAACAATGGCCAATAGCGATACAATTCAGTCAACAAGCATGTTTGGGATAATCCATAATTACTTTTCGAGAATATTTCACTTCCGTTGCGCCTTTTATATAGACTCAGTCCAGAGCCAAGAGAAAACAAAGGAAAAAAAATGAAAAAATTATCAATATTAAATCGTATAAATTAAGGCAATGTTATGGTTAAATTAAATATATTATATATATGTATATATATATATATATATACTCATATATATATATATATATATATATTTAGTTTACTTTAATTTTCTTAATGTACTTTTCATTTGTATATTAAATATTGATGAATAGATTTATGCGGGTTTTATTGCACGTCAACGTTCAAATAAATTATTTCAATTTTCAATTAGTATACTCTATATACATACAAATTGCCTAGAAGGTATATATAAATATATATTTTTTAAATTTGTCATAAATATTAACAATTATTATTTTGTGTTCTTAAATAAAAATTTATTTATTTTCTTAACGACTAACTCAAGAGGCTCTTAATTAAGATATTAAATATTTAATTAGCAATAAGATTCCTACTTTGCTTTTGATTACAAGGTATCTTACAGTCAGTTTAGAGCTTTTTAATATAAGTTTCTTTTTTTTCAATATATATTGGCTTATATTTTTTGTTATTTATTTTTATTTTTCTCTTTTTTTTATCATTAGCATTTTTATAAAATATATAATTAGTGTTGTTGCTGCTGTTGTTTTGTTGCTATTATTGTTGTTTGTGTTTGACAGATTTGCAACACCTGACGGCTCTGACATTCAACCAGCTTAGCAATTGCACAGAAAGTGAAGCTATAGTATTGGAGCCGGGCTGTGAGATAACCAATAAACGCTGCCAATGTTGGCCCACAATGCGCACCTGTCTCAGTCAGCTGTTTAGCGATGGAGGTTCCCCAAGCGATTCACGTTGGCATTTTAAAAATCTCGAGGTAAATTCTATCTATCCTTATATCCATACTATATATATATATATATATAATATATTATGGATATATATAGAGAGCTATAAATATATACTGATTAATATTTAATATTGTTTGCTTTAGGACTGCCAATTGAACTTGCAAAATTTAATGAAACTCGAATTGGAATTCGATGAAGACTATAAAATCTCACCGAGCAAATTTTCATATAAAAAGTTGCGCAGAAAGCGAAAATCTCTTAGAAAACGCATGTGAGTTGGGTGTGTGTTCATTTTGTGTTTATAAACATTTATATATATATATATACTATATATATAAATGCTTCAATTTTATATACAGTATATATCGGTTATAAGAGACACAGCTTATGTGCAAATATTGCTTAAATGCAAAATGATGTTATTTTAAAACATCATAAAACTATTTAGTACTAAATTTAGCCTCATAAATGAAAAAAAAATTGATTATAAAAAAATATTGTGTATATACGAATAAAAAATCGTTGATTTGATAAAATATAAATTTAAGTAATCTTCTGAACCTATAATAATCATTTAAATACAACGTGTTTGCATATAACTCATGATTGCTTAAAAGGAAATATCGAATGTATGCAAAAAAATGTTCTGCATTGTAGGTTTTGCATATAACCGGTATATACTGTACATTGTATGCTTATATATTAAATATTTATGAAATTCTTTTCTCTTTTATTTGTCATATTATATGTTTATATTAAAGCATCATCTTGGAACATGGTGGCAATTCGCAGGCCATATAAACGTCCCTCTTTCTCAAATCTAAAATTCTTGTACAGATAGAACTGCTTACGTCTATGAAATGTGGCTATTATAAATATGATAATAATAAACAGCGTATAAATATACAAAAAAAAAGATATATATATATATATATATATATATATTAACATACTTACATATATATGTATATGTATACATAATTCATACGTATATATACAAACACACAACCATACATACAAACGTATCATAAAAAATACAAAAAATATAAAATAAACTATTGTATGTATGGTAAAGTCATTTGTTACTTAATTGTTTTAAAATTAAAAAAAAAAAACAAACAAAATATAAGAAAAACAAAAAGAAAGAATACAATATTAATATTAAAATGTGTGCGCATGAATAATTGTATTATATATATTGCGAAATTTTTTTTTTCCTAAACTAAAGACAAATGAAATACCTAAACAATAACTTTAATAACATTTGCGAATGTTGTTGCTTTCAAAATAATGCGATTATGAAAAAGCATCGAAATATATACATATAATATATAAATGGCCCGGAAAATTGTGTAATTTATTTTTGGGATGCATTTGCATAATAAATATTATAAATACTTTATTTATTTATTGATAACAATTCAAAACAATATTTTAAATTACGCGCCGCACATGCTTATATATGCTAGAAGGCTCGTTGATATGTAACCCGTTTGTAGCTATCAGATAGAGCTGCTTGCTATAAAATGTTTGTATTTATAGATTGAATTCAAATTTGATGCATACTTTTAAGCTGTGCGTTTCAAAGCATTAAAGGAGATTGGCGCCAAAATGTAATTTGATTTCATTTCTAATAGCGAATATCGTAAGTGTTCAGTGAATTATTTATATATATATATATATATATGTATATATACACTAATGTATACATATATATATGCGTAAAAAGTCTATCAATAGTAACTCAATCACTTGACTTTGATTTCTGGCACCTTAAAATAACAATAAAATAAGTAATACTTCTGATCGAAGTCGGCAGTCAAGTGGGGGTCAGTTCTTGAAAAGATCAAAGATATTCTTTGGCGCTTAAGTGTTTTAAAGTGGCGCGCAGTTTGAGAAGAGTTGAAATGGAGTTTTGTTTATTGAGTTGTTATACTTACGTATATTTCATACATTTTTTTGTGTTTATATATATATATATATATATATATATATTTATTATATTTTTGACTGTTTATGTGCTTGAATGCGTTATAAATGATGTTGCGCACCTTAGTGGAGCACACAAAAGCAATTAGACGCCGTCGTCTGACAAGCTGAATGAAATAGTTGAGCTTGAGGTCGATATAAAGATGAAGGATTGAAGATTGAAGATTGAGGATTGAGGATTGAGAATTGAGGAATGCCAAGCACCTAACGTTTATCGACTGAACACATCGGACAGCTCGATGTCGACTACGATGTAGATGTCTAACTGCCAATGAGCAGCTAGCAACACTACTACTACTTCCACTACAACTACTACTACTAAAAGTAGGAGGACGTTTGCTATATGCCCAAAGCGGCGGGGTTGGGGTAGAGAGAGTAGCCCGACTACAGGGGCTACTGTGGCGAGCGCCGCACAATGAACGATCTCAAGTGGGGATGGCAATACAAAAAGGTGTTAAAAAATTCTACATTTTATGCTCCTATTATGATTTGATGGACGTTTACGATACGAAGAAAAATTGTTTTTATACCTTTTTTTTTGTGTTGTTGTGTTTTTTTTTTTTTTTTTTTATAGATATTTGTATTCTTTTTGAATTTTTTATACAATTTGTTATTTTCCTCATTTTTGTTTTTTTTTTTTTTGTATCTTATTTTTATCTCCTCCCTCACGCCCATTGTTTTTTTTCTTTCTAGTTGTTTGACAAGCGATGCGTACAAATCAAAGCAAGCAACAAACTGGACAACAGATCGGCTCATATCGGAATGGGACTTGTATCGCTTTGAATCTTTTGGTTCGGCTTTGAGTACTGAGATTCGAGACTTGTGACTTGAGATTTTTAGAGTCGAGAGCTGAGAGCTGTGAGCTGTGAGCTTGTTGCTTGGTTTGTTTGATTAATAGCCCCACAATTGATATGTTAAGTGGTAAATTACGCCATTGGCACGCAAATGTGTCGGTGTCTCGATATTTTTTTTATTTTGGTATCCATACATTAGATACAAACAACTAACAACAAACAACAAACAACAAACGGCAAATTGTTGTTTGTTTAAGGCGCCGCAAAACGATCTTGATCTTATCCTATTGTCTTAGTGTCCAAGGCGTAGCTATGAGTGCACAAAGTGATTTAATTTTCAATTGATAGAGAGAAAGTTGAATCAAACAGAATTTTTGAAATAATTATTCAATTATATCAAAAGCGAGGGAGGTATCTTATATAAGTGTTTTGAGTTTGTGTTTGGGTTGGGGCTTGGGTTTTTCATTCCTGTGAAAAACTACACATGTCATAAAGTTCGTTGGCTGCTGCTTAAATTAAAGGCCATTAGTCTACTTTTAACACGCTTTTTGGACACAACAAACAACTCGTTTGTGTTTTATGGACTCATTTAAATTATTAAATAAAACAAAGAAATCAAAAAAAGCAACAATTATAATACAGTAACGTTAAGCACGACTAACAGATACTCATTATTCCTTTAATTATAAATTATATTTGACAGCAAAGTCTTCAAATATATATATATATATATTACTTTTCTACGGAGAAATATGTATAACTTTAAATCAATTTATATATGCTCATAATATATATAAATAATGCACCCGTTAAACTTTTATGCATATAGAGTATCTAAGAGAAAGACAGAGAGAGAGGGAGAGAGAGAGAGATAGCACAAGAGTGAGATGGTGGAAAAGGCGTACAGAAATCCATTAAAACCTTGTGCATATTATATATACAATAGAGAATGCCATTAAATTTTTGCCACGCCATAAAAATCGAGGAAAAAAAAGACAAAAAAAAGAGAAAAAAATAAATAAATATATAAAAAAATAAACAGAAACTCAATCATCAAAGTGTTATAAAAATCATTTAAAAGTCGCGATCGCCATAGAGTTTTATGGCCCAAACTTTTGTATAGTCAGAGGCCTCGACTCAATGCTCAACTAAAATGATTTAATTTCGAAACGTGTCGTGCACATTTTATGATCAATTTTGTTATAAATATACGTTAATACGTATATACGAATATTAAGTGACATGTGGCGTCGTTTATTTAAATTTTCTATTTATTCTTTTCATCATCATCATCATCATCATCATATATATATATATATACCTATACTTATACCTATCCATATACATATATATCTATTTTAAGCCATGATTTGGCAAATAAACAGATGCCATTTCAAATTACTACCAATAGATTAAATTTTACTGCCAAAAGGTATTTGATTTGTTTTAAAGGATTTATTTCTTTTATATTATTATCATTCATATCTTAACTGATCAATTCTTTAATGTTTTGCAGCAGTTTAAATTATCTTTTAAATATCATTCGAATATTTAGTATAAGGCTAATCAATCCATTTTAAATTATGAAATTGCATATTGAAAGTAGTTTAAATTAAATTGATCGAACATATCTAAGATATTTGGATTTATCATCTGGGCAAAGAACATCAAGGATAATAATAACTTGTATTATAATTGTACATTAATTACTTAATTATCACATTTTATGTCTTATACCATTGCCATACTTATTTTAATATAGTTTGCCACATTTTCCTCAAGCATCTGCATAATGATCATTATTTGCTCTAACTTCCATGCAAGAAAAATGCATCTATTGGCATATTTTATTTCTTTAATATATCAGATTATATTCCATTCGAAATAAAATAAAAATAAAGTCTTCAACTATTTTGTAGCAAAGTAAGTTTTTGTTTTTCCTTTAATATTTAATCTTTAAAAAATTTATTAACTTTTAATAACAATTTAATTATTATTTATTATTTAAAATGGAAGCAAAAAACAATTCTGTAAATCTTATTTTATTTTTAATTTATTTTTTTAAATTTAAATGAAGAGCCTTTATTACTTTATCTATGTATTATAGTAAATTTATTTTCATTTTTCATTTATTATTAATTTAATTTAATTACAATTTTGAGCAATAAAATTCATCTTTTGCCTTATTGCAGTAAAAAGAAGAGATTCCTTCAAAAAAAACCAACTCTTTGCATTACATTGTCTATATTCAGATTATTTGTATTAGCTATGGGAACTTACAGGACATTTTTATAAAAAGAAATTATCAATTTAAATATATATAATATAGAATATATAAAATTCTTTTAAATTTGCAGAAAATAAATATATATAAAGTACTGAAAATATTATGATTATTTAAGAATATTAACTGCAACTTAAACATATTTTATTACAACATTTTTATTTTGAAATTCATAGAAAACTTATACAGAATCAAGAGAAATGAATCTGTATAATATTACTTATATATAATTTGATCAAATCATATATATCATATCATATATATAGCTAATGCATACAAATGCTTTAATTGGTGAGTGTTAAACTGTTGAGGAATGTTGAGGAAATAGCTGAAATTCAATTCAATAAAGTTTATGAAATATAATTATATTATACATATTATTCAAATATATAACAATATAATTGAAGAATGTAAACGATCTAATGAATTTATAAAGAATTTTCTAACCCAAAGGAAATGAGTTAAGTTTATTCATTTAAATCAACTAAATTCACATATAAGTCAAGAGTATTTATAAAGAGTTAAATGTAGATATGTGATTGAATAGATGGAGTTGCACTCAATTCGAATTTAGTAATCGTATAATGGAATTCATATAGAGCAGAACCCATAAATAAACTGTGGCAAATTCTCTAAGCAACTTGTTGAAGTGTCATAAATAAAGCGCAAAAGCAACCACTGCACTGGCCCCTGGGCAACAGCAACACAAAGAGGGTTCAAGTGGTTGTCATTTAATAAACAACATATATATATATATATAACTCAAGATGTGTGTGTGTGTGTGTGTGTTGAGCTGGTGTGTATGTGTGTGTGTAGAGCTGGTGTGTGCCTGCCGATTGCTGTTATATGATTTCATATATCATCGACATGCGCTGGACGACGAACTTTAAAAGAAGCTCACAAACTGCAAAAAAAAAAGACTGCAATCTTCTGCTTACCAGCTCACCTCTCATTTCCTCCAACTGACTCTTGTATTTTTGTCTCTTTTCTACTCACACTACATATGTATGTATGTATGTATGTGTGTATGTATGTATATATGTATTTATGTATATGCCTCTGGATTGAACAACTTGTTGAGCATTGCGCAGGCGTGCAGCATTTAGTTCAGGCTGTCCGCGTGCGCCTCTTGTTGTATTTTTGATAACATTTTACTGTCCGCTTTATAAATTATTGGCGTTTGGTTGGTTCCGTTCCGTTCCGTTCCATAGATGCGGGGCCTTGGCAGTTGGTGGCGTTGAAGGTGCTGCACCAAAAAGTATCCTTTTATGTTCACATTTTGTTTTTTTAAATTTTTTTTTATTTTTTATATTTTATTTTTATTTTATTTATTTTTTTTTTTATTGGTATGCAGTTTCTTTCCAAATTTGTATTTGTGTAGCGCGAATAAATACTAAGCCTTGATTCTCTTTATTTCAGTTGTATTGAGGTCCATTGGAGCCTGCTGATGTCTGTGGAGGGTTGTGGAGGTTTGTTGCTGCCTCTTGCTGCTCTGTTCAGTGCGCGTGTTTTTACCTTTTAGGGCTTGTCGCCCAAGCCACACAATTGTATGTTGTACAGCTTTGTTTTAGTATATATATATATATATATGTAAGTGTGTGTGTGTGTGTGTGTGTGAGTGTGTGTTGTTGCGTGTAGTGTGAAAGTTGCTTTAAATATCGTACATGGAGCGGCGATGCTGCCACCAAATCAAACCATTTATGTCCGATCCTCAAGATCGCAGCTCACACGACACAATACGGCACGACACATTCATCATCGTCAAGTGGCAGGCAACCAGGTAGTGGCAACAGCAGCAGCATCAGCAGCATCAGCAGCAAAAGCAGCAACAGCAGTAGCAGCTTTAAGGTAGACATACAGGCAGTCCAGTGTATATAGTATATGGTATATGGCATATAGAAAAAGGAGTACAAATTTAGAGTGCACTCTGCACCTGTCTGAACTTAAGAGCTGTCCTTCAATTATATAGCACACCCGCTGTGTTATACAGCAACTGCCAACTGTCATCTAACTGGAACCCCCCTTTTCTATATATATATATAATATACACTGTTAGAATTTTTGCTATAATAATCAGCCATTATAAAATGGATTTTCTTATATCTCTGGCATTTCAGTCATGCCTTAATACTCATATGACATTGTATTGAATCGGTTTCATATATATATATATATATATATATATATATATATATACTTATATATATAACTGCACGACTTTATGGGGACACAAGGCGCATGATCAATCGAAATGATATAATTATATCCCAGAGAATCGCTGGGCTCTGTGTAAATTGATATCAACAAATTACGCGAAAATATTTCAAAAATATTAACGAATGTGAATGATATAATGATGAGATGACGATTGTGTCATACACTTAGCGAAAATTTATATATATATATTATAAAATACATAGAATTTCTCTTGAGTTTCTTTTAGAGAGCAAATATACAGAGGAATTTTAATGTATATAAATATATATCATTTATTATATAAAAATTATTTATAAAGGACACTAAATTATTAGAGATTGATATCCTTAGTATTATGCTTGTGTTTGTGAAATTTCTTTCAGTGCATTGGCCCCCCTAATTATGCCCAATTTAAAAAGGGTTAATTAAGGCACAAAACGCAGCACACGAAATGTCCCCATCCGGGGCGTTATTAATATGCGACATTTCTGGTATCTTTTTGCCCCATTGCTTGAGCCAGACATCCCAGACAGACAGTCTCAGACAGACAGACAGACAGACAGACAGACAGACAGACCTGCAGACAGAGAGACAGAAAGACAGAGAGTCCTTCTGTGAGATCAATGCTATAAAATACTTATATACAATAATTATATACAGCATTTGTCATAACACCAGATATGGACACAATCGTTGGCTCTTAGCTGTTGCTTCGGGCGCGAATGCCCAACAGAGGCTGGCCCAGAGCAGCCCAAGCCAGGCCCAAACTATGCGACAAATGTACGCAAAAAAAGAAAAGAAACAAAAAAAAAAATAATAATAATAAAATGAAATAAAATAAAATGAAATAAAAAAATATAAATATATATAAATAAAAACAAATAACAGCAAAGAAAATTGTAAATATCATCATCGTCGTCAGAGCAGAGCAGAGGAGAGTAGAGTGTGTTAGCAGGGGGCTTGAGGGGTAACAGGGTATAGGATGCCTACGAGCTAAAATGATGAGCATTTTATAAATAAAACAAAATCATAAATGATGCGCCTGCCATTGGATTGTGCACTCAACAACAGAGACAACAGAGAGAGAGAGAGACAGAGACAGAGGGAGACAGGAAGAGCAAGCGCGAGAGAGAAAAATAGAGGGACAGACAAGATGTTTAAGTCCAAGTGTCAGTTCGTTGGTCACAACGGGCTTTCCGGGTACTATAATAATTACAGGCAGTAACATTGGACCCCGAGACGCGATACCGAACGAACATTGGATCTTGGCCAGACATGGACCCATGGGTAGACATATCGCGCCGGAATTCGGAGCATTGTGTCATATTTAATACAGAAATTTTAATTAAACATAATTTGTAAGAAGTGCACGTCTGTTTTCAGCACAGGCCTTAAAGATGGCCCCCCTTCCCCTACCAGGTATGTATTCAAGCAAGTATTCATTGTATTCGTGTATACATTCGTTCGATTATTTGAGTATTCCCCAGTTGTTGTTTTTTTTTTTGCAAGTCTGATTGGTCGTTGCGATTGCCTTGCCTTATGCTGGAATAGAGTAATTTATAGCATTTTATGGTCTAGGCTCTGATTCTAGCATTCTTCAAGAATGCCTTTGATCATATCGCAGTCCATCAATTGAGCGATAACATTGCCCAGTTGGACAAATGGGGCACTCAAAGGTTAACCATACCTGAATATCTAACTAGTTTTAGTTCTTAACTACATTTAGTAGCAGCTCATGGAATGTCAGCAGCTTCTTGGTAGAAGAACATAAACACATATCCTTATTGTCCTTCTTAAACTGTATAGAAAACCGCAAGTAACTATAGTTTATCATAATTATTTTATATACAATATCTTTTAAGTATGCTTTCAACTAAAATTGTAAAAATTAAGTTTGAAACTTAATTAATTTATACTAAATTTCCCTATCCACCAAATAGTATCATTGAAAGGGGATCTTATGTGTAGAATAAACGTTGTATGCTCAAAAGAGCAACACCTTAGCATATAACATATTGCAATTGAGGAAATAAAATAAAATAAAAAAATAAAATATATAAAAATAAAATAAATAAAAATAAAATAAAAAATAATAATTACAAAAATAATATATAAACTTAATATAAGAATATTATTATATAATAAAATAAATTTCACTAACTGGAAATAAAATTATGATTGTAATATAAATTTTATTTGCTACATTTTAAAATAATGAAAAATAAAAATATAATAAAATAGTAAATTAAAATAATATTGACATAAATTAGAACAATGTTATAATGATAATTAAATTATAATAAAAAAAAATAATGTATCATAAAATTGTTAATTTAAACTAAAAATAATTTCAGAAATTTACATAAATTTAATCATCACAAAATTAAATAAAATAAATAGAATGAATATAAATGTAATTTTTGTGATAGTAGAAATAAAATTAAATAAAAATAAATTAAATGCATTTAAAATAAAATATTTAAAAAATAAATTAAAATATATCAATCTCAAAGTAAGAGTATAATAAATATATTATATAATTAATTATTAATATAAATTAGAAATAAAATTTTAAAATTCGAGCCGAAAGTCCCAGCAGCCAGTGCTCGTTTAATTATTAAGCTTAGTATTTAATACTAAATCTAATATTATAAATAAATAAATAATAAATTTTAAAATTAATATAAATTTGTTTATTGCAATTGTGCAATTAAAATAAATAATATTAAATTGAATATTATAAATATAAAAATAATATTTTCTTTTCAATAAAATAATTTATTAATATATTAGAAATAATATTTTGAGTTATAAAATATAAAATTAACGTAAAGTGATTTAACGTACGTTTTATTTTGTTTAAAAAATCTATTAAATTTCTTTATATATTGCATTTATCATATATTCTTAAATAGTTATTTAAAATAGTATCCATTGGCATATACTTGTCTACTATTAATATTGTTTTTAGTTATTTTAAGTCGACTTGAGATCAAGCATAAAATGATTCCTTTATAGTGATTTTTCAAATGATTTAACTAGTTCAGATTGTTGACCCAACGTGTTATCCCTCAATTGGGCTGGCCGAGTTGTGGTCGAGCTGGAGGTTACTCGAGAAGCTACGCTGGCTGCCTACCAAGTTGAACTCAGTTCGGTTGGTCCACCGCCGGAGGCTGCATTACATTTGCAAGAAAGAAGACAACAATGGGCATTTGGCATTGGCAACTGCAGCGGCGTTGGGCGTTTTTATTTTTACAGATATTGTTTACTATTTTTTTTTCTTTTTGTTTTATTTTTGTTTTTTTTTGAAGCCTCGGCCAGTTTCAGTGTTAGATACAGCTACAGCTACAGCAATAGCAACAGCTTTAGATTCAGCTTCAGTTCCAGGTTTAGTGGCAGCTTCAGTTTTGGCTTCAGTTTTGGTTGCACGTCCAGGCTGTGCCCTCTCATTGTTGTGCGGCTGCTCCAATCATCATTTTGTAGATATTCGCTTGGTGATATATTTTGGGTGAGCGCTTCCGGCAAATCGGTGCAGTGAAAGGTCAACTTGCGGCCTGGAGAAGAAGCAATACTGTTGCCTGCTTCTGCCAGGGAGCTTTTGAGATTCGTGTGGAGCATCGAAATAAACAAATCAAAGTGAGCAAATGTTTTGTTGTGCCACTGCCCTTTCCCCACTCCACTTATACACTCCATCACTATCACTATCCTTACATTCCCTTCTACCAACCCATACCATCCAATACTATCTACCCTATCCAATGCTATCCTATACAATCCATTGACTACACCTCATCCCACCTTAACTCACTTCACCTCACCGCTATCAATCGCAACTCCTTCGCGAGCTTCTCTTTGGCATTGAATTGTTGTTATTGTTGTTTTTGTTTGTGTTTTTTTTTTCTTCTTCTTTATATTTTGCGGTGGTATGTGCTCAATTTTCTATAACATATTTGATCGCTGCGATCTTTGCGATCGCCTGACTTTCCATTTTCCAGCTTTTACAGCTTCTCGTGTGTGTGAGAAAAACTTATCGAAACGTAGCTATCAATGCCGCAAACGGACCAACCGCTGGAGTTGCAGTTCAAATTAAGCGCAGGTGACCAAAAGGCCAACAAGCTGACAAACCTTGGAATTTTTACCTCACGATCGCAGTGAAAATGGTCACGGGTTCCTTTCATTGCAATAGTGCCATATGACAGCAGTCCATAGATACGATAAAGCAGCAGCTTGACATGTCCTATCCAGATCATTAATTGACGATCTACGACTACAAAAGAATACGACTAATAGGAGAATCCCTCTAAAATTTCTCAGTATCTAACTGTTGAAATGAGGATCGTATTATAATATCAAAGAATCTACACTTTCTTCTGCAAATATGTATGTTTATAATCTGTATTATATTTATACTAAAAGTTAGTTTTATATAGTAGTAATAAGTAGGGCTAACACATTGATACTCCCTAGACTGCATAGTGAGAGGATGATCACTAAGGAGAAGCTGTACGAAACTTCTGAGCTAACGGAAGAATGCAAATAGTTGTGATTATAGGGAAGATCGGAAAAAGACTTAAAACTTAATAGGGCTTGAAACTAGTTCCAGCTATATAACTAAGTGAGATCTTTAGTTCTTTAATGAATCGTATGCAATAAATCCATAATCTTGCCAAAAAAAAAGAAAAAAATAAAACTCATTGCGTCTTCGACTCCCACACTATGCAATTACTCAGAGCCACACACCCACACACGCACACACAAATACACAGACATACAAATAAATAGTCTATAAGATTCAAACAATGAATACAAGTGGTGCTATACTACGGGTGGTGCGGGTGGTTGTGGTTGCGGTTGCTGTTTGCAATTGCCAGTTACCAGTTGCCAGTTGCCAGTTGCCGGATCGATGCTGCCTTCTGCTTTGATGATAGTCAGCCTTGGTTTGGTTTGCTTTTGGATACGTTTGGTTTGGTTTGATTTTGAATGCCCTAAGGGGGCGTTGCGATTGAACTTGTTCCACATTTTGATTGTAATGCCGTTACGAACATTTTTGGGGAATGGGAAATGGGCGATGAGAAATGTAGTGAGAGGGCAAGACAAATATGATTTTCAATTTTCTATGATCGCTTTCACAAGATTTGCATAGAGAGCTATATAACTGACCAGCTAAACCATTGAACCATTGAACACTTCAGCACAAACAGCATGAACAGCTGTAGTCAAAGTTCAATTGGAGTTCAACCTGGATGAACTGCTACTCAAGCATAGTAGTATTACTACTACTACTACTACTACTACTACTAGTAGTAGTTATAGTAGTAGTATTGTATTTGTAGTAGTATGGTAGTTTGTGAGTTTTGATGGCCCATTAAAGCGTCAAATGGAAACCACCGCTGCGATTACTCCAGTTGAAAACTGCAGCGCTACAAATCAAAATATTTATAGCCCAGTTCCAAGGCAGAGAAAGAGAGAGAAGAGAAGAACCCATGAATATCGAAAGAACCGAAGCAGCTGAAGAGCTAATGAGTCTTCCACTTTAGTAGTACTGGTAGTAGTGGTATTGGTAAAAAGAGTGGTTGTTGTGGAGTAGTTTTAGTTGCAAAGCGTGGTGCTCGACATACCACCCAGGTTGACTGTAAACTGTCTGTATGCACCGCATAAATAGCCACAAAGTGTGTCGTAAATGTCGTCGCGATCATATAATGAATTTTTTTTTAAAGAGAAAGAGCAAAACAACCCCATTGAGAGTGAAAGATAGAGAGAGAGAGAGCTTAAAGTGGGAACAACAAGTAGTAAGTAGGAATGTATAGTATGGAATATAAGAAAAATCATCTAGTTTATCAAGCTGGAATATAATTTTGGACTGAGACAAGGATACACAGACTGACGGGCAGATATACACTCAGAGAGTGAAAGAGAGAGACAGAGTATGTTGCTAAAACAAGTGTAAGCAAGTTTAGAAAGACTCCACCATAATTGTGGATCCATTTAAACCATTCGTAAACCCATTACCATACCCATTCTTAATACCAAACCCATTTCCATTCCCATACATATACCTATACCTATACCCATACCCATAACCATAGTTAAACCCGTATCCATATCCATGTCTATACCCATACCTATAGCCATACCCATACCCATTCCAATTCCAATTCCTTGAGTCAACTTTAGAGTTTATGTATTTGGGCATTTGCGAAATGCGTTCGCATGCACATTTGAATCAATCGTTCAGTTCTGTTCAGTTCAGTTGAGGGTATTGAGATTGAAATTGGAATTGCGAATTCGATTTTTATGATTTTCAGGACCGGTTGAGGAGCGACTACGAGATCAGCAGAGTAGACCACCAGCCATGGAACTGCACTGATATAATTTCCCCCCAGTGACATTTAGCATCGCTAATTCATGCTAAATCACCAGAAGATTATGTTCATAACACACACATTACGATTACACGTTTATTATAATTTAGGAGTTTAAGTCCATTGAGACCTGTTATTTAGCCACATCTTTGCCTTGGGAAAGCGTGTGACAAACTCTACACACAGCGACTCCTACTGAGAGAAAGACTTAGTATATATTTCGTATATAGATTAGCGACCTAAAAAGAAGCCAAGGGAAAGTTGCACTTAGCTGGACTATAACTATTAACTATTGATTTCACAGTGTAAAGATAAGCTGCTCAAATGAGAATTGACACTCAGATAGTAGTTAATAATACATTGCATTTTTTAGTATGGCAAAGTATAAGATTTTAAACCATTTAGGGAAAAGTCTATAATATAAAGGCTATACAATTATTTAATTTCGAGAAATCAACATCAAAAATAAAGAATCAAAAAATAGAACATTAATGTTATTTAAATCTGAAATTTTATTTATTTTATTTATATTTTATATTATATATTTTCTTTTAATTTTTTTCCAAATTTTATTTATTTTAATTTAATTTAGTTTTCAAATGTTATTTATTTTATTTATTTTAAAATTAATTAATTTAATTAGTTTATTTATTTTTTTAATTTTAAATATTTTATTTAATTTTGGAATTTTATTTGTTTTTGAAATTTTATTTATTATTGGAATTTTATTTCTTTTTGAAACTTTTTTAGTTTCATTTAATTTTTTTTGAAATTTTATATATTTTATTTGTTATTGAAATTTTTTTTTTTTTAATTTAATTTATTTTTGAATTTTTATTTATTTTATTTATTATTGGAATTTTATGTATAATAATATAAATTTACAGAGAAATTTAAGTTTTCATCTGACTAGAAATTCCAGCAGTCTTTCAGGAACTTAATGGTAGTCTTCAATGGGTCTTAACTTGATATGCACGTATGCGGGTAAATGTTTCTGCTAATTGGTGGGAGAAGAGGAGGTGGGGTTTTATGCGTTGGGTGTATTCGTTTGAAGATTGTTGGGCTCGTTTGTGACATGCGCGCGGTTCCACCAATCAACACAAACGATGATCACATGAAGCGCTCGCCAAGATTTAGAGACGCCGATGATCTCCCTGATGAAGACATAGTTGAAGTGTGTCTTTGTCTTCTGTTGTTGCTATTGTTGTTGTTGTTGTTGTTATTGTTGTTGTCGTTCATTGGTTATTTGGCTTTTGGTTGTCTTCGCACTAATTGAGCATTTAAATGCAATGTAATTACTTTCCTAACACCTTCATCAGTGTATAGACGTCAGTCAACCGGCGGCCTTTGATGCCCACTGCAAATTAGCATAGAAATTGTCCCGTGTGAACATAAAATCAAATGACATGTGAGTTTGTCAAAAAAAAAGCAAAAGAAAATGGAAAAAAAAGAAGAAATATAAAAAAGAATTGTCAAAGAGCCGCTGCGAATGCCGAACCAAAACCTGGCGGCGGAAGAGTGCACCAGGACATGATATGGTGAAAATCCCAGTTGTCTTCTACTTACCCAGCTTAACTAGCTAACCCCTCTCTCTACATAGCTAACTCCACCCGACTGCCCTTGCATCTGGTGGTGGTCAACGTGTCATTAGCATATAGAACGTGCAACTAATTGAAAATGGAACAGGGGTAGAGTGGATAATCATGAATGGCGCTGCAGTTAGAGAGGAAAACCGTTTGGCATGCTAATGTAAGCAATCCCCAATGCATCCCAAAAAAAAGAGAAAAACAAAAAAAGAACTAACTATAAGTATGAGTACGCATACTCGAAATACAACTAAACCCCTAAATTGTGGCAAGCGGCGCCAGCCAGACGTCTTTATGGGTTTTACTTCTGGTCAAATTGTGAAGCCCTTGAGCTGCATTCGAAATTCTATGAGTAACAACAACAATAACACACATTAAAGAGGGACAATCAATTAATTAAGCATTAAAACAGTTACACGTTTACCTCAACTGATCTTCAACTCCCACTACCAAACACCGAGACCAAAACTCAGACACAGACCCAGACCCAGACCAAATCCAAATTCAGAGTCTATTTTATGCACTAAGAGAAAATTTCCAAATTTTCAAAGCTGTCAACCCTTTTTAGTCCATATATATATATATATATATAATATTATATATAGAAATACTAGTTTTCTTGAAGTGTAGTCAGAGCAACTGTTGCAGGTTGCAGTGTGGGCGAGTTTTTTGACCCGAGTTGGGGGCAGGAAACGTAGCGCGTTCTGAATGCCAAGGCGTACCGTCAACAATCGTTGAGAGTTGATGGTTCTTTACCGTCGTCGTTGTAGTCATCGTCATCGTCGTCGTCGTCGTCGTCGTCGATCGTTGAATCAGTTGAATCAGTTGAATCGTTGAAACGTTGCATAAAATGCGCTTTGCATAACTGAGTAATTTGAAAGGGGCATTGGGCAACTGGCGTTATGCACTTGTTGCCACAGAACAGACCTCAATGGGTTTTGGTCACTGAGCATTGCATACTACCAATACACTAAGGTCGGTTAGGCTAAGTTGGGTGGTTTTGTCGGCTGTTCAGGTTGCTTACGGGGCGTTGTGCAGGGGCAATACGTATGCATCCGGTCAGATTTAATAGCTGGATCGTTCAATGTGTGTGTGTGTGTGTGTGTGCTATAAGTGATCGTACTCTTGACTGCAAAACAAAAGCGGCCATAGAAGATCATAAAAATTGATAAGTGAATTCATATATTCATAATAATTTATAATCGACTCGATGAATTTACAACTTGTATTACTCTTTCTTTCTCTATCTCTCTAACTCTTTCTTTCCATATATATATATATGTGTGTGTGTGTGTGTGTGTGTGTGTGTGGGCCACCTAAGAGTGTAAACTGAATAAAATTGCTTTTGCACCTGTATTCATATTGTTTTTCATACATTTTCCATAGAAATTCAATATATTTAACCCGGAAACAAAATCCGTGATAATTTTATGAGGATGCATTGATTACTTTGAAAACTTTTTATATACTTTTATATATATGTATGACTAATAGTTAAATTATAAATTTAGTTTATATACCAAGTATATATAATATATATATATGTATGTATTATATTGATAGATAATTATTTAAATTAGATAACATTAACAATGCTTAATAGTTGTACTAAATCGTGATCTTTCATTATATATAGTTGTACGTCGGGTAAATTATATAGAATGAGATCATAGAAAACATTAATTCTAACTAGAAATTAGATAAGTTATAATGGCAAAAGTTCAAAGTTTCAACTAAACAATCCTCAACAAAATTTTTAAAAGTCTGTAAGCCTAATCAACAAACTATGATATATTAACGTTTAGATCGCAGATCGAAACTGATCGCATAGACAATTTCTGTTTTCTATTTTATATTGATTTGATTGATTTTTAATTAGTAGACATATATATATATATATATTTATATATATATATAAACACTTATATATATATAGCGATTTTTATGCGGATTCTTTGTAAATTTATATTTAATAGGTTTTCTTTGAACATTATGAGTAACTATTATCTTTCATATTATAATCGCATATACTGAAAATATATATGGCAAGATGTGTTCACTGAGGGACTTTCCCAGCGATCTGTTCATTGACTACGTTATTTCCCGTTAGCTTAACTTGCATGTGGCTTAAATGGATAAACGAGCATTAAGGAGGATTAGTCGTTCATGTTTTGCCCAGGCCAAGATATAGCTATATATATATATCTATATACCATCTCTTAACAGATAACTTGTGCAATTTTGAAAATTCCAAAGCCAGGATCTAATCAAACAAGTCCCAAAATACCAAGTCGTTTCCATGGATTTAATTGAGATCAGTGCAGAAATATTGTTAGGTAAAAAGAGATAGATACATTATTCTGCAGTGTGAAAAGTGTGTGAAAAACCGCGAGTGTGTTTGGAAAATTTACAGTTGGTTAGCATAGAAAACCGCAGATTCAACTTCCGTTAGGGGGTTTTGCCCAGTCAATATGCTATGTGAACTTTAATCTTCAACATGTGGGTACTCATCATGCTATGTATATACTATATACTGTGTACTATATGCTATATGCTATATGGGTATATGAAGTATAAGAAATAAGACTATGAGTAAAAACATGATCCATGGGAAGTTTTGTGATCTGCTTCTAAATCAGTGGAAACTCCATAAAACACACTCTCTCTCTCTCCTTGATTGTCTAAGGATTTGAGCCAACTTTCAAGGTAAAAACTCAGCTCGACTTAAACCTATGTAAATTTTGAATATACAAAAAAAAAAATATGTAATATTAAAATCAAAATTCCTTAACAAAACCAATTGTCATAATTATAGCGTAATTATTATTTATGTTGTCATGGATCGATTATATATAAAGAAAGAAAAAAATAAAATAAAATGTTTGCCAAAAGTATTATATGCTAGACTTCAACCCCTTTTTTTGCCACTGTTTTAGTTGTGTGTGTGTGTGTGTGTGTGTGTGTGTGTGTGTGTGATCTGCGATCAATAATCATTATTTCAATTTGCATAATTTCATAAATTCATATTTATATATATATTCATAATCTCATAATACAATAACAATCATAATAGTACATTGTAACTGCTAAAAACTATCTTTTCACATATATGAATATCTCTCTATAGATCAGTAATAAACGAAAACCATATATCAAATTGGAAAGCAAAAGCCCACAAATGCCATAGAACCAGTTTCCACCATATAATATCCAAAATCGTAATGAACACATTACCCAATACAATTAAACATAAGACATTTGTCAGTTGGAACCAAACTAGCAACTTATCAAATTCTGATAACTTGAGAAATTGATCAAACAAGTTTTATTGACTTTTCTTTATACAAAAAAAAATTTCATTTTTTGCCAATTTTGTGCAAAATCTTTTAAAAACAAACCTTCGGCTTTGTGGATCTCAAATATGACCTATAATAATAACACAAGTACAAATAAAAATAGAAAAAAAAATTAATTAAAAATAATTGTAAATATAAATAGAAAATTAAAAAAAATATAATTAATAAGAAAATATAATAAAAATAATAATAAAATTATAATAAAATTAAAATTATCAATTATATTAATATCAAAAAAAAAACAAGTAAGAAATCTGTAGTCGAGTGTACCCGACTACGAGAGCCCCTTTGCCTACATATACAGCCATGCACACACATACTCATACATACACACAGTTCTGCACGTACTTAGCCACTGCGCGCACCTTTTAGCCCACCACGTTCTATAGCGCGGTACTTAATGTTGTATAACTTCCGTGTTTATTATTCAATTCTAACGAAATTCACAAGGTAGATGACGAATGGTCTACTTAATATGTGTGCGAAAAAGAAATTTGATCGGCTAAAAATTGTACCTTATAATCGTTTTTTTCGATTTGCGGGGGTCAGGGGAGGAAATTCAAAAATCAAAAACAAACTCGTATAACCAACGAACATAACGAATCTAGATTTCAAGTTTGGTTGCTCTAGCTCTTATAGTCTCTGAGAAACAGGCGTTCATACAGACGGACAGACAGACAGATGGACAGACAGACAGACGGACAGGGCTAGATGAACTCGTCTTGTCGCCCTGATTCAGAATATATATACTTTATGGGGTCTCCGATGATTATTTCTATGTGTTACATACTTTTCGATTTTGCACATTTCCAATAGCTCCGCTTTGCTTTTTTTTTACAAAAAGGCAAAGGGGCTAATAATAATAATCAAATATTTAAATTAATAATTATAATATTTTTAAAAAAAATAATAATATTGATTTTAAGATAAAATACAAATCTAATAACAAAAGTAATAATAATAAAAATAATAATAATAATAATACTTAAAATAAATACAATAATAATAATAATAATCTAAAAACTATATTAATAATAATAATATTGAAAATTATAATAAATAATAATTGTAGAAATAATACTAATAATTATAATTATAATAAATATTAATAGAAATAACTATAAAAATCATATTAATAATAATAATAATAAAATTAATAACAATAATAATAATAGTAATGATAATTAATAATTCTAAATTTAATAATAATAACAATAATCCTTTGCTTATTCTGTCCCTGAGCAGCCACTTAACACTTAGTTAGTTTCAGCTGGTAGAGATACTACTTAGTTTGAAGTCTTAATTTTTATAAGATTTTTTTTATTTTATTTTATTGAGTTTTTTTCATATAATTTAATATTTTTTATATTTTTCATATTTTCCTATTATTAGTTTCATAACTTATACAAGATATGTGCCCCTAAAAACCTAAACTATACAAAATAATGGTGACGAGTAGACTCAATGAGTATGAAAAACTTGAAAAGTCATTGCAAATAATGAATAAATTTTCATTGTTCGTTTTTTTTTCGATTCTTTTAATAAGAGAAGCGCAGTATGGAGAAGTGAGAAAAAAAAAAAATAAAAATTAAGATATAAATAAATATTAAACTTTGAACAGATGATACATGGACCTAAACGATGTATTACCAACCAAATCTTAGTAATTTAGTCATTTATTTACTAATGACCAAGTTCGAAGCTAACTGCTTGCTGGCCAAACAAATTTGATTAGTGACAAAACATATTTGTGTAAAAAGTCTTCAAAACTAAAGAAAAATAAAAAACAAAACAAAAATTGTTCACTTATGGTTAAAAAAAGAAGAAAATATGGTAAAAAGATAAAGCAGCGAAAAGAAAAAATTTTTTATTTTGAAAAATTGTGTATAGACCCCGAAGTCAGGTGTTATCTTTGTGGACCAACATGGTACAACAGATTAATGTTAGCGCATCCAAAATGCAAATTATTCACACATAATTACAATAACAAAGATGACAAAACAAATGGAGAAAACAAAAGGGAAATAAACGAAAAAACAAAACGTATTATATATATATATATATTTAGATTTACCTTTTGAGACCCGCTTTTAAGTAACTGAACGATAGATCTGGGCAATCATCAACTGGCGAGCTGTTAAATCAAAAATATGCAAATCGCTTCTGAGAGCTACACGAGCTACTCAGATACAGATACAGATACGGATAGAGATACAAACAAATACATTGATAGCTGATAGATACAGATACAAATAAAGCTAAAGCAATAACTGTAGCTACAGATACAGATACATATAGTGATGCAGATAGCTTTATATATATATGAATATGTATAGTGTGTGCTATTTGATTGATATGTGCTGGTATTATATGGCTGATTATCTGGCCAAATGATGCAATCAAACTATGTAAATGTGAACAAGTTGACATTTTGACATTTCTATGTGTCTAACTAAAAAACAGAGCAGGTAATTTTCTAATACCTAATAATAATAATAGTAATAATAATAATAATAATAATACTAATAGTAATAATAATAATAATAATAATAGTTAGTCATTGAAAACAATTTAAGGTCTAATGTTAAACAATATTCATATTAAGTAGCTGCCTGCTATTTCTGACAGTTTTTTTTTGCGTATACTTTTTTACATTTTTATGGCCAATTTAAAAGTTGACTTTTTGCTTCTTCTTTTTTTACCGTAAAGTCAAAAAGTCAACGCAATTTAAAACGCGCACATTTTTTTTATTATTTTTTTTTTTAGCATGCCAATCTATAAACATATTTGGTTTCTAACTACATTTTTCCCTTTTTTTCTATATAGTTTTTTATTGGGAAGATGTCGGCTATGTGCATGTATATGAATATGTGCGTATATCTGTGTATATGTGTGTGTATGTGTGCTAGTGTCCTTGAGTAAATTCAATAGAATTTCGCACATTTCTGCATTTTTTACGCAACTCTATAGGGCAATTGACTTTTTTATGGATTCTAACAGCACACTAAATGTAAGTTGCTAATATCTAAAAAAAACACACACACACACACATACATATAAATTTATATATATATATAAATATAGGAAAAAAACATATGCCAAGAGCAAGGAGTCAGTCATCCCTTTTCCACTTAAGCGGAAAGTGTGTTATTGGCTCGGGTTATGAGCACTCGTCCACACGGCCTGCTCGACTTTTTATGATACCGTTGACTTTATGACTCGACCGCTAACTGTCAGTAGTACTATGTATAGTAGTAGTAGTAGTTCTTGGCTGATTTCTATTTTTTAGGCCAAATTCTTGTGGCTACCTAAGCCCGCGATTTTGTTACCTAATCGCGGGATCAGCATACCTAAGCTATAGATTATCCCAGGATCATAATTATGATGAGCCTGCTCTTCGACGCGCCGCACTGCTCGGTTCAACTCGTCGTCGTCTCGCAGTTCGCAGCTCACAACTTGCAACTGGATATTGTTGCCTCAAGAGTCGCATTTTTTGTCTTCTTTTGAGTTTGTGTACTGACCAACGGATATGTGTTGGTTTCAAAAAAAACTTAAGCCGGGGGATTAAACCGGATTAAAAGTCACAATGCTCTACGGTTTTGTCCTTATTTTTTTTTTATTTCTTTATTTCGTTTTTCACTTTTTGCAGGTTTGGTCAGTTTTTTGTCGCGCTTTCCTTTCGGCCTAACTAATTACGTTGAAAAACAAAAAATTACCCATTTGCATTGTCCTTAAAAACGGCGGAAATTCGCGAAATTTGTTTATTTTTTTTATATTCATTTTTTGTTCTTGGTCTTCTTGCGTTTTTTATTATGCTCGTTGCGAACGGGCAAAGTCTGTAAAACTGAATCGATTAGATATAATAAAATTGCTAGAAGGTCGTCAACGTACCTCGGATGGGTTCTATATTCCTTGACTTTCTGCTGCAAGCCTTTGTCTTTGCTTTCATTGGACTTTTACGTGGAAGATGCTGTTTAGTTGGGTTGATGCAATTTTCCTTATTTTGTTTTTATGAGTAAGCAGCAGAAGCCTGGTTTGAGGTTAGGTTAAGCTGCTGCTTAGCTAACCTTACCTAAAAAAAGAAAATATACATTTACTAACGAACTAACTCAAAATGATTTTGATTTTCAGAAATTTATAAGTAAAAACTAAATTAACCAAAAATAAATAAATTATTAACTCAAAAATTGATTTCAAATTCAATATTATTTTACACAGATAACGGTAATTTGATTAATTTATTTAATAAATAATCGGATCTTTTTGGCCGAATTGCTCTAATTTTATTAACTTTTTGACTTTGTAGACAATAAATTGTTGCTTTTGTTGTGTGTTTTTTCAATGCTAAGGACAATGAGCATACATAAATGGGTTAATTTATGTGTATCTGTGTGTGTATGTATATATGTGAGTGTCTACTTGTTCAGGTAGCAAGGGTTAAGACACAATATCTGTGGGCAAATATAATAAAGATACATAAAAAGAGTTAAATGAACCCTTGTAAAAGAAAAGGTTGTTGATTTTTTAAAGATTACCAAGAGCAAAATTGTTCCCATAGATGCAATAAAAACCGAGTTAAGACTGAATTGATGATAATAAAAAGGGTTAATTTAACTAGTTTACTTGCATGCCATTAGGCGTTATAAGTGTGCATAAAACGGATATTCATTCGAGTGTCATAAATCATTCAAATAAAAGTTATTATTCATTCAAACCTATTCGAACTTAACTTCAACTGTTTTTTCTTACTATTTGTAATTACTTTCTAAGTGCTCGCTACTAATATACATATAAATAATAGAGAAACACTTTTTAGTATAACTCTTACATATATATATATATATATAAACTTTTGTCATAGATTTCAGATTTATAGTTTAATTTACACTAAAATTATCACTTTTCCTAAATACTTCTGCTAATAGAAGCAAGGATCGCTCAATACATGCAAATAGTTTTTCAGTTAAGGTCAAACACATTTAACGGTACATGCTACATACACACATGGATATATATACATATATATTTATATTTATAAATGTATGTATTTATGTATGTAGGTGAGTAACTCCAACCATTTCCGTACATAGCAAAGGCTCCGCCCCTGATAAATAAAATGAGCAACTGTTAAAAATGAAGTCAATGCCTGTATATGTATATGTGTGTGCCCATATATACATATATGTGTTTTAATTGTATATATATGTATAAATATATGCATGCATGCATGTGTGTGTGTACGAGAAAGCTCAGCCGCCCTTAACGTGCGAGTTTTAATAAATAACGAATAATATCAGAGCAATGCAAATTGAGCAGAGCAATCGCCCCCAAATTGAGAGCGACAGGCAGAATGAGACAGCAACAGACAGAAAGAGTCTGAGCGATGCATGTATGTGTACGTGTGTGTGTCAATTTAGCTTAACCCAACTGAGCAGCGCAGCTCATTCATACAATATGCCAACAGCCCAAAATGTACAGCTAACAGCGCATTAACAGCGACTCAGCGTATGGCTTTGTCTCTGCTGCTGAGGCCGATTTTGACTCAGGTAAGGCAAAATCGTGAGAGCGTAATACATTTTGAGTGCAATTGACTTGCGCTCCGCGCTCTGTGGTCGGCTTGTTGTTGTTGCTATTGTTGTTAGTGGTGGTTGTAGTTAATACGTGCGATCGAGTCTGATGCAGAGACTCTGATTTATCAGAGAGCTACAAAACCCGTTGCTAGTGGTGGTTGCCGTTTTGGAGTAGTTTCTTAGCATTATTGTTGTTGTTATTGTTTGATATTTGTTGTAGCATTGGGAGTTAGCCAACCGACACAAACGACAACGAGCGCGATACACAGAAATGCTTCTTGCCAACGATGAGTTTGAGCAAGAAATCAGTCGTCAGCCAGTAGCCCAGGTGTGAGTTACACATCGTGAGTACAGAGCGCGTTGCGTGTCAGACTTCAAATCGAAACAGTTAACTGAAATCGTAATTGAAATCCCAAAAATAGAAAAAAAAAACTTTTCGCAAGCAAAAAGAAATTTTTTTTTTTTGAAAAGAACACACATAAATATATATATATATATATAAAGAATTCCGGCAACCCAAAGAATTCAAAAACTAATAAAAAAAAATTTGAAACTTATAAACTCAATTCCATAAAGTTCGAAGAGTGCTCGAGAAAAAAGTGTTGTGCAAAATATTAAAAAAAAAAAACCGTCACGTGCAATTAAAAAGTCATCAGCTATAAAAAAACAAAAAAAAAATAAAACAAACTTTGTGTTCTATACGACAAAAACCCAAGAGAACCCAAGGTAAGTTTCAAGATCAGTGAGCAAAACGCGCCCACACTCAAAGTCAATTCACGTATAGTATTCCTCCGTCGGCAAAATTTTATGAGCCCTATTTGGACTACTTTGATTTTTTACAGTTTCAAGTGAAAAACACAAAAAAAAAAAAACAATTTTTATATATATATAAAACAACAACAACACACAAATATACACACCCGCACACCAAATCATAAGTTAGCTCGTCGCCTGTAGGATCTTTTTTTTATTAGTTGAGCGCAAAAAAATGTTCAAAACATATTTGTAGTGCAGTTTTATGACCCAACGTCAAGGTTCCTAGGGATCTATATAATTTTTTAGGCGTAATGACTTCATGCAAAAATAAATATTAAAAAAACTTCTGACAACTATTTGCTACCTGCTCAAATTGAAGTGATGCATATAGGGTTGCATAATCCCCGGCAGCTTAAGTTTTTTGCCTGCCCACGCACTCGATCATAAAAACCATAAAGAAAAGAAAAAAAAAAAACAACAAAATAAAACCAACAAAAAAATATATAGAAAATAGATAGAAGGAAAGAAAAAACATACAAGAAAACTGTCATAGAAACAATTTTCCCTAGTTTTTCCAAATATTCTGTATAAATTCTTGTGCCCAGCAGAGATCAAGCATCAGTCGCACAGTAGCGCAACAAACGACAAGAACACGGAAAACAATTTCGATAAGTGACGGAAGAATTAGAAGAAAAAGTCGTGTTTAAAAAAATAATATATATAAATATATATATATATATTGTATAATCATATTAAATATACAGCAAGAGAGCGAGACTTGGCATACTGCCAATATGGTGTTCAACTTGGTTAGTTTCTAGTTTTTTATACCCACACACACACACACACACACTCACTTACTCAATGGATTATTTTAGTGCAACAGAATTAACTAAAGTGAAAAAATAATAAATAATTATAAAATAATTTAAAAAAAAAAGTGAAAAATCAATTTAAATTTTACAAGAGGAATATTATATGATTTTGACTTTATTTTATATATAATATATATTATATATAGATATATATATAGATATATTTGTGCTCTTTCATTGGATTATGCCTGTAAATTAAAGTGCCATTTCCTAACTCTTTCTCTCTCTCTCTCCTCTTTTGCCCTGCAGATGAATCAAACGTGCAAAGTTTGCGGTGAACCAGCGGCTGGCTTTCATTTTGGCGCCTTTACATGCGAGGGCTGTAAGGTAAGTTATCTGCCCAACCATATAGATAAAGATATATATACGATCTGCTCGTTTTATGCTTACCTTTGACTAACTTGCAATTTGCTTTGGCAACTCTTTTCCTTCTCTTTAACAGTCATTCTTTGGCCGTTCGTATAACAATATTAGCACCATTAGCGAGTGCAAGAATGATGGCAAGTGCATCATTGATAAGAAGAATCGCACCACTTGCAAGGCGTGTCGTCTGCGCAAGTGCTATAATGTGGGTATGTCCAAGGGTGGCTCACGTTATGGTCGTCGCTCCAACTGGTTTAAGATACACTGCTTGTTGCAGGAGCATGAGCAGGCAGCTGCTGCAGCTGCTGGTAAGGCAACAGGTCATGGCACAGGATCGCCAGTCGGTTCACCCGGATTTGGTGACATTGCCGCACATTTGCAACAGCAACAGCAACAACATCAGCAACAGCATCAACAACAGCAACAGCAACGTCATCCACATTTACCGCCATTGCTTGGCTATCCCGGCTATCATTTGCCAGAACCTTTTGGTGCACGTCATCCAGCAGATGCTGCTGCCGCTGCTGCTGCATTGCCCTTCTTCAGCATGATGGCCACACCACAGTCGGCATTCCAACTGCCGCCGCATTTGCTATTCCCAGGCTATCATGCCAGTGCTGCTGCGGCGGCTGCTGCTGATGCTGCCTATCGCCAGGAGATGTACAAGCATCGTCAGAGCGTTGACTCAGCTGCCTCAGCGGAATCACAGAATCGCTATACGCCACCAAATGTTGTACAACGTCAACAGCATCCACAACCAGCAGCATCGCCCATTGACGTCTGCCTTAATGCTGATGATGATGTCCAATCGCAGCATAGCCACACTCTCAGTCTTAGTCACAGCCACAGCCACAGCCACAGCCACAGTCACAGTCACAGCCAGAGCCAGAGTCCACAAGCCACACATATACATACACCAGTTGCCATACGTGTTACACCGCAACAGCAGCTGATGCCAGTATCCGTCTCTGCGTCTGCCTCTGCCACTGCATCAGTCTCTGCTTCAGGTCCCATCTCCATTGCCTGCAACTCCAACTATGCCTCGCCAACGCCCAGTAAATCTCAGAGCAGCAGCCCGCTGAGTTTTGCTGCCAAAATGCAATCACTTTCACCTGTCTCCGTATGCTCCATTGGTGGCGAGACAGCAGCCGTTAATGGTGCAGCCACAGCAGCCGGCGCTGCCCAAGATGGCCCTATGGATCTGAGCATGAAAACATCACGAAGCTCTGTGCACAGTTTCAATGACAGCGACGTGTGCAGTCTACAGGATGATGAGCATGTTGAGGCGGCACCACGTCGCAAATTTTGCCAACTGGAGGCCGAATGCACCACCACAACAAACAGCAGCAGCAGCAGCAGCATCAGTTCCATATCCTCAACAGATGTGGCCGCTGCTGCCACCGTTAAGCGGCAGAAGCTCAACGCCATTGGCGGTGGCGATACACCTCCGTTTGGTGGTTTCTCAGTGGCTCACAATGCGGCCAGCGCCATGCGCGGCATCTTTGTGTGTGTTTAGTGTGGTTGTGGGTGGAGCCAATGGAGGCAATCACCTCACCTCACCTATACTATATACACCTAGCCCCTTCTCCCTCTTCCTACGTCGTTGCTGTCGACGTCGTTATTGTTGTTGTTTATTTTATTTCTCTGTTTCGTGTTGTTTATTTTTTTACGGTTTGAATTCGATTTGCGCCGTCGAAATTGAAATTTTTTATAGACAGGTTTGAGAGCTGCGACAGCGCCTAGAGAGCTAGAAAGAGACAGCTATTTGCAGCACATATGCACACACACACACACACACACATAAACACACTCACACACACAAACACACATATACATCACTCTTTTGAGCTCAAATCCAAAAATTATTTTTACAAGAAAAAGTCTTGCAGTTGTGTTTAAAAGTCGCTAATTGTAAATATGTTTTTTTTTTATATCTTAATTAACTTAAATTTTCACTTGCGAATTGTAATTTTTTTTAATCCAAAACAAAAAACAAAAAAAAAAATATTATAAAAAAGACAAAACCCAACCCAATCCAACCCACCAAACGCCACCCACATATTGTATTGTATATATAAAGAGAATATTTTTTTTTTTAATTTTTTTTAATAGCCTTAGTTTAGTATTAATAAGTATTCTATTTTAGTTTTTAGTAATTGTCCTTAAGATTGGCTCTTAAATTTATACAAGAAAAATAAATGATTATAAAAATTATATATAAATCTTTTTTTTTTTACTATAACTATTTGATTGGGGAAATCCGCAATTTTCAGCTGATATTAAATATTTATTTTTCTTTTAAAAAGAATTTAAATAAATAATAAATATTTACAGAAGAGTTAAAAAAATAAAATAAAAAAAACTATTTCAAAATAATAATAAATATATTTTTTTTTTGAAGTAAGAATTTTCATTAAATGAGTAAGAGATAAGAAAATTCTTATAAACTTTGCAAGAAACTAAAAAATTTATAGAAAATTCTGAAGAACATTTTATTAGAAATAAAAATATATTTGGAAATTTTTTATAAAATAAAAGTTAAAGAAAGTTTTTAGCAAAATAAAAATTGATAAAAATTTTGAAAAAAAAAAATAAATATTTTTTTAAATTTTTAAGAAAATTAAAGAATGTTTACAAAATTCTAATGAACATTTTTGGTAAATTAAAATATGATAGATGGAAATGACAATAAAGATATTTTATGAAAAGTCTAAAGAAAATTTATTGGAAATTAAAATATATTTGAGCTTAAAAAATTTAAGAAGATTTTAACGAAAGAAAATGTTCATAAATTCTAAAAAATAAAATTTTAAGAAAAATCTTGTTAAAAAATTTACTTCACGGAATATAACATTGAGCGCTTCTTAAGGGATTATCTTGAAAGATTCCTTAGAGATTCCCAACTATTAGTTGAGTTCTATATATTGCACCATTTAGACATGTAAAGGGTTAATAGTTTTAGTTATTGCCGATAATTCGGATTATTTCTAACTGAATTTTATATAAAACATTTCAAGTTAGAGTTAAGAGTTATAATAAAGGAGTATTTCTCTTAACTGAAAAGCTTTCAACTCAAACAGACTTAATATATTGGAAAAAGATTTGTTATAGTCTTACGCACAATATTGCGATTGTATTGTAGACATGGCTTAAATGGGCGTGGCAATATAGGGTGGCGTAGTGTCAAAGCCAAATGGGTTGGCATAAATTCATCAACGTAGCAGTTGAAACACTTGTTGCAATTCGATGGACAACAGATATAGAGACAAGCAACAAGCAACGAGCTAGAAGTGGGAAGAGAGCAGATAAAAGGGAGAAGGGACAAATAGTCGATGTGTGATGGGCGATGGGCGATGGGCGATAATAAAACCGATATAGTAATGCTTAAGTGCCGTCTGTCTAATGCAATGATTGCTGTAAATTATAAATGCCGCAAATGTAACGCTCAGATATTTGTCGTAAGGCAGCACTGATTGATATGCTGTGTGTTAGCATTATGGGCCTATTGGGTGCTATAGACTGGGTACGGTTATACAAATATATACATATATATCGTATAAGGGCTACTTGATGTTTGAGTATAGACCGAAAAAAGAGGCCTATCGACTGGCAGTCGACCACGTGCTGCTTCAAATAATAAACTTTATATTAACACATACAAAAGTCATACGACTTGGCGTTGATCAGAATTTTAATCACTTAATTAGGCGATTGTTGTATAGTTTATACTCAAAGTTGTCCCGAGCCGCCCCCGAACTTTTTTTTGTTTTATGAGTATAAGTTGCAGTAGACCCCAAGCCCCAGACAGCAGACCACAGACCACAGACCACAGACCATAGACAGACTAAAGAGAATAGGCACAACCCTAGACCCCAGAGTCATCATCAATGATGAATGGTATGAAAACTATGCAGGATGATACAATCGAAACAATCGCTTGACAATTGGACGAATTGACGATCGATCGTACTGCCTGCAAAATATCGTTTACGACCATTATAAAATGTGGCTATGTCAGAAAAGTTGACGCCTTAACGGACGACAATAAACAATGAACTGAGCTTCGCTATGAGAGAGCGAAGCATATCATCAATATGCATGATGAGCTGCTTGCTCCAGAAGGTGATGGTGGGATGGTGAGATTGTTGGTGGGGTTGGGCAGTAAATAGCGGGTGTTTGGCGGTAGAAACAGAGTAAAACACGAAGTGGGGTGTCTCATAAAGCCAGCGCACGCCATTGTGCGTTATTTCTTTATTTTTTTTACATTTTCTGTTTTTTTTTTGTCTTCTTCATTTTCTTAACTGCCCCTCGAACACATTCCAATGTGTGTTTTGCCGTCATTGTTTCTAAATTTATTTTTATAGTTTATTAAACAGTCAATCGTAACACAAAACCAACAAAAATTACAAACCAAACACATTATAGCAAAGCTTATACACATATATAAATATATATAACTAAATATAGGGGGTATATATATAGAATGCATGAATGAGAAATTTGCTTAAAGTTTACAGCTTTAGTTTAAGGAGATTGATTTGTTTCTAAATAATATATATGTATAGGTATAGGTAGAGGTATAATATATCAACTTTAAGATAAAAGGCATACAGGCTAGCGAGTTTGTTGCCTAAGTCTTTTGTTTTTGAAGCTGTCAAACTGAAAAAGTGGTTCATTTGTATCGTCGCTCCAATCTCTCCAATCAAAAAGCCATTTAAAAGACAATAGACAAGCCTAACAACAAATAAAATCGATGCGACATAGACAACAACAACAACAAAAACTCAGATAGAAAACACCAAGCAAAAGTATAACATTTCAAAATTTTATTGACTGTCAAAATGCAGGCGCCGAAATGCATTGAGAGAAAATACTCCTATACAAGTATATAAAGCGACAAATGTAGCAGAAGGGAGTTGGAGAGGGAAATGTAAATAAATATATGTATATATCTATGTATATATATATATATATATATATATATATATATATAAAATAAGCGGGTCCGATCATATTACGTGGTACATTGGCGCCAGACAACAGCTTTGGGCAGCTTCAACTTCAACCTTTTGAACGATGAGAGGCATTTAAAGGCTTTAACATGCTTTATTATGTATGCACCATGAAAGATGCATTATTAATAGAGTTGAGTTAAGACTTTGTATATACATATATATCTATATATATAAAACCATATATATATATATATATATATATATGTTTGTATAGTATATGCATAGTTATAGTGCTGAGCACATCTTTAAAAATAGTGCAGCAACACACGGCAACGGCAACAGCAGCTGGCACAGAATATAATCATAATCATAATAAAAAAATAATAATAATAACAATAACAATTATAATATAGACAAAACATACTTAAAAGGTTAATAGTAAGGAACATGTTTATTAAATTACTTTTATAATGCATCATCTAATCAATTGCTGGGCATGAATTTGCATTTGAAACTGACAGCAAACGCAAAGATTATTGACACATTCTAATGGAAACACGTTTTAATGAGAAATTATGCAAAACATAGCAAAACATATATACATATATAAATATATATATATATATATATATATATATATAGACATAGAGATAAGTTGGCTTAAGGCAAGTCAGCACATTTTTTTTTTTTTTTTTTGATTTCAGTGTTGGTTTCTGTGTCCGGTAGCGGCCTTAATTACTGTCCATATACCTTAACCATTCAACCATAGATATCCATCCATAGCTCCTAAAGCTTCTGTAGCCTCTTGTATGCCATGTTTGGGGCGTATTCGGATGGCTGACAAATAGTCAAAACAAACTAAAAACTATAAGTATGCATATTTCAATGTGTGTATATATATATATATATATATATATATATGTTGGTATGTCATACATTTTTTAGACAGCGGCCAGAGAATTGCTTTTATACTAATATCTATTATGTGCTACATAATGTGTATATATCTATGTATGTATGCATGTGTGTGTGTGTGTGTGGATTTGTGTACTCTTCAGCACAAGTTAAGATCACTTTGTTAAGATAAATATTTAATTGATTTCCATCGATTGTCAGTTAAGCAATTCAGGAAGTAAATGCCATTTTTTAAGTGTATATTTTATATATGATTTTAAATTGAAATTGTTCTATTGAATAAATAAAATATAAATAAATGTAAATAAAATATATATAAATATATATATATATATATATATATATATATATATATATATACATAAATATATTCAAAATATATACAATTATAAATATAATATAATATATAATATTTTAATATAAATTTTTAAATAATTTTTCTATCCAACAACTTTTTCAAATCCAATAAAATTAAAATCTTACTATTTTATATATTTTATTTTTATTTTATGTATTATAAACAATGATTTATTTTTAATGTTTATTGTAGTATGTAGAATTTATATTTATTCTATTATTTGTATATTATTTTATTTCTTTTTTAAATTGTAGTGATAAAAAATGATGCAAATCGTAGGAAAAATATGATTAATTAAAAAAAAATATATACATTTAATAATAATAATAATAAAATGAACTCATAAAATATATTAATATTATTCTAATTAATTGATAAAATAAAAAAAAAGTTTATATATAAAATAATAATAAGGAAATTAAATATTTCATTAAAAGTGAATATTAATTAAATTAAATATATTTATTTTTATTTATTTATTTATATATTTTATTTATTTTCTTTTAAGAAGTTGACAGCAAACTTGACTTATAGAAGAAATTGAAATCGTACTAATTAAGTGGGTAAATATTGAATTCTGAATTAATATAAGATATATAAGTTATATATACTTTATAGGGATACATATACTGAGCTTTAGTTAGCATTATTGAAAGATCAAGAAGCAGAGAACTGTTTCCTATAGTCATACAGTTGCGTACTTGTTGCACGTTTACAGATATCTTTAGCTAAATGATCTTGAGAAGTGAATGAATAAGTAGAAGAAAGAGAAGAATGACGTGGTTGGGGGAGGTAAAGGGGGAAAACACACACATCAATTTGAGTTACTGCATTTGAATGCCATCAGAGACTATCAAGTAACGGACAGGCCCCATTGTTTCACAGCTTAGCAAAGAGCCACAAAAAACGACATTAACCCATTTAAGGGCCGCCGAAAGTTAAGCAAACACTGGACTACAATCTGGAAACGATCTTTATTGATTTTGGATGCTCGGCACCTCAGAAAAGCTGTGTATGAAACACAGACAGACAAAGAGAGAGAGAGAGAGAGAGAGAGAGAGAAAGAGAGAGGGAGAGATAGAAATGTAAGAAGAGATACAAAGATGAAGCTTACATTTGGAGTTGTGGCGGCGCTTGGCTCACACGATGCATTTGCTAAGAGACAGAAAGAATAAAAATAAGAAAGAAGGAGATGAACGAGGCAGAGATTTAAAGAAGATGGAGAAGGGGGAGTGGAGCAGTGTTCTGTTGCATTGGCTGGCGCTGGTAATTAGTGATCTGGTGCACTTGATATCCAGCTTAATTTAAACATTTCGTACACACCCAGCGATGCACACGCACTCCAAATGTGCTACAGACTGCAGATACCAAAAGTGCCCCCCCTCCCCCACCCCTTAACCGCAACACACCCCATTGCCCTGCACAGCCTGACCCTTACTCACATGCAGTTATACAGAGTCCAGTGCCTGAGAGCCCTTTTTATATGCTGTGTGTTGTGCTGTGGTGTATGGTTGTGCGGTGTGCTGTGGTGCTGTGGTGCAGAGTGAAGCACATGCCATTCGCTTGTTGTTGGCTGTTGCTTGTTGCTTCATTGCTTGCCTCAGTCTCTGTGTTCTCGTTTAAACGTTTATTTAACTTAAACGAACTTTGCGTGTCGATTAAAATGCAGCGATTAAGGTACAGATCTTCTCCATTGACTCTTCTCTCACTCCACTATATAACCTGTGTGTGTGTGTGTGTGTGTGTGTAGTACATCGTCTTCATCACCGGATGAAACTATAGCTTGGCTCAAATGCGTGTCCAGTGAACTTGCAGGTCAAGCTTAAGCTTAAGCTTAGGTTTACGCTTAAGTTGGTTTACGCATGCCACAGTCAGGCTACAGTTGTATCTGTTTATATGTATATATATATATATATATATATATATGTATATATGTGTGTGTGTGTGTGGCAGCTGCATACGTGTAAATCCTTTTGGCTTGTACTTGTACTTTCTCTGCGCGTTGCCTTCTCTTTACGACAAATTTGCCCATTGTTCTGTGTTGATGATGTCCTTTTGTTTTGTCTTCTTGTTTGTATGCCCCCCTGGAACGCAACAGGACCAGCAGAGGACCAGCAGAGCACCAACATGAGGACCAACAGAGGACCAACAGTTTACCAACTGAACATCAGTGGACCGCACAGGCTGCAATTTTTGGCTACACCACAAAATATTAATTTGTGCATCCAGCACCTCTTGAAGATCTTTACTAAAGGTTTCCTAACGAGTTCATACGATCGGATGATGTAAATCTTTGTATCTCTGTATGTGTTTGTGTGTGTGTGTGTGTGTGTGATGGTTATCGCAATCGTTTGTATATCTCATTGTTGTAGTCTTTTAGTGTCTGTCTTATCTTGTTAACCTTTTGGTTTAGTTTGACTGGAAAACGAAATTAGATTTAAGGGTCTTTCGTCCACAAGTGATTTTGATAGCTCGTAAAGAACTCAAAAATTGAGTTGACTTCAGTTCAGTTCAGTTTAGTTTTAGTTCAGTTCAGGTGAGTTCAGTTTACGGGAAATAAACCGCGTGGTAACCCAACACTATAATACCAACGACCACCGCAGCAGGAGTCGCAACGAGAATTTATGTTGTAGCTCGTTAAATTAGTCTAAATGGGGGGAGCGATATGGCATAGTATATAGCTGGGAATGGAAATGGATATATATATATACATACTATATAGTTAAAGATAGAGGTAGAGGCTGAGGTAAAGGTAGACGTAGTCAGCAGCTGTTCTGTCAGGTGGTGAAGGGTTGTGTGTATATTTGGTGCATCATTAGACTAGCTCACACTCTATGCCATACACTCTACTCTTTCTTCCCCTCTCTCTCTCTCTTTCTCTTAGTGCTCGGTGGTCAGCGTTTAACTTCAACTGTATCCCATGCAAAGTTTAAACATGGCCCAGAAATCAGCGCCTCTTGACACTTAAAGCTTCTTCAGCAGCTCGCAACACTTATGAGAGCGATCCCCGGGTTATTGTATGGTTAACTGATATGCTTAGTGCACGTAGTAAGACCAAGTAGACTCAACAGTTAACCAACCAGCCAGCCAGACAGTATGGTAGATTGGAAGCTTGGAAGCTGTGCAGCAGTGTCACTGTCAATGTCATTTACTTGGCAACACAAGAGACCCCAGACCAGGCCATAATACAGCACAACAGACTAGACCAGACCAGACCATGCCAGAGCCAGAGCAGCGCAGGCAATGGCACTTGGCACTTGGCACTTGGCCAGGCTAAGCCAAACAGGCAACAGTATTGGGCTTAAATCTAGCAGCAGGCTGCCTGCCTTCAGATCGTGTGATCCATTACTAAACGTGCGCGATCGTTTGCGCCTGTGTTTAGTGATATTTATATATACTATATATATATATATATATAGTATCAGTAGTTGATACCCTAACTATAAAGGGCTACAATTGTTTGAGCAAATATTTAGTTACTTGAAAAATTATTAATAAAATATTAATTAATTAGTGTTAAACTTTATGTCTTAACTTAGTGGCTTTAAATTTAGTTTTAGTACTTAAAATTATGAACTATATCTTTCTGAATAATATATATAATATATAGAGTATAGAGTAAACAACTTGATTGTTCAGTTACCAAAATATTGCATTGACATTTGGTAAATATTGCCAAGGCTTACGAGGCTTGAGCAGGGCCCAAAGCAAAGTTCCATTGTCTGAGTGCCTACAGAGTGGGTCGAATGTGTGGATTTAGCTGCTGCCTGTTGCTTGTTGGTTGTTGCCTGTTGGTTGTTGCCTCTTGGCTGCTAGTTGTTGGCTGCCTATGACTTGATTTGATTTTCATACTTGACTTTGGTCTTTTCACATGCAGATCCGTAGACCGTATACCATACCATACCAATCTCAGCCTCAGTCTCAGTCTCAGTCTCAGTTTAAAGCTGTAGTCTTAATATCAGTCTTCGTCTGCCTCTGTCTCTCCCTTGATCCGCGTGCCTCTGCTTCTTAGGCTCTCTGCCAGAGGCACTCAATCAAGCCGCCTTTAGTTGCGGATTGTTTGTCTAGCGCACTTCGCTCTCAGCAACTCAACACTCGTGGCCATCATTTCAGCATCGATGATGATCATCACCATCAACACTATAATCATCATCATGATCGTTATTGTCTTGGTAGGGGGGCACTCACAAGGCATTGAGCACAACCTCTTCGGCATATTCTAATTAACTGCTCTAGCTGGTCAACACAAACGCGAGCAACAAGCGTTTTGTTTAGCTGGCTTTTAACTTTTTAACTCCTGCTCAGTGTGTATACCCTGTTAAAAACCATATCAGTCTAAAGGGTGGATGCACACATATGATATCTATACCTCTATAAATGTATAATAAGCAAAGCAAATCTCACACTACTATCAACCTATTCCTAATTATACATGACTTTATGACATTTACAGGGTATCTATGGTCGTATATAGCTGTATAAGTGTTGGCAGTTTCACTTCACAATTTTTGTTTTCCTTATTTTTTATGACACTCAAAGTGACCGACACGACGCGTCGCACAATAAACTCCTTTCATGCCCATCTTGTTAGGCGGGATTCCTTTTCAGTTTTCTGCTCACCTTCCGTCCGTTCGTCCGTTCGTCTCTGCTTGCTGTCCATTCGTCCGTCTGTCTGTATGCTTGTCCGTCTTTGGATCTTTGTCTGTCTGTTTGCACAACATGATCTGGGCGAGAGTGCGGCTTATTAGACCAACTTGGCCTACGAATTGTTTACTGACCTAAGGATGCGCGCTTTGGCGGTTAGTTGAAAAAAAATACACATCTATATATATGTGTATATATACATGTATATATGTATATGTATGTATGCATAGAAGCAGCAGAAAATCTAACCCGTTGCCGACAAACTATTTGACAAATGCAAACAATTTTCCCTTTGTCTCCCTCGCTAAGTTTTCCACGTAAAATTGTTTTGTGTTTTTTTTTCTTCTTTTCATGATTGTTTTTTTTTTTTTTTTTTGGCTTGTTATTAGAACACTTTTCGAGCTGCTTTTAACCCGTTTTCCGCTTGATTTTTTTTTTATATATTTTTTTTTTTATTTTTTTCCAAAAAGGCCACTTAGGCACGAAACGAATCAGCATCCAACTTCTACTTTAACTTTGGTCTTCAACTTCAACTTCAACCACATCCACATCCACATCCACATCTACATCCATGTCAGATCTCTGTTGGTGCGTTATGATGTAATATGGCTTTTTGACTTTTGTAGACATGATAAAATACAAAACGTTGCGTGGCAGTTATATTGGCTAATGGCACCGCAACCTTTTAGGCCATTTTGAGTGAAGGAAGGTGTCAGTGAGGCGCGCGCGATGTCTTCAATGAATACTCAATCCCTATAGCTCCCCCCACTCCTCTGTTTCTACCAGCGGTGTCAGATCAAAGCACACCAAATGGAGCTCTTGTTCTTGTTCTTGTTCTTCTGCATTGTGCTGCAGTTTTGTGTGTGTATGTCTCAGTGTGTGTTGAGTTGTTATTGTTTGTGCTGAGTTGCAAGTGCCTGCAACCAAATATTGTTGCCTACTTCAATCCTTGCTTCAGCTATTGGGTAAAGTAATTATACTTGAACTGTTCCTAGATTAAACTATATATATATATATATATTCTATATATATATATAACAATAACTAATACCTTTTAGAATTGAATCATTTTCACAATAAATTTGCATGAAAAGGAAAAAGAAATTGTATCATAAAAGGGCAGACAGAAAGGAGGCAAAAAGAAAGAAAGAAAGAGAATATCATATGCCGCGCCCAGTTTTAAAGTTTTGGTTTGTGCCCTGCGCATGTCTAGAAGTTGTTCATTGATTGCCTACCCTACCCCTACTCCTTCACCCCTCGCCCATCAGATCGTTGGTCATTTGTATGCGCGGATGTGCGCGGTGACATGTGCTTTATATATAATTTAGAGTTGTTTTTGCTACCGTTGCAAGTTTGAGCATATTGTAGATTGTATAGCTGTAGTTCGTGCCGCGTCTTGGCGTGCTTTGGACATAAGCCAAATCCAGACAGTATATATATATATATATATACATATATATGTATATATTTTAAATTGTATATTGTATATTGTGGTAGTGAGGTGCGATGAGCTGACCAAGTTCGTTGCCTAAGTCTTTTGTTTTATTCACTGGAATTGGCGACTCATTTCCGCAGTTAAACGACTGACTGTGACTCTGACTGTGGCATGCTAGTTTTATGTACGCATTATCAACGGGATCACTAAGCAGTTGGAATTGCATTTAACCAATACAACCACTAAACAGCAAAACAACAACAACAACAATGTATATATATATATATATATATATATATTATGTGTATAAGAAAAATAAAGAAAAAACAGGTGCAAAATCGGTAGCCAGTCGATATAACTCGATATCAGCATAACAGCAAACAGATGCCAAACTCTGTGGCTGGCTGAAAAATGCGTGCAACTTGTGGCATGTTGAGACTGCGTAAGACGACAACAATCGAAGTAGCTGCTACTGGTGGAACAGCGACCATTTACAAGGCAATTAAATGCCACGCATAACAATCGCAATCATTTGGGTTGAGTTTGACCCTTGAAGTTAGGGTAAATACAGCTAACAGCTTGGCATAGACATAGTGGTAATGGTAATGGTAGTCGGAGAGGATGAGGTGAAGTTGAAGCTAAAGATTAAAACAAAGTTAAACATTGTTATTGTTAGTCTAGAGTTTGAGAGAGATCTTTTTGGGGTCTTATCAAATGCGGTCTATCGGTTTCACATTGCCCCATTTGACAAACAATTAAAAACGATTTAAGAAAGTAAAAACGCCTTAACCATAGTGTGAATGGGCACAAAAATCCCAAACCAAAAAGGAAAAAAAAAAAAAATAGAGAAAAATACAAAATAAAAAAAAAATAGAAAAGAGAGAAAAAAAAACTGAAAAACAAATATAAAATAAAACTGCATCCCATGTTAATTAGCTGTCTAGGCGCCAGTCTACTAGCTACAGTTCCAGCAACATCCCATCCCCGCCCCCCCCCTATGCTTATACCCATACCCATACACATACCTAAAGTCAACTGCCATCCCCCAACCCCCCGCCCCCCCCCCTCTATCATGTCTAGTTTAAAACTTCAACTTCAAGTGGTTGTACAATTAAAACGTGATCAGGCAGCAGCTACAAATTTGTCCAACACGCAAAATGTCTGCGTGCCACCGAACTGCACAGGGGCAGCCACAACATCACAGCGACAACAACAACAACAATTGTTGCATCGCTTTTGGATTTTGTGGATTTGTTTCGGGTGATTCGATTCCCAGACATGGCCCTAAAAATAAAACTAGTTTTGCATACGTAAACGTCGTGCGACGCCGCTGTCTGCACTACTTCCCTCGGGAGAGACACAGACCAGACGGGACAACCCAATACAGTCAATACAGCCTGTTGGCCTTAAAGTGTACCACACTCTCACTCCCATTTATACACTGATATAAATATATATATATATATATGCTATATACTATATGGTATGTATGGGTTACACACAGACTTCGATATGGACGAGTGGCGTCAGTGGGCAAACCATTTATGAATTGTTAAACGCCGCTTAAAGGAAAACATAAAAAAAAAAAAAACAAAGCAAGTGCACAACTTGTTCGAGGTGTACAAATAGAGTATTACTATGTCTCTGTATGTATGTGTGTGCATGCGTACGACGTTCTTTATTAGCTTTTTATTGCTACCAATCCAATAATTGTTAGGGTTTCAGTAACTGCTGTTGTTGGCCAAATGTCATCACATCCGGTGCCCTGCCTCGCGCTCGCTCCGAATTAGTATTCTAAGTTGATGATGATTTCAGCTCCAACCTCAACTCAAACTCCAATTGCATCTATATATATATATATATATATTGCATACATATATATATATATAAATATAAAGAGTGTCAGTTGTTGTTAAAGGGCTAAGGGGTAAACTATAAATGTACACGGCTAAGGGGTTATCAGCAAAGGGATTGAACATGTCACACGAACAGTTGGCGTGTATGTGTTTTGCTTTGATTTGTTGGCCAGAAGTCGAGTTCTGGCTGATTCGTATGCATTAACATTAATATTTCTTGCGTTCATTCATTCTATTCATTCGTTTCATTCATACATTCATACGCTAGCATTATATTTATGAGCATTGACAATCAGTTAAGACTTTCGGATATCTGGGGTAATAATTTCTAATGTTACAGCAGTGACAACAGCTGTTCAGCAACTCCATGTGTTACTGAGGATGCAACATTCAGTTTTTCATGGGTTCGCGACCTGGAAGGAAATGCTTCATAGGGGACTCTTTGACTATAGGGCCTTGGGCGCAATGCATTTCCGTTTGTCAAAGGCAGTGACTGAGGCAGTGGCAGTGGCAGTGGCAGTGGCAATGGCACTTGCAGCAACACTAACTGCAACATATTGAAATGTTGCTTTTGAGCTAAGGGCCAAGCCATAAGATCGATAGTCAACATATGAGCTATAATATGGCCAAGTCATGCATAGCTGCAGGCCAGACAGTAAAAGAAATAAAAACTCATTTGATTAATTTGCTTTGCCTTTAATTTAAATATTTACATATATATATATATATATGTGTATAAGAAATTATAAAATTTATTAGTTTAATTATTTTTCTCGCAGTGTACCATACTGAGAAAAAGCAATTCAGAGCACGAGCGTGCCAAACAAACATTGACATGATTCATCAGTGCCATTGTCATGCTTCAGGCTGAGGCTGTAGCTGGGGCTGTGGCTGAGGCTAAATCTGAGGCTGAGGCTGAGGCTCAGGTTCATTGTCTGCTTTTGTCTTAGAAATCTCAAGTCGCGGCTGAGCCTAATTGAGAGCGCCTCGTTGGCGGGGCAACAACATCGACCATAATCCAGTCCAACCAATTCCATAAAAATTAGCTCAAAGATATGCAAAAATACAGCCAAAAAACAAAATGGAAAAATATAATAAAAAAAAATTCAAAATATATATAAAAAAATAATAAAAAATTAAAAAAAAAATAATAAATAATAAATAAAAAATAACAGGGAAAAAATATTATTTTTTAAATGACGAGCGCAATATGACAATAAGTATTTATCCAATCTGCGGCACATTTAAGCTGCCCCAGAGCCACCGCGCTTACGCAGAGCGCTGAACACAAGTACCCAAAAGATGAAGATCAAGACCAGTACTTATATATATATATATATATATATATATATACTTGGATAAACAAACAACAACAAGGCAGAAAAATCAATTTTAGGTTCGAGCTACTTAGAGATTTGTGACCGAAAAAACAAAAAGAAAAAAGAAAGAGACGAATGAAAACAACAAAAACAAATACCTAAAGAAAACAATACTAAAAGTAATAAAAAAAAAATAAAATAAATAAATTCAGTAAAACTGTAAAAAAAATAAAAAAAAAAAATTCACCGAATTGCGAGCTCTAGAAATGAATTTCGATCTTATATATAGACATGATATAATTTGTGGTAGCTCCGCTTATTATGAGCATTATTGTTGACACCCAACGATGATGATGATGATGATGATATTGATTAGTCATGGAATTTACTTGTGGTTAAATATTGTAGAAGATCTTAAATAAATCCAATTGAAATGATTTCTAGTTAAATTGGATTTGAATTTAGATTTGGATTTCGATACGGATTTAGCTTGGGGGCCTTTACCTTAACACAGTTAACAATATTTAGTACTCGTACTTGATAGTTGGACGCAGTTATTAAAATCAAACGCTCCAACAACTTTACACAACATTATTAAAGACTTTGACAAAGTAGAAAAATAAAAATAAAATAATAATAATAATAAATATAATAATGAGACGATATATAAGAGCGACTTAAGGCAATTAATTGTACATATATCTATTTATATATATATATATATATATATATAAATCTATATCTCTATATATATGTATGTATATAATAATTGTGCTGGTAAATGTTCAATGTAGAGCTTTGGGCAAAAATTACTGAAGCGTCGACAATAACTTCCCTAACTTGACCTTCAAATATGGGGAGCAAGTCATTAGCGAGCGACAGTGGGACAGAGAGACAAACGTAGAGACAAACGAGACATCGTGACAGACTGAGAGACCTGAACAATGCACAATTTCAGTTTCTGTGTCACTGAAAAAAAAAAACATAACAAGTAAAAACTAAAAATCACACAACTCAGTCAACTATAGCTAAGTTGGGGGCATACTTGGTAATTGGTAGTGGAGTTGGCTTGAAGGTGCCGGCTGTGGTGGGTGGTTAGAGGGTAAAATATATGTATATATATATATATATATATAGCAGTACAGCAGTAGTGTGGGCAGGGGTAACTGTCAATCGCTTTTCATACAGAGAAGGTTAGATTAGGTATAGGGTTAGATCTGAGCCAACTCTGGCGTGTGCCTCACTTAAAGTGAGTGAAATTGAGCGTTTCTCCATCATGCTGCCTATGACCTTTCGTAGGGGGTGTTTGGGTGGGGGTTTTCTTCGCTAGTTGAAGATTATAAACCACTTTGTATACCATTTTTCACTTGCACATACTTAAACTATAGGAAACAACCTTGAATTATTGTGTGTGTGTGTGTGTGGAGTCTCTCACCTATACTTATAACATATTGCATCATAAACATAATCATAATCATAATCATAGTTTGTTTCTGGCTTGGCACACTTCTAAGGCTCATTGTTTACATCTTACTCTCGATCTCTCTCTATCTGTCTGTCCCTTTTTATTCGTTACTTTACTTTACTGTTTCTTACCGTTCGACTCATTGAACCTAAGCGCATGCGCATGACAAGCTCAGTTCAAGCTCTCTGCATACACACACACACACACACACACACACACACACACAATATATATATATATATATATATATCGAGTTTAGCGCCGTTCTTTTGTCTTATTGTTTAAACTCAACAAAAAAAACAAATATAAAAAAAAACCTTTTGTAGAAAAATTAAAATTTTTTTTCTGGGTTAATTTTCATGTTTTTTTTTTATGTTTATTATTTGTTTTTCTTTCAATACAATTTTCAGCAGCTTTGCTGTCAAGGCTGGAATAATTTTCAGAAAAATACTTGGCGGAAAATTAATAAACACACACACACACACAGCGATACAAGCATACGCATTATGCGCACAATGACGAAAAACAAACAAAAGACTTAGGCAACAAACTTGCGTGCATATGTATTAGTATGTATGTATGTTACTTGCAATTGATTTGACAATATTTCGTAGAACTACTACTACTACTAATTATACGTATGTGACCTTAGACAATGCACAGAAACCACAAAAAACTGTCAAACTGGCGCCAGGAGCAAGAGACTGAGAGACTGAGAGACTGAGAGACTGAGAGAAGACCACACAAAAAGTCACCTGATCAAAATCGGTAGGTGCGAGTGCTGTTCAATGTGTTGCAAGTGATCTATTTACGATATTATGTCTTTATGTTGGACAGGCGAGAAGTCAACATACACGCACACACACACACACACACACATGTATATATTATAGGCAGCTGTGAGCATCAGTTTTTCTTTTTTGTTAGGCAGAAACAGTAGGTGGGCGCCTAGCAGCAACAATTACAAAGTAGTTTGTTTTTTTCTTCCTTCAATCTTCTTTACTTCTTTTGCTCTCCCTTCTGTGCGTCTTCGTATTGCAGTTACATTTTTTATACTATTTTTTTAATGTTCTTTTGTATGCTGGCAATACGCATAAATCAATTGGCCATATATAAATCTCTTCATTTGATTCTGTTTTTTATTTTTTTGGCCAAGCCACCAATCATATTTAGCTAACCGGAAATTGTGCATAACTCAGAAAAGGAAATGCGCATATCCTTTCGTTTTGACATTTGTTTTGACTTCATAATTTCTGTGTTTTCCTTTAACTGAATTTCTACATTATTTCTGTGTTCTTGTTGTTCTTTTCTTTATCGTTTATTGTATTGTGTTCTTGTATTCTGTATGCTCTGTTCTCATACCATAATCAATGCAGTTTCCATGCAGCTCGTCAACGCCGATTAATCTAACTTAAAGTTTGCTCACGCCTCGTACGTGATGAGACTGTATCCCCTCGTCATAGTGTACCACCAAGGAACTAAGACTACTTAAATACTAACAGCAAACAACAATACACACACAAACACATATACACACTGAGAACAATTGAGCATAAGGTCCTTTTGCTGTTGTTGTCTACCTTTTGGGCCAGACTTTATCTTTATTAAGAATTTCAGTAGCCCTACGTATAATGTTGATATCTTGATTTGATTTGATTGTGATTTTGATATTGTATATACGTGTTATGTATATATATATATATATATATATATATATATGTGTGTATGTTGCAGACATTAATCATATGCATGCATTTTGATTTGTGTTACTCGTCGTTATGTGGCTTGCTTTTCAGTTATTTGTGTTGCATGCTAATTCTCTCAGTTCAACTCAGGTGCTCGCAACGGAAGCACATTGGGGACAATGACATTGTTATTGTTGTTGTTGTTGTTGCTGCTACTGCTGCATTTGCTATTATCCGTTTTAGTGCTAAAAATTTCACCATGTGAACTCTGACCACAATCCTTACATTGGCATTGTAACACTTTGGGCCATGTAGGCAAATTTGTCAAAACGGATTATCGCCCATTTTCACCCAAGCACCAATGGAGCCAATGGAACTCTCTGTAGTATTTAAACGAACCCATTAGGCAGACATAAACTGGTGGTGGAGGAGCACACCTGATATTGTAGGTATACGAATGAGAGGGGAAAGTGGAGAAGGAGCAGAAGGGGAGGGGAACATTTATAGGGGGCGCTCAGCATATGAAAAATTATCATCGACACCCAAAGACGGCTGCTAGGCAATGTAACAATGAAACTGAATGGAAATACAAGTTGTATGAATGAAAGGAGAAAGATAGAGAGGGAGAGAGAGAGAGAGACAGAACGAGAGAGAGGATACAGTTGCAACAAAATCCAAGTGGCAACGTAAGCATGTTGATAATTTGTGTATCTGTATGGCAACACATGAGCAAAGACGTCTAAAGCCTTGAGCTTACAGTGGCAAAGTGCGTATGCTGGCTCATAGACTTTGGCCAAGTTGCAGCAACTTGTGGGCTTAAGATGACATACAATCATATTAAAAATGGTTGCCATTTTATTTGCAACGTTTTCAGGTGACCCCTCTGCTTACACCCACTGTTGCACAAGCATAATCCAAAGGGGTATATATATTTTATGGGTAAGTATGCAACATACAGCGAAACTGAGAGCAGAGATGTGGCGCTTTAATGTTGATAGTTTCTTGTTAAATTTCCTATTTTTATAGGGCATCTCATAGTCCATCAATTAAAGTAAAATCGGTTCAATACCTGCTTGGTCTGGCAGTGCCCACCGCAGTGCACATCGCCTGGCATTATTAATAATGGCAATGTCTGTACTGTTGCCTGTTGGAATCTGTCTGTGCAACACGCTGACCACCGCCGTAGCCAGTTCAACTCAAACTCAAACTTAACTCAAGTCAACTCCACTGTTGCCACTGCACCACACAATATAGTGACCAACGTACAACCGTACCGACGACCGACTAACCGCCAAAGCAGTTTCAAATGCGACTCAATGCAATTTTATTAACGCAACGACAAATGATCTCCACAACCGGAGACACCATTGAACAACAACGACAACAACAACAACAACAACAGCAACAACAACAACGACAACGACAACGACAGCAACGTTGATGCTGCTCTAAACTGTGTGGGGGCGCAGTCACTTTGTATATGCCCCTATGGGCACCTAAGCACCAAAACACCAAAGCACCAAAGCACCTAGGCAACTGGGCAACTGGCCAACTGGGCATCTAGTGACTTGGGCACCTGGGCGACCCTATTAAAATTGAAAATGTCGCGAGATCACTTATCAGACGTAATAAAAATGGTGCTTTTAAAAAACAATTTGGCTTTTTGGGGGCGACTCTCAGCGATGCTCTGCGACGGGCGGTATGTGGCTGTATTTGACTGCTATTGTAATTTATATCAAGGTTTGTGCGTAGATTGTGGGGAGTATTGGTTGCAAGGGCATATTATGTTTTATGGTCAAAGAGAAAAAAAAAAAAAGAAAATTGTTTAACGGTTTCTGCAACATTTTTGCTAGTATTTATTTTTTTAGACAACTCCCCCGTTGGTTTATTGATAAAAAAAAAAACAAAAAGAAGTTAAACAAAAAACAAAAAAAGGTCGCAGACCTTCTGCTCGATAAGGTGCTAAACAATTGTATATATAAACTGTAAATAAAGTTCTTGTCAAATGTTCTTCTAATTTGAATTCCCACAACAAATGAAAGCTTACACTACCCCAGCTCCTCTCTATCTCTGTGCCCAGCTTACCCCCCCTCTTACAGCGTGTAGTAGAAGTCATTGTTTGGGCTTTAATAAACGTCTAAATTATACTTTTGTGATGCATATGCTAAAGACAAACGAATATCAACACTGCCAAATGAATACAATATGAGTAGTATGAGTATTCAACATATAACTAAAGTCAACTGCGTTGACTGTGGGATTGGCTTGGCTTGCGTGTGGTCTGGAATCTAGTGGCTCTATATATATATATATATATATGTATATATATGAATATATCATTGGAATCTAGTCACAACAAACTGTGTCAATGAAAATATAGTTATTAAGCAAATATGTGCAATGTATATAAAATTATTAAATGCATATTCTAAATAGTTTTTTTTCACTCTTTATAAGTCCCCGTCTCATTTATTAGATAGAAATGAGTCTCAGTTGAAGATATTTTCAATGGAAACAATGTAACAAATATTTTTAAAAATTTTTAAAAATTTCTATTAGTATTTTCCACTTATTCATATATAGAGGTAAATATATTTTATACATATGTATATAATTTATATATATTTTTTTTTAAGTCACATTTCGATCTGCTGTTAGTAATTGTCATTGTTTATGAGTTCTATTTAGTTTGCTATTTCACAGCTCAGAATTTGCAATTAAAGTTCTCGCATTTGTATCTAATGCTCTTCACACATAGTTGGCATTTCGTTTGAATAACTCAATAAAATCAAATGAATAAATGAATCTACGTTAGTTAGTTACAATTGCAATGCATTCAATTAGTTACAAGTGTTACGAGTGCATCGATTGTCAGCAAAAGATCCGGCTTCATTGAATTAAAGTTCAATTTTAATATTATTAGATTATAGTTTTGTTTTTGTTTTTGTTTTTGTTTTTTTTTTTTCATTTTAAACCATTGTTTTTAACACTGGAAATCCCCAATGGGAAATCGTTTGCACTGGCTAAACTAGTTTAACAATCATTCGACCATGACTAAGTGCCTTAAATGCATACAAAATTCCACATCCCTGCAAATCCCTTCAGCTCCCTTCTGGCTACCACAAGCTGCTCCAATCTGCTATAAGCTGCTGCAAGCTGTGCCATCCAGTAGTACTCGTAATCGTAATTTAGCGAAGATGATGTCGAGCCCAGCCTCCATTGAGCTATAATTACGGGACATGCTGTGTATGAGTTAAAATGTATGTATACGTGTGTGTGTGTGAGTGTGTGTATATATATATATTGCTCAGGTGTGAACTGCTGCAAATGTTTTGCCAAATCATGCAAATCATTTTCTGTTGCATTTTTATAGTTCCAATAAACATATTAGCCAAGGTAAGCTCTCACTCTTGCTCTTGCTTTTTGCTCTTGCTTCTTGCTTATGCTTCTTGCTCTTGCTCTGAGCCATATTTGTAGCTCACTTATTAATATTTTTCCCGTAGCCGCACGTAATTTCTAAACTTAAAGCCGCCGTTTTGCACCGCAATGATTTCCGGCTGACGCGCCCGCTGGTCATGTACCCGACATTGCACCCTCCCATTCCCCTCTACCCCTCCCCCTGCCCACTCCCCACATCACCCTTCACTGTTCAATATAACCTACATGCCTATATAGTAGCCATCAACACGTCCTACCCGCCACCGCTGCTGCTGCTGCTGCACCCAGTCAAGTCTGGCTTAACACATTGTTAACGTCATTCACTGCCTGAAATATTAAAGCGTGAGAAAATCTATTATTATCTATCGCTCGATGTGTGTAGCCTCAGCTACAGCTATAACAGCAACAGCAACAGCAGCAGCAGGAGCTTCAGATTCTAATGCCAGTTGTAAGTAAGTAAGTGCAGTGGCAGTGCCAGCTGTAAGCGGAACTAGAATTTAGCACGTAGGGACAACACGTTAATAATGCGATTGGGAGCGGGAGATGACATAGCGACGACGTCATCTACAACCAGAATAACACATGCACTTAACAACTACAATAAAAGCATTATATAGGTAAGATGTCTATTATGAATTCAAAGCTATATAGAATGAAGTATAATTTGTGTTTCTTCATAGCTAATAGATTGCCCTTTAATTAAGTTTATATATTATATAACTAGAACTCATATGGAAATTTATATTTTAGTAATTGAATTAGACCAAGAATTGCCTGACAGACTGTGGGTGTTCCATACAAATTGTGCATATATATAGATATATAAATATAATATTATTATTATTTATTATAAGATATATAGGAACTAATGTATAGCACGATAATTATTTAGTAACTACAATAATTTAACCATATGTATAACATAAAAAAGAAAAAAAATAATAAATAAAACAAACAATACAAGGAAAAACTATAAATAATAAAAAATAAATAAGATAATATAAAATAAAGAAAAATAAAATATAATTATTATTTTATATAATTAATTTTAATATTAATTACAGTTAAGCAAAAAAATATATACAAATGAATAAATAAACAAATAAAAACAAAAAAATAATATAATTAATTGAGTAATTAATTAATTAAAATAAAAAAATTAAATTAAAATAATCTATTTAAAAAAAAACCTAATTAAATAATTATGTATTAAGTAAAAAAATTCATAAAAAAAATAAAATATATAAAATGAAATATAAAATAACAAAAAATTCATATAAATGAAAATATATTCTAGGAAAATAAGTTTATAACATAAAATATATAACAAAATATCAAAATATATACAAATACAAATACAAAAAATTAATAAAATAAAATAAATGCATTAAAATTTTAAGAAAATAAAGAAAATTTATATAAAATAAATAAAAGTAAATAAAAATAATAATAATGAAATAATTGTATATATTCTTGTGTTATTATTAAATATATTTATTTGTCTTCCTCTGGCTACACATTTAATCTATTATACATTTACTCTCAGATATATTAATAGAAATAAATAATATTTATAATTATATAACTATTATTTACATATAGATCAATCTCCATTCTAATAAATATATATATATAATTATATTTATTTAATTATATAAGGAAACATCTCTTAGTCAGTCATTAGCATTGATTTGTGATTGTTGCGAATGGTTCAGAGTTGAGAAGAGTTGAGAATAAAGAGTAAGGAGTAAAGAGCTAAGATTTCTTTGATTTTATTGTTAAACGTTAATTATAACAATTAACACCCTTTAGTTGTACTTGATTATGTTTATATGTCGATGGTATAACCTTTATAAATAGCGACATGAGTTAATTTATTATATATACTCTGGCAATGATCTCATTACAATTTAATGCCCGAGAGCAGCATGTAAAAATGAGACAATTGCCTCGGGCCGGAAAAATAACAACAAAAGCAAAAGTTAAAACAAAAAAAAAAAAAACTTTATAAATATATATGTATGTATATATATATAAATTTAAATTAAGTTCATTTAAAAACCACTTAGTCCCACCCCCAAGTGGCACACAACGAGCAATACGATTCAAGCAAAAGTTTGCAGCTCTTGAAGTGACAAAGTGCGGCATGGGGCAACTTGTTAGCATATGTTAATTAAAGCGGGCGAATGAACAGTTTTCAAGACACTAAACTGAGACTGCGACTGAGACTGAGACTGAGACTGAGACAGCGACAGCGACAGCGACAGAGACGGAGACTCTGACTGAGTCTTTAAGACCAAGCCAGACCCAGAGTCAGACTTAAGACCTGGTGCCTGCTGCCAGAGACTGGGTGACTTATGGGCCCAAGTCTTTGGCAGCTAGTTGCATATATAACTTCATTTCATGCAGATTTCAGTGCAACACAGTGCAGTGCAATGGAAGTGCATTGCATTTCATTTCATTGTAAGTCGTTGTCAATGCAAATGCCAATATATATTCACATGTATCTTGCAGATACAATTCGATTTGCGCCCAATTTCAACGCCTCAACTCTGGTACTGCTACTCCTAGATACAGATAAATCAACAGGCCACAAAGTAAACGAGTGACTCATTGACTACTACACATGTATCTCAATCTCACTATTATTAGTGTTGTTCTTGTTGTTGGTGTTGTTGTTGTTGCTGCTGTTGCTATTGTATCTATATATCTACGTGCCACAGATTTAACTCAACGATTTTCTATACTTGTAATAATTTTTCAATATTGTTAAATGCGTTGGCGCTGCAACAGCAACCACAACAACAACAACAACAACAACAACAATTGCAACTGCAACTGATTTGTAATGCATAATGCTGATTGAACTCCTATTGATTTATTTCCATGCATAATTTGCTCATAAGCTTTCGTGGGTGAACTGTCAGCAACTGTGCAAGATAACTAAAATACACTTGCAGAAATAAATATATATATTATATATATAAAGTATCTGACATATATATAAATAACAAATCTGTAACAAAAGCGATTATTATATGGTACTAACTTTCGATCATTGCAGCCATCGATCATTCACTGAGAGATTCACAATTTCCCACAGAAAGCAGAAAAGTAATCTATATTTTTATATAGAAAATAGTTCTGCAAGAGTCAGCTATATATATATTGACACATTTTATTCACTAATTATTCACAAATAAGCTGTGAGTGTTTTCTAAGTGATTTTCTCAAAATTATAACTAGATTTCAACACTCTAATGAATGGTTATAAATATAATTATAATTTGCTCTTATTTAATAATAGAGAATATTATAAGTATATATATATATCTATATATATATATATATATATATATATAGGTTACAATATGACCTGCACTATATAACTGGCTGGTTAGATCTGTTGTTGTTGTTGCTGCTGCTGCGGCTGTTTCTCTTGGCCAAGAGCTGTTGATAATTGCATATTTGCGTGTGGCGTTAACTTGTCGTATTTGGAGCAGGAAATGAAATTAGAATCATTATTTTTTTAGGTGTATTTTATTTTATTTTATTTTTTTTTTTTCTATTTATTTAACCATTGTGAAGATGGGCTGAGTATTCCCATAGAGCATGAGAAATGCTACCGTTAGTGGGGCTCAGCATGGGGAACATGTACAAGCTGTGGCCCAAAACGTAATTTGGCTGGCCTTTTTGGGCAAAAAGGTGCTCAATACTTGTAGCAAGTAGCAGGAGCTACATACTACCGTGGGAGCTACTTAGTTTGCTCTTTCTCTCTCTTCAATGGGGATTACTGTGTGTATGTGTGTGTGAAGTGTTTAGAATGGTGTATGCTGTATGGTTTATGGGATTTCTGTGGTCTTTCTGTGGTCTGTCTGTGGTCTGTCTGTGATGTTTGCTGCTATTCGCTTCCGTTGCTACAATTTTGTTTGGTTTCGTTACGTTTTGTTTGTTGGCGTGACCACCGAGTTGATCCGTTGCCAACTACAATTTCAACTACCAACTTCCAGCTAGCAACTACCAACAACCAAGTTCTTAGTTGCAATTCCAATTTTCAATTCGAAGTCCAACACCAATTTCAGTGCCAACTTCAACTTCAACTCCAATTTCAAATCCATGTCCAGCTTCATGTCCTGAGTGCAGGTCCAGTGTCGATGTCGATGTCGATGTCGATGTCGATGTCGTAGTCGATGTCGATGTTGCCACACGTTGCACTAAATATCCCTTGACTAAAAAGCGATGGCGATAACAATTTTGCGCCCATGGCGTTGACGTTTTGCACTTATTTTAGCTCGTTGTAACTGGCCTCGCTCTCTATCTCTATCTCTCCCTCTTCCTCCCTTTCTGTCTGTTTTCCTTTTGGACTGCAGTACAGAATTATGGCTGTCATCAGCCGTGCAGTTGACATAAACACTCAGTGGCCGCAGGGGGTCGACTTGCTGTTGCTGTTGTTGCCCGTTTCCAGTTGCCAGTTGCCAGTTGCCTGTTGCCAGTTGCCAGTTGCCAGTTGCCAGTTGCCTGTTTGTCAGAGCCTTTTGTTCATCATCTTTAGGTCATTTGCATGCCCTGCACGCAGCTTTGGGCCTATAAACCGATGAAACATTGGAACTACCTTTGTTTTTGTTGTTGTTTCGTTTTGATTTTTTTATCAGCACACACAACTAAATATAAAATATGCTTTTAATCACATTTCCGCTGTGTATTGTGTGTGTGTGTGTGAGTGTTATTGTTGTGTTATTGTAGCTGTAGCTGTTGCCACAACAAATAATTCCACACGAAACTAAAGTAAATCATTTGGAAATTTATGGGCCACCAAGCCATACCATAAGTAAAATACAAGCAGGAATACCCCTAACAGCGGGTAACGAACATTTAATACTCTTGCAGACAAATTAAATTGCAACTCTTCTAGTTCCAGTTAAATGAGTCAGACACCTGCTGCTATATGATTGCATTATAGTAGTAGTATGATCTGGCTATATCTAATTTATAACTTACATAAATATATATATATATATATATTCTTCGATATACATGTTCTGAGCTTTATCCACTATTATATATACCCACAATAATTTGAGTGTATTTAAGAGGAAAAATGATGTACGTACGTACGCACGTCTCTGCCTTACTATGGCTCGCTTATAGTGTATACGAAGGAGTGGAAGGAGAGGTTTAAAGTAGGCAGTGTGGTGTGAGGGGGGGGGGGGATTATATCTTATTAATATGCGCACCACATTTGTTTTATAAAATCCATAATTGGTTCTACTGTACTTACGCACTGTGGTGTGTGCGCCCGGTCTTTACTGTCGTTTTGCTTACGAGTATGAGTTCGAGTATGAGGTATGAGTATGTACTCGTACTCATACTCATACTTATACTTATACTCGTACTCAAAACTCATACTTGTATTTGTTGTTGTATTATGATACACAAACAATCGAGACACTTATGGTCAACACTTTAAAGCCAGATTTGGGCCGCTGCCGCTGGTTCTGCCGCTGCTTCTGCTCTGACTCTGCCTTTAGCTTTGGGCTCTGCAGCAGCAGCTCCAGCTCCAGCTCCAAAACCAAATGATCCAAGTGGCTTACAAGTGGCCAATGACCCAACTGGCCAACTGATCAGTGAATCGTTTTGGGGCCTCATTCGCGCCCCTATTTGCTTAGGTCGCCAAAAATGGGGCTGGCATACGCATTAATATTAAAGTAAGACATATGATTTCATACTATACATGCACCTATATGTATAAATATATATATATATAAATATACCATTTATATTAATATGTGTTTATATTGGTATATCCTACTCTCTTGGTCGCTCATTTGTGCTTCAGTTTATTTGTGGTACGTGATTCGTTTTGCCAATGAATCGAATCATATTCAGACGAGTTAAGTTGAATTCACTTGGATTCGTATGGATTGGCATGAATTGGTATATATGGCTTGGATTGGATTCAATTCAATTCGATTCGATTGGATTGGATTGCAAAACCTTTTTGTCAATTGCCGTTTTACTTTTTGGTTATTGGTACAATTATGAAGTTTAATAGACGCCGTTATTGTTGTAAATCAAAGCACATTGTGACACTTATGACAACTAAAGTAGCTCACATAACCGTATTCATATGAATACATATATACTCGTACTCATACTCATATTTGTTTTCGAATTAAAATGCGAATAGATCGGGTACCGTTTCAGTCGATCGATCGCTCGTTCGATCGCTTTGCTCTTTACCCTAGTATGGTAATGAAATCGATACCTCGATCGATACTCGTCTAATGATAATGCTAGTACAAGCTTGACAATTTGACATAATCAAACAACTCGAAAATTCAGGTCAATAAGAAAAAACATTTTTTATAAAGCGAACTATATGTTTCTAAAATAAAAAATAAAATAAAATAGAAAATAGAAAAAAAAAACAAAAAATAAATATAATTTTCTTACTCAATATATAATAAATTTTAAAAGTTGCGACGAATTTTTAAGTTAATTTTTTTTTAAATAAATATAAGCAATTATAAAAATTGAAAAAAATATTTTAAAAAATTTTTAAAAAAAATTTAGATATATAAATAATTATAAAAAATAATAAAAAAAAAATATCTAAGTAAATCTAAATAAATATAAATTCATATAAATAAATATTAAAACAGTTAAATTATTTTAAGTAAACAAAAATAAATATTAATACCTATAAATAAATACAAATAAAAATAAATTTAAAAATAAAATGGAAACAAATTAAATATATATAATTAAAAAATAAAAAAAATAGATAAAATAAAAAAAATTAATCTAAAATAAATTATTATAAATAGTTATAAGTAAATAAAAATTTAATTGAATATGAAAAATTTAAATTAATGTAAGTAAATATATATAACCATAAATATATGTAAATTAATACAAAAATATGTAAATCAATATGAATAAATATAAATAAATATTAAAAATACAATTAAATAAAGAATTAAAATATTTTACAGCACTTTAATATATTATTGTTATTTTTTATTATTATTTTTTTATAGAAGGTAAAAATTTTTGTCTAAATTAATTAGAAATTTATGTTTCAACTAGAATTGAAGTTTATTATATCTAAAACAAAATCTAATATTGAATAATTATTTTAAAAATTCCAAAAAAAATGTCGACTTGAGTATAAAATGAATGATAAGTTAAAAATATGTTAAACTGAAGAATAAAATAATGATAATAATAATGATATTAATCAAAGATCAGTTTGCGATACTCTCCGCTTTTCATATAAGATGTGCTCCCATAGATCAAGTTCAGAGCAGATTTACTTTTGACCTTCCTTATAGGGTATATATACATATGTGAAGTATGTCAAATTCTGTCTGTAATCTTTGATTGAGTTTTCCAAATTTGTTTTAATCTTTCTCCCACACATAAAAAATAGCCATAAAGAAGACAACAAAAAGAAAATTTGGATCGCCGATTTATTTTGAACTGGCGCTTGGTAAAATTTAAATCAAGTTCCATCCATCATGGGTACATTTTTCAAAGGTCATACAAAAGGCCACACACATTCATACACAGCATCAGCAACAACAGCACCTAATATATATAGAACTGTAAATTGCAGGTTGCACTATTACCTGTACAGGTCGATATATAATTGATGTCTTACTTTCGACATTTTTTTGCTACAATTTTCAATTTGAAATTGAGCGTGCGAATTTGAACCCTAATTATGGGATGAATTTAACAGAATGAAGGAAACAAAAAAGGGAAACAGAATAAAAGATGTGTAAGGATAAAGTTAATATCTTTGTATGTGTGTGTGTGTATGGTGTCTGTTCATTTATTGTATTAATGTATATGTATATGTTGTGAATGCTGTGTTGTTTGTATTTCCGCCGGAATTAAATGTATCTTTTAGTCATTTTTATTTTCTTCATTTTTTGCCACTTGCCGCTGGCGTCGGCGTCGGCTTTGGCTTTGGCTTTAACTTCGGGGTCGGTCTTGGTTTCGGTCTCGGTCTCCGTGTCAGAGTAGTTGTCGGTGTCGGTGTCGGTGTCGGTGTCAGTGTTGATGCCGGTGTCGATGTTGATGTCGATGTCGATGTAGATGTAGATGTAGATGTCGGCAATGGTCACGTCACATCACATTAAACTCTGTAATCCTCTTAGATTGGTAATTCCAGAACATAGAACATACAATGTTGAAGGTAATAGGTATAATGTAGGCGTCAACGGAAGTAAGTGCTATGGCAAGTGACCAGTGGCTGGTGACTGGTGACTGGTGGCTGGTGGCTGGTGGCTGATGGCAAGGGAAGAGCGGCCACCTAGGGAGCTTAGATCATATTATCTGTATTATGTGGGTTTCTTCGTCTGTTTTGTAATAATGGATTTAAATATATAGTTATCAAATTGAGTGACAGTAATAGGACTAATGAAGTTATTTTCTAACGCTTAACGCTTAATTATCATTAAGAGCTAAATATTAGTTGAATTATTGTTGGTGGCGCTGGAAATTGTTTAGCTGGATTGGTTTAAGTTGCTTAAATGACCAAATACTAAATACAGAGTACCGATTACCGATTAACTGGTGAACAGGTAAATAGTCTATAGTATCTATAGAGTAACTCTAGTACCGACTAGTGACTACTGAATCACGATTAAGCAGTTGCTGCATCCATTTACATGCAAGCACATTCAATGGGCTGGAATTCCAGTAGCAAATTGTTGCGTGCGGGCCACATTTGTGGCAGCAACAGTTTTGCTGCTGTTGCATCCAAAACAGCAGATACAATATCTTTCTATCTATAGCTACAATAGCAACAAGACTACAACTGCAAACTTCAACTGCAACTGCAACTGCAACTGCAATTGCAATTGCACCTGACATTTTACGCGCGGGGGAGCTCGGGCATCAATTGTCCACGATGTCGTCGTCCACGTCGTTGTCGGTTTTGGAAAATTTGCGCAAATACTCAAATTAAATTCCAATTCATTGAGGGGCACACACACACACACACATGTACAGCATTGATCTGAGAAAAAAAAAGCTTAAAACAAATACAAAAAGAAAACTAGCAAATAAAAACAAAAGAAAAGAAAAAGTAGGAATTGTATGTAGTATTTGAGAATTGCCGAGGAAGGCGGCAAGCTGCAGCTAGCAGTTGGAAGCAACAATCTGGAAGCTGGCTAGTACTGGAAGCTGGGATCTAAGAGCTAAGAGCTAAGAGCTGAGAGCTGTTTACAATGCACCATGCTCAACATTAACATAAAACAAATTATTCCAACGTGACTTAGCCATAAATGAATGAACGTTGACTACAACTTGGTTTGGATTGGTTTTCTTTCTAGAATTTTTGAACCAAGAGAACGCTTTAGGCCCTAGGCCTAGTTTCTTTTTTCCTTTTTGTTTATTTTTATAATACAATCATATGTATATTTTAATATAAGTCATCATTCATATAGACTACTATAAACTAAACCCCTTGATCCGTTTGCAACGCCCAAAAAAGTATTGGCAAAATTCAATGCAAAAAATCAACCCAAAGGAAAAGCATTCAATACTTCTGTTACTTCACTTGCAGCACTTTTAATATACGTATGTATATATAAACTATATAAATATATATATGATCTTAAAAAGAAATCACAACAAGTTCTCTTATAGTTGAATGATCCCCTTCATTTATAATAATTGAAAATCTCTTTCCACTAGAGTAAAAGATATCAAATGTTTGGAATTGAAGTTAAAGTGATTAAAATTATGTTGAACTGATCATATGATGAGCCAAGTTAGAGTATTACAAATTTGGATAGTCACAGTGAACATGATTTTGTGCTTTAATAACTGCAGCTATGTTATATCACCTTGTGACATGACATCACAACAGAGGCTTAAACAAGCGACAGCCACAGAACGAGACCTGAAACTGAGACTAAGTTTTGGTTTGTGACTTGGATTGGAACTTGGTTATTGAGATTAAAGCTGAGTACTGAGGACTGAGGACTGAAACTGCGGCACGTACGTCACGATATCAAAAAATAAAATAAGCAAAAAAAAAAAAAAAATCAATCAAGTGGCACACAAATAAAAAATATATATATATATATAAAAGAGAAGCAGCAAAAAAAAGGAAAAAATCCAAATATGTGCATTAAATGTGCATTGGCATTAATCGATGATGCTGAACGGTCGTCATCGGATACTCAATCGTACACATATAGTGGAGTGGAGTATAAGTCGTAACTCGTAACTCGTTACTCGTAACGTATAACTGTTTTGTTTTGTGCCGCACAGCAATATATGGGTCATTTTCCAGTTGCCCGTCTGGGCATCCACCTCTGACTTGGCGGGTGCAACATCGTCGACATACGGTGGGCCAATGTCTACTGTCTTCTGTCTTCTGTCTTCTGTCTACTGTCTACTGTCCACTGTCTTCTGTCCACTGTCTTCTGTCTACTGTCTACTGTCTGCTACGTGCAAAGCCACACAAAATATGTTAAATAATTTATAAATGTTAATATACCGTGTATATATGAAATTTATCAAATGGGTATGCAGACAGACACAACTATAGTTATATATATATATATAGTCTACTGATCATATTATATATTGAATTCAGATTATACCATAATATCAAATCATATATATATAAGAACTTACTAACACATTTAGATAGAGTATTATAAGGATATCTGTTAGTCGTGTTGACTCGTTTTGATGCATGTTATGTTGACTCTGAACTTCACGTATTCGTATGTTGCATAGAGTATGCCCCTAAACTGCTCCGTTGTCCCGTTTGTACCATTTATCCCGTTTATTCCGTTTATCCCGAATGACTCCACAGGTACAAGAGGTACAGGAAGGACCCTCGACACAATTGCATGCATTAGCATGCACAATTAGTCATGAGAGGTTGGCAATTGTCGTGATCTAACTGAGATCACAAGCCACAAGCTCGGGTATTCAATTCACTCAATACACTCATTCATTCATTCATGCAATCATTCACTCAATATTGAGCTATATTTGTGCAAATAAATAAATCAATTGTCCAATATTCAGCTACTGTTATTTTATAATCATAATTGTATAAACAGGATCAATGAATATAATATATGTGCGCCTGTGTGTGTGTGTGTGTGTGTGTGAGTCTTAAGTGTATTAAAAAAAAAAAATGCAGGTGCTAAATTGCTGTCTCATTACGTGACAGAACAATGACAACATTAGGGACCAAAAATAATCGCACATTTGGCCAAGATTCGACATTCGAATTACCATTGAAATGGGAACTTGAACTGGCTATAAGATTTGTATTGGTATTGGTTGTCGTATTGGTATTGGTATTGGTATTGGTATTGAGTGCATGTGTAACGATTGTGTGGTCTGTGGTGTAGCTTAAAAACAAAATCAAAGGCTTCACTGTCCGCTATTTAATCAGCGTCTGTTGAGGAACTGCGCATCTATATAGTATGTGTGTAAACAGTGGTAAGCGGTAAGCGGTAAGCGGCAAGCGGCAATACCGACAACCAACAACCAACAACCAACAGCCGACAACCAACAACCAACAACCAACAACCAAACAACCAACAACCTAAGATTGCCGGCGATCGGCGGCTTGTTGTCCTAATAATTGTGTAAACAACAATGACGCGTACGCTACTCTCACCTCGAGGTTATCGCTTCTATGCTCCTCTATATACACACAGACACATATATATGTGTGTATGTATGTATGCTCTTTAAGCCAGAGCGGTCGGCTTTCTTTTAACTTGGCCAAGAGGCATGCCGTCGCTCGTTGTCTACAAGTAGAACCAAATGCATTTGTCTGGCAGTTAGAGTTTGGCTAATTTCTGTGCAGCTGCATAGCTTGCATAGGCGTTGGAATAGGAATCGAAGTCGGTGTCGAAGTCACTCAATGGACTCAGTGGACATACGTCAGTCGTACGATTAGGCCTCCTTTGGGCCACTTTGGGCCCGGCTTACTTCTTTCTTGAGCAATTCAAATACATAGTAATAACAATAATAACAAATACAAATGGTGAACAAATACGTCTGTTCGTAATCCTCATACTCATACATACACACACACTCACACACCTTTATATCGGATGCTCATTAAAAGTGTTGGTCATTCCTTTGACTCTATACAAATACTACAATAAGATAAAAAGATCCCTCAGAGCAGTCGACTAAGTCTGACCTTAAGTACTAGTCGCAAACTCTTTGCTAAAACTCTCTTCCTATCTCTCTCTCTCTGTCTCTCTCTGTGAAAGAGAGTATCTAATTTGTTGTTAAATTTGTCTATGCAAAATTATAATATATTTAAGGGGATGCAGAGAAGAGAGAATTCAAACTTTTATAAGTAGCATCTTCCTTTAGATACCGGAAAATACTTTCAGTTGCATCCCAGAATGGTTCAAGTGTTTAACTTGAATTCAACGTCATGACCACGCCCTGATGTCATACCTATATGGATAGATATTGCCATTCAATGATTAAGTTATTACATACGATATGAATACATATACGTATTCATATACTCATACTCATACTCATACTCGTACTCGTACTCATTCTCATACTTCCATCTATTTTGTTGGAGAAATCTGCTGACTTTTCAATGGAAATATCTACTAATCATACATTTTATACAGACAAACACATATGTACATATATATATATAGATATATGTTATCTGATCTTGTTTAATAATTGCACGGATTGCATAGAAAAGAAAGAAAAAAACAGTAAAAAAAAATCACAATGAAATTTTTAATTACATTTTATGCATTTAACTAACTAAACAATGAAATATCCAATAAATGAGTCTGATACAAAGCCGGAATAATAAAATATATATAAACGATAGTCATAGGAATGTTGCTGAGTGAAGAGAATTATTATAGTAGTAATATCATCAAAAACTAACATTCCATTAAGTTACATACTAGAAGCTTCTCTTTACATTATAAATAAAATATATTTCAATTTTAGTTTTTATTATAATTTCAATCAGTTTCCATTCTAGATAAAAACTATTTGAAATATATATTGTATAATTTGAATTTCCGCTCTATGCAAAGACTTAACTTTCTAATGTCTTTCAGATATGTCTATATATATATATAAATATATATATATATATATATATATATATGTTTAAGTTTAGGCCAACACGCACTCGCATAAATCCATCACTTTCCAGCAAAAGAGTCATAATATAATTCAAAAGCTATAAAACGTTTGAAAAATTAACACACAACAAAAAAAAAAAAAGAAGTCTAAAATAATAATAAAAAAAAAAAAACATTTCTAAATATCAAAATATATGCATTAACTATTTTGGAATAAACATGATGAACATTAAAGTTGAGCACATTTTCAATGCAATGCGCAATTTCCTGTCGTAAATATTGAAAATTGTGGGCCAAAGCCAAGCCCAATCACATAAATATATATATATATATATATATATAATGCTTTGGCCCAGACCCAGACCCAGAGCCAGACCCACAGCCAGAGACAGACATAGAGACAGACAGACAGACATAATAATAATAATAAGCACAGAGCAAAGCGCAGACACAGACCAAAGCTAAGACACACACCGTGAAGTGTATGGGGCTACCAAAAACTAATAGCTTCATTACCACTTCATAAAGTCACGTTATTGTTACGTTCGCCTGTCAATACACTATATACAAAAGTTCTTCGATTGACATGCGATCGTTGTCGATGTGGTTGTCAGAGTTGGACTCCAGTTGGAGTTGGAATCGAAGTTGGAGTTTTGATGCAACGATTGCATCTGCCAAATTCAAAGCCAACTGACAGCCCCAATAATTGAGATGTGCAGCGTAAGAACAAATTCTTATATATAATTTTTTTTCATTCTTTCATTCATTTCATTTCATTTCTTTTCATTTCTTTTATTTATTTATTTTTTGCTGTTGTTGTTGTTTATTTTTTTTCATTTTTTTTCATTTTTTTTACTGCTATAGAAACGTTTAGACATATCATTTATGGCATTGGTTATTATGCAAAACTTGTTCGTTCGGCAATGCATTCATCAAACTGTGAATAACAGATACACACACACACAAACACACATATGCACATATGCACACTAGCACGCATAAAGGCCAAGTTATTGAACTCACCGACCGGAGCAGCAATCGAACAGGTCGAAACAGTTGGACATGTGTCAGAAGAAAGCTTCAGGCGGCATTACACAAGAAACCAAAAAGAATGAAAAAAAAAACTAAAAAAAAAAATATAAAAAACTGCCTAATGTAACTGTAAAACAAGAACCCCCCCTCCCCCATTCAGAAAGCAAAACGTAGCCAAAACACTTCATTCTTGATATACCCTATAAATATATGCAAAATGAGCATATAACACGAGACTGACTTTTTCTACATTTGCTGCAGCAAAGGGTAACCCCTATGATATATAGATATTATATAAGTGGTATCTTATGGAACATACAAATTTGTAATGTATTAATGAAAATATTATATTAAAAAGAAGAAGAAGGAAAAAAAATAAATTATGTTAATTTTTTTCTTTTGGCCTGTCAATTAAATGCACATTTTGTATGGCCACTAAGCACTTTAGGCCCAAAATAAGAAATTAATATGCAGCAAGAGAGCTTTCCGTCAATTCCCATTGATCAATGTTTGACCATTGGCCATTTGGTTATTGGCTATTGGCTATTGGCTATTGGCCATTGCAATGTAACTACACACACGCACACAGGAAATGAAGCATAAAAATGCATATATATATATATATATATATATATTATAATTTGTAATTGTAATTATATGCCATCGATATTAAGAGTCAAATTGTATCTAAATCTAAGTAGTAAAACCAAAGCAACAACAACTACAGTTACACCTTCAGAGTTCGTGTACACCCGGAGCTGATGCTTATTTTTTGGGGCAGGGCGTGGAGAGGCATAGCCTCTCTTGACTTATTTCCCACATTAAGGCAGCAGCAGCAGCAGCAGCATCAAATGATTTGCAAAGCAAGGTTTGTGATTCACCTCAATGACAAGAGGCGTCAATATGTAAAATTGATTGCACACAAAATACGCTGTAAAAACTAAGTATAAAAAAAGGAAATCATTAATATTATTGTAAATATATATATATATAAATATATTTTAAACAATTATGTTAATTAAATATATATATAAATATAATAATTATAATAATTCATATTGAACTATTCTCATCTCTTTTGCAGTCAACTTGTTTGTAATAATAATGAAAACGCATTATAAAGCAAGAAATACTTATTGGATATAGTCTTCTATATATAATGTAAATACCCTAAGTTATTTATAATAATTGTTATAGTATAGTTTGCATAGCATCTTTAATCACGTTTTTATTGTTTTGTTGCACAAATGAAAACGAAATTCCCTTGCCGTACCGAAAACATTAACACCACACTTTGACTTAGACTCAAACCGAGACCCAGGCACAGACACAAACCCAATAGTTGGACGCAGAGCTAGAGATAGAGTCAAAGGCAATGCTAGCAATTATAGCCATTGACCAAGTTGTATTGATTGGCCTTACATTATTACTATTTGTTGTTGTTGTTACTATTGTTGTTGTTGTTGATGGTATTTCTATGTTGTTTTGTGGGTGGTGTATGGTAAAAGAGCTGAATAATGATTGGATTTTGGATGCTGTTAGAGGTCGTCGCGAATGTCATCGATGATGGATCATGGGAAATAATTTCTAACATATACTTTAATACCTCTAAGTATATATGTTAAGACCACACACATACACACACACACACACACATATAGACAGTCATAAAACAAAGAATGAGTTCGAAAAGCTTTTCACCCATTTGCTAAATGAAACAATCAACACAAAACGCGCCTGTTAACTTCTTCTATTACCAATTCGATATAATTAAAATGCAATCGCCGACAAGCCCCAAAGGAAAACAAAGTAACTTGTAAAAAGAAAGGAAAGGACAAAAAAAAAAAAACCAAATAGAAGTGAAAATAAAATAAAAAACAAAACAAAAAACTGAAGAGAAGCCATTTAACTTTGTGCACATTCGATACGCTTGTTGCGCGCTTTTATCGATGAATTGTCTAAATTATCACACACAACACAACACAACACAACACAGCACAGCACACAAGAGACAACAATACAAAACAACAATTGACACTAACAACAAAAATTATCAACAACTGATTGCCTAAGCAAACAGCCAAACAACCGAACAACTAAACAACCAAACAACCAAACAGCCCAAAAGATTCCGAACATAAAAGGCATACTTAACACTTTTTGGAGCCCAATAAACAAGCTTAAAGAGTGGACCAACAGATCCCCCATACCTTATACAAAGGGCAAGAGTAGCCCTCACATGGGTCACATAGTTACTATTGTATGTCTGTGTCTGTGTGTGTGTGTGTGTGTGTGTGTATGTGTCTGTGTGTATTGGCATTTGTTTTAGCAACGCACGAGTTGAACGCGGTGCCCAACAAGAGTTTGCGCATTGATTTAAATTAATTTTCGTTTTTCTCTTTCTCTTTCTCTCTCTTTTTTTTGGAGGTGCTAATTTCAATGACAACAAGAACACAAAAAAAACAAAAAAAAAAAATTAAATAAAATTCTCCTCCCCAAAACTTTAAACAAAAATGTTAAAGAGGAAGATATATATACATATATATATATATATATATATATATAAGATGTAAAAGACAATTGAAGTTGTTACCTGTAGATTTTGGACTGATTTAGCATAAGTTAACTGTATGTGGCAAACAAAGAATTCATTGACATTTCATAGCGAGAAGCCGCAAAAAACCAACAACAACAACAACAACAACAACAACAACAACAACTACAACGACAACAACAAAAGATAAATAAATAACAAAAACAAAAACAAAAGATTTAGGCAACAAACTTGCGTAGAACTCATATATTCTTTAGCAGATCGACAGTCTCCATTATATATACTAACTGATTGCCATTTGTTAAAATCAGCTACCAATTCTACTACTACTACTACTACTACAACCATCACTAATACAATATATATTAACATTAAGAAATACATTTCGATATGCAATCAATTAACTGAAATTCTTAAACGCAGCAGGTGGTCGACAATCTGAGCCTCGTTAGCCGCTGCGTCTACAACAATTTCATTTGGACAAATAAAGTTATTAAGCGCCACGGGACAGGCCAAAATATATACTAAATAATATATATATATATATTCAAATTCAAATATATATATGAAATTTTTTATTAAATGCAAAACATATTTAGATTTCGATCAAGAAATATATATATATATATTATATGGGTATGTGTGTGTATTTAAATATAGATATACTTATGTATCTATGCATAAACAAACAAGCAATCGCGTACTCAGAACTCAAACATAGGTGTGAATTAGTCGTAATGACATCATTGAACTTTAACTTGGCAACTTGTAGAGTTGCCCCTTCATATGGGCATGTATGTATGTATGTGTGTGTGTGTGTGTGTGTGTGTGTAACACAACTGAAGCTTAGCTGAAACACACCTTATACAACAACAATAGCAAATAAATAAAAGTAACTAATAACAGCAATAAGTAAAATTGCTCTAGTCGAATTACACCGTAACTTCACTTAAAAATACCCTTTAATTTGATCAATTTATTTGTAAACAAAAGTCTACAATCTCAACATAACTATATACATACTAAAGTGCTTAAATTTATGTGTTTTATTATATCAAAAAGTTGCCCCAATTATACAGTTTTATATAGTAAAAAATATTCATTTTATCTATAACTTTTCACTCTCTTCGCTTGCGCCTTTTTTTGGTTTAATGATTTGATATCAATAGTGTATTTATTGCTTTAAGGATACTTAATAAATATGAGTATTATCTAATATATATATATATATATATATATATATATATATATATCACTTGTTACTTATAAGCTTTAGTTGCAGGGTATATCAAATTTTTAGAAATATTTAGGCAAAAAACGCTTTCAAACAATTTAAATTTATGCTCGTTAAAAATTAATAAAAAATATAAAAATATATATAAAAAAAAATACAAATAATAAAAAATAAATTCGAATTCGAAGTTAAAGTTAAAGTAAATATCGAATTATATATCCTAATTTAAAAACAAATTTCTGTGCATTCAATTGCGATCTACATTGTAAATTTCTATAGATATTCCGCTGATTGATTTAATGAATAATATTTTTATTTTTTTTATTTTTTTGCGATTGAATTCTATTGAAAGAGGTGCTAAATGCTGGATTCAATTTAATTCATTTTCAATTCAAGTTATATGTGTTAAGTGATGCAACATTTGATACTCAGATTTCTCTATAAAAACAGTGAAACATTTTAAGACTCGTGTGTAAAGTGTGTGTGCGTGTTTGTATGTGTTTGAGACTAATGAGCAGCATTTTTGTATTTTGTTATTTTGTTTTGCTTTCTTAGTTGAGATGAGAACTTGTTCTAAATTGATTTTGAATTGAATAGAACAATAGTAAACTATGATGCTACTGGCGATAGGAATACTAGAACTATATATAAAATGATCCCATATATATACATATATATATATATATATATTGAAAACAAAAGCTATAGATGCAACGAACACATATGTATGTGTATAAACCTTTTATAATGCAAATATATATCTGCAGATATCATTAATATATACAAACCATTGTCATAACGATTTATGATAGTCAGCGGCAATGTATATTAATTTATGCCACAGACTGTTACAATTAAAAGATAAACGAGCGCTTTGCATTGGTAACGCGCCGCTTAATGTGGCATTCGATTTTTGATACAGGAAATCTCTCTCTCTCTCTCTCTCTCTCTATCTCTATCTCTTTTATTTCTTTATACTATTATTAAGGTTTGAAAACCGGTTAAATGCATTTTGTGTAACAATGTGTCAACAGTTAATACAAAAAGGCGAAGAAAATATAAATGAAAATGATCCCCCCACTGGGAGCAATCCTCTTTCTCTATTCTCAATATATATATATACATATATATATATATATATAAGAAGAAGATGTAAAATGTTTTTAGAGATTTAAGAGTGTAAAATGTAGATATAGATGTAGATGTAGATGTCGATGTTATGGAAAGAGCAAGAAGTCAAAGCCAGAGCTAAACATTTCAATTTTAATTAAGCATGATAAATGATTTCACTTGGACGCATAAATCTCTTTTACAGTCGCGATGAAACAATGAAGTTCTTTTGTTTGGGGCAAGAGCAACACGAAAATTTGTACGTTTCGGAGCATTTTTCTCTTGTCTTCTTTTTTTTCCTATTTTTTTCTTTTTTGGGTTTTGGGGTCTCCCTTTACTACTACTACTACTACTACTACTACTATGACTACTATGAATAGTATGCATAGTATGTATAGTATGACTACTATAACATATATACATATATATATATAAAGGCAGATAAGACTGCCTTTAGCTGTGAAGAAAATTGATTTGAAATTAATGCAAGAATTTGTTATAGAAAATATACAACAAAAAAAAAAAAAAAATAAATAAATAAAATAACAAGCTCGCCTTTGAATTGGTCAAGAAAAAGCTGTTATGAGTCAATAAGCCAACGATTTGAATTGATATCGTTTAGAGAAATGCTATACAATTTGGCTCAAAGAGCAGTAGACAAAACGAACACGATTTAATCAATATGCATATGGCAAATGGACAAACCTGCTTCATAAGACAAAGATTTTTAGATATATATATTTTAGATATATATATATATATATATATAAAATTGATTTTTCAATTGCTTTTTTCTGTATTTGCTTTTTTTTTTCTAAGTTTATCAAATGTTTATGACACTTAATGTTAGTTTTAATTGTGGCCCAAAAATAGTTGCTGCCTAGCGGAGGCAGCAGCAAATTTAAATAAATGAAATTTGTGAAAACAGTTAATGACCATAGGAAGCTTACAAACAGTTATAATAAATGTTATTATTTATTATAAAATTAAATTTAATACTCTTTCTGTCTCTCTCTCTCTCTCTCTCTCTCTGTGATAAATTATAATATAATTATATATATGCTAGGCAGGATCAAAAGTTAATACTATTTTTGGGTACTGTAAAAATTTGGTGCGTTCAAGAAATTTTTTATATGCCTTAGATGGTGTCAGTATATTAAGGCAACAACGTTAGCAATTTAAAATGAAGAAAAAGGAGAACTAAAAAAGCAGCAGAAAAAAAGTAGCAAAAAAAAAAAAAAGAAAATATATTTATATATATATATATAAAGATAAAGAAATGAAGTAGATAGGGATGGGGATGAGGATGGGGAAGCTTAACCAAGATTCCTGGTAATGGCACTTGCTGAAGATATTACTGGCTGTGGTCACCGTTCTGGTAGGCACTGTGAGTAGCCGTAACTGCTAATAAATTGTAATACAAATACATTAAAACTAAAGACTAATTAAATGACTGTACTTAAGCGTCGAATGGACATGTAGCAGGCGACTTAATCGACAGGGAAGGAGCTGCAGTTGCACCTCAAGTTGCAGTTGAAGTTGAAGTTAAAGTTGCAGTTGAAGTTGAAGTTGAAGTTGCAGTTAAAGTTAAAGCCACAAGGAAATCTTTTGTATAGTTTGTGTGGCGCAATCTCTCCCTCTCTCTCTCTCTCTCTCTCTGTCCATGTATGTGTGTGCTCCGCTTTTTGCCAGTTAACTTAAGCTAAAGCCTGGCCTGCCCCGGCCTGGCCACAGACGAGCGAGAGAAGGAGAGAGTGCGCGGCCTGGTAAGCCTTTTGTGGTCATTAATTCGCACTTAATATGCTTTTTATGGCCTGGCCAGGTCCATTTGCAACGGTGCGAGGTTATGTGTGCAAAACAATTATTCCGCAATTAAACAGTTTGCACTTCGCAAACGCAGACAGACTTTGGGGACAGAGATACAGTGGTACAGTGCTACAGAGCTATATAGATACAGAGAGACAGAGTGTGCATACATATTAATGAACTTGCCACATATCCCCCATACCCTATTCCCTTGGGAAAGTGCTGTACAAATCACTTACGTTGCAGCAACAGCAACAGCAACAGCAACAGCAGCAGCAACCGCATTGCAACATCGTCACCCCGAGGCAAATGACCACCAACCAACAAAATGAAATAACTAAGAATGTTGCATGTAATGTACAATTGCTCGAAACAAAAGACACCCTAGATGCGATGTAAACTAAAACTATATTGCAAATCAACTAACTATATTTATAATCAGATATATCTATATATATATCTAATTTATATATATGTATAAACTCTCTTTACTAAATTTGAAATTTCTTCATCGAGTTTTGCTTTAAAGTTTCAAATTTGAAAATATTTTTATTAAACTTTAATCATGCTTTAATCGGATAAATATATTTTTAAAATCAAGTATATATATATATAGTATTCTGTCAAATAAGTATATTGCATTATAATACTACCCGATTCAGTGGATTTTTGTTTTTGTACAGAGTAAATATACAACGGCAACAATGCGTCGACTGCGTTTTTCTAGTTCGCGATATCAAAAGGGAGTGTTAAATATGTTGCAAGCTCACCACAAGCATCAACAGCAACAACAACAGTGGCAGGCATGTCGCCTCTCGTCTGCCCCTTAACATGCCCCATACGTTCTAATTGCTGCCACACATCTGGAACTGAGTTAAGTCTTTGCCTGCCTGCCTGCCTGCCCTGAATCTGGCCTGGTTTCTTGCTTAGCTGCTTGTGCTTGCATTGGCCATATGATTGGTCCTTTAACGTCTGGTCATCATTGCTGCCCATCATTTATTGCATATGTGTGTAACTTAGCATTGTTTCTCCACATGTCCCCCTCGTCTTTTTCCTTTTTCCTTATTTTTTTTGTGGCAATTATTCACTTAAAGCATCAGGCAGCAAGTGTCATGCTGAGTTGCTAGCTCGAACGCTTCAAGAGCATTAAACAAGAGAGCCTCAGGCGCGCTGGTTAAACGACAACTCAAATACCCTACAGGTCCATGAAACTGAACGGGAAAGCACTAAAAAAAGATATTTAACAATTAAGTCGGTTATTATATATATATGCAAATATATATATAGATATGCGAGATATATACTCTAAACTAAAACTGAATAATAAATATTTAGCCTAGAACAACTTAGTCTATCCTTTTACATATGAGAATTGTCTGTTTATATATCTGCTGTATATATATATTATAAATATATCCTAAATCTGTTATACATGTTTGTTATATATCTGTTATACTAGCATAATCATAATGCTGCATTAACTTGTTGCATTACCATATTCACAAGTCATGAACTTGAGTCTATCTGGAGCTGCTGTTAAATAATCAATAGACCCAACCGATGTTTACTGCATTAAGTAAATGTCATTGATTTATGATAGCTTAAAGAAGAAGCAGAAAAAAAAACAATAACAAATAGTAATAATAGTAATAATAATAATATTAATATTAATAATATTAATACATTGGTAAGGATCCATAGAGCTCCATGACCTGGCCTTTAAGCGTAATGCCAACAATTGTTCTATTAATAAAGCAATTCCAAAACGATTAAGAGCAACTGCAACAGCAGCAGTAGCAACATCCGAGGGTCTGTCTGCAGTATATACTATATAGTATATATATATATATATATATGTAGTATATGTAGTATACATTATATATATATATAGTATTTTACAGTGTTTTCAGTGGTTGATGGTTGACGGTTGATGGTTTCGCTGGCAACTCATTTGGACATTTATAGCCATCAAGATGAGTGGTCACAAATGTGTGGCAGATACACCAGAAGGCAGATTGACTGTTTGACTAGTTGGTTGCATGGTTGCTGTGTTGCATGGAATGTTTTGCTGTGTGGTGAACTTTTACGAGAGGGTAAACTTTTCGCCAATAGTGCCCCAAAAAGTTATAAATCACAGCAAGCTGCTGCTGTTCCGGCTGCTGTGGTGGCCGCCACACAGTTCACATGGCAACATCTCTGCCAGATCTTAACATATCTACAGCCGCAAACATCTTAACATATTCCACATCTTTACATAGGCGACGCTTTCCATTCCTGACGTTGCGGCGCCATAAATTTAATTTGAAATTAATTTTTTTGCTGCTGTTGCAGATGTTGTTGTTGTTGTTGCTGCTGTAGTTGTTGCTGTTATTGTTGCTGTTATTGTTGCTGTTATTGTTGTTGCTGGTGGTGGTGATGGGGCAGTCTAGCAGGCTGAAGAAGTGTACTCTATGCCACAACGTTGCACAAATGGCTGGGTCATCAAAATGCTAAGCTATGTAAATGATAAGCACAATGCACGAGCATACTCCCAGCCTTCTCTCTCATTCGCTCGCTCTCTCTCTCTCTCTCTTTTGCTCTCTCTTCAATCAGCTAAGCATACAGCTGCCACACACACACACACACACACACACACATACTCATATAGACGGCTTATTTTTGCACGCCAACTAAATATGGTAAGGCACGCATTTGTTGTAAAATGCAAAATTGAATATCGAGCGAGTCGCAAGAGTTGGCCCAAAGCAACAGCTACTTGTTGCTGCTGTTGCTGTTGTTGTTGTTGTTGCTGATCTGACTGGTGGTTGGTGGTTGTTGCCTAAGGCTAGCAGCCGCTGGCTGCCAGAAAGTAGCAACTACTTTTGGGCTTTTGTAATTATGAGCAATGCACTCGATAAAAAATTGAAGTTTTCATTTTTCGCGAAAGTTTCTGCCACATTTGAATGCCCGAAAACGTTGCCAGCGACACAAAACCGAACCCGAACTCGAACCAAAAACATTTATTGTTCTGCCCGTTAAGGAAAAAAAAAAAACAAAAAAAATCTTTAAGAAATAAAAGACGTAAACCCGCCAGTTACAAGACCAAGATCCAAAGGCGACCGCAAGGGCATGCGAACTAAATTTCGTACAATTATGAGACCAAAAACAGACCAGAAGGAGCTCGAGGTTGAGCTTCTGGATGTGAATGTGAATGTGAATGTGTATGTGGATATCGATGTGAATGTGAATTTGAATGTAAATGTGAATGAGAATGAGAATGATGAAGCGACTGGCTACTGCTACTGTATTGTATACTTGGCAACTGGGCAAACGGTAGCAGTAACCGCAACAAAACAATTGACTTGCATGTGGGAGGTCCTGCAGCAGCAGCAGCACCAGTTGCAGTTGCAGTAACAGCAATAACAAATGCATTTTGCAACTGCAAAGCTGCTACCCCATAATGACAAGAACCGCAAATGCGCATTAATGCATAGAGCGAGGGAGAGGGAGAAAGAGAGAGTAAGAGAGTAAGTAGTAAGACCACCAAGTGAGCAGTTGCATGCAAATTTTGTTGCTGCAACAGTGGCTGGTGCAACAGTCAGGCGACAAACTTACGAATTGCTCATGTCAATGCGCTTGCAGGGGAAATTGGTAGCTTAGCTTACTGTTTAGGTGGTTGCTTGTTTGGATGGGTGGTTGGGTGGGTGAGTGTGCTTTGCGCCTACGAATATGGGCGCCACGATCATAATCTCTATGGAAAGATGCTGCTGGTCTTTTTTGTTTTGTTGCTCCTCTTTGCATTTGCTTTTGTTTATTTTTTCATATATATATATACATAAATATATATGTGTGGGTGTGTGTGTGTTGTATATATATATATATATATATGGTGATTGGCATTAATAATGGATTATCACGATCATGAGCACTATGTACTATGAGGTGTATGGAAATATTGGGCGAGCAGCATCGATTTTTGCTTTCCTTAACAGTTTTTAGTCTTTTTTTTTCTCTTTTCTTTTTTTTCCTTTTTTGTTGTTGTTGTTTTTTTTTGTGTGTTTTCTTTTTTCATATCGTGCGATCATCAAATAATGTGAACGTGTGATCAACGCTTCGCTCTAGAGCCTCTTTTTATAGAGCTTGTATGCTGTACCTGAAGTTTTGCTTTGTGGGGGGGGGGGGGTTGGGGAGTGGGCTTTGGGGAGGTTCGGGAAGGTTTGGGGTATTGGTTATATTGAGTTTTTGGGCTTGGGTCTCGTGTGTTACACTAACTTATTTATGCGAAATATTTTGAAATCGTGTTTGCAGTGCAGCGTGCGCTTGGACAGACAACTGGACAGAAGACCAACTTGGTCTTGGACAATTCTTATATACGCTATATGGCCCCGGCAGCCCAATAGCATCCTCATCCTCATCTTCTTAACTTTTGGCTCCTCTAGCTATCTCTCTTATTCTCTCTCTCTCTCTGTCTCTCTCTCTCTCTCTCTACACTCTGCATCTGCCAGGCATTCAGACAAGCAACCAGCAGCACAACAACGTGACCCTCTTTTTGCGCCTGTAGATCACGAATTATTCAGAATATTTTTTTTTTTGGGTTTTTCTTTTGTTTCACTTTTCATACACCGTTGTACAGGGTATCATTGATGTGTGCTTAGCTTTGACTCTTTCTCCCTCTCTCAGTTGCATTTCATACAAATTATTTCAATAATATATATATATCTGATTAATCAGACAGTTTTATATCAAACTTGAATCTTTGTCTTAATTTATTTATATATTTTTAAATTAATTTTATATACCAGAGAACTCTAAGATCTCTCTGAATATATTTATATATACTTTGTTTCATATTTAGGCTAAGCTTAATATCCAAAATAATATTATATATTACCTTTAAACATAATAAAATTAATCAAATAAATATGCATAAAAATAAAAAATAGAAAATGAAATCAATTTTTAATATATGCAAAATAAACATCAAAAATTGAAGTTTTCTTTTCTTTTCACGATTTAACTTTAGATAAAATTTATTTTTGTAAAATTAAATAGAGAAATTAATAAAAATAATAATGCAAATAAAAAAAAATCATATAAATTCGTTTATTATTCAATTTTTTTAGACTATTAATTTTATTATTATTATTATTATTCAAATATATATTAAAAATAAATAAATGAATTATTAAAATTTTGTTTTTGATTTATCAACAAATTAATATATTTTTTATTATAACTTACTTTCTATAAAAAATTAGAAAATTAATCATAATATAAAAATAAAACAAAAAAATATGAATTATCAATTTTATTTTTGTTCATAGAATATTATTATTAAAGAAATCACAAATAAAAAAAAATAAATATATATTAAATCAAATTCCTCTTCGCCTTGACCACAAGAATATATTTATATTACAATTTTCTTTCTATAAATTTTATATAATTATTTTTAAAAATAATAAAAAAAAAATAATGAAAAAAATTGTTGAATTATTAATATTATTTAAAAAAAAATTGTTTAATTATTAGTATAAATAAAAAAAAAATAAAAAAATAAATTAAAAAAATTAAATAAAAAATAAATATATAAAAATAAATTATATAAAAATCCTTTTTAATTTATGAACAAAATAAAAATTATTTTTATAAGAAGTTCTTTATATAATAATAATAATAAAAATAAAAGAATAATAAAAAATAAACCATAATTAAAAAATAGAAAAGGAATGTTTATATATTTTCAATATGAAAGTGTATTTTAGTTTCGTTCTTTTGGTTTGTGAAAAAATTTCGTTTGTTTTTGTTTTGTTTCTTGTTCTTTGGTTTTTTGTTTTGGGGCACAGGCGATTTGTTGTTGTTGCATCTTTACCCTTACAGCTTGAAGTTTAAGTTTAGTTGCTTCTGCTTCTGCATTTGCTGCTACTTTTGCTTTGCTTTTGCATTTTAAGCATTGCTTACGAAACGCTTATGGCTTGTTATGAGTCATGTGAAAGCGCCAAAAGAAAGAAGCGTCTTTGGATCAGAGTTAAAGTTAAGAAAAGAGTCGAAGTCAAAAGAGATTTGGTTAGGGAGCGAGATGTTGCCTGATTGTAAAAAATTATGTTTGCTCTGAGCGTAGCGGACACACGAGGACAACACCAACAAATGGAAAGAATCAGCAAGAACCACAGCAACAAATGCAGCAAATGCAACCAATGCCACAACATAAAGCGGCAGGTTCATATGGCGGTGAAAGGCTACCATCAACAGGCGCATTCGCATTCGCATTGGCATTCGCATTCGCATTCGAGGTGCAGGCCGAGGCCTAATCATCATTACCATTGTTATTAACATGATTATCTGTATTATGCCAGGCCAGGCCAGATCCGAACAAGCCAAACCATGTCAGACCCGACCATGCCAGACCAGACCAGGCCAGACCAGGCCAGACCAGACCAAGCCTGGCCCCAAGAGCAAGTTGAAAGTTCAGAGACGGCGTTTAAGCATGATTATGAATTGGGTCAACGTGCGGTCTCCATTATCAACTACCTTCCTCTGTCTTTCTCACTCTCTTTCTTTCTCTCAATTTCTCCAACTCTTACACTCCCTCTCTATGCCTTATTGCTGTATTTTTCTGCTGTTTTTATTTTATTTTTTTTTTTGTTTTGTTAACTGGTCAATTATGCCAAACGTCGCTCAATGCGTTTGAGCCCAAATCTTTGTTGGCATTTGCTATATTGGGGACCTCGACGACGACCTGCCAGCCAAATCAAATGAAAATGAGACATATCGCAAAAATTTAAGTCTGCTTTTGCAGCAAGGATTGACAGTTGACAGGTGAGGCTAGACGAGTAGCTAAGCAAACAAACTCTGGTATATACTACACTCCCTCTGCATTTCTCTCTTTCTCTCTTTCTCTCCCTCTTTCTCTATCTCGTTTACTCGCGTCTTTTAACATCTATCCTAGCTGAACTCATATAAGGCATATAAGGCGAGTGGAAACGTGTTTCGCTATTGATGCGGCTTATTATATGCAAATTTTGTTACCACGCAAAACAACAATCCGAATCGAATCCAAATGTCTCCGGCTGGCTAGGAACAGACCGAATCCGAGTGCTGCCCATAAAGAACAAATGTCAAGCAGGCGGTGGACATTCACATGTTTCTTTTTTCTCCACCAAATACCCTATAATTTTTCAAAACAATAAAATGCAGTACAATTTATAAATAATAACACTTAGGTGCAATCAATTTAAAGTAAAGACTTATTTAAATTTAATTAATTATTATATTTATATGTTAATAATTAACTTATATAGTACATATATAATTATCATTGACCTTAAGATTTGCTTCTAGAGATTACTTGAGCTTACTGAAAGTTTTGCACAGAATGATATTAGAAATATGTTAGTAAATAGTTGGGAAAGCTTTAAATATAGCTGAAATAGTTACTCTATAAATTTAGCTTATTAAGTGGTATCTAAAAGTCTATCAAGTAGTTAGGTGCTTTTGTCCATTTGTTGCCTGCGTAAATTCACAAAATATTGACACCGAGTCGAGAGCAGCATGACAGTGATCGAAATGTGTCTTCGCTTACAACAGAGCTAACAATACTAACAAAAGAGACAGGTATAGGTACAGCAATAGCAAAAGTAACAAGGGAATGGTACAAGGGACTGATACAGGGAGTGGTAATGGTACGGTGTATGGTACTAAGCTGTACTCAATCCTTTTACATTTGCAATTGCGGGCGGTTTGTTTGTGACGTTTGCTTAACAAGAAGAAAATTGCTGCAATTCTTTACAAGTTTTGAGCGGCAGCTCTTTCCCATGATTCTACATGTATCCAAGAGATCGTCAGACTAGCTATAGCTACAGCACTCCTCAGACTGTTGCTCTTGTTAGCCCGTTGTTTGACTGTTTTGGCTACTTCTATGCGTTTCGCCATGCGTTTGTCATGCCAAAAGTGTAGTAAATTGTGTGGCACTTAAGTCAACACATGCGACGGCAACACTGTATGCATGTGGCATGTCTTTAACCAATGAGAGAGAGAGAGAGAGAGAGAGAGGGAGCCCTGTGACTGCTATGTTTGCAGCCAATTTGCATGTAGTATGCTAAGGGGTGTAGGGTTTAGTGTATTGCCCAATGCTCTGGTCAGAGGGGGAATGCATTCTGCAACTGATTTTTGCGCTCTATTTTGACTTTGATAGATGTCGTCAAGTTGCTTTTGTGGTAAGTATGTGTGTGTAGTATTCAACTGAAAAATAAGATCTAAACATTGTGATTATTATGCCTACTTCGAACATTCATCCAAAGGGTTTATACGTTGTCCCATTATCATGCACTTCTTTTCATGAAAGCCAACAATTTCTTACTGAGAACTTTGCTACAAGAAGAGTTTAAAGAGCATCTTATGATTATTGCGAATATTACTATATACAGGTAAACCTACTATAACGCGGTTCTAATAGGTTCCTGAAAAACTGCGCATTGTAGAGAACTTTAACTCTATACAAAAATCTGAGTTTTGGTTTTTATTTATTGAGTCCTAAGAACATACATATTATATAATTTAATAACACTCCATTTATTTAAACAAAAAGACAACAAAATAAAATAAAATTTCAGTTCAATATTCAAGTTGAAAGATTTAATAAAAGAAACCCAACATAGAACGATAACTTAGTATATCTCCTCATTACTTTTCTTTCGAACATTTTGTTCGTACTTGTTCAAAATCTGAGCTTGATCCACTATCAGATTCGGGCAACCTTTCCACGATTATTGGCTTGAAAAAATTGTGCATTGAAGTTTGTTTGTTTTTATTTGGAAAATCTTTATAAATTTATATGGAGCTAAAATATTTCTGTTTTTTTTTATAATTTAACTGGAATTAGACTGAATATTTTTTCGCAATATTTTATACATTTTAGAATGATGCTTTTATTTGCAATAACGACAAGAAACTAACAAAAAAGTTATTACATCAAATGATGACGCATAAAGCGTTGTGTGATGTTAGAACCGCGGGGAACCCCTTTTCATAATTTTGTTATTGAGCACAGAATAACGTATTTGTTTGTTACTTTGCAAAAACATGTTAAGTGTAGTGTAGATATGTATCAAAATATTATATGAACAAAATGCAAAGAATTTTATTTGGGTAAGTAAATCTTTTTCAAATCAAAATAATGTAAGAGTAGCGTAGTAGGAAACATTTCGCAATTTGTAAACCGTTATACGAAACCACGTTGTGGGAGGTTTAGCTGTGTATATCGTATATAGATAAAGTACATATATGATTCCGTCTGGTATCTTTATTCATGGACTATACACAAAGGGAATTTAGGTTTATTTTTTTGTGCTGATAAATCAGTTGTGCATAAATGTGTCCCTTGAACCATGTTCCATTTTGGCTTTATCTGTTTGTGTGTGTGTGTGTGTGTGCGAGAGTGTGATTATGTGTACGTGTAAGTGTGTATGAGTGTATGACCTCTTGGCTTGTGGCACAGTTGAGCTCATTATGTTACCAAAATGAATGCAAAGCGGCGGCATTAATGTCACATCGTTTACTGGGCAATTAAGTGCACTGCTTGCCACTTCTTTGGCTGACCAGGCAGTCGTTTCCCTTCCCTTCCCCCCCCCCCCTGATCCTACGGCAACTATGTTTCTCTATTAGCTAGTTGGGTTGCTTATCACGCCGCCACACTCTCACTATTTAGATTTTGTATGTGTGCGTGTATGTGTGTGTGTGTGTGTGTGAGTGTGTCGTAGCACAAAATTTGCAATTATAATTTTGCGCCTCAGAGACGCTGGGAGTCAGGAGACTCTATGGCGGTATTTTTCCTTTGGGCTTCCTAGGCAACAACTTCGGCGTTGGTTGAGGCTCTTTTAGAGGCTGCCGCAGCGATTAAATCTCTTCTTTTGAGCTGGTCCACGTTCAAAGGGGTCCAGCCAGCTGCCAGCCTACAGAGCGTAGTTCAACAATTGAATTTTTTTAAAGTTAAGCTTAACGCTGTAGCATGTAGCTATAGTCCAGCCTCCCATTTGGCTCTAGTCCTTTGCATGTCTCAAAACCGCAATACTCCCTCTCAAGCGCAGTTGCCGCTGTTGCCATAGTCGTCGCAGCCGCCACAAGCGCAGCTAATTGGATTTCTCTCCTGGGAGAGCTTTGCCAGATCGTCTGGTTGCCTGTTTGGCTGTTTACCTGGTTGCCTACGACTACGTAAAACATATCGATAATGTCTTGATCAGACAGCAGTTGCAGTTGCAGTTGCAGTCGCCGTTGCAGTCGCCGTGGCAGTCCCCGTTGCCATTGCCGTAGCAGTTACTCTGCTGCGGCCTCTGTTAGAGGCACCACTTCGATCAGTGGCTGTCTGTGCCCAAATTGTAATAGTAAAGCACACAGTAAGAAAATCCGTATTGTGTCCTACGCATACAATTACAACTATGCAGCCTAAGAATGCATTAATTTCTCTCAGTGTATCTGCATTGTATACTCATACTGGCATGTGTTTCTATTGCAGATGAATGATTTCGCAGGCGAACGCGTGTAAAGCAGCAATTAATTTGTACTACGTACAATACAAAAGAGAGTGCTGCACATGGAACTACGGGAACTAGTGATGGCAGCGTGACTGCCCATATATCGATACACTTTACAAGGCAAAATTTACCATAAAGAGCAGAGAATGAAAATATGAATAATAAACAGAAAATAAGAGTAAAAAACTCATTCAAGAGAGATCTGATTATACTCGTTATATATAAACAGCTATAATAACAATAATTTTAATAATCTCCAAAAGTTGCTAAGGTCCATCTCTAGCGAGAAACTTTCATTGGGGTGCGTGCCTGATGAACAACAAAAGGTTACAAAGCAATTATAAAGTGCTGCACTGGACTCCACTGGACTCAACTGAAGAGGAATGGAGTGTAGAGAGAGTTGGGGAGAGGTGAAGTAAGCTGAAGTGAAGTGAGATACTCTAGTGAGGCAGTGTGTTATAATTCTCTTAGTATATGAAGGCGAGGGGACACAGAGATCTTGGACGGCATCTCTCATGTAACCGCGACACGACGACCTCTATGTATATGGAGACGACCCAGACGCGCAGGCGCAGACGCAGACGCAGATTTTGGCAATGGTTCAGGCTGCGGCTCAGACTCCGACTTGGAATCGGAATATGACTTTGCTTAGAGTCGCTTTGGTTTTGGCTCTGGCTGAGACTTTGACTGAGGCTGTAGCTGAGGCACTGACCAAGTTTTTGGGTCTCAGACCGCCGACTGTAGTTTGTTGTTGTTATATTTTTTTGTAATCTACGCTATAATCATGCATTGAGCAAATTCGCATAGCCGCCCATTATTCCACCCACTTTTTTGTGGTTGTTTTTGTTTTGTTTTTTTTTTTGGCTCGAGCGCAAACCGAGGCATTTAATTTGTTGTTATTGTTGTTGTTGTTGCTTTTATTGCAGCAAAATACACTTAATTTTGGCCTTTTTGCCGCAATTCATGCATTTCACATGGCCGCAACAGCATTGTGCTGCCCTCCCCCTTCTATCAAGCCCATAAGCCTTTAAGCCTTCATGCTGCACTGCCTCAATGTGCATCAATCGATCGGCGGCACAGCATCTCAGCGCCGCAAGATGATCTACATTAAGAGAGAGATTTTTGTGGCAACCTCCATGTAGCATGTAGCAAGGCGCTTCACTTTGTTTGGCAAACCAACTCCAACCGAAATCCAACAACTATTGCATCCAACCTTTTGCTGTAACCGCCGTCTCAGTGGGCGTGTCCTGCCTTAACTGAGCGCTTTACTCTGTGCTCTGTACTCAGTGCGCCGGGGCCATGGTACAGTTTTAAGTAATTGCATTATGTTTAAGTTTTAGCGATCTGTTTTTATTTTTTTCTTTTGCTTTTTGTTTTAGTTATTTTTATTATTTTCTTTCTTTTTTTTTGTATGTTTTTGGAGCAAAGTTCGAGCAGTTGATGTTTACCTTGAAGTTTGAGTAGGAGGTTCGTATACGATTTGAAGGCAATACAAGACTGAACTAACCCAATAATAGTTACATTAAATTCCATTAAATAAACTGTTCAAAATACCAATGAGCCAAGTTAAGCAATAAAATTGATATAATGTTGATTTAAGTTGGGAAAATCTTTACTCAAACCTGCAACTTAAGCGATTGACTATAAAAAGGGAAAGTTCTAGCAATAATTTATATAATTAATTCGAATTTTATTTAAATTTGTATTTATCATATTAAAATTTATTTTATTTTTAAGTGAAATTTTTAGCTAAATTATTAGAGTATTATTAAATAATGTATTTTTATTTAAATTAAACTTAAATAATATAATTTATATATTTATTTATATTTTTAATATAAAATTTTTTTTATTATTAACTGGAAATAAAGCTAAAAATAGTATAGGAAATATCTAAACATTTTTGTATAAAAATAAACTGAATTAATTCAAATTTAAAATTATATTTCCAATATTAAATTTGCTTTGTCTAAGAGTAGGCATAAATTTAGAAATAGTATCGGAAAAATCGAAAGATTTTTTTAAAATTAATTTTTATGTTTAAGTCAAAATAATAGAAATATTAAAACATTATTTATTTTATTATTATTTATTTATAGTTAGTTGTATTTTAAATACTAAATTTGTCTTAATTTTTATTAAAAATAATATCAGAAATAACAAAACATTTTTTATATACAAATAAACTAAATAAGTTCTTATTTATAATTATATTTTTAGTATTAACTATGCTATATTTTTAAAGGAAACAAGTAAGAAATCTGTAGTCGAGTGTACCCGACTACGAGAGCCCCTTTACCTACATATACAGCTATACACACAAATACTCACACATACACACAATTCTATACGTACTTAGCCATTGCGCGCGCCTTTTAGCCCCCCGCGATCGATACCACGAAACTTAATGTTGTATAACTTCCGTGTTTACTGTTTAATCTTATCGAAATTTACAACGTAGATCAAGAATGGTCTAATTATTATGTGTGTTAAAAACGAACGGACGGACGGACAGAACTAGATCGACTCGTCTTGTCATCCTGATCAAGAATATATATACTTTATGGGGTCTCCGGTGAATATTGGTACCTGTTACATACTTTTGGATTTTGTACAAATCCATTGGTTCCGCCTTTTTTTCAAAAGGCAAAGATGCTAATAACATCGAAAATATCAGAAAATTTTTTATTTAAAATTAAACTGAATTAATTCTATTTAATATTTATATATTTAATATACAACTTGCTTTAATTTTAAGTGGAACTTAAAACGGAAATATCGGAGCAATTTTAATATTTTAATTAAACAGAACAATTATAAAACGATTTCTGTGGCAATTTCCATTGAACATTCGTCGACATTTCTTAGTATTAATAAATTACTAATCTTGTTACGAAAATTAAAAAATAATTATAATAAAGTCACCTAAAAAGCTTAACATTATTGTGGGAATTTTTTCTTAATTTATTTACAGCTATATTGAATCGGAAGTATCTTCGATTACAGTTATCAATAAGAGACTGAATAGAAATCAATATGTTAATTAAAGTACTAAAAGTATAAAAAGCTTTATATACATATATATATATATATCGCAGAGAGCGACAGAGAGAGAATGAGAAACATTTTCTATCTAATTCATATACCTCTATATAGAAGACCCCCCACAAATCGGGCAGACTAATTAAAACTCATATTACGAATGCTATTAACATGACAGCGAACACAGCGCCATGGAACAGGCTATAAAACTGCAGCCAAAAGCCGATGGAACCAAAAGCTAATGATCAGAATCGGAATCAGAGAACAGTAACGATTCAAATCAATGTGCATATTTCGAGTTGTGAGCTGAGACTTGAGACTTGAGCCTTGAGGCTACTGCAAAATTGCTTGCTCAGATATTTAATCCAATTAACAAAGATTCAACAAGAAACTAACAAGTATAAGTATGAAGAGAATAGAGAGGGGAGAGTGGAGAATGTAGTATGAAGTATATAGTAGAGAGAGAGAGAGAGAGAGAGAGAGTGAGAGGGGGGGAGATGAAACTTATCGAAAATCAGTTAACCCACACAGAGCTCTTGGCGAGATATTGTCACTAATGAGTTATGAGGCACAGACGACATAAGTGAACTCAGTCTTTTGACTCTACTCTACTCTTCGCTTCTCTCTTTGGTGCTCTTCTACTACCTTCGACTGTTGAACATTTTAAACCATAACATTTTATTAACATAATAAAATCAAAATTATCAACAAAGTCGTCAATGTCCAAGACGACGACGACGACGGCGATGTTGTTGTTGTTGTTGTTCAAGACGACAACTTTAACTCCAACTCTAACTTCAATCTCAACTCCAATTCTCAACTTCGACTCCAACTCCAACTCCAATTCCAATTCTCAACTCCAATTCAAAAACGACGACGAAACTGAAACTGAAAATGAAAATGAGACAACTTTGGAGGTAACGAGCTGCAGCATGGAGTTCACTGATTGGCATCTTATAGTTACTACTATGAGTAGTAGCTTGTGTATCTTTGTATTTATATCTTTGTATCTGGATCTTTAAAATTGTAACTGTGCAGCTAAACAACAACAACAACAACAACAACAACAATAACAAAAGCGACAAGTAGAAGTAGAATAAATCGAGAGAAATGATGATGATGATGATGATGAAAAAGACGAAGATGACAAAGTCAAAAAAAAAAAAAAAAAGAAGAATCTATCTTAATGGCATTCAATTTGTATAAGCATTTGAATTTAGATTTGGAATTGAATTTCGTAGCGCCAGGTCATAACATAATATTCAAGCATATAATATAATATATAATAAACGGCTGCATTTATGTCTAAAAAGAAAACTTAACTTGGCCCACACACTCATTGTCAGCTCAGCGCCGTTTAAACAATATCTTTTCATAGTTTAGAGTGTGGTCCAGCAGACAGCTTCGAGGCAAATGTTTGTATGTATTATATAGGTTTTAGGTTAAAATTGTTTAAGACTGAAGTCTGTTAAGTCTGTTTAAGACTGTTAAGTCTGGGACCCATGTGGTGATGTTGCAGGTCTATAGATGAGAATTATGATTTACTATAATGAAGCGTTATATTGTCAGGCGATAAGCATCTCTTACTCTCATCTCATCTCTTCCCTTTCCTTCTCTTCTCTTCTGCCTGTACACTGGGCACTATCGTAAAGCTGATGAGTTGTTATAGATTTTTAAACAGAGTTCAATAATCGTAGCTTGATTCAAGTAAATTTCATATGATATTAATGCTCTTGCTTTCTCTCTCTCTCTCTCTCTCTCTGTATTCTCTGATTAAGTGCATAATTTCCTCTTTCTCTCTATCTCTTTTTAAATTAATTTTATTATTTTCTGTCTGTCTGTGTGTATGTGTGTGTTTTATTTTATTTCTTTAAGTCATCGCATTGATCATAAATTTTATTATGAACTTCAACTCAAAAGCTGAATACATATAAGTTTGTGAGTATCACAGTTTGAATATGCTTACGAATATTCACTCTCCCGTTGAGCACTCACACACACACACAGATCGATGCAAAATGTTGCGATGCGATGCAATGCGATGCTCATAAACAACATGCAGAAATTACTTGTTTAAAATTTGTCACACCATTAGTAAAAAAAAATCGGCGGCGGCGAAAGGATCTTGCTGTGTAGCAAAACAAAAAAAAAAACAAAAAAAGTTGTGTACCAATACATTTACAATTATTATAACCAATACAAATACCAATAACATTACCAATACCAATTTTCAATTCCAGTTCCCCCAACGCCAATGGCAAGAGCCTTTTGCCTTGTTTGCTCTTGATTTTATCAACCGCAAAACATCTACTCAAGTGTCAGTGTCACTCGCACAGCGGGCGGGCGGCGACGACCGACCCAGATGAGACCCTGGACCATCCCAGGCGTTGAAAAATGAAGAACAGACAGACAAGACACACCAGACAGTTCACAAAAAAGTAACAAACACAATGAAACAGCTGAAACACACTGAGCTGCCAAACAATTAATACCCTAACTATTATATATATTAAACTCAACTACCAGCAGATATTTCTACAAAAATAAAAATAACTAAATTATAGTACATGAATATATATATATATATATATACATTATAAGCTACAAATATAATGCAGTTTCTTTTATAAAATTTCATTTATAGACTTAGATATATACCCTCACTTTGTTAGGGTATCAAAATGCCAAAACGTTTGCCTGCTCAGCTCTGTTCCAAGAGAGTCAGAGTCACCGTCAGACTCGGAGCCAGCAATGCAGTCGAACTTTATCCATATAATGAAAACACCCTCAACTTAAGTGCATAATTTATAACGAAAGGAGGCAGCGAGACAATGAAAAGGTTGAAATACCAACCATAACGAGCCTTGGACTTGGACTTGGACTTGGAGCTGGATATGGACTTGAATATGGAGTTGGATATGGAGTTGATGGTGGACTTGGAGCTGGAAATAAAGTTGATGTTGTGGTAGTTGGAGTTGATATTGGAATTGATCTTGGACTGAAATCAACAGTGCCATGTATATATATATGTGTGTGTGTGTGTGTGTGTGTGTGTGTGTGTTAATAAATTTCTTAATAAAACATGCAAATTCAAATGCATTTATCTAGATCAGCCAAAAGCGACAAAATTTTACGCTTATACCATTTATCAGAGCGAATCGCATAATTTTTTTCTTCTTTATATATATATATATATATATATATATATATATATATATTTATTTATATATATTTTGGCACACGTCTCATCTGTGGGTAGGGCCAAGTTGACCGAAACCAGTTGAACTCAATAAATATTTTGACTCTTGACAAATGTGCAGAACAATGCAAACAATTCAAACAACTCCAACAATTCCAAAGATTCCAAAAATTTAAACATATACAGACACAGTTTCTTATAACTATCAAAGGGAATCAAAAGGGCAAGTTAACAGTAAACAGTTACCTGAGGCGTTACCTAACCGCAAAATGCCATAAATATGTCAAATGTAGGGTATACAAATAAGTTATATAGGTGCTTGAACGATTATTATTTAAGGGAAGTTTTTTGCAATTGTGTCAATTGCTATAACACACACACACACACACACACATATACATATGTGTGTGTATATGTAAGTATAAGAAGAAAATTGCAAGCAATTTGTGTCAAAATTGTTGTGGTGAAAACATGAAAAATTGTTAGCTATGGCTTAATGGGTGCATCGGGTGGCACTTTTCATTTACTCCCAGGGAAATGACAAAGAGAAAGTTCTAAAGGAAGGAGAGAAAACTGACAGTTGTCATGTCGTATAAAACTAGGGACTAACTAGGGTTAGGCAGAGTGTAATTTTATGCATTATAACAACTAAAATAAGGCATACAAAAAGGTAAAGCGTTGGGAACCTAAAAACCATTTACTGCTGCATCTACTACTACTACTACTACTTTTTTTTCTACTACCATTTCTTCTTCTTTTACTACTTATCATTCCTCTTCTTAAGAATGTGTTGAAGAAAATAGATATCATATATAATAACATTTGCTATGCATATTGAACTATGAAAATCAATTATATATTCCATATTAAAGATGCGTTTAAACTATGAAAATCATTTCACAATTTTTCTGTTAAAATTGAGGAGGAAGGAGAAACGTAGATTCCAAAGAGTCTAGCAAGAGGAGCATTTGTTGTGTCTGTGTGTAATCTTCACGGGACATTGGAAATTATGTAGAAGCAATTATTAGTTCACACAAGCATAAAATGTTTATAACATTTCCGCATAAACTTAACACCCGTAAAATACTCATATTATAAATTTGACAAACAAAACTCAAACTCAGATCGTTCACTGCATTTGCATATTTCGTATGACAAACGCGGCGGTGGGTCTGGTCTATACACTCTGTTTGAATGGATTGAAATGGTGACTTCAAAACTGACTCTTTAAATACAACAAACACACACACACACACACTTATAGAGACACATATTGAGCGCAAACTGAAAAGCGTGTTAATTTTCACTGTGCATTTATTGTGGCCATATATATTGTATGTAAAGCTGACCCATACATATGGGGTATGCAGCAGTGTGTAGGGGAGGGGAAGCCAATCGAATGTCTTATGTTAATGGGCGGTTTTGTAGGGACGCCCCAAAGTTTCACCGTTGAAAACGTTGTGCTGTAAAGCTGTTAATTAATACGAAAAAAAAAAAATGTACCAAAAACACAAAAAAAAATAAAAAAAAAGCTCCAAAAGAAAAAAAAAAAGACCACACAAATAAAATTGATTCCCACCAAAAGCCAGTTCGTTGCCTATTTAAGTCTTTTGTCTTGTGGATGCACTTGTCGCTTCTCCGACTTCTCCAACTTCTCTAGCTCAAGCGAAAATTTGAATATTTTTGCAAACGGTACCCGTTTAGCTGATTGATTCTCTAACCAGCGACCACTCCTGCAGTCCCCGGACATAAATAGAAACAAGAAAGTGCACATAGCAGCCGAGCACCGACATTTTAATATGCTTCCAACTAACTAACGAACTTCAAACTGTATACTTTGGCCAAGTATCTATAAAAAGCAAAAAGAGTTAACAAATTTTCCGTAATAACAGTTATCAATTGAGTCAATTGATTCTATATATTCTATATATATATATAATTATGGAGTTTTAGTTGTTATTATATTCTAAGAATAGTTCCATATAAAATATCTTTAAGGATGGTACAAATTGTGAAAGGATGCTCTAAGGATTGCAACTCTAGGGATATTGCCACTCCGAATGATAAAAAGAATGGTGCCCCTATGAATAATACCCCTTAGGATGGTAGCTATAAGGATAGTACTCGTAATAAGGCTGCCTCCATTTATATTACCTCTACGTATGGTACTTTCAGAAATGGTACTTCTAAACATGGTTCCTTTAAGGATACTGCGTCAATGAATGATATCTCTGAGGATCGTAAGTTTATAGAAGGTGCCTCTATAAATGATACTTAGGACGCTACTTCTAAGAATCATACCCCTTAGGATGGTACCCCAAGGATGCCCACATTAACAATTGTACCATAAGGTTAGTTTAAGGTTGGTACCACTGAGGATGGTACTTCGGATGATGACACCTCCAAGAATGCTATTTTTATGAATGGCATCCCTAAGAATGCTCTAGGGATTTTATCTCTAACCATAATGCCCCTACTTATAATACCCTTAAGGATAGCACTTTCTCCTCTTCTTATCTTCACGAATGATACTCCTTAGAAAGGTCTACTAAGAATAGTACAACTAAAAATGGCAGCTCCAAGAGTGTTGCCTTAACAAATGTTATTCCTATGGATGATACCTCTATGAATAAGTCCCCCTCTTTTGAACTTTTTAATTCCGTTACATATTTGTTGTATATTTTATAGCATCCTTTGGTGTTAGAGTATACAAAATAAATATGAGTAACAGCAAAAAAAAATATAGAAGAAGAAGAAGAAGTAGGAGGAGGAGGAGGAGGAAACCAACAAAGAAAACAAACACGAAAAGCGAACAAGTTGAAGCAGGTTTGCATCATTTGTGGAGTTATCAATCACATATATATATATATATATATATATATATATATATATATATATATATATATATATATAGAAATTTGAACGTTAGATGAAGCGCAAGTTTGACTCTGACTACGCCTTGGCCGAATGTTAGTCATTAATTATGCGACGACTGATCCAACGGATTCAACTTCAAAATGTTTGAACTGAGATGAGCTGAGCTGAGCTGAGTTGAGCTGGAACCAAGGCATCATAGCAGAGACTCATCATCGTCAAATATTGACAGGGCCCAAACCGCACGAACATGTTCTTTAAACTTTTAGCCTTGAATTGGCAGCATCAACAGCACAGTTTGCACATTTAGCATTATTATTATTATTCTTATATAATAATAATATTATTATTATGTTCATTTTTTTTTTGTTATTGTTTTTATTAAAGAGACAACAAAAAAATACCTATATATATATTTAATATTATTTTATTTTTTTTTGTTTTTAAGTATTCTTTTTTTTTTTGGGTAGTTCTTGCTGATGCAGCAGGGTCTAGAGAAGCAGGTCTTACCGGGTCTCAGTCTTCAGTCTTTAGTCTCCGTCTTCAATCTCTTCAGCAGCTTCTATACAATTCACATAATTGTTGCTAGTTTTAAGTTTTGTTGTTTTGTATGTTTATATTTAATTGCTAAAAACTATAATTCTGTCAAGTTTATTATGAAAATAATTATAATGCGCGTTTTTCTTTTTTTTTTTGTTGTTGTTGCTATTGTTGTTGGTGTTGTTGATATTGGTGTTGCTGTTGCCATTGTACGGCAAGTTTATCTAAGTGCGCATATCTTAAGATTTTGTGTCTAAACAATGGTCGTGGCTTGGCTGATTTAGCGTTATAATTACTCCTGAGCCGACGACTCTACACCATAAAAAAATGCTAGAAAAAACACCAAAAAAACACGCACACACACACACACACACGTAGACACAGTTAAAGTTCTATGTAAAGTTTTGTAAAGAACTTGTCTATTGGGTCATTGGGTTAGTGTTAAGTCATTTTCATTGAAATTAACAAAAATAACCAAAAGAAAAAAACCAAAATAAATAAAAAATTAACACAGATAATATATTTTAAAAAACATTTTTAAATAAAAAAAATATATATAAATAAATAAAAAAAATATTCACATAAAAAATAGTAGAAAAGAAACATAGAAAAAAAACCTTAAGCCAAGACAACGGTGCTAAAAGAGCAGAAAGTGACATACTTAAGCGCTTGTAGTAGTCAATGGAATGAGTCATGAAATTCTACAGTTAATTCAACCAATATATGTGCAATTAGCAGACATATATTATAGTATTAAAAGCCTTTAATTATTATATTAAATTATAATTTGTATAAATATTTAAGTATTTAGTTAATTAGCCAACAATTGTCTGCACATTTAATGGAATGGGCAACTAATGTGGGCCATTTAGGCCGGAGCCTTACTAAGACTATGTATATAAATATAACTACTTTTTCACATCTTCTATTTATACATGTGTGTGTGTTTTTATCTATTTTTTTTTCACAGTCTTATTGACTGTAACTCTCCAAATTTGGTCTGAAGTAAAGCCCCATATCAAACAATTAACGTCTTTTTGCATGGGCAATCACTGTGATCAGTGGACCACAGGCTAAGAAATCAGATGATGCCACACCTTAACCTAATGTGTCTATATATGCTTAAACTATAATTACACCGAAACCAATAGAGAGAGAGAGAGAGAGGGAGAGAGATAAAGTTTAAGCCATAAATCTCAAATCCCATGAAACGCAGCAAATTAACATTATTAAAATTTGGTTTCGACACATAAAACAAAAGGCCAAAACAAATAGTAATATTTTGATGTTATTTGGACTAAACTAGCGACTTCTTGTCCCGATTTCAAGTGCTAAGTGAGGAAGTAAACGTTAAATGTTAAACGTTAAAAGTTTCCCCTTCCCCGCCCTCTTTTTCTCACACATATACTCAAACTTAGCAGCTGCTCAAGAGCTCAACAGGAAATGTGTTGAAAATCCACAACAAAATCTGCATATGAATTTCAGTTAAGATTCAAAATGCTTTCAACATTTTATTGTAAATTTAAAGTTATAGTAAATGCTGCAACAAAAACGAACAATATTTTGGCTATAGTTTGTCTCTCTTCATATATATATATATATATATGTATTTGTATATCAAGCTATAAAATCTATACTCTTTTGATGCTATATATTGCATACCTTTACTCAACATCAATTTACGATAGATAATAAATCATTGCAGTTAACTCAAAGATATCTGTACCAATTGTACCTGAGAAAAGCAAAGACGAAAAGGATAATAAATAATAATAATAAAAAAATCTAAGAGAGAGAGAGAGAGGGAGAAAAAAAAGTGAAATCCTGCTGCACTAATTCATTTTTTATTAACGCCCCGGGGTAAATGTGGAAAAGCAACAACAACAACAACAACAAGAAAACCTTTAAAGCAGATAATATATATATATATATATGTATATGTTTGTATATATATGTAGTATTTATAATCAACAACAAGGTTCCATTGGGGCACAGTTGGAAATCAGGACACCAATAAAAAAGTCAAGAACATTTTGGGCATTTCGAGCATTTTTTGACTCTTTTGGGAAACAAAACCAAAAATTCTCATCTAAATAAAAAAATATTATTTATTTTTTATTATATTTTTCTTCTTTTTTTTTTTGATGTTTATATGACGGCGATAACTGTTGTTGCTTTTGCTTTTGAGTAACATTCACGATTGTGAGTTGAGATGAACACAAAGGTGAACACATTGTTTAACGTCCTTACAGCAAATGCATTGTACTCATGCTGCCACACGGTCATATTGCCACATTGCCACAATGCCACACTGCCACACTGTGCCACTCTATCGATTGTATTGAGTTTTAGAAGTTTTTCGGTGTCTTAGGAGCTCAATATCTTGTTGCTTGAATGATAAATTGCTTGCAAGCTGCCAGTCACAACTAAAGACAGACGCCAAGTTGGTTCTCTCTCTCTCTCGGTGTGTCATCTCTCTCAATTGTTATGATCTGTTTATGCCCAACTGAGCAGCTGAGGGCAAAACGGGGAAACGCCCGCCAATTACATTTACAATAAATAAGAAAGGGAAATCCGTTTTTATAGGTATAACTTATCAGTGTATATGTGTGTTTGTGTGTGTGTGTGTGTTTTCTTTTTGTGTATAGGGGGGAAAGCATTTTAGGCCGAAAAGTGTGGGACTTGCAACCCACTAAAACCTGACCCTACTCTCCACTTTCCCGCTAGGTATTACTACGCGTGGGGGACATGGCATGAAGGACTCTTCTACATTCTACACTCATCTAGAGTTTGAATTCTATATTGAATTCTGTTTGCGCTGTCTTTCAGAGCGGTGCAGGGATTTAAGGACTGCTGCACTTCTGTGGCTAGCTTTTAACCAATTGTTTTGCGAACTAAGCAGGATATCTAATAAATCGGTGACTTTGAAAGGTCTCCCAATGCTTAGGCTCAGCTCTTCCCGTTCAGCAGTAAAACGTATGGGTACAGTTGCTACCAATCAAAGCAATCAAAATTCAATCAAAGTCTTTTCACACCTCTGCCAGCTTATCGCACACATCGATCGAGGAAGTGCGCAACTTACGGAAACCTCAATCCCGCATAAAGCAGCTACCACCAGGAATATAGTCTATACTATATACTATATATTGTATATACTATGTGTGTGTGTGTGTATGTATATATAGTAAGATGTTGTATGTTTGCAGCAACCATAACAATCGTATTAATCGTGAGATAGATAAATTAATGCATTATATTGTAAGGTTCGACACGATTCCTGTTAGTAACGCTGATTAGGATCTGGCATTGCCCTCACGCACAGCCACACCGCAAGGACATTAATGTGTCAACATGTGCGATAACTACGAATACAATGCAAGTACGACTATGAATGTGAGTGTGAGTGTGAGTACGAGTATGAATACGGAACATGGAAGGGACAAACAGTACACAGTAGTACAGTTGTACATCTTGATGGTCGATGTTTAGTTCCTGGTAGCGAGATATTTCATACAAAGGTTCTGATAAGGATCACACATAACACACACACACACACAACAAATACACACAACATACAACCTACTCGATTCGTGCGAATGTCACAGCGACCACAACAATGTGCGCATAATGAGCAGAGGGCCATAGATACAGAAGCCACTAGACAGTAGCCAGGACATTTTGGTTAGAATATAACGGCCAGCAGGATGCTAACAGTATATCCAGTGATATCCCAATCTACAACTGTAACTGTAATTATTGATAAATCCCTTAGCTGCATTCTCAAAGTCATAAACTAAACACGTTATATTATTTTTTTTTCAGTTAAAATATTTGAAAAACAATTTTTATGTGTATTTTTTGGCATGCTACATAAATCTTGTGGCAGGACATTGCGCTTGCAGCAAATATACTAGAAATTTTTATTACATTATGCAAATAGTTTATAGCTGACCTTCAACCCTTAGCTCAGATTGAGCATTGAGTAGACTCAACTGCGGTTGACCGCATTCTCAACGCTCCTCTTTGAGATGCTCCTTTCGTATATATAAATATTTCAAGAAACCAAAAAAAAGGGTTGCAGCAAGTTTTTTACTTCTTAACAACTTTATTAGAGAGACTTGGTGTACATTATTCTTGATTAAGTCACATTAATTATGATAATGACGACGACTGTCTCGAATCACAGCTCAACGCAACAAAAGGGATAAAGCATCACAAAAGCAAACTTCAACCAGGGCAATTGAAACGGGAACAGGATATTCCACACAATTTCAAAGAACAACCAACAACCGACGTGTGCGCGAATAAAAAATGAGCAGAACGCACAGAACAGAAATGGAACAAATAAATAAATAACAAAAAACAAAAAACACACCATAAAGAGAAAGAGAAATTAAAGTAGGAATAGAGAAATAAAGCAGCAAAGGAAACCAAAGGAAATTCCAAACATAGAAATATATGCGTGTGATAAATGTCAGTTTCCTGCTCAGAATCGGACACGCCTGAACTCCCTGAATTGAAGGAAGTGCCTGAACGGTCTGGTTGACTGGCTGACTGGCTGACTGGGTGACTGTCTAGCATGATGATGACTTCATCTGCAGGATACTCGTATCTAGATTATATACGGAAGTTATCTAATAACGTCAGACACTCTTAATCCTTTTATGGAATTAATCAACTGTGGCCATGAAAATTCAATGTCTCCGATTGCTCGTTATGTCCTGAAGCGAGCAGCTGTTAACTGCAGATGCAATTCTCATCTAAAAAAATTTTTCCAAATCTTTACTAATTGTATACTATTAGTTGGACTCTAGAGTTGAGGGTGATTTCAATTAATACTAACAATATATTGATATATATATTTAATATACAATTTAGCAGCAGAAATAAGGAAGAAGTCTTTTTTAAAAATAAAATTGATAAGAAAAGAAATAAATTGTAATATAATAATAAATATAATTTAAAATAAAAAAAAATAAATTTACTTTTTGATTTTATAAAATAACTAAATTACCTAAATAATTGGATATTAAGAAACTTATTAGTACAAACCTATTAGGAAAATAAATATATATTAATATTGTAATATTTATTAATATGATAAATTTTAGGTAAATTCTTATTTAATTCTAATTTAGTAATATATATTAGTTAAAAATAAAATGTCATATAAATTTAAAATTTAAATTTAAAATATCAAATAAAATGTAGAATAGATTTAAAAATTATAATAAAAATAAATATATTTTAGAATTAAAAATTAATGGATGCTATACAACAAAATTAAAAAGAAAATAAATAAATATTTGTATATAATAAATATAAGAAATATAAATATAATTTAATAAGTATATTAAATATAATTTAAAAATATAAAAAAAAATACGTTTAATTTTTTTTTAATTACTTTAAATGAATAAATTAAACAACATAATTTAATACAATAATCTTAATAAAAAATTAATTAAAATAATTATTATCAAAATTTAAGGGTATATACTAATTAAAGCTGATAAATAAAATTAAATTTTTTTTAAATTTGAAATATTTATTATTACAATATACTCCCGTTATATTTAAGTATCGATTTGCAATTTAAACCAAAAGGGAATACTCTTCGCAATGTTTCCTACTGCAATAATTAACAGCTCAAATATTTTTGAAACTTCTGGAAAATGATTGGGGTTATATGAGGGAAAGTCAATTGATTATTAAGTCAGAGTTTAGCATATTGGAATAGAATATTTTAAGGAAATGTCAGCTTAGTTAAACGAATTAGTTATTTTATATATAGATTTAAAAGGAGTTTTTGTTGGGGTCAATAGCCATGGGGACATGTGACAAATTGATTGATTAAATGCTATATAAAGATTATAAAATAAGGAAAACTCATAAAATGCAATTTCAATTATTCAACTCACATGATAAGCGACGCATTCATAAATTACCCATAAACCAGACATAGCATAATCAAAAATAAAAAAAAAAAATAAAACAAAACACACTCAAACACACACATACACACATGCATAAATAAATAATAAAAAAAAAACAAAGTTACAAAATTTATGGAGATTCATTGATCAGTCCATGGCATTTTATGCTTTATGTTGTGTCGTATGTGATTTCCGTTCGGGAACTGCGCTAGGTGGGCTGAAGCCATCAAATAAAAAAAAAAAAAAATTAAATAAATATATATATATATAAAAGAAACGAAAAACTAACTGAAAATCATGCTAGAAATGCAGTCTGCATATTAAAATAAAAGACGAAACAAGTTGAAGTAATAATAATAATACTCAGATCCTAGCAAGTCGAACATAAAATACATTTGCAATAAAAAATCTATATAAAAATATGGAAAAAAAATTATGACACTATTATACATAGAGAAACGAAAACATAGAGAATTTCAATAATGAAGTCTATGCTATATATCCATATATAAAATATATAAAATAGATCGGGTAATCCATATACTCTGCGACAGAGCAAAATGCAGTTTGGCAGCGAATTTTGTTGTTTTGTCAACTTTGGCAGCTGCTCAGTATGGATCCTTTGGGAGTTGGTAACCACAGTGTGTAGTCTAATAGGCTGATATAGAGAAAATGACAAATGAAGAACAGAGTAGCAAGGGAACTGAAAAAAAAAAAAACTCAGCTGAAATGTCAGTAGGCAAAAAGTTGTCAAAACAAATGGAAGAAAATTGGAAATGATACAAGGTAAATGGTAAATGGCAAATGGTGAATTTTGGCAGCTAAGTTCTATATAGAGAAACAATTAGAAAACAGTTGGAAAATGTGCAAAATACTCGTCTACTACTTGAACTACTGTAAATGTTAAGAAACAATTGAGAATTTCTACTTAACAGTATCTCTCTTAACAATTATCATTAATCATGCAAAAAAGAAAAAAATGTGTGCACTTAACGCTTTGCTGAACAAGAAATCGACTTAAATTAGGCAGTTCCTTCGGTTACAGTTTGATCGATTTGCAGTCAAAGTAAAAATTTTAAAAAAAAGGAATGTATATGTATATATGTATAGCATAGAATAGATAATGAAATAGAAAAGAAAAGAATAATATGAAAAACTGAAAATAGGAAAAATATAAAAGAAATCCCACTTCAGAGCTCTATTCTATTGATTATGTCACCGCATTGTCATTAATTATGTTTTTGTTTAGGATTGGGCTGTCACAGTTTTGTGGTTCGGTTAGGCACCCCAGAAAATGTCGAGTGCCAAACGAGAATGGGTTAAGTTAACATGTTCTATATATTCCGTTTTCTAGGTAGGAATTCTATAGTAGTAGTAGTCGTAGTAGTATCAATGCTTATGAATTTCTAATGTTAAATCATTAATCAAGTTGGTCAAAACGGTGTTTTGATACTTTTGGCATACGTTCAAGGCTACCTAACTAGGAGTTCAAAACAAACAATTGACACACACAGACACACACACACACACACATCGAGTTACATATACATATGACATTGGACTATTGCAAATGCTACGAGACCTCTGACTCAAATCAGTGGCAACTTTACAGCTTGCAACATGCAATCTTAATATAAGTACGAGTAATTGTGCCTCTGAAACTAGAACACGAATGAGAACTTTTTTTTTTAATCTAATGTCTATCTGTGTATGTATATATGTGTGTGTGTGTATGTGAGTCTGTTAAAACCCATTCTCCAAAAGGCGCTTTGTTTGCCCAAAAAGAATAGAACCTTATACTCATTGTAACCCCAAAAAGAACCTAAGGTCAATTCTAATAGATTCGAGGCATTGAACTTGTTGGGTAGCACCTTGGCTTCGTTTCGGCAGCTACTTAGTTAGTTACTTGTACTAGTACTAGTAGTACTAGTACTTACTTATGTAGAGAACTTGCATAAGCACATTCTATTAATTCTTCAGCACTTGCATTGTTATACAACAGACAAACAATCGGACAGTGCGACTTAGGACCGTTGTTAACAAGACACCAGAATGAGGCCTAAGGCCCCAAAGTTTAGATCAGGGCAACAAGAGAGAATCAAGAAAAAAAAATTTAAATTTTTTAGGTATAACGAAGAATTAATACACTTTAACTAAAAATACTAACTATAAGCTGTCTATAACAAATATAATTATTGAAGGAAACAATTTGGAAAATAAAGAAAATATAAAAAAAATTTTTGCTTTTTCTGAACAAAACTGAACTGACTGAAAACATGTAGCAGACTTTGGAAAATGCATAATCAGTTGCAAAATGTATATAGCTTTTGGTGAGGGTATTCAGAAAAAAAAAATCTCATAGTCACACAACGCACAAAATGCGTTAATTAACAGAAATATGCAGCGCCCACTTGGCAAGTTGGCAATTCTGGCCCAGGCAAAGTTACGCCCCACAGCAGCATTCAATTTGGGTATATTGCATATACATATATATACATATATATATATATGAACTCCCGTAGTATGTATGATATAGGTATACTCTTGTATACCTACTACTATAAGCTATATGCTATATGAGACTATAGACTATGCCTTCGGCTTATAATTTACGATTTTTCGCATAAATTTACGCGAACGCTCGTAAAACTGCGTGAATTACGACATTTTGAGTTCTGTGAAAGTGTAACACCATCAGCCAAAGACTGCGACTGCGACAGAGACTGCGACTTTGACTTTGACTGAAACTGAGACTGATACTTGGATTGAGTATTGGAGGATTGGAATTGAAAGTGGACTGGGAATGCAACTTGGACCTGCACAAGACTGATGCCATCGAAGTCAATGATGATGAGTAAAAGAAAGAGAGAGAAGGAAAAAGCAAACTTACCATGAACAATAAGCCAACATCTTTGTGATTTGTAGCTTTCAGCGTTAACTTTGCAACAATGTTGCTAATAGATGTTGCTAAGCTGCCGCCGTAGACGTAATGCTATACAGCAAATATGCTCTTAAATTCCTTAACCATACTTTGCTTTGGAGAAAGCAATGCCATCTATTATTGTCTGTCTCTCTCTCCCTCTCTCTTCATCAATCTCTTTTATGAAATTATCAGAACATTTGATAGCCAAAAAAGGGTACTACATTAGTGTAGAAATACAAGGGCTTGGCCTTCGTTTCATAAAGAGGAAATTTACGTCTGTTTCCATTTTGACAGGCAGGTTAAACTTTTGTTTTCGTCAGTTGTTAACTTGAATATGGTATATCGATTTAATTTTGCGAAAGGAAACTTTTTCAAAACCAAATTAAAGTCAAGTTAACTCGACCATGAGCTGTCCTAACTTGACTTCCGGTATTTTTTAAGCAATAGTTTAATGCAAGTATTCACTTATAACTACGACCATCGTTTAATAAAAATTTTAAATAATTTAATAAAAAATCTGAAATTATTATTTTCTATTAAAATAAATAATTTTATTATTAAGTAAATAAAATAATTCTTAATAAATAAAATAAATAAAATAATTCTTAATAAATAAAATAAATAAAATAAATAAAATTTCAAAAATAAATAAAATAAATAAAATAAATAAAATTGCAAAAATAAATAAAATAAATAAAATTGCAAAAATAAATAAAATAAATAAAATTTCAAAAATAAATAAAATAAATAAAATAAATAAAATAAATAAAATTGCAAAAATAAATAAAATAAATAAAATTGCAAAAATAAATAAAATAAATAAAATAAATAAAATAAATAAAATAAATAAAATAAATAAAATAAATAAAATAAATTAAATTTCAAAAATAAATAAAAATAAATAAAATAAAACATATTAATAATATAAATAAATAAATGAATGAGATTTAGTTTTATAAATAAATAAAATAAATTTTCATTTTGAATAAAAGACATTTTATTTACTTTTGACTCTCGGTTATAAAAAAAAATATTTCTTCATTCTTTATTCTTTAGTTTGAAGTGCACAGGGTAGAAATGTAGGACTATAATGTGTCTGATTTAGTATATGATTAAGTAAGTTGTATTTTTCATTAAAGGATTAGTCTCAATCATCTGCCAAGTCACCAACAGTGACTGTAGTTGGTGGTGCTGTGACTGTGGCTGCTGTTACATTGAAGGGTAATCCGTGCTGCGTGGCGGACGCCCAGCTACGTCGTGGTAGGATGCGACCAAAGTTGAAGTATTTTTGTCTCAACTTGTCCTTGATCTCATCCTCGTTCATGATAGCACTGGCTTCACGAAAGTTTAAGAAGATTCGACCTTTTTCATCGGTTTTAATGGGTAGAATCTCAGTGCAGACATTACGTGCCTTGAGCATAAAACCTTCTTCTTCTTGCTTGGTCGGAATGACAGTTTCCTCATCGCCAGGACTCAGTGAATCCTCAGGCAATACGACCACGCTATCCAGACGCGAGTCCATTGATTGCGAACGTGGTGGCTTTGAAATGGCCATATGGTTCTTTTTCTTGCGCAGACAGAAAGGATCTCGATCGCTGGCTTTTACATACTGCACCACTGGACGATTGACGCCCCATTTAGGACGATCGTCCATTTTGTTGTTGCCATCTTTGTCCTTGCTGTGACTTTTTTTAAGCTTTTCCTTCTCCTTATCCTTGCTCTTGGCCTTGAACGTAGTCGTTGTCGTTGTTGTAGTTGTGGTCGTTGTCTCATGATCCTTGTCCGCCATAGACTCCTTAGCCGGCTGCGTCTGACTTTTCGATGTCTGTGTTGTGGTTGTGGTAGACACCTCACGCTTTAACAGTACCTTATAAAAGTTGTCATGGAAGAGGCACAGATCGCAGTTAAGTGGAAGCTCCGTCTGTGTCTCAACATCCGCTTGCAGTGAGCCTTCCATATGTGTTCTGCTGGCTGGGTCTGTCCCTTGCAGTGGTGTTTTTACCAGCATCAAAGCCATCTTATCCTGCTCCGGACGCACACGAGCCATGTCCACCTCAAGTGAATCTGGTGAAAAGCAACCACTGGCTGTCTCTAGTGCTGTACGACCAGAACGTGCTGTATGCAATGGTTCCTCATCCTCCTCCTCCTTTTCGGCCTGGTAACCATCCTCGGTACAGATGGATGTATCCGTACGTTGTGTCATGGTTGCCTTAGAGTAGCTTTGCTCCATGCTATTGGGCGGCTTTACCTGCGTCTGCTGCATAAAATATGTGGCTATCTGCAGATTTCCTATAGCATTCTGTAGTCCAAATATATCGCTTGTTACTGGCAGTGGTATTAACGTGGCTGGCTGCATCAAGAGAGCCATGTTCTCTCCCTCCAACGTGGCTTTTGACGCGGGCCCGTTGGTTGCCCCTGTGGCTGTTTGTATGATGGGCTTAGTTACAGTGCGGCGGAGATTAATGGGCGTGCCGATGAGCACCTTCTCCTCTGTGATGGGAGCTGGTGGTGCTGCTGTTGCAGCTGTTGGTGCAGCCGTGACAGCTGGTGGCGGCATGGCACGCGGCGTATGAGACTCTGCTTCTGTGTCTAGTTCCGTACTCTCCTTTTGCTCCAGTTCAGTCTCATCGTCTTCCTCCTCCTCTTCTACTGAGAGCACTTTTAGCAGCTCTGGCTTCTCGGGCTGCTCCTTTTTGGAGCCTTTGGGTTGGACCATTTCCATGGGCAACACACGATTCTTGCGCTTCTTTTGCTTCTCCATCTTGGCCGCCACCTCCGCCTTGGCAATAGCATCTAACATCACCTGTTGCTTCTTCTTTTGTGCCTCCTCGCGATCCTGTAGCTGACGACGCTCAAACTCCAAGCGCTCCTCTTCCATTTGCTTCTGTTGGCGCAATCGTTGCTCTTCCAACTTTTCCTCCTGGCGATGACGCTCCAGCTCCCATTTACGTATAAGCTCCCGCTCATGGAGCTGCTTCTTAATCGCATTATGGTACTCGGCCGCCTTGCGGCGCTTATCCATGCGCTCGGCCAGCGTTTGTGCATCCAATGGTGCATTCTGACCACGTAAATAGGTGGAGCCAGATTGCACCGATTGACCATCATCTTCGCTATCCTTCAGATCATGTACTCCACGTGTAAGCCACACTGGCACCGGTGGCATCACTACCATCTGCTGCTGCTGCTGCTGCTGTCCATTGTAGTTGGCCCAACGAGCACGTTCCCGCTCGTGCTGCTCGTGCACATAATAATCCCCCTGTTCCGAGGTGTTGCTGATATGCACCTGGTAGGTATTCGATGTGGATACATCCCGACTCATGCTCATGTTCGAGGATGTGGACGGAGCAGGCAAATAACAGCAGCTGTCCATGGACACATGAAATGCAATCAATAAAAATTTGCAATTGAATTGGAAGTATATCGAATGAATCAATTGAATGAATCATATTATATATGAATCGATTGATTGACCTCTGTGTACTTACCCATCCGCTAGGTAACCATCGGCTGCAACTGGCTCGTAACTGTGACCCTGCCCTGGCACACGTCGTCCCTTAATGGCGTATGCATGTTGGTTCATTCCCTTTTTGCACTTTGTGCCCTGTGTGTGTGCTTGTGTGTGAACACCAGCTGTGGGTGTTGACGTTGGTGTGGGCGTAAGTGTGGCCGTCGATATAGGTATGGCCATGGGCATGGGCATGGGCATGGGCATGGGCATAGGCATAGGCATAGGCATAGGCACAGGCACAGACATAGACATTGGCATACCCATTGGTATTGAAATGGGCATGGGCATGGGCATTGGCATGGGTGCACCCTGTATCGATCGCCTTAAACGCCGCATACCACCAGCTGCAGTACTAACAACACTTTCCTCCGCTTGGCTGGCGCTACCCATACCACTTATGCTCCCATTTTGGCTGGCGGCATCATTATACCAAATATCAGGAGTATGTGGGTTCTTAGGGGTATCGCTAAGATAGCCTGAAGTGTCCTCTTCCTGGCAACCGGCGGGCGCTTGATTCACCATTGAATTGTTTAATCGATGTGGCATGTTGCCGTTGCCGGGATCAACAATTTTTGTACCCTTCCCGTTGCCATTGACTTGGCCAAGCTGTTGTTGCTGCTGTTGTTGTTGTTGTTGGTCCTGTTGTCTTCTGCGCTGTTTAATGGTAGGCAAACTGGGACTCCTTAAGCGATGTTGTTGCTGCAATTGCTGTTGCTGCTGGTGCGGATGTTGCAATCGTCCCTTAGCAGTTTGTAGCGAAGTTGGCACCAACTCCACATAACGTCCACCGGCCTGTAGCTGCATGCCCGGTGCATAGCTACCACGACGATGGCGTCTATAGAGCATCTCATCATCCTCAAAGTCCGCATCAGCATCCACATCCAAATCATCAATATAACGTTCCAATTGATTCATATAATCTTCGCTACGCTGGCGCTGCACCTGACGATAGTCCGTCGCGGGTGTGGGACGCATTACAAGCTGCATGGGCTGGCGTGCATGACTGGAGGTCTGATTTGATGACGTCTGACTGAGATCCAAGTTGGAATAGTAAGTGCGTATGGAGGTGCGTTCAATTTTATGGTGCGATGTGGATGAAGTGTGCTGATGATGATACATTTCATCCATGCGCGCGATCTCTTCTAGAAATTTCATACATATATATATATATATATATATATTTATATATACATATATAGATATAGATATAAATATATATATATAGAGGGGCGAGTGTGTTGGACTTACCTCGCTCCTTAGCCCATTGCTGTTTCTTCAAGTCCAGCAACCTATGAGTTTGTTTCGCTTCCGGACCCGTAATCATTTCCATATACAATCAGTTCATTGCACCCTACCAACTTAGCACAAGGGTCACTTTGGCTAACCAACTGGAATACACTAAAACACACACTCTATTATGTGACGTCACAGAGAGTTAGTCGTTACGGGTGGACACCACCACGGAGCAAGGCTAAACTAAGCACTAAATGTAAGGCGCTCCACGAAATTCCTTCAAACTCGCGACTTTGAGGCAAATGCGAGCGTTCGATTTGTTTATGCATTGGAATGTCCTGGCAGGTTGTCCTGGCAACGTGGACACGTGTAAACAAAAAAACTTGCTCAATGACTGTCGAATTGCCACTGGGGGGGGATGGGGAGAGAGGTTTACTGGTAGCAGGAATTTCAACAAAGTCCTTGCACTCTAATCGCAGTGGGTTAATGCAGTCAGTCAGCGCACAGTAAAGCCAAAATCCGATTGATTTTATATAGAATAGTATATATATTAACAGTTACCAATGCAAATGGTTGTGTTTTATTTTGAGACACTGTGCAGTGGTTTGCGTGTCGTTTGCCACTTGCCAACTGTCTGTTTATGGCAGTGGGAGGGCTGGGGCAGTGGCAAATGTCCTTTGGGGACAAACACAAACAGACATTAATATATCTTAAAAATAGATTATGGATATATACAAGAAGGAAGTTAGAAGTTGCATATATATAGTATTTAGTTAGTTATGTTTATTGATTAAATGAAACAATACTAAATACTATGGGATATTAGTATATTGGTATATTGGTAACACATATGCAGCAACAAGTCTCAACAGAGAAAGTCTATAGGGTAAAAGTATAGAGGGATGTAGAGGTATAGGGATGTACAGGGAGAGGGATGTATTTGATACATGATAGTAAATGCGTAGGTGTAAAATGCGGAACGTCCTTCGTTGTGTGGTAATGGAATGCAACTCGATTAAGTGGAACCAACCTACCTACCTCAGAGCTTACAGCGCTCTCAGTGCTCGAAACTGACTCACAAAATTTATTTCCCATGGTCAAATAGAAATGGCCAAAAGATAAAAGGAAGAAATATCTCATAACCCATTTTCCATAAACATACATAAACCACAAAAGCCAAAGCAATAGCAAAACTTAAGCAGACTCATTGTTGTTGTTGCTATTGTTGTTGTTGTTGTTGTTGTTGTTGTTGAAGTTGTTGCTGTTGGGTCTGGTTTATACGCGTGGGCGTTGAAATCACTGCCAGTCAAAAGGTCATGTTATGATCTTGAGCGAACTATGTGTCTAAGTCCAACGATGACGCTGAGGAGCATGGGAGCCCAAGCTTAGCGCTTGCAGTTGCTGCTGCTGCTGATGCTGCTGATGCTGCTGCTGATGCTGATGCTGCTGCACTACAACTTTTACAACAATAACAACAATAGCTACGAACGAATAGACAAAGACACAGTGCAAAGCCAGCAAAAAGATCAGAGCAAAACGGATCATAGCAGCTGTATACCTGTGTGGATATGGTTGTGGTTGTGGATGTGGATGCGGCAATCAAGAAATCCCACTTGATACAAGTGCATTTATAAGACATTATAATGAGTTTTTATAAACTTTAAACAGTGTCGTTTCCCCTCCACTACCCCCCTCACCACTCATGTGTTCTTTTTGATATAACTTCCCCTTTTGCAGACCTCAACCCGTGTTGGCCTTAGGGCGTCACTTAACTAGAGTTGAACTTGGACAGGCACTTGAATCATGATTATGACTGAAGATGATAATTGCTTTGAGCTAGGTCAACAGTTGAGCAGCAGAACACATGTCACCAATGCGATCAGGTTTCACCCTCCCTGCACCACAAACTCTTCTCTCCCACTTGCAAAAGAAAGTGATCAGTTCCAAAAAAAAAAAACAAAAAGAAAAAACTACTAAAAAAAACTTAAAAACAAAATAAACGATCGTGTCTTATGGCAGCCATTTAGGCAGCAATTTTCATACATCTTGGCAAAAAAAAAAAATAAAAATCGAATGAAGAAAAATCGAAAAACAGATTTCTTCAGTGGTTTTCACTTGGTGTCCGAGCAATCAATTGAACGATCAGCGTTTTCGATCGCTCTATTCGATCGATCGATCGATCGATGTATCATTTAGTGTATAACCTCAATACGGCGATCAATAAACAAACAAGGCAAATGCCTAATAATTGTAATTTTCCATATTTTTGTCGACTATATGCCGATCATAGACGTACCAAACACGATCGGGCCCCAAAGGCACACCAGCTCTGCCAAAGCTTTAAGTCCGAATTTGTAGTTGTAAATGTAGTTGATGTTGCTGTTGTTGTAGTGGAACTAGAAGTGGGAGTGGAAGTGGGAATGGGTATGGGAATTGAGAATTGAGAATTGAGAATTCAGAATTGGGTAGTAGGAGTGGAACTGGGAACAAGAGGAACTGTTAAACGTAACCGTTTAAATGGCAGGGCAAACTCAACAGCCAGTACAGTAATACGAATACGAATATGAATATGAATATAAATAACAGTACGAGTATAAGTATGAGTATGAGTATGAGTATGAGTATGAGTCTGAAAACACTCATAATGGGCAATACATATTGATCAAAATTGATGATGTTGACACGAACTTTGAACGAGCACAACAAGCGATGACTTTACGATCGAATTGAGCATCTTCTTGTATATGTTTCTCTTTCGCTCTCTCTTAACTTAAAGTCTTCTACCTCTTCTCCTTTTTTTTCTGTATTATTTTGTTTTCTTTTTTTCTCCCTGGCGATTTTCGTTGGCACTCGAAATGCTGAACGATTTTCATAAGTGATTTGGGTATTGCGCATATATATATAGATAGACATAGCTATATATAAGTATATAAAAAACATCTTCATAAAAATGTTGAAGTGAGAGTATCATACAATTGATATGTATACATGTAATACACTTAGACATAGAGAGTGAGAGAGAGAGAGAGAGCTGATCTCAGCTGCAGCATAAGAGTCATTTATTTTGAATGGTTTTCCAGATTTGCCCACAATATGATCATTAATCGATAGCAGGTGATCGTTCGATTTATCTCAAGCTAATTGAAGACCGGCTTTTGCCTCTTCACTTTTCAATTGACATTTACACACATGTTGTGTATATATGTAGGTGTGTGTGTGTGTGTGTGTATATTTCATCAACAGGTTAAAACAGTTGTTATTTTACTTTAAGCAAAAAAAGAAGACAGAAAAAAAATAAGTAACTGATAATTATAATTGTTAGCCTCTTTTGATAGCTGCAAGTGGTATATACCATAAAGAAAGCAGCGCTCAGTGTCCTGTGGCATAAAGATTAATCAGTAACAAGGCTTTAATTGAGCACTTACTACTACTAAGTTTGGTCACACTTAAGTATTATAAAGTCAAGTTGTATGCAACAAGAAATCTTAAAAGAAAATAAACAGAATCATAAATCAACGCTAAGTAACTGTTATCAGCTCATTAACAATAATGCAAAATAAAAAGAGAAACCCAATAAGTTCATAAAGAACAGTAATAGAAGATAAAGAATAGAAAAGCTGTTGGCTTCCAAGGATAACTCAAGGCGTCCCCTATAGTTCGCTCAGGACAGTCGAAAAGCTTCAGCAGAAAGTAAGAAAATAGCCAAAAATTTTTATAAAATAAATTAATAAAAATGTATATATTAATATTACTCAAAACAAATGTACTATCTATTAAATTAATTTATGACAAATATAATTTAACAGTTAGAAAGAGAGGGAAGATTAATTAGTATAAATCAATGGATATAGCCTGATAACCAGCATAATTATAGTGATTAATAATTAAGAATTTATTTTGATCAAACTTATTGTAAAAGAGCATCTTTATTACACTTATTTGTTGTGTATGTGTATGTGTATGAATGTGTGTGTCTGTGTAGTTGGCAGAGTATTTGTGGCACAAACAAACATTGTTTCAGGTGTCGCAACCTTAACGCGTTCTCTTTGTACGTGCGTATGCACTTTCAATTTACTTAAGATTTCCAACCAGCCAACGTTATTGCCAAAAATGGTTATCCAGACAAACGTTCAAGATGTCGACAACAACAACAACAACAACAACAGCAACAACAACAACAATACCAACAAAAGAAACTACAACAACTGCTGGTCACATTGTAGCGCCAACACTCGAGCCAACAACTGTCAGGTGTTTAGATGCCTGCCTCAGATCTATCTGACTGACGGACTAACTAACGGACAAATGGACAGTTGAAAAGGCAAACAGTTGGAGAGAGGAACAGTTGGAGAGACGTACTAAATGCCTGACTGAGTGTTGTGTGTGCGCCACGAGTCGCCTTTGTCTAGCAGAGGAATTGAGTCTAGTCACTTTGCCATTGGGGTTGCATTGCAAGCAGAGCAGCGACTTCTGCTCTCTCGTTCTAAGAGTACATTACTGTTGATGAAAGGAGATGGAAGATAGAACTTACAATCTACATATATATATATATCTATAAAATAACTGATAACAACTATAATCAATTAATCAGTTAAGCACTAAGTTTCCTTTGTTTCTATCTCTTTATAATTTGGTTACCCTTTGGCAGAATCTGCCCTATATACTATATACTATACTGTATACTATACTTTATACTATATTCTAAACCTAAACAGAAAGCAAACTTAGTGGTTACTTTACTTAGCAAGGATAAAGCTCTGGCAGCCGCTTTTCTCCTCCATTGTTGCTCTCACTTAAATCGATTGCGGTACAGTAGAGCACCCACAGAATGAACTATGTTATGCTTAGTTCTATTTTAAGCCAGTCTATTTAAAGTCTCTTTATGGCAGGGTATAAGTATATCGGTTTGATGTTATCTATTAGTACAAGCGCCTTGTTGTTGCAACTTGTAATTGTTGCCACTCGTCGGTGTCGTTGTTGTTGTCGTAGTTGTCGCTGGTCGTCAATGGGGCTGTTGTTGTCCTCCAGCTGACAACATGTTACACTTTGGTCACTATAATGAGCCGTAATTAGTGCTTGATGTGTGGACAACTTAGATGCCCAGCTATGTGCTATGTGCTATGTGTTATGTGCTATGTGATAGGCTTCGTGTGAAAATTTGCGCGCCTTTTTGATAATTGCGACAAAGAGTTGTTATTGCTGCTGTTTGTTGTTGTTGTTGCAATTGTTTTCGCTGTCGCTGCTTGTCGTTGTTAGAGTTACTTGTGTGGCTCTGTACCACTGAGGTACTGACATGGCCATGCATCAACGTCGGTGTCGTAAATGTCTGCTTAAATGAAAGGAAAACTGATTAGCCTTGACAAGTTCAAATTGTTTGCTATAGGGACTAAGAGCTGGGAGCTGGGAGCTATGATCTAGGAGCTGGTAACTGGAAGCCTACTCTAAGGCTCTTTGAGAGAGTGAAAGCGTTGCAGGCTAGCGCGTATAAAATGTCTTTTCCCATTAGCTAGGCCTAAAGTAAATAAAAAAAAAAGGCACACCAAAAAAATAGAGAAAAAAAAACAAATATAAAAATGTCCACTGATTGCCAGTGCTTGTCGTATAGACCAGCTAGCTGGCTGGCTAACGGTTAATACAGTCCATCATTATCAGCCACCAACACCGCCTAGCAGTAAAAGAAATGCGTTACAACAGCAACAACAGCAACAACATCTGAAACATCAACAGCTCTAAGGTCAGTTAGAGACCAAAAATTGTTGTGCACACACGGCATAAAAAAAAAACCAAAAAATTCTCACAAGGCTGCTGGCAGTGTGGCTGGTTCTGCTTGCTTGTCCATACAGTTCATGCCACAGACTCAGCCATAGCCCAGGCCAGAGCCTGCAACATGAAACAGGTGTGGCACATCGCGTCTACAATGCGCATCGTAACTACCAGTGCAACACACACACACACACACACACACACATACTCAAGCCAAAAACAAAACTAAAAAACAAAAAAAAATAAAACACAAAAACAAAACACCAAAAAAAAGGAAAAAACTGGGAGGCTGCCCCAACCGTTTGGCCAGGCCATCACGAGGTTTAGCTCCAGCTCAGGCAGTAAGTGTGCACTGCAAAAAATTATTGCTATGATTTCACTACACTACAATATCAGCTATTAATGATTTTCAACTACAAACTTATTATATTTATATAATTAATAAATAATAATAAATAAAATAAAAAATAAATTTAAAAAAAAAATTTTCAAAATTTAAAAATTTATTAAGAATTTAAAGAGAAAAATTTTTTTGCTAAGTTATTTGGATTTCTACAGTGTTGCTTTGGCGACGCTTTTACCGCACGTTCGTTATTTTTTCGCAATTTTTGAGGTCACAATATGCCCGACGACGATGGCGACGACGACGACGACGACGACGACGACGGCGACGATGATCATCGCTGGAAATCTGAGGCCAGGTCTGTGTCTGCTGCTGAGGTTTGTTGTTTGTCGCCTTAATGAAACACGCGACATACACTTACACACACACACACACACACACATATGGACAGGCGTATATAGGCTCTCAAATACAGAGAGCTGTGGACCAGTCCATAAGTCCATAAGTCCAACAGTCCACCAGTCCAGCAGGGCACACACATGGCACTCTCAACTTTGACCCGGGTCAGGCCAACTGCAAGTTGAAATTATGTAGCATGAAGCATGAGCATAGAGGATGAAATCTGGAGAATGGAGTATGGAGGATGGAGTATAGAGAGGTTAGAGCGTGGAGCGTTGCGCGAAATTAAAAAGATAACTCAGATGTGAAAACAATTGATAGTCACAGATATTGAGCTTTGACAGCCAAGCCGATAGACAATGCATGATAATTTTGTAGTATGTACGAGTACTTGTAGCATACTATATGTTTGTTGTTGTTTTTTTTTTTTTTGGTTATTTTTTGTGGATTCTTGCGTAAAGTCAATTAAGGTTAGCGTTGAAGAAGCTAAAGCTATAGCTGAAGATGAAGGCTTCAAGATGCAGCTGGAACAAGTCTTTAGTTTTGAAGTATCTTAGCTGACATTTGAACTGCTCATCGTCGCTTTATTTGGACACTAAGTGGGCATTTTACACCAAAAAAAAAAAACTATATATATATAAATGCCAATTCTTAAATATTGAAATTAATCCGTAAGTTAGAAATCGAATTCATACTTAACGCTAGAGGCAGTTAAACGAACTGTCTTTGAACTGCGCATTCGATTTAATTCTTTTCAATTCAATTTGTTTTTGTATGAGTGTGTGTGTGTTTTAATGATTGATGGCCAAGTTGCATTGTACAGTCGAAGTTTGAGCTAATTTATAACAACAACATTAACAATAATACAAACAGATACAGATACAGAAACAGATTGGCTAACTGAGAGTTTGAGGCGCATCATCAAGCAATTTGTATGCCCGCCTGTCAATATGGAATCAAAAATATTGAACGATCCTTTTGTTTGACTCGTTTTGATTGGGCGTTTTTGTATTTTTTTTTTCATATATTTTCGTAATTTTTTTTTTGTATATTTGTATTGGTGCTGCAACACCTTGAAAAGCGGAAATCCCATCAACAATGCGTCGTCAACTCTGATGAGTAATGATTGGAAAGTGCTTGGCACTCATACAGAGAGCATCCCAAACACAGAGAAAAAAAATAAATAAAAATAAAATAAAAAATAAAAGAATGGGTGGAAGCATTTGCTTGAACAACAGCTTCAAATTCAAGCTGTGCAAAAATAAAATATATATATATATATAATATAATATAAAAATGAAATCGTTCAGCTCAACCCCTCAGCAGATACAAACACTTTACACCTTCGATGATCCGTCATAACTTTTAACACATGATATAATTTTGTTGTATTGTCTGCAGGATCGTATTTTTTTCATGATTGATGACCCCCCCCCCCCCCCTATCCACTACCCTTCTCTCCATCTCTTCCACTCTACTCGATGTATTTATTTGTGTATCTGTGTATACTTATCGCTTAAGGTCTCTCAATGACTATTTCTAGATCTGAAAATTAGTAAAACAAACTGTCAATAATTTGTAATTGGATTTTCAATCATTGAAAGATTGAAGACAAGAAGAGCTCGTTGAATGTTAAATGTTTCCTCCCGTGGAATGCCAAAAACGAAATCAATTTTCAAAAGTACAAGAAATTCGTGATTTAAGCAAAACACTTTCAATAATAATACCCTATACCATAACATAGACCCATGGGTATACACACTTGCTTATAATTTAATCAGTTTAAGCCCAGTTTTGTTGGTTTTCCCCAATAGACTCTAAGTTCAGCTAAAGCTACTTGTCAATATTAAAACTTAAAAAAAAAATGTATAATTAAAAAAAAATGCTATATAACATAAATTAATATATAAATTTAAAATTAAATTCCCAATATAGAAACTATTAAAAATTCTATTTTCAGCATTAAAATATTTAATTTAAATTTATTTAAATTCTTACCTAAAATATTTTTAAAAATATTATATATAAAAAGAATATTTAAATTATTTTTTATTTTATTAAAATCTAATAATTAAATTTGTTTCTTTAAAATTAAAAGCAAAAATAATATTTAAATTTTCTTAAATAATATTTAAAATTTATGTTTTTTTATAAATTTAAAAATAATATTCAAATATTTTTTTAATTCAATTAAATTAAATCTTAATGTTCTAAATAAAATATGTATAAAAATAAATAAAGTGAATTAATGAAAAACCAAATTATAAAATTATATTTATTATACTGTATATAAATTTTAAATATTCAAATAAGTCGGAGAAAATCTCAGAAAACCCCAGGAAAATAATTAGAAAAGAACCTTTATATATATTATATTGTTGATTCCTTATAAAATCGGGTAGGTGTACAGAGCATCGTCAATGCAGCAGTTTTTTATGGTTAATTCTAATCGTGGATTGTTTTTTTTTTTTGTTTTTGTGTGTGGCGCCCAACTCATTTTCAATCGCTGATGCACCACAATGATAAGAAATTTAATTGATTACCTTTTGTTTTGTTTTTTTCTTTTTGGTTTTTTCTGCTTTTTTTCTTCTGTTGTTATTTTTATGATCGTATTTGGTTGTTGGTTTGTTGCTGTTTGCTCACCTTTCATTATTAAAACTATTTCGCTGTTTTCAATTCTCACGCCAAGTCATCATATACCAAAGATTTGATTTATTATAATGTGGGGAGCAGAGGAGGAGGAGGGGTGAAATAGAAAATATATCATAACGTAACTGATTGGATCGTTCATTGCGTTTGTTTCCATGATATTTTTGGGTCAATGTCTGGGGCAGTGAATGGATTTCATGAATTCACATTGCCCATAAAAAGTAAGGGATATACTTACACTAACAATTACTCACTTTATATACATAAAAATATCTATATAAATATAAATTTAAGTATGTATATATATATATATCGTTTTGATTTTAGGGTTAGCAATGCGGAAATTCAGCTAATACACAGGTGTTAGCTACCGCCCCGTTAATAACTCGTTGGCCCGTATGATATATGATATATGATCTATGGAAATAAATCCATGGCATGACCTCAGCTATCAAACTTCACACGAAACGAATATTTATCACCCCAAACTCAGCTGATGCCCAGCTCAGGCTTAACTCATCGCATGGCTCATTAACAAGAAGCTGCCTCTTGTGGTTTATGAATAATCAGTTTATTAATCAATGTGCCGTATGATTGCAAATAAACGATGATGCTATTATAATGATCGCACTATTATGGATTATACTCATACTTCTACATATAAATATTACCTTATTTCAATCTCAGTCCCAGTCTGAGCCTCTGTCAATGCCCCAATCCTCCCCAAGCCTCAGTTAGATGACCCACACACAAAGTAAGCCTCTAAAACCTTAAATACGATTATTAATACAATAGATAGAACAATAAAAAAAAAAAATATACTCTATAATGTAAGCTTTGCATTAATGATCATTCTCCTACTCTCTCTCTCTCTCTCTCGCTCTTTCACTCTCACTTTTGCTCTATCCATAAAGTAAGCTATGCGTTAGTTAGCAACTTATTCAGAGTCCTTACCGCTTGATATATCTGCTTAATTTAGGCTTGATAAAAGATATACGGATTATAATATATATATATATACCATGATTATTGCTGCTCTTAATTATTGATCAATCATTGATGATTGAACACTTTTAATACTAGTTAAAATTAAGTTAACATGATTGTTTTAAGCCCATTTAGTTGCGGCTTATCAACAGTATAAAGTATTTAGAAGTATTGGAAATCTTAGGGTATATGTTATAGCACATCAATCTTTTCTTTCAATCTGCTATATTCTACGACTTTTGCTTTACTCTCCCCCCTCTCCGCAATTCTGCTTAGTGATTAGCCATCAAATTTGTTAGTTCCTTTCTGAACATTACCAATTAAGATATTCTTTAACTGCTGCTGTTGCTGCTGCTGCTGCTGCTTCATCTGTTTTATCTGTTGACCCTCACGCTTGGTCACTCAATTAGCTGGCCACACACAATGCAACGTACTATCTCCCTCTTACTCTTACGCTCTTGCTTGCTTTAGCTCTTTCGCTTTATGGACAGCTGTTGCCATTTAATGCTTCAAATGGTTCCTTTGACAGCGCCCACAGCCGTCAACACTTGGGTTGAGTATTTGAAACTGAAAATTATGTTGGCCATTGGGCGCAAACGTTAAATTGCAGCCGAAATGGGCGTGGTCAACAAAGGGCACATCATTAAAGAACGTTGCGCTAGCTGAAAGAAAAAAAGAAAAAGAATATTAAAAATAATAAAACTAAAATCAAAGAAGAGAAAAAAAAGTGCAAGGCATAAGCAAAAAAATACAAATAGAGAAAAACAAAACAGAAATGAAAAAGAAACGGAAAAAAGATTTACAGCAAAATGCAAACAAACCTGGCCAAAGGATGACGATGAGGCTATAGGATGAGCGATGCGAGACGTGCGTGTGTCGTGTGTGTCCTGTGTCTCTATGTATATATGTATGTGTGTGTGTTTAGCATTTAAATAAAAATCAAAAATATAGAAAAGAAAATAATACTCGTCATAATAATGAAAATAAAAGAATAACAACAATTGGAATTACCAATGGAAGGACCTAAACAAGCAACAATAATTTTCATATTTTGCCGCATTTAGAGCGCTCACGCATGTAATTAGGAGCTGCCCAGGATCATACACAGATCCTGTTCTTAACCAAAGACTAAAGTACGAGTACCAGTACACGTTTCTGGCCAATATTCAATACTCAACACTCAATACTCAATACTGTCAATGTGGCTAAGCCGTTGTGCGTGTACTTAGCGACTGAAAAAAGTCGCTGGATTTGTGAGCCGCATACAAAAGCCAACAAAAGGCTTATTTAAATGTGCATTAGACTGTCATATGGATGTCTACTCTAGTGTATCCTAAGTCCTGTCACATGTCAATAGCAATATGCTACAGTCCGCCAGTCAGTCACTCATTCACACACTCAGTCAGTCAGCCAGTCGGTCAACAAAACAAAAATTTAAACTTCCTGCCAGCGATTAGGAAGTAGCAACACTCGTACCACAAGCATAGACTAAGAAAATTAGTTGTATCCTTTGCTCAATACCTCAATACATTTCTACATTTCTACTAAATGTGTTCTTTTTTTTTCAATTTGGGAAATTTTAAAGTCAGAACATATGTTACGCACAGTTGGTCAGTTTATGAAATAGTTCCTTACGAGTCCTTTGAGTCGTTGTGAGTCTCTTGGTAATTTCATGCTCACTCACACGGTACTTAAACTGTGCAACATGCAGCATTAAACAATCATGAACATAAATTTGTATCTTCTTACCTATTACCACATACACATTTATACAGTCATTAGGCCACCAGCGTTTATACCGACTACCGAAATACCAAAATGTTACCTTAATTGTTACCTAAATGCCTACATAGGACTACCGTGGCATAGCAGTAGATCGATCGATCGATCGATCCAACCCAACCAAACAACCAAGCAAGCCCCTACCCTTTTGGCCTTCTTCTCTGTTTCGGTTAATTACCCAGCATGTCTGAAATTAGGCTGTCATCATCATTTAGTATGAGTTAGGAATAACTCGTCTTTATACCCTATATTAATGTTATTAAACCATTTTATGGGACTCTCTCTCTCTCTCTTTCACTCTCGGTGACTTGCTCAGCATTTTTATAGAAATATTTATATGTCCTTGACAGCTAAATTATGAATCTTCACTAATACAACTATATATGTATATATAAATGTATAAATATTTAGATATATAGATCCTATAATCAAAATATATATATATTAGATATCAATTTTTTATCTAAATTCTCTTAAATATTATTTTCGATTGAAACCTAAGAATCTATCGCGTTCTTCTGCATTGGCGCATAATATTCTTTATTAATGAATTTTCATTTTATAATAATTTTTTTAAGCTTTTTAATTATATTTGCATTTAAAATATTTAAAAAAAAATAATTACTTTATTAAATTATAAACTCTAAAATATTATTTTGGAGTGTAACCTGAGAATCTGCTGCGATGTATTGCAAAGCTCAATCATTAATACTTAATTTGTATTAAAAAAAATTGTATTAATAATTTTAAATTTTTATAACATATTTTTAAACATTTTTAATAATATATGCATTTAAAACACAAAAGAAAATTTCTTTTGCCATATAAATATTAACAATATGAAATGTTCCATATCAGCTTCCATAGTATCAAAGAGAGTTAATACCGAATTGGTATAAGGAAAGAAAGCAGTAATTGTTTAGGATAAAAATAACATAATAAAATAATACTAAAACTATAAAGTTTAAATAATCTATACAGAACTAATCGGAATATATAAATAATAATATACTTAAAGCAGATATATATATATACATATATATATCAAATATCAGGTAGCAAGCCGGAACAAGGTGAAGTTTGAACTCTGCGTAGAATAGTACAGGAAATTATAGTCTTAATGACAAATTTATATTAATTTGTTATATATAAGAAGTTATAGTTATAATATATAGTAAAAAATATAAATTAACTATATAATAAAAAACAATTTTATTAGGTTGAAAAAAGCTCATTGAAAAATGTATCAAAATCTGCGAGGAATTAAAAATTGTCTCCAATTAGCATTATTATAATAATTAACAAACATAAAATAATGAAAACAATAATATATATATATTGATATGCATATTAGTATATACTAAAAAATGTATAAAATAAAGTATATATGTAATATATATATTTGTTAGATTGCAATAATAGATAGATCAACACACCCAAAAGAGCAGCTCCTCTATGTGTTGAACAACTTCTATTGCAACTGCGAATGTCATTAACAACGTTTAACGCTGAGTTTTGAATATAAGAAAAATTAATATATATATATACAAATATATATTGTATATATAATATAAAAAATTGAAAGAAAAATTTGCATTTACTATTAACAATAAGGCATTCAAAGCTGTAAAGCATTTTGAGCATCTGAGCATTGTGGCATTATCAATAGCAGTAGTGAAAATGGAGATGACGTTGAAGATGAAGATGGAGATGAAGCCATCGGAGGAGTTACGAATGCTAAGCGGTAATACCAAAATGGAGCTCGATTGAACCGATCGAAACGATTCATCCAACGATCGATCGATTGCCAAGTGGCCAAGTGTTAAGGCAGGCAACGGTTGAGCTGCATCACGATTTTAACGATGCAACTTAGCTTTATTGACTGCCACACACATACATACATACATGTACAGGCAAACATATATACGTATATTAATTCTTGATATAAAAAGGAAAAACAAAATAGAAAAAAAATCTTATTAAAATTTTATTGCAACAAAATGGAAAACTGGCAGCGCCTAAACCACGCGAAAAGCTTCAGCTAAAAACAGAATTCGTGCGCATCACAACAGCTTCAATTTGTTGTTGTTGTTTGTGTTGTTGCCATTTGTTGTTGCTGTTGTTGTTTGTTAGTGGATCTTTTGTCTAGCGGAACACCTGCTGAAGTCAGCGATGACGTCTAAGCCATAACAACTTGCAGCTGGTGTGTGATGCATCCGAGGCAGACTTGGAGTCAACTCGAGTCAAGTCAAGACAAGTCAGAGGCAGTCTCGACCTTCTTACCGCCCGTCCAAACTGAAACCGCCCCTCGACAGAGGCCGCATACGACCTTAGTCATTTGTCAGCCACACTAACCTGGGAACTGGTGGTGCTAGTTGTTGTTGATAGTGGTGGTGCTAGTGCTGTTTGCTAGTACTAGTGCTAGTATTAGTGCTAGTATTTGGTGCTAGTGATGATGCCTCTGCTGCTGGTGGCACTTTCTTAGACCAAGATCAAGACACAGCAACAACAGTCACAATGCAGTTGAAATATCATTGGGTCAAGTTCAGCTTTGCGCACATTTAAAACAATAATTTCTGAAGAAACCTTTCAAATTGCATATATATATATACATATGTATATATAATATATACACATAGATATTAGCAAGTATATTGAATTCATATTTTAGTTAAATTGCTTTATACTATTGACTGTGATTTATACATTTTCGTGAATTTCAATAGACATAACGCCTCTTTCTAGCACCAAGTTGCATGAGGAGTTACTTGTGGATGGAGTCATGGTCTTGGATCAATACCTAACCAAGTGTATACTCGCACTTCTATGATTCATTTCGAAATGATCTAAGCCAGAGATTCTTCAGTTACTGTCTGAGAGTTAAGGCTGTGTGCAGGTGCAGCCGCTCAGGAGTTGCCCCACTTCAGAGCTTCAAAGCAAAATCCTCATACATGGGATTTTATTGCTTACAACAACAGCAACAATAACAACAACATTTTATGCTACTTTCACACATAACAAAATTCATAACAAAGTTAATAAACTTTTATAAAAGCAACATAGTAGATACCCTATAATATTGGCAATGCTTGAATTCACATAAGAAAAATTCTTTTAAGATAATTTATTCTCATTTTAAGCTTAAGCTAAACAACTTAAGTCCTAAGTAACTATAGTAAATTAATGCATAATTAATAAGCTTCTGTTATGCACTTAAGACCTAATATGTTTCCTCATTAATCAGCATACCCACAATTAGCCTGCAGTATAGGGTATAAACAGCACCTAATACTCATACCGCAGATCACAATTAGGCTCCACAGCTGAACTGTAAGTCTTGGCCATAGAATGAGTCTTTCGCTGTGGCACCACAGTGCTATGGCATTCAGACATTCGGACACATTTCTCACAATCAGCTGTGAAAAATCTACTCATTTATGACCCACTAAAAAACTCAAAAATAAACTGAAAAAAAAAAACAAAAATAAAAAATAACCAAATTGAACTGAACTTAAACTGAACTAAAACTGAACTGAACTTTTTTCACAGCATCGTTGTAGGGCAAACACAGATACACAAAGACAGACAAACAATCAGGTGAAGACAAACAGATACAAAAGGAGAAAGAAAGAATGAGATAGAGAAAGAGAGAGAGAGAGAGAGAGAGAGAGTGAACTCATATAATATCTGTGTTTGTATATTGTTGAGTTCATTTGTCAGCGTTATGAATTTAATGTACATCCATTATGCATAAATTCACGAAATTCCATTGGCAGCCACAACAGAACACTAACAGATGAATATCTTTTATATAAATATATATATATATATATATAAATCCATATATATATAAAGCATATGCTTTGTTTGAAAGCGCTCTTTGAGGGCAATTTCATAGTCCATTTGGTTTGCCAGCTTTAAGGTGTTAATAACAACCACAAAGACGTTACAATTACGCATTGAAATCGGTCTGGAAAATAGAAGGCGATGTGTGATGTCAACGGTGTGCAGGTTCCCACAGATACCCCAAAAAAAAAAAAAAAAAAAAAAACAGTTAAAAAAATGAGTGTTGAACAATTGTTAAATTGGTATTTAAAAGCATCTATTTTATGACACATATATGTATAACAACAAAAATTCATCCAATTTTGTAGATATAATGAAACACAATGGAACAGTTTTATGTAGAATCTTTTCGAAAGGGAAATGGAAATGGTCTCCCATCAAATGCGATGCACGGAAGCTGTTCTTTGGTCACAATATTTACAGTAGTCTTTTAAATGTTGTGTGCTGCATGGCATAGTAGGGAAAGGGGGTGGGGTCTATCATTATTAACCGGTTCGTAACCATAAAATATGGTATAAGCCAAAGCTTTCTAGATATACTATATATATATATATATAAATATATATATATATAATAAATGCTGTCACACATTGAACTATAGAAACTAATGGAAGATATTCAAAAGTAAGAAGTGTCTCCTCAGTTTTTAGAGCAATTTGTTGGTTATAGACAAAATCGATCTGTCAATTTATCAATGTCCGAATGGCAGAAGCCTTAATCCATTGACAAACATAATTAATTTGATTAAATTCAAATTCGCGGCACGAAAAATGAAAAAAAAAATTGTACAACGAACAGCAGAAAGCACAAAGCACAAATCTTGACCAAAAACTAACTATATAAATATCAAATATGAACAACTGTATATACATATATATTCATATATAGATAACCATTTTTATAATATCTATTCAGGAAATTAACATTTCTGTTTTTTTTTTCAGTTCGGTTTGGTTCGGTTCGGTTTTCATTACTGGCATGCGCGACCCTAAGGGGTCAAATCTGAATTGGTCTTTAAGTTTTCAAGTTTTTGGTTATTTGTCTATTGTATGGTGTATATAGTGTTTTTATCTTTAGTTTTTTGTTTTAGTTTTAGTTATAGTTGTAGTTTTGCTTTTTATGTGGCACGCACGTTGATCTTCAAAAACGAATCGATACCAAAACAGATCAATGATCTCATTTGCATACCGCAACGAAGCTGCCAAATGTGAAACATGCCAAAGAGCATCGAAATGCCGCAAGGTGGAAATCAATTTTTGGGGCTTTCAATCAAAATCAAAATCAAAAAAAAAAAATACATATATATTTATAAATATATATATATTTGTATGTAGTAAAAAATATACAAAATATAAAATACCAACAGCAAAAAAAAAGGAGGTGGCATTTTGCACAACAAACGAGTGTGAAATGTACTGCAGACGACAGCGACTAATAGATACCCAGTAAATATACACTTTCAACTCTCTTTATAGTATATACTCTACTCTTTAGTATATTATATTGTTATTATTAATTCTTTTTATCAAAGAATCGACTTACTAAACTCAACCGATCGTTTACTTCATTTCTTTTTTTTTGTATTTAGGAGTAATTATTTCCTTTTTGCAATACATCAAATTGATGTATGAATATATTAAAAATATATATTTTATTAGTACTTTCTGTATAAATTTAATATTTTTAATTATCAGCAGAAAATTTGACACATGAAGCCATTCCTCGTGTGCCCCTAGAAAGGATCAGCTGCGGCAGTTACAATTCCCATAAGCAATTTGAGCTTTGAATCAAAAATCTTTTAATAATTTTTCTATATATTTCTATTATATATTTGTACAGATTATATATACATATAAATAGTATATATGTTTGTTAATTTAAATCAGCAATCAAATCTTATGGCTTCTTTTTAAAACCTTCCAGATTAAATATATAAATTATAGTCAGAGAGTTGTAGAGCCCTTGTTTGTTCTTAGTAGCACTTAAAGCCATCTTTTTTTTATGGTAATATTTACAGGGTATAATTAAGACGAAACTTATATCGTATGGACGTAAGTCAGCTCAGTGGTAGACAACGGAGGAATCGAACGCATAAATTAGTCAGAAATAAGCGCGAAAACGTGTTTTAAATTTTTGTTTTCATTTCACGAGACGAAATGAACGACGAACGCTCATGTCAGTATTTGTCAAAGTTTTTGGCAGTGATTAATGCATTTATAATTAATTTATTGTATACACACACATACACACACACACACACGCATGCACACACACTGTCATACACTTATGTACACATGCAATGGAACAGATATGATGTCCAAAATGAAACAGACAGACAAACATTCAGAGAGAGTGAGAGAGAGGGAGGGAGGGAGATGATGTGTATAAAGCAGGAGACATAAATGTTGATGGGGAGAAAAGAATACGAAAGAGAGAGTAGAGAGAAGGAGATAGGGAGTTGCAGAAGGCTACCCCAGCTATTTTATGGAATGACATAAGTTCAAAACAGAAACTGGAACTGAAATTGGAACTGGATGGAGTATACGATACGAAAATTGTGTTTGTTGCATTGTGAGACGAATTTTCGTTGATTTGGTTGAAACCTTTTTGCAAGCCTTTAACCTAATTTCGGCAGAAATATTTATATATTGAGCAGGCGAATGATTGATGATTTCTGATTGATGCAGGACAATGGCCATAACATAAAATTTTTGCAAGTCACTTAAACTGGCGGCACAAATGTTTTAGGCAAGTTTTGAGGATCTGGGCAAAAGTCACATACATTAGAACGCATTAAACTGTAACCAAAAAGGGGCGAGACGTTAAGTCCAAGTCGATGCCATTGTTAAAATATTCTATGGGCAAAAGGGTATAAGTATAATTCTACAGAAGGAGCAACAGCAACAATATTGAGCTGGAGCGGGTTCCATAACAAACAAATCAAGCAAACAATTGCAAGGGATAATCTGTTGCTCAGCATGGATTAGCCAGGACATCAGGCCAACACACAAGGCACAGCACGCTCATAAAATATAAATGCACACACATTCACACACATACACACATACATATATACACACATACATGTATATAGCAGACGTATGCAAATGGCAGAAAACAGTTTCGAAAAATTAAAGCATGAAAATTTGTCAAAAGGCAACCAAAACGAATTCCATTTTCCCTCTGTGTGGGTGCTGCTGCTATCCGAAAAATGGTAGCTCAAAGGACTAACCGCAAGAGCAACCGCAGCGCCGAAAATCACAGTGTATACTCTTAAGTGCGTATATATAGAAGCAGTGTCTTTGCCGTCTTGTGTCCTGTGCCATGCTGCATGCTACATAATGGGTTTAAACATACCCTTTTAATAGGAAGCAAACTCAAGGAAACTAAAGTCAAGTCAACTCAAGTCAGTCGCATAGGTATAGGGGTATGGCAGGGAAATGAAAGGAAGTTACAATCAATATACTAGATCTTTAGCTGTGCGTTGCCTGGCATACAGTTCGCTATCTTTTGACTTTTACCCTTTTCCCTTATATTTCCCCCTTTCCACTGAAAAGGGTTAGACAAACAAACAGATGATAACTACTTGCGGGTTTTTGACTGTAGGAATTGTTCCTGCATTGCTGCTCTGTGGTTACCTATCATAAAACTCAACAAATTGGATTAACTTCTGTAACGCTTTGTCGGTTAGTGAGAATATTATTTGCTATACAAAGTATTTGCTTTGGCGTAACGCCTCTCTTCTCCCTTTTCTTGTTGAACATCTGCGAGAACAATCATTACGGCTTTGAGCCATATATACAAAATGTGACTTTTTGCCTAAGGATTAGACAATGAAACTATATATATATATATATGTATAGTATATAGCAAGCAAATAAATAAAGAATTATCAATTGTTATTATTATAAAAAAAATGATAAAAAGGAATAAAGACACTTAAAGAGAGTGAGTAAAATTTGTTTATAATTTTGCCTAGAGCGAAATGTATGCAAATTTGAGACCTGAAAATGTTGCTTGCATTAGCTTTGATTGTTCCAATAAACAGCTCATTATAATATATACATATATATATAGCGATAAATCTGATATGATATATATAGACAATAACTGTCTTTCAAGATCTTCTGCGCAGCTTTGACATATGCATATAAGCGCATTGAACAAGTGTTTCTGGTGTATCAATTGAATCAAATGTTGCTAGTATGTTGAGAGTGTATTGCGCGTGTGTTGCTAGTGTTTTTCCAGTGTGTTGCGAGTATGTTTGTTGTATTTTAAGTGTTTCAGGTGTGGGCTAGTGCTGTTTATAATACGAGTAATATCATAAAATGTCTTATGGCTATCAACAGATAACGTATTTAACGATCAATACCATGACAGCTTGACAACTGGCAAATGGCAAAAAGATGGCGTGTTGCTGGCTCTATTGGGTAGGTGGTTTAAAGGCGGTAAAGGCGGTAAAGGCGGGCAGGCAGTTGTCAATTCAACACCCGTTAGCAATGGGGAAGTCAACCAAACCAACTAACTAACTAACTAACTAAGTAACTAACTAACTAACTAACTAACTGACTAAGTAACTGACTAACAAAACTCGCGTGAGTGTTGCCCCTGCCAACGGCAATTGAATCCAGTTCGTGTGCATGCAAAAAACTATTTACGCCAACGGAGCAACAAAAAAGACAGAGATAGAGATATATAAAGTGTTGGTCTTAGTGTTGTTGTTGTTGTTGTTGTTGCTGTTGTTGTTGGTGGTGGCGCCAGAGAAATTACTGAAGGGGTGTATAGGTGTATATAGATGGATATAGGGGTGTATAGGGGGAGTGGGTATGGTAGACAAACCTAAGTAAAGATCGATACATACATAGATTTAGTACATAGCAACAGTTGCGCTTCATAAATAGACCACGCCCACATGCGACGGCTAACCAGCCGAAGTCGACTGACTGCAAATCTGATATCAATGTGTATACTTGAAGTGTACGTGTGTGTGTGTGTATTTGATCATTGTCGTCGTCACTCTCATTGATGTGCGACGCTCTCATTTGTATATATGACGAGTGCATGGGCATATGTATGTGTGAGCTGGTGCTCTGCATTGGTCAATGAAATGAGTAAATAAGTTCGAGTTCAGTCGAGCGAACAGCATACGCTATAGTTGCGCTCTCTTTTCAACCAACGCAATGTGGCTGCGCCTTATTTATAGCCCGACGAAACGAGCGCAAGCGCATGAGCGAGCGATCTTCGTTGTATCGTCGTTACTTCTATTATATGCGCATGTGTGTGCTTGCGTGTGCGTATGTGTGAGTGCGCTGCTATACTGGTTTATAACCAGGTGCTCCGATTGTGTTAATCGAGCCAATCAAATGTCGTAACGCTTGCCTTGCCAAGAGAGCGAGAAAGAGCAGCAACAGCAGCAGCAGCAGCAGCATGACAGAGAGCGCAACTCTCAGCTGTTAATGTCAAAATACAAAATGGAGTGAGAGCGAGTGCGAGCATGAGCAACGTACTCATTTATTGAGTGCATTTATATTCCTCTTTTCATAATGATAACAGACTGCCAAGTGCTGGAGAGCACTGCCGAATACAACTATATATATATCTATATATATTCATATTCATATATATTTTGTATATATATTTAATTAATTAATACTTTAATTTTAATAATTTTTTCATAAATTATTTGCAGCTATGCAAATTATTAACTGTTAACTTTGTTTATTCAGTTAACAGAGCTCTGTTAACTGTTAACATAGTGGCAGACGAATTCACTCAAAGCTGAGCTCAATTTGCTCTCACTCACTCGCTCTCTCTCTCTCTCTATCTCTGTGTGTTTTTGTGTCTCTCTGTGTCACATTGAGTGATCCACTCTTTAAATTTCATCTTTGAGCATTGAACAGCAGCGAACACCGTTAGAGAGAGCGCGTCTTCTTCTTTGCTTTGTTTGCCTTTTGATGAGACAACCAGTTTGTTGTTTTTGTTTATAGCAGTAGCTTCTTGCGTTGTTATTGTTGTTGTTGAAATTGTTACTGCCGCTGCTGTGTGGTAGCTACAGCCGTAGCCGCTGTTGCCGTTTGCCGTTGCCGTTGCCGTTGCCGTTGCTGTTGCCGTTGCTGAAGCCGAAGCCGAAGCCTGTCTATAGCTTCGTATTCGCGGCGTTGATTGCAAAGCATCTCTGAGCTCATGAGCATTTTGCAGAGGCCTCCGAGTCAAGCAGCAGCAGCAACAGCAACAGCAACAGCAACAGCAGCAGCAGCAGCCGTAGCCGTAGCCGCTACCAGGTGCGCTTCGGTATTCCGTACCCTGAGCATTTTGCAGAACTGTTTAACATCAGTCTTTAGTGATAGCTCGTGCTTCTTGCTCGCACGCTCGAATCGCATGTCGCACGCTTGTCCGTTGCGTCGTCGGCAAAATATTACGATTAAACCGTAACGTGCGTTACTATTACACTATATATAGGTTCATATATATATATATATACAAATATTTTTTTTATTGTTATTTGTTTATCGTCTATCGTTTATCGATTAACGCTTATCGGTTGGCTGAGTACCCCCCAACCAGCAATCATCAAATGCAAAGTGACCCATACAATTAGCCAAAAGAAAAAAAAATAAATAATAATAACTGTTATATACGTAAAGCCAATGCAGTGCCGCAAGTGTACTACACTTTTCACACCATTTACAAAAAGAAATAAAAAATAAATAAAACAAACAACAACAACAACAACAAGAGTTGCAACAACTATAAGCAAGAGAGTAAGAAAACAGAGGCGCCCGCTTGATCGCCATTTGCTCAAGTACAAGTCCAAGTCCAGGCCTTTTCACCCAATAAAGGTGTGGCCTAGCTCTAATGTCAACAAGAACAGCAACAACAGCAACAACAACAACAGCAACAGCAACAACAACAACAACTATTTAAGTCAAAACACTTAAGGAACTGAGTTCAGAGCAAATATAAAAAAAAAAAACAAAAAACTAAATCATCTTTCACAATGTTCTATATAAGTAAGACGGCAGCTTATTGAATACATATATAACACATACAGTGTGTGTGTGACATATATTAACACACTTTCCTACACACGCACACACACATATCCATACTCGCACACACACACACACACACGCACACACACACCTATAAACACACATGCAATGCACATATATATATGCAGAGAGCGTAACGAGCGCGCGTTTTGTGTCAGTTATTGACTGAAGATCGGTTGATGTGCCAGTATATATAACTATCTATATGTATATATTATATAGTTAAGTATATATATATGGCATATTTAGGGTATATGTACATAATAATATATATATATATATATATATATATGTTTGCTTGTTTTAATATGTAGTTATATACGTGCATGCTTCACGCTTGTCTAAAGTTCTAAAAGTCAAGTGCAATTTAGCAACGACAAACAACAACAACAGCAACAACAACAATTGCTTAAATACACTACACTCAAGTGACGTTTTATTGGCGCAAGGTGAAAAAAAAAATACATAAATAAAACAAGAACAACAATGAGAAATAGCAAATAGAAAACAAAAAGAAATAATAATAATATAATACAAACAAAATTAAAAAAAAAAAGAAATAAAAGAACGAGGAAACGGGAGAGTTCACAATATGCACACAAAGCAAACAAACAACTTAAATGAAATTTCGACTTTGTCGCAACGCAAAAACAATAACAATAATAGCCAAAGTTGAAATTGAAAACAAACAAAAAATCAAAATTAAAAACAAAAACCAAAAACCAAAAAAATAAAAACAATTTACAATTTTCTCGCTGTGCAATAAAATATTTGTTGTAACTGCAAAAAGAAAATAAAACGCTATAGAAAACAGATCGTAAAAGGAATTTAAGAATTGAAAATTGTTAATTTTCTGATACGGATTTTTTTTTGTGCTCTTGGGAGGGGGGGAGCGCAGAGGAAGAAAGCGAGAGAGAAAGAGACAGCAGCTGCTACACTTGGAAATTTAAAGCCCAATTTATTGATAAGGTACGACATGAACTTCTGCTTTACTACTATATAGTATACTATATATATATATAGGTTTAAGGCTTAGTATATAATATTTTTTTTTTAATTATTTTTTTATGTAGATGTTAAACATATCAAAGCCAAAATTTTAAGATGAAAGAGACTAGGGAAGAGTGGAGTAGAGAAGCAAAGTGAAGAGTAGTTAAAAGTTTGATATCAGCTATTAGCATAACCATAATATAGTGTATGCAGACTATATATATATATGTATACTTCTGATTGAAAGATTGATGAGCACAAAACACACACACACATATATATACATGCTGTTATAAAGAGTCAAATGGTACCATACACTTAGGTACATTCATCATACATAAAAAAAAATCAAAAAAAAAAAAGATGGCATGACATAAAAATCAAACATGTGAATTTCATTAACGTAAAGATACAGAAATACGACAAAAGGCATGATAGTAGAAGAAAGAAGCAAAGAAAGAGAGAGGGGGAGAGGGGAGAGAGAGAGAGAGAGAGGGAGAAGAAAGAAGCACAAGTCATATAGAGAGAAGATGGCGAGCAAATATATAAGACAAAATATTTACTGATCAAAATTTCTTATTGATTGACTAAACGACGATTGACGATTGACGATTGACGATTGAACATTGAGCATTGAGCTTTGACGACTGATGCTACACTGTGCTCTCTGTGAGAAAGTTAAGTTTCAGTTGTAGCACATTTTAGTGTGGTCATAAAACAGCAAAACAACAATAACAACAACAAACAGACAACAAACACATTGACAAGGGCAGGTAAATAAACTTTATGAGTATATAACAGAATCAATGTAAGCCAAAGCCCAAATACACTGAGCAAAATTGTTTCACACTTCTTAAATTTATACAAAATTAAGTTACAACTGTTTAATGATTAAACATTATGATGATCATTATGATGTTAATAAAATTAGGTTTATATTTATAACAAAAAGAAAAACATGTCATAAATTCAATGCGCTCTCAATCAACTTGATTCAATTGCAGCAGTTCTCTGTTTAAGCTGTTACATTTCTATATAAGAATTACATGACATATATTCAACACATATTTTCTCACAGTGTAGCACATGTTTACATTATAATGTAAATAGCGTGTAAAGCTTTATTTGCTTGAATTTGGTACAAAAACTTTCGTACTATCGTCTAGCTCAGTAATCAAAGAATTTTGCTTGTTGCATGTGCCGCAAATATTGACAGTTGCTCCACAGTCATTACAAGTGGGTTGTAGTTAGTCCTCAATGCTCTACAGAGTGTGCACTTATGTTGCTCTCTACAACAATTGCTCTATGGGGTATATTAGTTAGATGTGCAATTGCGAATAGATCTTTCAAATCGTATGTATATATATATATATATATATAGTGGAAGTATTCTAAGTGGTTTATAATGATATTAACAAGTGTTCTATTTGTCTCAAAAGTCAGACCTATAGGTAATACTTAGGTTTAAGGAGCTAACATAATGCATTACTTAAGGACTTTGGCAAGGAGAAAAGGTTTAAAAATTATAATAAAAAACTTATAGCATACTTTTAAGAGTCAGTTTGATAGAAATTACAGGCACAAAGTTTTGACTTTAAACATGGCTTTCTTCTTTGTTAGCATATAATGTTAAAAGTTCCATGAAATGTTAACTTTGACCTTTCTGTATACACTACAAGGTATTGCCTATGCCATAGATATAATTGTACATCTTCAAGATATAAAACTCTATTTGTAGTATTTAGTTAACAGGCACTTCAGTTGGCACAAAAACAAGTTCGTTGCCTAAGTCTTTCGTTATGCACAAAACCTAAACTGCAATATATACATATATATATATATATATATATATAGTGTGGGGCATGGCTGACCAGGTGTTTTGTTGCTGTTGCTGTTCTTGTTGTTGTTGTTGTTGTTGTTGTTGTAGTTGCTGTGGCAGCGCCTGCTGACCAAACCACGACAAATTAACACATCAAGGTCGTTGCTGCTTGTTGTTGACTATGTGAAACTGTGCAACTGTGCAACATTAACAGCATCCTTATGGAGGCTGCCATACAGACAGGCAGCCAGTCAGCCAGGCAGACAGGCAACTTAGCCGGAAGACAACAATCGCTTGTCGCCGTGTTGCAAGTGCTGCTGTTGTGGAGTCAGGCAAAGTGTGAAAGTATTTAGTACAAACGCGTTAAGTTGTGCACATCACCAAACGGCAGCTAAATGTATAAAATGCAAATGTGCAACAACAACAACAGCAGCAACAACAACAAGATCAGCAAACACCTGTTGTCAGTCAGTTGTTAACACATCTGCGAGTAAGTGTGGTGGCCAGGACCGATACCAAGCTCCAATTTCAGCAACTAGCAGCTCGCAGCTCGCAGCTCGTATCTCTTGGCTCATCCAACACTCTCGGCCTGCGTCTAGGCAATTAACGTTTGAGTCGAACATTGTACAACGGTACAAATGTGTGTGTTAAGCGTTTAGATGTATACAGATGTATGTATGTGTGTGTTTGTATGTTTTTAGGTGCGCCTTTTGATATTTGCATATCGGATCGTAATATAGATATTGAAATTATGATTATTACCTGACCAAAAATTTCAAGACCTCATAACTATATAGATTATCAGCCTTATATTGTACAAAAAGAAAAACAACACGTATATATTTTGCCTTATCTTTTATATCACTTTATCTTCTTCTTTTCTTTTCTTTTCATTTCATTTCATTTTTTTTTTCTTGTACAATTTATTTTCAGCTGAAAGCTACAAGGCAACTTCAATGATGAATCAGGATAATCCATATGCGGTAAGTTAAGATCAAACCCAGAAATAAAACAAAAAAATATATGAAAAAAAAAATCATATAAATTATTTAACAACAAGTCTGTTTACTGTTTACTGTTCACTCTGTACCGCTTTGCCGCTGCACCCCTCGCCAGCCACCAAAATGAACCCCCCGCAAAGCGCAAACCGTAAAACGTCGCATATTTTAACACAAAGACCAAACGCATGATAAATGCAGAGCGCCAAAACAAAAAAAAAAAAAAAAAGAAATAATAATAATAATAATACAAAACGAAGAGAAAAAAAAAACAATTTTTGTTTATTTTATGAGCTAAAAAGTGGACAAACTGATATAAAATCAGATAAAAACTTTTTTACGAGCTCCACAGTCGAAAACAACAACAACAACAACAACAACAACAGAAACAAAAATAAAAACAATAAAATTCAAGCAAATCAAATGCAAAGCATTTTTTTCCAATACATTTTTGATAAATCTTTAATTTTTTCCACTGCTATACATATATGTTTATATATATATATATATATATATTTAAATTTTATTTTTTTTTTATTTTTATCATTGATAAGGCAATGAAAATTTTCGAAATCAAAAAGTCAACAGCAAATTAAAAGAGCTTCCGCATCTCGCAAATGGGCGCAAACAATTATGAGTTATGACTTTTTGAAGTCCGTGCATAATTACCCAAAAAACACACACACACACACACACACACATACATATATATATATGGAAAATAATAATATTTTTATTAATAATAATAATAAAAATAATATTAATAAAATAGAAAAGAAAACAAGAAAAAAAAAACAAAAACAAAAACAGTGGCTTAAACCAGTTTAAACAGCAAAACTGGCGGCGAAAATATTTAAATGATGTCATAATTTTTAGTAAAGATAAAGGAAAAAAAAAAAAATAGTTGTAGTATATACAGAAATCTATAAATATAATAATCATAATGCGAACACATAGTTGATGCTACAAACTACAATCAACAATCTTTCAGCTTTGATCTACCAGCTACAATCTACAATGATCTTCGAACTTTGAACGTCATAAACGGCAGCTGTTTCACCTGTTTTCCAAATATATTCCCCCCTCCCTTTTCTCTGCCCAATCTCTAGCACACAGCCAGCTTTTAGCCCAGTTCCCTAGTAGCATACGAATTTGACTTCATGTCAAGTTAAATTAATGCAGATCAATTAGTTAATATTATTAAGCGTTTCGAATGCTAAAAACTGCGTATTTTAAATAGATTTCTATGGATCGCATATATATATATATATATATATATACATGTATAATATTTTTTAATTTTATATATATATATATATATATATGTTTTTTTATATTTTTTTAGTCGTATGGTTTAAAACTCACGTAAGTTGTTGCTAACATGGCACTAAATGTCAATATTTGAATATTAAATTTTATTTAAGTGCGTTTTTTATGGCTTTAAGCCGATTTTCGTTTACTACGAAACAGTCGGTGGTGCTGATGGTGGAGCTGCTGGTGGTGTCTTTACTCTGCGACAACCACTGCTGTGACTATGATAGCAGCAGAGGTAAAGTCTATGGCATCGATGGCCACTAGAAACGAGGTTGCCAAAGAGGCGGGTCCGTAGTGTAGTGTTAATTAGTTGAAATGTGAGACGATAAACTAAATGTTTGATTTAAATGAGTCGACCCAACAACAAGAACAAGAGCAATTCAAATGAAACTCACATACACACACACACACACATATATATATATATTAATACACTGCGGTAGAGCTTAAAAGTCAGCTGGAAATACGCATAAGAGGAGCAAATTTAAGACATTGTCTATGATATTTAGCTCTCAAATGAAAAACTATATAAATAGCTATATATGTGCGAGTGTGTGTGCTGTAGAAAGTGTAAAAAGGTTTAATCCAACTACTCATTCTTGTCGTTAAATGATCGACAGCAAGTTTTAAGAATACAAATTGGATTCCTCATTGGATTATAACAGATATAATGATTATGTTTCTTGATAATGATGTTGTATATACGTTGAGCATAGCATAGTTATTTCGTTAATATAATCTGTAAACTGGTTAAAAATTTTGTTATTAGTTAGTTCCTGTTCCACACAGTTTTAATCCGTATGAAGTACTGCAAGAGTATATTGAGCTTAACATTAATTACGCTACAACTTTGTAAGATAAACCGACTTTAAACAATTTTTATAGGATTCTAATTTTTTTTTTTTTACCTAATCAAACATAATGTTTATATATGTTTGTATATATGAATGTGTGCTTGTGTGGTTGTGTGGTTGTGTGGCTGTGTGGCTGTCACGCCCCCAATACACACTGCAATTGGCAACAAAAGACTTAACTGCTGGGTGAAAATCAAGTAAAAATTTTGTATTGGCAGGCACAAAGAAACGCATTACAAACTTCACTTTATGTGTGCGTTGTTGTGTGTGCGTGTGTGTGTTTAACGAAAACTGTATAGACACTTGACTTGAAATTGACTGCTACGGTGGCTTACAGTCAAATGCACTTCGACTTCGTCTCACGCATCTGCAACTCCATTTGCAGCATCAACTCATTGGCATCTCTTCTCTATTTGCATTGCAGAAGGAGGTTGCCACTGCTAGTGGTAAGTTGCTATTGCTGTAGCTTGTATTGCTGTTACTGCTGCTGCTGCTGCTGCTGCTGCTGCTGCTGACCATTTTGGTCATAAACATTTGCGTAATGGATTTTTTCATATTTTGTTGGACGCTGCGAACACACAAAGTAAATTAATTACGAGCTGCAGAGATGAGGCAGCAAAAGGCAACATATTTGCACGTTGGAAAATTCTTGCAGACAAAAAGTTATAAATGCCTAAAAATAAATAAGCCAAAGCCATGGCTAAACATGGCCAAAATGCAAAAAACAGAAGCAGCTAGCAAATTAGCAAAAGCCCAAAAAGCATTTGCCGCGCTCCAAACATACACACACACACACACACACACACATACACAGATACAGACACAGACAAATACACACAAAATATAATTACAGCAACTAACAGCAGCAACAGCAAATACAACAGCAAATGTTTATTGTTGTTGTTGCTGTTACTTTTAAGTTGCTGTTGCTGTTGCTGTTGTTGTTGTTGTTCCTGGCAATTTTTGTAGGTTGCGGTTGTAGCCATAGCCGGTTGCAATTTTTCACATGCGTAGCCAGTTTGTTAGCTCTGGCGGTACCTCAGCGAGGAGTCTGTAAAAGTTGTTCATCTCATGTTGTTGTTGTTGGTGTTGCTGCTGCTGTTGTGCAGTTGTGAGACTCCTTGTTGGAATTTTTACTCGTGTGGTGTACATGTTGCGGTTGATAACTCAATTAGAATGTGAAATTTATGTACGCCACAAGAAATTAACTTGCAATTAGAAAATGCTTGCAACAAAACGAAAGACTTAGGACACGAACTTGATATGGAAAATTTTTCTTCAAAAAAAAAAAAAACACAAAAAAACAGATAGAGAAAGAGACCAAAAAAAATGTACTCTGCCGACCAAGTCGCACTTTGTAATTAAGCTACACAACCATTGCATCTACTACAGACTGCCAAGAGCCAAAAGACATAGAGAGAGAGAGAGAGAGAGACAGACAGACAGAGAGAGAGAGAGAGAGAGTGGTTGAGAGTGAGTTGCAGTCTGAAAACAAATTGAAATAATTTAACAAATGCGCAGGCAGACAGACCAAAAGTTACAACCGATGATTTGTGTTACATAATTGGCCAGACAAGTTGTAGGGCAGTCCCCAAGTCGACTTTTGTCTCTCAACTCTCCTTGCGCCATACACCTTGCACCTACCTATCTATCTACCTACCTATCTATCTACCTTCATTTCCACGTTTACATGTATCTCTGCCTCTGCATACACTTGCCACGCTTTTTTTTTTTTTTCTTTTTGCTTATTTTTTTTGCCTTTACCAGGTTTTGGCTAGACAAGTCTATTGCCTGGCCAAAAACTAATGATGATGATGCACTGCACGCATTTGCACTATTTATAATTTCGTGAAGGCAACGCTCGGTCGCACATGTCTGGCGAGTGCCAAAAGATCAATGATCAATCCCAAAGCTTGTGCAGCTTGATGACTTTACTAGCTAGCTAGCTAGCTAGCTAGCTATCTAGCTAGCATCCCAGTCATCTTTATGCTTTTTGCTGTTTTTTTTTTTCTTTTTGCTACAGAATTGAGTTGACTTCAGTTCAGTTAAGTTGTTGCGCACAAGGCAATGGCAATGCCAATAGTAACAACAACATAGGCAACAACACAGACAACTTCATTTATTTGCGGATACATTTCAGGCGGGCGCCCAAAATGCAGCCTCATCCTGTGCACACTGGAGCACAAAGCGCAATAAAAAATAAAAAATATACAAAAAAAAATTAAAAAAATAAAAAAAAAATAAAAACAAAGAGAAAAATAAACATATATTAGATAAAAATTTATAAATAAAATTTTATAGTATATAGATTTTATATAGAGCAAAGGCAAAGTCAAGGCAGATGCAAGGAAAAGTCAAGGCAAAGGCAAAGCAAGCTCTGCCGATATACACTGCATAGACTATAGCATATATAACTATATAACTGACCAACTTTTACACAGTTGTAAGAGGAACATTGAGGTGAACTTGCAACCTGTTGAATTGGATACAGCTATGAATATATAGTATGCATATTATAATATAAAAATGTTGGTACCAGTGTGCTATAACAGCAACAGTTGCCATAGTTGCAACAGTTACCACAGTTTGCCACAGTTTACCACAGTTTGCCACAGTTTGCCACAGCAGACATCGTTTTGAGTATTTTTGCCTTTTGGCAAACAACTCTTTGATTTGGTGGGTTGAGCTCGTGTGGTACATGTGTAATCAGTTATACAGCAGAGCGATTTTCCTTGATGATTAATGAGCGAAATTAGCGAGCTGAAAGTCGTTGCAACATATATACAAATACTGGTATATGCAACACACTACAACTATTTATATACATATGTATATATATTATAGATATATATATACATATATATATATGGATATTGCCAAATGACTTAGGCAACGAACTTGAACGAAGTTAAGAACAATTACACTACTTTTTGAAAACTGTGAACTTCCTCTGTGCTGCCAAAGATGCTGGCCACAAAGCATGCATCAAGTCATTATATCCGCCCAAACGTAACTAGTACTAACTTGTGACTATACATACACACACACACACATGCAAACTGGCTAACCTTGACAAAAATCTCCTACACAGCTGAATGCATTAGTAGTTCAAAAAGCATACAAAACAAAAATGAATACAACAAACTGCCAAACAGGGCACAAAGGGGCAGTGCGGGAGTGGCAAGGCAAAAAAAAAAACCTAGCTAAACTAACGACTTGCAAGTACCGACAAAGTGTACAAGTACCGAAAACAAAACGCTATTAAACTTCTATTATTTAAGTACTACATTGTGCACTGATACTGCAAACGAAAACTGAAAACAGAAAACTGAAAACAGAAAACTGAAAACAGAAAACTGAAAACCAAAAACGAAAATGAAAATGAAAAACGAAAAACAAAAAACCAAAAATGAAAAACGAAAATGAAATACGTAAATGAAAATGAAAACTAAAGTCAAAAACCAAAAAGCCAAAGCCAATACAAAAAAATGGAAAAAAAAATAAACGAAGAAGACCAAAATGATTCAAAGAGCCGGTCAGTTAAACGATAATGAGCCAGCATTGTACATAGACTACTACTACCAAATCTACTGACTCATTCAATGAGTCTTTGTAGACTATGCTCGAATCTTGTATCTATTTGGTGTTGTCTCTTGACTGTAGCTAACAGAGCATAAATCCCAAAGCCAAAGTACTTTGCAAATTATGCAATATTATGTAATTATACAAACAATCAGCAAACTTGGGGAGGTTAACTCAATGCGGTGAGGGGGGGGGGGGGGTGGCCAAACAAGTGGCCTGAAAGAAGGGTACTTTGATACAGAAGCAATGGATAAAAAAACAGCGCAGTGAACGTTTACAGATTTTTTTTATAACTCTTTTGATTTATATATATATATACATACATACACTAATACATATATACATATATATACATATATATATATATATATATATACGTATATAATACATATTTGATCATGAAAAGCGCGCGAAGTTGAAATGGGAAAATGATTGAGCGCATTATTTTCAAATTAGCGCGTGGCTATCAAAGATAAGATGTTAAGAGCAGATTATAAATAGGCGAGGGGGGAGTACAGTGAAGGTGTTGGCAAGGTTTGCCAAGTGTAGTTGTGCCTACAGAGCGTACAACTATTTATCTTCGCCTAGTTAAAAGCTGGCGCGTGGCCTTGTCAAGGTGCTTACAACGCGTTAACAAAGATTTCGTTTATAGACGAACCTTAATGTTATATGTATTTGTGGGTAGAGGGTGTAAAAGGTATAGCAAATCCTAAGCATACTATACAACAAATCCTTGCATATGCTCGACTACAATTATGTTGTAACTATATGTTCGAAGAAAGCAGTGAAAGTCGTGTTAGAATAGGGTAATTCTATGGGAAGTAAAAGATGATTTTCAGCCCAATTTCAGAAGAATCAACTAGCCTGAGATCTAGCTATGGCAGAAGTCAAATTATAGCAGAATCTCTACTATAGAATATTAAGATATATCTAGCTGTAATCAATAAGCTCTTTTTATGGCTTAAATGTTGGCTGTATAGCCAGCGCCTGCAATCTTTGCTTCTACAGTAAATTGTCTCTATATATATATGTATATATTTAAGTATCGTAATTGTGTGTTTTGTATTATTATTTCATTTTTATTTTTATTATTTTGTATTTTGTTTTCTTGTTGTTTGTTGTTTTTGTGTTTGTTATCGCCCATTGCTTTTGCTACAGCTTTTGCTTTTGCTTTTGCTTTCGATTTCAAGTTCAACACTTGCCAGCCGCCAATGTGTTCCGACTGGTTGCTTCGCCACTTTATTACGTGGACCGTTGACTGTTGACTGGTGGGGAGGAGGGAGGGGTGAATTGTGTTGGCGCCTAGTTTCTTATAGTTATGCCTGTGTGTGTGTGTAAGTGGGGTACCTATTAACTATAGGTTGGGTTAGAGGGAATTGAGCTGCAAGTGGGGCATTTCTCAAAGAAGCGTAACAAAGTTGTTATAATTTCGGTTTGTAATCCATAATAATAACAATAATAGTTATAATAATATTAATAATAATAATAATAATAATAATAATGGTGCTGCAATAAATGTTAAACTTATGTTAAGGTCAAGGTTGTGCGCCATTTATTGGAGGCAACTTTGCGTTGTTTGTGGTGCTTGTGGTAATGAGCTGCCAAATTGTTAGAATTGTGGTTAGATATTGTTGGGATTCAACAACAATAACAACAACAACAACAACAACAACAACAGTAAATACAATACACAACATTCAGTTAATTGGCCAAGCAGCTGTGGCTTTTGTTTATAACTAGAGAAATATTTAAGTAGAGAATCCAAATGCGACGACGACGACCTCTGCACGATTCACAAGCGATTTAGCGCAGCAAATTGAATTAAATTTATATAAATTGCATACAGACAAGTTTCTATCAAACTAACTAACTAACAAACAAACTATCTAACTATCTACATATTTATATATATATATATATATATATATTTCTCTATATATTGTATATAGCAATTGAGTAGCAACAGCATCAGCTTTAGATGTCCGCTTACATTAGACCTGAACATTGAGCAAATTGTATCCATTGTTATATTGTCTATTTATTTGTAAATCGCATTGCGCTACCAATAGCAAATGCGATCATTAATGATTTTTAATGTTTATTTTCTGTTTGTTTTTGTTTATTTTATCTATTATTATTATTACTGTTATTGTTGCTGGTGTTGGTATTGCACACGTGAGCAGAGCCTGCGATAAGCATTGAAATTTTACTTAACTGACATTGAGCGCAGCTTGGCAAAACGTCAAAACATTCAACACAACAGTCTTTAGGAAACATTCGCACAAAATCTTCCGATTTAATTATTTATATATAGATATATATATATATATATATATATATATATGTGTGTACATTATAACTCTTCCCACGCCCAAAATACTCATAAGCCTAATTATGTTTTAATAAGCAAACCAAAAAGTAAAAAAATATATATAAACAAGTAAGAAATCTGTGGTCGAGTGTACCCAACTACCAGAGCCCCTTTGCCTACATATACAGCTATATACACATACTCACACATACACACAGCGGAGAGTAGGGTCAGGTTTTAGTGGGTGCAAGTCCCACATTATTCAGCTTTAAATGCTTTCCCCCTATACAAAAAAAAATTTGGTTGCTCTAGCTCTTATATTCTCTGAGAATCAGGCGTTCATACGGACGCACAGACGCACAGAATCTGATCAAGAATATATATACTTTATGGGGTCTCCGATGATTACCTACTTTTGGATTTTGCACATTTCCATTAGCTCCGCTTTGCTCTTTTCTTTGGCAAAGGGGCTAAAAAAGGTGGAAAAAACCATAGAAATAAATATAAAGAAACCACAAATCAAATGTAAAACTTTTGAAATTGACTTTAAAAATTAAAAGTGACCTTTTGTATAAAGACAAAAATATTTGGAATACACTCGTCTGTATATATATAATTATTATGCAATATTATCTATATATAACTTATATATATTTTATATTTATAGTAATATCTATAATACATTAGACTAATATATATATATTTATACTTAAGTTCATCAATCACTTTAAATTTGCATTATTCTCTAATAAAATAAATTAAATAATATTTTTTAAAATATTAAATAATAAATTAATAATTAATTTATAGTAATAGAAAATATATATATAAATAAATACTATAAATATTTCCCTACCATATCTTATACAAATTTAGTCCGACTTTTAAGTCAAATGTCTTTGTAGTCTTATGGCAAAAATCTCTCTCAGATTTGGCTTAGATTTTGAACAGATAATTTTCATTTATTTTAATTAATTTTATTAATATTTAAATTAATTTCAATATTTATTTTTAAACATAATGTATTTTCAAAATATTTATTATATAATTAGAACTAAATTAGATTTAATTAAATTTGTTTATTTATTTTTTTAATTTTAAAAACTTTATCAACATATTTAAACAAAATTTATTTATTGTCTTTATTTTCAAATATTTTTAATGTATATATATAATTATTTTATTTAATTATTAAGCTTAACAATTATATAAATTTTTAATTAAGCATACAAAATTTTTTTTTTTAATTTGTTTCTAATTTATTTAAATATTTAAAATAATATAATTAACACATAGAAAATCAAAAAATTATAATAATTGAACAATAAATGTTCTAATAATTTTATTTTATTTATATATAAATATAATTTATTATTATTTTTTTTTAGTTTCATAATCATATTTTAATATTATTACCCTTTTTTATTTTAAAATTAGTTTAAAGAAATTTCTTAAAATTATTTTAATAATTTTTTAATAATTTTTTTTAATATAATTATAATTTTTTATTATTATTGAAAAAAGAAGACAAAATATTGGTGTACTTTAATTATATAATGCACACATGTATATATATTTATTCATGATCAATCATGAACGGTCGTAACATATGCCTTGTTTGGTCAAACTTATTGTTTCTTTGATTGGAATTCGGCCATATGAGTTCCCATGGCTTAAAGCGCTTTGCATTTCTTTCTGATTTGCATTTAATTATTTGGCATATCAATCAACAGAAAGTTCAAGACATAAGTACCAGTTCCCACGCCCACACACACACACACACACACACACACACAAAGACACAAGAAACAAAACTCAAATTCAATTTTAATTAATCGCGTATTACGAGCATTGTAAGGAGGTTGTGTGTGTGTGTATGTGTATGTGTGTGTGTGGTGTATATGGCCAGTGTGTATGGTGTGTGTGTGGCCAGCCTTGAGAGGCCATGGCAGTAACAAAAATTATAAGTGGCAGCACATTTACACCACGACGGGGACTAGAGTGAACAGCACAGGGCAGAATGATATGGGGCATGGTGGGAGAGTGGCCAGGAGGAGGAGGCGATTACGAGGCTGGGGCGAGCTGGTGGCTTTCTTTGGACTGCGAAAAATGATTCATGTAGCGAAAAGATAGCAGCAGGCAGAGAAAGAGAGATGCAACTGCAATTGTGACTCCTGCTGGGTTTTTCGGTTTTCTGCCTCTTTATATTTGGATGCTCTGGCTATGTGTATCTCTGTGTTAATGTGTGTGTGTGTGTGTGTGTGTGTGTATGTAAATGTATATGAGTGTATGTGTGTGTATGTTTGGAGCAGGCCAACTTTGTCTCGCCATGGCGCAGACTATTAAGTTTGAAAGTTGTTTAAACAGGCGATGCCAGCAGCAACAACAACAACAACAACAACAGCAGCAACATCAGCAGCAGCAGCAACAACAGTTGGCGATGCAACCTCCACCTTCTATTTTGCTTCTTTTTTTTTGCATTGGGCGAGCATCGTTTGTTGCCAACGTCAACTGGTGTTGCTCCTCAGCAGCCTCAGCCTCGGCCTCAGCCTCAGCCTCAGCCTCTATTGCAGACTCTCTAGCAGTTGCAGTTGCAGTCAGTGTCATCGGCAACGATGGCGATGGCAGCGGCAACGGCAACGACAGCGGCGGTGGCGGTGGCAGTGTCGCGGCTCGTGGGAATTGGATCATTAGAAGCAGCGAGCGGCGCAGAAGTTGGTCAACTGGAGTCGTCGCAGTTTCTGTTAACGTTTTGCATGTGTTTTGTTGGTTGTTTGCTGCCAGTGTTGCCACTGTTTCTTGTTGTTGCTGCTGTTGTTGTTGCTGCTGTTGCCTGCCTTAAAGAGGCGCGATAAGTAAATGTGTCCGCGTCTCTTTTATTTGCACTTGCATAGTGCACCTTTTTGTTGCTATTGTTGTTGCTGTTGTTGCTGTTGTTGTTGTTGTTGTTGTTGCCCAGCCTGGGCGACCCCTGCAACGTTGTCGTTGTTGCTGTTACTGTTGTTGTTACTGTTGCTATTGCCATTGCTGCTGCTGTTGCTGTTGCTGTTGCTGTTGCTGTTGTCGTTGTCGTTGTTGTTGTTTGTTTATTTGTTTTGGGTTTTTGTTGTGGCTGCTTTGAGCTTCTTTGGCGACTCTTTGGTGTGTGTTGCATGCGATTTATTTGTTTGTTGTCTCGTTGTTATCTGTGCGAGCTTTTTTTTTGTTTTTGGATTTTCTTTTTTTTTTTCTCTTTTGACTTTTTCCTTTACTTTTGCCTGCTGCTTCTGGCTCTGCTCATGTTTGTTGCTCAAAGTTGTTGCTATTGATTTGCCTATTGTTATTGTTGTTGTCTGCTATTGTTGGTGCTGTTGTTGTTATTGTTGCTGTTGTTGTCTGCTACTTTGCTGCACTTTTTGCCAGGCATCGTCTGATTTCGGGAGTCAAAAGTCAATTAAATAAGAGCAGTGCACAAGTTTGTACTTGTTGCTGTTGCTGTTGCTGTTGTTACTGCTGTTGTTGCTGTTGTTTTTTGTTAAGTATTTTGTTGTTGTTGTTTTTTTTTTAAGTAAAACGAGCAATTTGTGCAACTATGTGCCTTTTGGGGGCGCTATGGGAACCATTTCACCAACATTTGTAGAATTTTTCGTGTTGATTTATGAAAAAGGTGGTAAACGCGCAAGTTTGTTGCTTAAGTCTTTTGTTGTTGTTGCATTTGTGTGTGGTTTTTTGTTTTTGTTAAACCATTCACTAACATTTGGCCAAATAGAATATGTCAGTTATGAGGTCAACTGTTCGCAAGTTTCATGTCCAATTTTGATTTAAGTGAAATCTACAAAATTGAACAAAAACAAAATAGAAAAAATTGAAAGCGAATTGTTGATTCTACCAGATTCTTCTTGGTGAAAGCTAGCGAGCAAAGGGAAGGGAGGTAAGCATTATTAATTGATAAGTGATAGGTAATTGTCTATATATATATATATATATATATAAATATTTATAGATATATGTATAGCATATATCGAACTGCACAATCTGCTGCAGCGAAATGAATTAATCATTTTTTTTGTGTTTTTTTTTTCCTTTTGATTTAATGCAATTTTTTCTTGATATTGGCCGAAACTTTCTACCAGTAGACGCATGTCTCTATATCTTTCGCTCTCTCTCTCTCTGTCTCTCTCTCTCTCTCTCTTTCTCAATTAAAAGCCATCAGTAGTCAACAATTAGTTTGCTCGTGTCGCATTTGTGGCAGACACCTCAACTCACCTAACCTCAAATCACTTGCCTTGTCGCCTGTCGCCTGTCGTTTGTCGTTTGTCAACTGCAAGAAATATACAGACATATATACAGATACAGTATATACCGCTTATATGCAAAACCTATAATGCTTATAATCGATATTTCCTTTTAAGCGATCATCAGTTATATGCAAAGACGTTGAATTTAAATGATTATTATAAAATAAAGCACAGGCTTAGAAGTTTACTTAAATTTATATTTTATGAACGATTTTTTATTTGCTTATATACAATATTTTCTTATAAGCAATTTTTTGCTTTAATGAGGCTAAATTTAGTTCTAAATAGTTTCATGATGATTAAAAATAACATAATTTTGCATTTAAGCAATATTTGCATATCAGTTGTGCATCTTATAACCGATATATACTGTATATATATATACATATATATTTTATATAAATGGCAATTGCATAGAAAATCATAAACAAACGCTTCCAACAATGTTTTGGCCCCCTGCTGCTGCTGCTGCTGCTGTTGCTGCTGCTTTAAGCCAGTTAACTGACTGTTTGATTGTCTGTCTATGCTTTTTGTCCAGCAAATCTGTCTATACGTTCAACTGGCTTTAAGCTTGACGTGCTGAGCTTTGGCTTTATACACAGTTTTAGCCCCTTTTGATTCGCATGTGTCAAGTCATTGGCATCTAGTGCAGTTAAATGCTCATTGAATCAACAGGCAACAGCAGTCAGCAGCAGCAACAGCACCCAGACAACACCATCAGCAGCTTCAACAACTCAACACAGCCGCCAGCAACATTCAATTCGATTTTATGCCAATTCATGGCCAGGCGACCAAAGTCACTCAGCACCAAGCAGCAGCAATAAGCAGCAGCAGCAACAAGCAACAACAGCAGAAAAAAAAAATGTAAATGCAATTTTCAAGCGTTTACTAATTTTAAAGCCAAGTTTTGCTTGCCCTTTTTTATACACATATATCTATATATATATATATATATATATATATATATATTGTATCCCCCTATTACTTACCTTCCCCCCCCACACACACATACACACACACATACCAACCACCCGTCCTGTTATAGTCGCGCAGACATTTCACCTGGAGGCGCCTGGGTGACTGCGACAGGCCTGTCAATTGCTGATCCAAATTGGAGGCAGCTAAATTTACTGGCTCACACACGTTAAGAAGCACTTGCAGCAACAGCAACAACAACAACAACAACAACAACAGCAGCAACATCAGCGCACGCTAAAATGTCAAACCAAACACTTGTAGCAACAATTGGCACAAGTTTTGCCTGCCTGCCTCGTTTGCCTAAGCTAACATTTAAAATTGTAACAAATGCCACAGAGCTTGGCAAAACGTGTGGCTTTAAGCCAAACAGCAAACTAAATGGTTACACCACCACTAGCAACAGCAACAACACCAGCAACAACACCAGCAACAGCAGCAAAGAAACTTAGAAGAAAACCTCGCACATTATGCACGCATTTGCATAACAAGTAACGGCATTAGCTAGCCGAAAACAACGACTACTTAAGTACACTATACTATATATAGTACATATATACTCTATATATATATATATATATAAATCATTTTGATCTTCATTACTATATAGTAAACCCCTTATTGAATTACACTTAAACTGCTTGGAGTTTGCAGTTTGATGCAGTTTTAACTGTTCCAAATGAGTTATACAAAGTAGCATTAACGAGTGCATAATGCATTTTAAAGTTGCATTTGTATGCTGTTTGTTAAAAGATACACACGTATTACACAAAGAGAAAGAGTACGAAGAAGAAGAGAAGAGAGACAGAGAGAGAGAAACAATTTTGTTTTGCAAATTTGTCTGGGTAAATCATACGTGCGCTCGTATTCTATTGAAAATTAGATGCTGCTTTTAAAGACATTAAGCGCTGTTGTTGGCAACATGTAGAATATCTGTACATCTGTATATAAATATATATATATATATATATCTGTGTATATCTGTAAAGTTGTGTCAATTTTTCAACATAATTTTAACCGTTTTGGTTTGGCGAATGGTCACAAATTTTAAACGGAAATTGCACAAGCACTTGGCACATGGGCGCTGCATTCTCTAGAGAAGAGACAACATCATAATAGAGTAAAAGCAACAGCGAGTGCATTTAAATTTCGTATGAGCTCATAAAAATAGTTACAAATTAATTATAATGACAAAAGAGACAGTGTAACAGACAGGGACAGCAGATAGAGACAGTGCAATTGTCATGACTATAGACATTGGTTATATGGCATAGGGATACAGATAGAGATGAAGATAGAGATAGAAAGATGTAGTGGATGGAGGTTAGGGGTTAGGGAATGGTAATGGGAATGCAGTTGTCTACAACAACACATAAGCATATTATAAATCTAAACATTTCCTGCTTGACAGCTTGAAGAGCTTGCAGCCAGTGAGACAGCAACAGACAGTGAGACAGAGACGATGATGCTTCAAGTCACAGTAAATAGACAAAGCAAAACAACAGTAACAACAACAACAGTAACAGCAGCTATAAATATTAAAAACTTTGCTTTTCATCATCATAGTTCATAATTATAGTGTTTTACTTTATGTAGTTTAGACAGCAACTTAACTGCGAGCGGCAGCAATTAGCTAAGTACAAATCAAACGAAAGACTTAAGCGACAAACTTGACAGGAACTCGTACAGAATGATGAATGCGCCAATTGAACCAGGAACAGCACAGCATAAAGGATGCTTAAATAAACACTCTCACACACACACACACACACACACACACACACATACACATACATATACATATAGAGTGAATGGCGTGCAGTCGTCAAATATAAATAAAACGAATCATTTGTCAAAAAACTGAAAAGAATCGAAAATTATATGAGAAATTTTGATTTAGAATTTTATTGTTGTTGTTCTTGCTGTTGTTGTTAGCGTTGATGTTGCTGTTGTTGCGCTTGTTGGAATTTGCAATTAAAGAATTTTTGCCAAAGTCAGCACTCAAAGTGTAACAAATAATAATTTTCACGGCAAAATCTTTTCCTCTGTCTTTCTCTCTATCTGTCTCTGTGTGTAATTCTCTTTAAATCTCTGTGGACTGTGTTGACTGTTAACTGCTGACTGTTGAGTATGGACAGAGACTTGCCTATGATTGATCACTCCCCGAGGGCCAAGTTGTCGTTTCGTTAAGGGCCATGAAAATGTGTAAAAATTCTGCAGACAAACGCGATCCGATGCGATGCGCATTTGACAAATTGCCTGGCTTGAGTTGAATTGGCTTTGACTCTAACTCTGACTCTGACTCTGACTCTGACTGTAACTCTGACTGTAACTCTGACTATAACTCTGAGTTGGCTCTTGGCTCATTTTAGCCAAGTCTGCGCCGTGACTAAGGTTGTTCTTGGGAGAGGCCTAAGAATTGAGCACAATGAAATGTGATGCGATGCGTTGCGATGCGATGGGATGGGATGTGATGCGTGTGCAGCTGACTAAAGACCTTAAGTATTTGTAACGCGGCAAAAAGAAAGTAAATGTTGAAACAACCAAAAACAACGCGAACAACCAAATAACCAAAACAACAACAACAACAACAAATAGCCAAACAACAAACATACAAACAAATGGCAACATAGTCAAATGCCAAACACGCTATATAACAATTTTGACAATTTTTTAGGAGGGGAACACATCAACTTTGACTATAACCCATAGCACTACACACACACATACATATGTATATATATATATATATGTGTGCGGTATAAACGAGTTCGCATTACAGAAATGAGTCATCAGCTCTGTCTGTCCATCGCAAGCAGCAGCAGAGAAGAAGCCACAAGCTAGCAGCTGTCTTAAAGCTGATTTAACTAGTTATATATATATATATATATATATATATATATCGTTTTCGTACTTATGATCCCAATATAAATATGTTTTTTCTGGGAAAGTTGCCAACCAATGAAAACGGCGTCTAACAATCTCATTTATCAATGCCTTGGAATTGAATCACATAAACTGAAAGATATGGAAACTTGGCTGAACTCTATGACTATGTCACTATATATATGAAGGATTTATCAGTTTAAGAGTTAACAGTTTAAAAGCAATTGTAATATTTCTCATTTTTCACATCTCATATTCCTCTTTCAAATCATTTGCAAACATTTTGCATGCCTTATTTTAGTTTTTGTTTTTTGAGCTAAGCACTTTATACCTATTATCTTTTCGTTTTTGTTTACCTCTTGTTTTTCCTTTTGTGCTATTCGTAAACATTTAACAGGCAGCTTTTATTCAAATCAAATGTGGAAGTCTACAGCATATATAAGGTTTAATTACTTTAAAGTAGCTAATTTTTGGTTAGCTCTCTACTTTATCAACTTCACTTTATGATTTATTCGGAAACGCTGCACTTCAGCTACAGTACTACAGTCGCCGCAAAAGTAAAGTTCAATAGGTGTGTTAGGAAGCTAAAGTATTTGACAGTTATACTCTTCTAAACTGTAACTCTTTTCACTTCTTTCTACACCTCATCCGTAAACGTTTTCTAGGTCTGCTTTAGGTAAGCTAACACACAGTTTCATTAGAGGCTATCCACTTCTAAATGTATACATGTAGTTAACTTCAAGTTTACCTAAACTGCTTTTTATCTTATTTGTAAACTTTTACTATATCTAAATCTACCTCTCTCTCCCTACCTTCCTTGTTTTGCCCTTTCATCAGGTTATAATTTCTGCTAAATGTGTTGTCATTTTCATTTTCATTTTTCCTTTTCTCTTTTCTACACTTTCGCAAACGTTTTAAATGCAGCTTTCAACTGCAAATATTAATATTAATTTCCTTATTCCAAAAGATAAAGCAACTCAGCTACGATCTTTTAGTATTTATAAGTTGAAAACCATAAATAAAATAATGAAACTTTAATTTTAACTAATTTAAATATCTATTAATAACTGCCTGCATTACTATTAGTTTAAGTTGAAATATGAAGTTAAAGCTTATTATTAGCATAAATATATATTTGTATATATAAATATGTACGTCAATTAGTTGGAAAAGCTTAAGATGAACTTTAAGTAAAACAAGCCCAAACATCATAACTCCCCACACTCTAATCTGATGATGGCAGTCACAAACCCAGTTTTGATTGCACTACGCAAATCATGGATTATTATTATTATATATATATATATATATATAGATATATATATCTGATTTTGTTGTTGCTTTTCACATCATCAACGCCACAAGGCGAAACACCAACACCAACACACAAAGTGTACGGCCGCCGTCTTCAGTGTCGACGAGTCATGAATAAAAAATTAAATACAGAAAACTAAAAGATGAAAAATAAAAAAAAATGTTTAATAATAATAATAAGAGAAAAAAATATATATAAAAAAATACATATATATATATATATATATATATATATAGTAAAATAGACAAAAACTAGAACAATTTGTTTTGAGCATTTTGCGCACAATGAACAAAGCGAAGCAATTGCTTTGTGCATGATTTCATTTTAATTAAATTATGTTTTTTTTGTGTGATTTTTTTTTTTTGCGCTTTTTTATAATTGCATGCAAACAATGCGAGACGAGCACATGGCCTGGTGGTGCGGGAGGGGGCGCAATGGAAGCGCAGGCGAAGCACCATCAGAGAGGAGCTTGAAGTTTTGTTTGGATGTGCAAAAATTTTGTTAGCCATGCAGCGCATTTGGTATTACGGATAGTACGAGTTGTACTACAACATGTTGCCAAGGTCAAGTTGGGCAATTATCATAATTTTGTTGTTGTTGTTGTTGTTGTATTGCGCCAAAAAAAAAAAGCAGAAACGTAGCGGCGGCCATGTTAATGGCACTTAGCTTAACTGCGAGACGTTGCGATGAAACTGGAGTAAACGTGCCTTTAGTATAATTTTTTTTTTTTTTTGTTATTTTTAATTTTAAATTTTAATATCTTTTTATATACATTTTTTTTTTTTGTACATATATTTTGTATATTTTTGTTTATTATTTTTAACTGAATTATTTTTAATAATTTCATATTATAATGAGCTTAAATTTTGATATATCCCCACATTGCATCATCACATCCCATGAAATATTAAAAATTCTACTTGCTATTTTTGTTTAACTTAAGGTTAACAACAAATAACAAACAACAGCAACATCTACATCTACATCTACATCAGCAACAGCAGCAGCAGCAACAGCAGCAACAGCAGCAACAGCAGCTGTAATTAATCACACACAAAATCAACAAGATCCAAAAATATATTTTTGTACTGTCAGTTTTGATGACGACGCGGGAAACTTTAACTGATTTGATCAGATCAACTGATTTATTACGATATACCCTGTAATATGTACAAATTTTTGCAGTATATAAAATGAATGCATATATCAAATTGAAAGCTGGAATTTTAAGCATATCCCAAAGATACATCAAGAGTAATGATTAAGCCAGCGTCTGCCAATTGTTGTAGTATATATATATATATATATATATTTTGACTGAAGAATAGAATTGATAGCGTATATTAGCGTTGTTGATGTTGCTGATTTTAATATATTTGTTGCTGTTTAACTACACACACAAAATATATCAACTAATTATAATAAATTGGCAACAAGCGTTGAGGTTTGCAAGTGTGTGTATGTGTGTGTGTGTGTGTGTGTGTGTGTGGAGGGGGGGGGAAGTCATAACGAGGGTTAAGATAAAGAAATCAATAAAATTCAAATAATTTTTTTATGCATAAAATTGCTGTTTTGTTGAAATTTAAATTTTATTAAATTTTGTTTTTTTTTTTCATTTAATTTTAATTTAATATATAAATATATATTTTTTTCTTTTCTTTTCTGTTTTTTTTCTTTTTTTTTTTGTGGGACGTAGTTAATTTATAACACTTTCACTTAATAGCCACTAATTGTGGCAACTAACATGTTGGTAGCACAACTCAACTCGACGCAAACAAAGTCAGCTCAGCCTTAGCTCTCAGCTTGTTAAAATTATGCAATAAGCCAAGTTATAAATTTCATTAAAACCTGTACCAAATTAGTGGGTCGCTTGAGAAGATGACCAAATGGGCTATTTATAATAAAGACATTTTTTGATATATATGATACATGATATGCTTAAACAGTGGCATTTAATGACCTTTCATTGTTTGGATAGCGATTCATGAATAGTAAATTATAGGAAATGTATGCCAAAAAATATCTATAAAGATATTTCAATATTATTAATCGAGATAAAACAAAAAACAAATTAATTATTTAATTGAATACATTTTTTCAAAAAAAAAAAAAAAAAGGAAAAAATAAAAATAGCTTCTAGTTTTTTTTCTTTTTTTTTTAAAGCCGCAAAAAGTAAAATAGTAGAAACTATATTCTATATAGATCAATAACTTCCTGTATAGATTTTAAGTCTTTCATTAAACAAATAGTTTAAGCTGCTTTAAGTATATATAATTTAGTGTTGAAAAGATTATAGTATACAATATATATATATATATATATATGTGGTATAATTGAAACAACCCATGCAAAGCTAATGACCCATTGGGTTCAATTAGGATGAATTGGATGCTGCGATTAAAGCGAACTCGCAAATCATTAGCTGACACTTTAAATAGATTTAAATACATAAATATTTAAAAAAAACAAGTTCAGTATAGACAAACTTAACTACGTATATATATGTGTATAATGTATAGGTATAGTATAGTATAGTATAGTATAGTATAGTATAGTATAGTATAGTATAGTATAGTATAGTATATTGTGTGTAAATCAGGCAAAGGCCGTCTTATTCCCAAAACTAAAAGTAACGAACAGCAGCTAAAAGCATTAAACAGCTTTAACTTGTTGAACGTTCTTAGTTCATTTTTTTTTAACACACTCACACTTACACACACACACACACACACATACACATAGTGGAATGTGTCGCTTGTCTGTTGTAAAATAAATGTTTATTGCTTTTTAATATTGCACATTGTCTGCATAAATTTCACGCCAGTCCGACAGATCGCAGCCTCTGCAACTTTGTTATTATTCTTCACAAAAGTTGTTTTTGTTTTTGTTTTTTTCTTTTATTATTTTTCTTTTTTTTTTTTTTTTTGTTTTCTTTTTGCCTCATCTTCTTCTTCTTCTTCTACTTGTTTCTGTGATTTAAAATCAAAGTAAATCTGCTGCCAATCCGCAAGTTGTTGAAACTTGAAACTCATAATTTTTAATTTATTTTATGTGATTTTTATTTGTCGATTAATCCAAGCAACAACGGACACAGCGAGCCCGACGACGCTTTATGAAACCTAAACGTACAAAATTTATTTCCTACCCAGATCCAGGTACAAATGGGCACATGGAGGGAGTAGATACAAGTATGCTTGATATGATATAGTTGGTATGGTGGGGGAAGGGAGGAACTATTGAAGCGACTGTTGAGCCAAACTCAACACATAACACGAAATCAGATTAGCATGTTTTACAGGCCGAACAAGCCAAGGAATTGAACGAACTAAGCCAATTGGTGTGGTGCATTCTTTTGGGTATTCCCCCCGCCCCTTCCCTCCTCTCCACTATTATATAGCTGCACCTTATTCCCTCTAACTGAATGTGCCACCACCACCACCACCATTACCCTTCTTATCATACCAATTTTGCAAGCATGAGAGAGGTTGCCACAGGTTCGTAGGTTGGCGGGCCGAAGATTTTAGCCTGGCCAAAAGTGAATGTGTTGAATGCTTTCTCTACTTTGTAATGTGCCAATTGTTTGGACAGATGGCGAAAAATTATTACCGCGAATTGGCAGTGGGGCAATTGCTTGCTATAAAACATAAATCCCACCAACAAAAAAAAAAAGTGAACTGCACTCAACTCAGCACCACTCAGTTCAGTTCAGTTCAGTTCGGTTCAATTCAGTTCCGTTCAGCTCAATTTAACTCAACTTAACCAACTGCCTACTGCTGAGGATGAGCTCTTATGTATATGTGTGTCTGTCTGTGTGTGTTTGTGTGTGTCTTCTGTGCATCTGTATCCCACAACCAACTGCATTGACCAACTAAAACAATTTCATTCTATGTTAGAAATATTGCAAATCAAACGATGCTTAAATTGTTATTGTAATTATTATTAATAATATTAAATTATATTATTAAAAGTGAACTAATTCATAAATTTATTCACATTAAAAATTCTATATAAATATATAAAAAATAAAATAATTGTTATATATGAAATATTTTAAGCTTTGCTTTCATCTTCAACAGAAAATTTATATAGAAAATTGAAATATTTTAGGTAAATTCTAAATAAATAAAGAAAATATTTTAAATCATTATAACTAATTTTCCATATACAGTTATCTAATATATAGTCTATATATAATAAATAAAATCTTATGACCATGCTTTTCTTGGCATAAAACCGACTTACACAGGTCCTTAACTCAGACAACTTCATGCACAAACTTAAAATGAAACGTGTCTATCAGCTTTCACATACAATTGCTTCGATTTAATAATGATTACTATAATATATACAGTATATATCGGTATATATATTTATATATATATATATATAGAAATTCAAATATTGTATTATACTATACAGTTCCTTATGGATTTGCGTGCTTAGCATGTTTCTGCTCCAGTTTCAGCAGCAAGTGCCGTGCAGCCAAAGGGCGCTTTGGGGGTTTGAGGCTACAAGCGAGAAGGAACAATCTGCCAGCTTACAGCTTAACAGCTGGAAAATGTCCAACATTCAGTTTGAATCCTAAAAGCCAAAATGCAAAAAGCGCAAAACGCAGAACGCAAAATGTAATACCAATCCAAATAAAGTCCAAACTAACAGCAACAATGATGGCAATTTGTTGATAAACATTTCGCTCGAAATAAATAAACAAATATACGAGTGCGAGTGCGAGTACCGTGGCAACAACAAGTTGCACCTACTGCTGGGGACAGTTCAAAGGAGTGTAGAAGAGTTTGGTAGTAGAAGAAACCGTCCAACAAAATACAAACCCAAAAAAAAAAGAAACACAAAAAAAAAACAGGCAACAGGCCATATAAATGCAAATGGTTTACACGCTGCTTGTTTGCTCGCCTGCTACGATGTTTGTTATGCTCTGGGGCAATTTTTCATTTGATTTCATCTTCATATTTTATTATGCCCAAGTACTGGGGTCCAGTAGGACCCAGGCACAGACACACACACACACTGTTACAGTCGCAGACTCAGTCCCAGTCGCAGTCGCAGTCGCAGTCCCAGTCCTAGTCGCAGTACTAGTAGTAAACGACGATTGCGAGCAACTTCACACACAAGCACACACACTTATTTTCATTTGTTGTGCGGTTGGTTTTTCCTTTTTTTTTCTAATTTATTTTTTTTTTATTTTATTTATTCTTTTCTGCTGCTTTTTTTTTTTTTGATACCAATTTTGCGATATGACAAACAATGTTTGCATTTTAATTTTTAATGCGTGTGAACTTTGCTGGCGGCGCACTTGCTCTCTGTGGTTTTGGGATTTGTTTTGTTGGTGCTGAAGCTGGAGCTGGAGCTGGAGCTGGAGCTGGAACTGTTGTTGGAGTGGTGTGTGCTGAAGAGCTGGAGAGATGCTCTTGTCATGATTTGCTGTTGCTTTTAATTGAAATTTTATGAATTTATTGCTTTCGGTTTATTTCTTTTCTTTTTCCCTTTTTGTTTTTCTGTGTTTCACTTTGTTGTTTTCCACTTGCACGCAAGCATGTAAGACAGTGACAGAAACAGTTAAATAGTTAAGAAAATGGTAGATTTAGAACACGCTAACTAATGTTTTATAATATATATAAATATATTTAGATAATTTTATTTCTCACTCTTTCTCTCTCTTGCTCTTTCTGTCTTTCTACAGATGAATCAGACGTGCAAGGTCTGTGGAGAGCCGGCGGCTGGATTTCATTTTGGAGCATTCACATGCGAAGGTTGTAAGGTGAGTTCAAAGTTCAAACGATGCGTTTTAAAAACAATAAGTATTTAATCAGAAATTATAAGCTAACAGAAATAATAATAATAATAATAATAATACTGATTTAAAGTGGAGAATAATATTAGTTACCCATATGAGTATCAACATAAATATTCGTTTAATACGTTATACTTAAGTCTTTTGATTAACTCAACATAAACTGTTGTGCTATTAATACTATTAAATAATTCTTACATAGTGTGTACACACTTTTTCTCTCACTCATATGCCTATCGCATTACCCATGCCTTTTATAGCATGAAGTTCGTTAGAGGATGCAGGCATATTGTTAATGCTGAAAATTTGCAATAGATGGCGCTGCATATTATACTATGATTTATAGTTCGCTTAGGTTCAGTATAGATAATATAATATAGTAATATAGATATGAAATTATTAACTTAAACTGAAAATGTAATTACTTTTAAGTAAATGCTAAATCTATAAATTTATCCATTATATAGTTTAGGTTGATATATGAAAGAATGTTTGTTTTAAAAGTGCAATAAATTTGTTGAAAACTTGATATATTGATTGTAATGCTTTAAGTTATCAACAAGATTGATCGATATATATATATATATATATGTATATTTTTTTTTAACTATTTGTTCAGTTGCACGCTATTATTGAGTTGTGCAATAGACTCCCATTCATTGTTTTCATTCTCTAATTGACAATTCTAATTGAATTTGTACATTAATTATCCATATTTGTATGAATAGTAGAAAGCATCATTACGGATATATAGAATCGCACAAACAGTGTATCAATTTTATTTCTCATATATATACTATATAGTATATTGATTATCGATACTCGGCGCCTCCCTTTCAATATGAATAATAGTTATCAATCGCTATTGGCGTTCCATAATAAACCGCATGCCGCATCGTGACAAAGCCGTAGAGTAAACGGTGTCATACCAAAACTGGAATGTTCAGTTCATTACAAGCAATATCAACTAACAAGCAAAAGCAACAGTAATAGTAACAACAACAGCAACAACAACAACAATAAGATAAACGACAACAAAGAACGCCTCAGGCTAAGGTCAAAGTTAAACAAAAAGAGCGCTCCACAAAATGCATAATTGATTTAAACACGAGTATTTTGGATGCCTAAAGATCAGGAAGAATAGAGATCGTTGCCAGCGGTTTAGATCGATCGAATGGGTTGCTGAGAAGGGAAGGGGGGGATTTCTTTCTACTGTTTTTGTTTTTTCTTTTCTTTTTTTTTGTGTCTGCTTGATTCTTCTCTTATTCTTTTTAGTTGTTGTTATTGTTGGTTTCTTTTCGCAAAGATAAAAAGGTCAACTAACGTACAATTTGTGGGTCAACATTATTTGATTTGTGCACCATGGCGTGGGCCGGCTAATTTGACGCCCACAAAAAATACAAAAAAAAAAAAAAAAAAACAAAAGCCCCAAAATGAACTGAAACGCGTCGCTTCAATGATGATGATAATGATAATGATAATGATGATGATGATGATGATGATGATGCAGCAGAAGGCTAAAAGCCATGCAAGATGAATGAGTATAATATGGTATTGGTGGAAGGGAAGTAAATGTTTAAGAGCAAGGGGTAGCAGTGGCGGAAGAGGCTATACTTGGCCAAACGAAAAACAAACAAAAGTGAAGCCGACTCTTGGCGCACAAAATTGGTTGTAAATACTTTACTTAGCCGGTAGATAAGTTCATTGTTGTTGTAGTTGTTGTTACTGCTGCTCTTTCAAACGAAACTGAAAACGAAAAAAATAAAACCTACATACATATCTATTTATACACACATATATATATATATATATATATATATAGTATATATATATACACAAAAGTCCTCCATTTCCATTTCCGACCCAGTAATCTTGATGCCCAATTAACCTTAAAAGTGGATTTTCGCATTGTTTCTGTTCCTATGCGCAGTTCAATTTAAGGGTCTCCTCTGCAACTCGATCTCCACCTACGTGACACAGTGGAACAGACAAGCAATATGTTGCGCAACAACTTTATATTTTTTTTTTTTTCATAAAAAGCAAAGTTTGTAGTGTTAGACAGCAACTTTATTAAATTTTTATTATAATTTTAAATAAATATTTTATTATATTTTATTTTATTTGCTTAGCTTTAATTAACTTGAAATAATCATTAACTGAACTTCATCTGTGTCGATTGATTCCACTGTGCAATGACAACAACTTTACCTGCAGCTGAAACTGCAGCTGACTGAATACTGACAGACATGACTGTCTGCTTGACTATCTGTCTGTCTGTCTGATTGTCTGTCTGTCTATTGTCCATACGCCAACTTGATTGCAAGCTGCGCTGCGCTGCTCTGCTCTGCGCTGCTCTGCTCTGCGCTGCTCTGCTCTGCGCTGTGATTTACGGCCAACATTGCAACTTGGCATAAGTGTTGCACAGCCTATAACCTTTGCAACATGCTGCGACTATGACTCTCTGGCACTCCACCACAGACGACGGCAGCAATATGTTGTAGTTTTTTTTTCTCTGGTTCTTTTTTTCTTCATTTTTTTTACGTGCCGCATTGAATTAAATTGTTTGTTTGCTTTGTTGCAATTGATTGTGGCCCAGCCAACGTTTAATATTGCACTCGTCAGTGTAGGTGGATTTGGTTTTTTGTTTTTTTGGATTTTTGTACTTTTGGATGTTGCATGTTGCATGTTGTCGATTTCATTTCAGTTTTGTCTTTTGCTTATTTTATGTTGTTGTTATTTTTGACAGCGCTTTTAAGCGTTTGCAGCAATCGATGAATCATCACAAAATTTAATGAGTTATAATATAGGTAAATGACATCATGGCTTCCATACAGCAGTGCAGACAGATCAGTAACGGTTAGGGTATATAAAACCAGTAGAAGAACTGCAGCAAATGCATATAAAGTCAGGCAAGCTCAGCCTGCAAAAGCAAAATGAATCCTTTCTTAGATTATAATATGGATTAGCTTAAGCAGAAAGATATAGCATATGGTATGTATATATATATGTATATAAGTTAAGGATCATATATATATATATATATGTATATATATAGTATAATATTAATAATTTAGTTTTAGGTTTAGTATTATAAACATTTATCGAACTATCAGCAACTGATCTATCGCCTTGCATTGCACTTTGATTCAGTTTTTGCTTTGTTGATCCAGAAATTATATGTATATATATATACGTATATATATATATATATATCAGCAACTATCGAATGGAATGGAAAGTCGAAAGAGAGTCGTAGTAAAGTTGGCAATCTTTGAGAGTAATTGAAGATCGCAATTAAGGCTAGAACATTTACGATCAGTAGGACATTTATTAGTGGTAGTTTGTTTTATTAGTGGTAGTTTAACGAGTACTTTCCATTCATTTTGTAGCTCGGTGTGGTGGAAACTGTTATTTATACATGTTGTTGCGTTCTTCTTCTTTCATTGCAGTCCTTTTTTGGCCGCTCGTATAACAACTTGTCGTCTATATCGGATTGCAAGAATAATGGCGAGTGCATCATCAATAAGAAGAATCGTACGGCCTGCAAGGCCTGCCGGCTGAAGAAGTGCCTCATGGTGGGCATGTCGAAGAGTGGTTCAAGATATGGACGACGCTCGAATTGGTTCAAGATACACTGTTTGCTGCAGGAGCAACAGCAGCAAGCGGTGGCTGCTATGGCGGCGCATCACAACAGTCAGCAGGCGGGTGGTGCAGGCAATGCTGGTGCTGTTGCAGGATCCAATGGTTGCGTGAAGTCAATGGTGGGTGTGCCAGCTCCAGCGGCAGCTGCTGCTGCTTTGGGTATGCTGGGACATGCCACGGGTGGTTATCCCGGTCTATATGGCAGTGGACCGCCACGCAGCAAAGAGGAGCTGATGATGCTGGGTCTGGATGGTAGTGGGGATTATGGTGGCATTAAGCATCCATCGCTGGTAGCGTCACCATCGGTCAGTTCACCGGATTCACACAATTCGGACAGTTCCGTGGAGGTAAGCAATGTGCGTGGCAATTCATTGCTGCAACTGGGCGGCAAGCAGAATTCTACAGGTGCTGCTGCAGTCGGTGATAGCAGCCAAATGGCCAGCGGTTTAGCAACTGGGCGACCGCCACAACTGCGCAAGGATTTGGCACCATTTTTGCCACTACCATTCCCAGGTCTCGCCACAATGCCAGTGATGCCACCGCCTGCCTTTCTGCCACCCTCGCACTTGCTCTTTCCCGGCTATCATCCTGCGTTGTACTCCCATCATCAGAGCCTGCTGAAGCCCACACCCGAACAGCAACAGGCGGCAGTTGCAGCTGCTGCTGTGCAGCATTTGTTTAACTCAAGCAACGCCAGTGGGCAACGCTTTGGACAACAGCTGCATGCGACAACACCATTTGCTGGCCACAAGGAGGAGGCAGCTGTTAGCCCCAATCATAACAATAACAATAACAATCACAATCACATGTTGCCCAATGGCAGCAAATTAACGACGACCTCCGCGGATGAGCTGACAAAACGTTTCTATTTGGATGCGGTCCTTAAGTCACAACAGCACAGTCCACCGCCGCTGGCGACAAAATTGCCACCACATAGCAAACAGGATTACTCAATATCGGCGCTGGTCACGCCCAATTCGGAGAGTGGCCGGGAGCGTGTTAAGAGCAGACAGAGCAATGGTGAAGTCGATGAAGAAGAGCGTGAAATGGCCACAAGCAGTGATAAAGCAGCTGACGAGGAATTGGATCACGATGAGGATGATGACGAAGATCTAGTAGTATCTATGACACCGCCACGCTCACCCGTTCAAACTCAACAGCAACAGCAGCACCATCAACAGCAACAACAACAACAGCAACAACAGCAACAACAACAGCAACAACAGCAACAGCAACAAGAACAAGAACAGGAACAGCCAGAGGAACAACATCAGCAGCTAGAGCAGGCACATTTGGTGGTGCATACAGCAGCACAGGACAATCCCATTGATTTGAGCATGAAAACCACAGGCAGCTCCAGCAGTAACAGCAGCGTCAAGAGCAGCTGTCTCGAGGCCGAGCCAGAGATCTACAGTGAGAACGAAGAGGCAGCAAATGATAAGGCGGCATATCATGAGCAAGTGCAGAAAAGTAAATTAGATTTTGTTTATGAACATGATGATGATAATGATGGTAATGATAATGATAATAAAAATAAAAGTGTTAATAATGATGCTGAACATGTTGAACATAATAATAATGATGATGAAGATAATGATGATGATAATGATAATGATAATGATAATGATAACGATGATGTTGCAGAGCTGGTTGATAAGAAAGCTGTGCCAATAGATTATGAGGACAAACGTGGCATGGAAACGGTTAGAAACAGCATTGAGCAATCCCAAAAACTGAACAACAATAACAATACAAATAACAACAACAATAGCAATAGCAACAACAACAATAACAACAAAAAGAACAACAACAACAATAGCAACACAAGTGATAATGAGGCCAACGATAAGATCAAGCGCAAATTAAATGAACTGATGAAGGAATCAAATGGCTCCAAACGTCTACGTCTGGATGCACCAACAACAGTGGCAACGCCAGCCAATATGACCGTAAAGGTGGCAACATCAACGGCACTTGATCTAACCACTAAGGTTTAATCGATCAAGTTAGCGTACACAGAATCGATAATATAAGGAATAAGGGGCTGATTATACACTATGCAACAAGATTTTTATTTCAGACAATACAAAAGTATTTTTGTTCATTAAATTATTAAAGTCAGAGCTGGTAACACACACACACACAGATATATATATATATTTCTTTATATATTTATTAATCATAGTAGATATTTTTCTTTAAATTTTGCTGCAGTATTTAAAAAGCTTTTAAAAACTATCTTTTTCAAAGCTTAAAGCATAAATAAAAAAAAAAACATTTATTTATATTTTAATAAATTATCATAAAAATACAAAAAAAAAACAATTTTTAAATTTTTCATATATTCTTTTTAATTTTTTTTATTTTTATTATCTTTAAAATAAAGTTGAAACTCGAATTGTAATTAAATAAAAATTTTTTTTAGAATTTAAATTTTTAAAAAAATGATTTTGTTGCATAGTCGTATTAATTTAGACGTACATAAAAATAAATAAATATATAGCTACTATATATATATATATATATAATATAAATTAACCCACTACACCCTCCCGCTATACCAAAAACAAAAAAAAATATAATAATATTATAAATAATAATAAAAATAATAATATTAAAAAAAAGAAACAAAAACAACAACAACAAAAAGAAATCGTGCGTTCAATGTTAAGTTCGTGGTTCGTGCCGTTTTTTTTTTTTTTTAAAGATATTATCACATCGTTTAAAACAACTAACTAAATGGAAAAAATATGCAAAAGGCGCCGACGTAGTGCCAGATTAGCATATGAGATCCAAAAAGTATAACAAACGATCGCCAGAGTCGAGAGTCGAGTGTTGAGAGGAGAGAGTTAAGAGTCAAGTTCTTAATTAGATGCAACGCATTATAAATAAATAAAAAATATATATATATATAGATATATATATTTATATATATCGGTTAGCCAAAATGATATGTTTGTACGAGTATTTAAGAACGTTGACAATAAGGAATGATATAAAAAAAAAACAAAACGAAACGATGCGATACGAAACGAAACAAATCAAATTGAAACGATACGAATTGAATTGAATTGAATCGGATCGGATCGGATCGAATCGAATCGAGACCAACCTAAATTGTGTTGCAAATTATGCAAGACAGCTTATCTGTATCGTTTGCATAATAAAGTAGTGGAATTTATAATTTATAAGATATGTTTTTAGCTATAAGATTAAAATACTTATTATAGTTATACATATATATGTATATGTATATATATATATATATATATATATATATATATATATACTATAACTAAAGTTTCTTAATAGGCATATTTCTTAGCCTAAAAAACATAAAAAATTGTATGTTAATCCCTTTCAATGTGTAGCATAAAATATAATATAATATATATATATACTTTTTTATATATAAAATACATATACATGTATATATATATATATATAAATATATATATTTATATGCCTGTATAATCGTAGCAAATTTTAATTCTTAACTATTATATTTTACTGCTTTAGTTTTCAAGTTATTAGTCAATTAGCAAATTTTTTTTTTCACTTTTTTTTTCCTAGAAATAAATAAAAAAAAAAATCAAAGCACCAAGTTGTATAGCATAAATTATTATCTTTTTTTTTATATATATATATATCTAAAAAATTATACATAAATATATATATGTATATATATGTATATATATATATATATATCTATATATATATATATATATATATATAGTATATGCATATACTATATACTATAAATATTTAAATATTAGAGTTTATATGAATATATATAAATATTTTTTATAAGCATTTTCATGCTTCGTATGCAAATTGTGCTACAAAACATAAAAAGAATAAAACTGAGAAATAAACGCAAGAAAAATATTATTGATATTAAATAAAAAAAATAATAATAAAACACACAAAAAATACAAAAAAAAAAAACACAAAAAAAACAAATAAAGATTTAGATGAACGACATTGATGGGCCTTTTTATTGGTTATTCAGATGTGTTACGACCCATTAAGTGGGTCAAAGAGTACATCAATATGTGTGCATATCTATATATATATATATATATATGCGTCTATATAATAACTATGCCAGATATTTAACGTTGAAGCTGGGAAAATGTTTGGGCACTAAGTTGTTTGGGAGAAAGTCGATATCTTTTTAATATTATAAAATTAAATGATTATATACACACACACATGTGTTAATATATATGTTAATATATATGTATATGTACTTTGTGTTGTTTGTAATTGATTTGAAATAAGTGAGCATATTAATATGATATATATATATGGATATGTAGATATTATATATAAATGTTGTGGGTGGCAAAGAATAATACTTTGATCTTTTGTTTATGCACAATTATGAACACCTGCCAGTATCAATTAGCTCTGTGTCATTGATTATCTTAAAGTGTTTTTTTTTTTAAATACAAAATTGAACTTTTAGCAATCGATAATATATATACGTATATACATATTGTGCACTCTTCGATAAACCTGATGAGCTGCTTAAATTAGAAATGCTCAGGTATTGTCAGTTGGCAGTTGGGTTTTATCTTAAAATCAGTCCCCAAACACTCGTCAGCAAGTGCAAACTGCAGTTGAGCGACAAAAATAAAAAAAAAAAAACAAAACAGAACCAAAAAAAAAAAATAAAAATGTAGAAAAATAAATAGAAACAATTCCCACACAAAACTCTATACGAATCTTTTATTTTCTCAGCGAAAAAAATACACTTAAAGAGCCTCAACTGCGCTGCTGCTGCTGTTGCTGCTGCTGCTGCTGCTGTTACTGCTGTTGTGTCAATGTGCATACCAAGAGAGCCAATCAATCCGAAATCTATTTCAATCAATCTTTGCGTAATTGTAAATACTTTCAACATATTTCGCTTTGCCTTGGGCTGACAGTTGGCGCGACGAGTTCAAGACGCGATTCGGTGCTATGCAATGCGAGGCGATTCGAGGCGAGTTGAGCTAAGTTGACTTGTGTTTTGGGCAAGGCATGGCACGGCGACGTGAAGCGCGGTGCGGCGAAGTTGTATTGAGGCGAAGTAAGGCGATGCACTACTACATTGCGAAGCGATGCGATGCGATGTGATGCGACGAGTCAACGGCAAATGGCGCGAAAATTATAGCAAATGCTCGATTGCAAAGGGGAGGGAATGGGCATGATTGGTAAGTGTAGATGGCGAGGTTAAATAAAGAAGAATAGCAAAAGAGTAGCACTAGAAGAGAGGTGTAGTGAAGGGATATCTATAAGTATGTATGTATGTATGTATGTATGTATGTATGTACGTATGCATGTAAGTGGGCAATGGAAGTGGCATGGAATACTGTAAGACCTGAATTCGTTTCTATTTATTTCACACTTGAATTGATGCGCAGCAGCAGATTGACATTTTGCAAATGCTGAGCTAGCTGCATCTTGCTGCATCTTAGTAGCTGAAGCTTGAAAGCAATTGGCGGCAAACTCCGGGAACGGATACACACAAACACACACAAAACACACACACACACACACACACACAAACACATACACAGAGAGCGACACAGTCAGACAGAAGCCAAGCGACAAATGTTGCCTTTGGGCCTCTGGGTGCAGTCTTGGCCGTCGTCTACAAGGCTTGACGAGTTGACGGCACCCAAAGATCTAGTCAGCCAAAAGAGCTTAAACTGACTGAGGCTCAGTTGGTGGCAAAGCACGCACAGTGGATCAAACTATATATAACAATTGCTTTCTATTATATGTAGAGTATTTAATTGATTTCTTATAGAAAATAAATTACATTTTTAATTAGTTAAACATTTATTTTTAATTTAATAATATAATTACTAGGTGTCAAGTTTGATTGTTTTTGTACCACTGTGTTGGTTATCCCTTGGCACATTGTCAGCACTGAATAGTAGTGCAAATAAATTTCAATTGCGAGACACATTCTCCCACTGACATTGTTTGACACTTTGACTGCACACAAGATCCAGCGAATTTGCATGCAAATGCGTTAAACAAAGATAGAGACAGAAAACAACAGAAATAGAGGTAGAAATAAAAAAGTGTTAAAGCAAAAGATAGAAAAGACAGACAGAAAAAGTGGAAACGCGCAAGTTTACTGTTTGATCTGCAAAGATTGGCCAACACCCAGCGGCGTTTTGGGCTAACAAGCTGCAAACTTAAAAGACGTTTTATACATCGTAAACGACGACGCACCCAGCTACCAGATGAAAGTCATTTGGGACGCGACGATCTCTTATATCCATAGACACCTATACTCATCTACTCCATTTATATGCTCCAAATCCATTAAGTGTTTTGGCGCTTTTATTTGCTACCCACACACACATGCAAACGCTACATAGCTCCATAGTTCCATAGCAGCATAGTCTATGGTTACACCCTAAACTCTTGTCGCACATTTGGAACTCTTTCCGCACCTACGACAACACCAGCGAACAGCAAACACAGCTAATAAACGCCCTTAAGACAAGCCCTTTTAGACTAAAAGATACCCTGTAAGCTGACATACTATACTATACAGATATAGTTCAGATTATATTTAATCATCTATATACAGTTATAATATATATACAGTTAGTTCTATGTAATGTTGATCAAGCATATATAGCTGATAACGATGCTTCATTATCATTATACTCATTATTAGCCAGTTAATTGCTAGAGGGTATTGTAACACCAACGCCACAAGAGAGTCTGGAACTCCCAGGTTGCTCGAGTCCACACGCATCATGTAAGGCATAAAGTTATTGCTTCAAGCTTCAAGCTTCAAGCTTCAAGCTCCAAGCCTCAATCCTCTAACCATCACAAGCGTCCAATGTTAACACCTATGGGCCAAAGCAATGAACTGATCTCTACTAAGGCAGACGATGATGCGTTGAAAACTTCAAGACTACTTTTAGTGCATTTAACAAGCCTATATTAATACCCATACCCATACTCATACCAATACCAATACCAATACTAATACCAACAAACAATACCAATACATATTGTAGTGTAATCAACACGCCTACACTTGCAGTTGGACTAGTCTCCATATATATATATATATATATATATATATATATATATATATGGCCATTTGTGTATACGATATGCGATATGAAAGTGTAGCTTAACTGGGTTAACTATTGCGCAAATGGAACGGAAGTCAGAAGGAGGATAAGCAAAGAGGTTTAAACACATTCGATTTACACATATAAAAGTTGAAAATCTATGAAAAATGTGCAAATTGACAAATGATTAACTTAATAATATGAGAAAACTAAGAGAAGCTCTCAAAATTACAGCAAATTAAGTTATATTATATATTATATATAATATATAATCTTATGTTATGTAAATATATAATAAATTAGTTACAGTTGATAACTTAACGACAATGATTCTTTATAACAATTGAACTACTGCCATTGATGACAAAAAGCTAATTGATATTGCATCCTTAACAGAGTTACCAGCTTTGCCCTGCTTAGCTGCATTTTAGATGCATGATAGAAAGTATTTGGGATTAAACAATTTGTACCTTTATACCGTCAAAGGTTGCTAATTTGTCTAAGGAATTCCGGTTAAACACTATTCACGTTGCAATTGGAGAAAAAAGTAGAATCTATTACTTTACCCTAAGATGAGACTAAAATGATTGGGCGTGGAGTATTTAGATCTGGGACAGAGTGCATATATCTTAATATTTTTTATAGAATTCTTAAGATTATTTTTCTTTCTCTTTCTATATGATATAGAATACTGGAAATAATTAAACTATGTAGAAATAAAATGAATAACTTTTAATAACATTTTTTTATATTTTTTATTCATAAAATTTATTTTTATTATTAATTTTATTATTTTAGTATTAAAGCAAATTATGTTTGGATCGACTGATCATAATTATCGTATAAATAAAGAAATAAATAATCATAATTTATATTTTCATAGGTTTAATTAAAAAGGTTGTTTATTAAAAATAAATAAATAAATGATCTGAGTAATTGATAAAACTTGGAACTATTGCGATATTGATAAAAATTTCATATTTATTATTTTTTGTAAAAAAACTCAGTTCAATTTGACTCAAAAACTAAAATTAAAAACAAAATATTAATCTGGCATTACTAAACTTGAATTAAATAAGTAAACTGATCCTATATAGATATATATACATGTATATATATATATATTTCTTTTTAATGTTATACTTATGCTTCATTATATCCTCTGTTAAAAAGTCTTATTACTTAGGTCAAAGTTAGAATATATATATTTATATATATATATCAAAAGGAATGAAGTAGCCGCACTTAAAGATTTCCATATTGAACAGATTTACTCAAAACCTGATTACAGACTGAATCAATCTTTATATACTTACCAGACATACAGTCAGAGACAAGCAGCAGCAACAACAACAATTGGAAAACAACAACAAAAAGAAAAGTAAAATACAAAAAAAAAAACACTGAGATGGAAATGAAGATGGAAATGTAGAGACAGAAAGAGGGAGCTGTCAGAGGAGACAGGAGTCTGGAGGTAGTAGGAGATGAGGCTAAAGTCGGTGCCTAAATGCCGCTAAGTGCCAAAATGACAAGCATAGCAAAACGGTGGAGATTCGGTGGGTTGGTGGTGCTGGTGGTGGAGCTAGTAGTAAGTGTTGATTGTATTAGTTGGCAGTAGTTGACTATAGTGCTTATAGTGTTTGTGGTTGTGGTTGTGCTTGTGGTTGTGGTTGTCGTTGTGGTGGCAGCCCATGGCATGACTTTGCTCAATGCCAGGCGCGCATACCATGGTCACATTAACTACTCCATAAAAGGTGTAAAGAAATCACTTAAGTACTTGTATGTCACTCCTTTGTCAAAGTAAATCATAGTGCGGTACCGTCCGGACGGGTTTTTTTTATAGCCAGTCACAGCTCGAACCAAAGCCCAAAAACCCAAAAAGCCCAAAAAGTCGAAAAGCCAAAGCTAAAGCCAAAGCCCAAAAGTGTTACCCGTATGAGTGCTCATAGACATGGAGTCAGCATAAGAGCCACATATTGTGGCAGTATATATATATATATATATATATATATATAAATTTATATGTATATGGATATATATTGGTGGAATAGTGGCTGCTGTGTATAGGTTTATAAAATATAGGCGTAGAATGCTTTGGGTTATAAAGAATAAACGGGGGAGTTTTATTGACAGCCGCAATTACCACATAATCATGCAACAAATATGATGGTTGGATGGCAGCACGTTGATGACGTAGCGTTGTAGATAGACCAACCATCAAGTAGTCAGGGGCTCTTTTTTTTTTGAAAAGCAACACAGCCCAGCAAACGTGCTGATCCATTACGGGCGGGGGTGGGCGGTAGATAGGAGAGAGAGAGAGAGATAGGGTAAGCAGCAAGTCAAGCAATACCAAACAACAGCAACAACAAAAGCGACAATCATACCACAACAACACCAGCTACATTTTCGTCTAGACTTATTGAGTGATCGTGGCAGGAGCCAAGGCAACAACCACAAATAGGTGCTGCCGACGCTTTTTTGTTGTTGTTGCTGTTGTTGGTGTTTTTTTTTTTTTTTAATGGGGTGGCAATCACTTGGACGACTAGTCCGTGTCCAGAGGTCTGGCCTAGCCCCAACATCAAATTATGGTCAAGAGTTTGGCGAGAAAAGAGTTGGCAGCAGGCGATGCCTCGTTTTGTGCTCTGAACTGGGTTGGCAGATACTTAAGAAATATGTTATTAAATAATAATGGAGTGCGTGGTTAATAGATACAACAGCAACCAGCAAGCAACAAGCAAGCAACCAGCAAGCAACAACGTATAGATAGACTAACTATTGATGCTGCTGTTGCAGCTTGTAGCTTGCAGCAACAACACAACAGTTGGGCCAGTGTGAAAGAAGTGTGCGGCCCCCTTGGCGCAATCATTGTTAACAATCAATTAAGGAAATAAGTTGTTTATAAAATGTTGCTATTACTTTTCGAACCGAGCTACCATAAATACCTATAACTATGGCTTTGACTGCACAGACACTGGCATTACACTCTGCTACACATACAGCCACAAATTTCTATATAAATCAATTTTGAAAAATTTTCAAAAAAAAGATAAAGAAACAAAATGTATATAAAGGCAAAAAATAAATAAAAAAAATTTTTAAATTCTATATTCAAATAAGACAAATAAACTATAATCCTTGATTATTATATTTTAATCATTATATATATGTACAGGGTGACCCATCTAGCGTTTGCTTTTTGAACTATCTATAATTTTGACTTTGACATTTTGAATGTCATTGTCAATGTGTCAGATATTTAGTAGAAGGTTTGCGGTTTACGAAATGGTTAAAAAAAAAAAATTTTGAAAAATATTTGCTCGTTGTTTTTTTATACCGATTTAAAAACGCAAATCTTTCGTGGATCAATTATCAAATTTTTTTTTAAAAAAAAAGAAAGAAAATGAAACAAAAATTTAAAAATATAATTAAACAAATAAATAAATAAATTTAAAAACTCTATATTAAAATAAACAATTAAATTATAATCCATAATTTGTATTTTAAATATAATATATATAATATAGTATATATATTTATGCTAAAATCAAAATATAATTTGCTGATTAGTGTAAAGTTTTATTTAATTTCGAACTTATAAGCAGCAGACGGACAATCAGTTTGGGCAATGCTCTTGGCTACAATGTTTTAATTAATGTGTCGGTAGACAGTTAATGAAACTGTTATAGTTATATACATACACACATATATACATATATATATTTATATATATTCACATATAGACTTAAACTATAAGTTATATATATTTAGTTGAAACTGGTATCTAAGGCTACAAATATTACCATATATGTAGCATAGAATTGAAAGGGTTTATTAACCCGCCTTGTTAAAGCCACAATACAATACCAACGTTAAAATGTGACGCGAGGCGACGCTCCAAAAAAGGGCCCCTTTGTGAGAAAGATCATTAATCAAGACACCCAGCAGGTGCGGTTCGAACTTTGGTAGCAGTCTTGGAGAGTGCGACTACTGAACTGTACTACGTAACAACTGTTGATGTTGTTTAGTATTGGTATTGGTTAGTGGTGCTGCTGTTGGTGTTGGTATTGGTGTTAGTGTTGGTGTTGGTAGTAGTACAACTTATGGTCGGTCAACTGGGTCCATTGGTTTCATGATTAGTGGCGGTGGCTACTTTAATGAGCGTTAACTGCGCCTCCAAAGTTCATTAAGTGCAGTCGACGGGCGCACACATGGCGTATGATTGATGCCCGCACATTTATACTACATATGAAACAACATGCGAGTACAAGTATTTTACGTCGGAAAATTTAGTAAAATTCAGTGCCAAAATTGCCGTTTAAATGAAAAACATTAATCAAAATATGAAACAAACGATTTTTGCAGCAAAAATTCTTCATATTTTTTTTCATTGTTTTCTCCTTTTTGCAATTTGCATTGCTTTGATTTTGCTGTCTTCAATCAATGTTGTGAATCTTCTTGTTGCTTGTTTTAAATCAATGCGGAAACTCAACCAAAATGTTTGACTACGTCTTTGCACACACACACACACACACACACACACACACACACACACATACAGATAGAGACACCTCGGGCAGCACATGTGGCATTAATTTTGATTAATGGTTAAAATTGTTTGGCTTGACCATTTTCAAAAAAATTTTTAATTGTTTTCAAATCGACGGCCAGGGCGAGTCAAAGTCTCAAAGTCTAAAAGTCTCAAAGATTCTCTCTCCCTCTCTCCCTCTCTCTCTCTCTATAAACTGCGCGTTCTACAAATAATTATAAGCAGTTTTTAATGATAAAATAAAAGAAAAAATCATATATAAAAAAGACCAAACAAAGCATTTGCCAGTTGCTTGGCCAGCCAGCAGCAGCACTAATTGTTACAGATCTGGCGAAGAAGCGCACAAGTTGCTACCAGTTCTGACCCTCCAGGCATTAGAACTATTTTCCCTCCGCCTGCCTCCCTTGCTTCATACACAATACTATTTTTCTTGATCTATCTCTAACATTATATCAATATAAATACAATTCCTACGTATGTATATGTATATCTATACATATGTATGTATTTGTTCCCCCGTTTTTATTCATGAAAGCAAGTGCCGCTAAATGGCTAAAGGGGGCGGACATCAGAGGGAGAGCAAAGCACGCGCTAAATACAAAGAAAACTCAAAAACAATTAACAAAGTTTACAAAAAAAAAAATCAACAACAACAACAGGAGAATTGCTACTAAAAGCATATTAAAAGTAGAGTGTGTGTGTGTGTGTTAATGAGTGTATATGTGCGTGTGTGTGTGGGATGCTTAAAGGGACATATAATAGTCTGACAAATGATGATCAAAAGTATCCTATTCAGTATAGTTTAAATGCATTGTAGAGAGAGGAAGAGAGGAAAGGAAATACAGTTAGAATTGAGATAGAGTTAGTTTTAAAGAACATGAGCAACAGTTATTTGTTATCGAAATCGATTATTTTGTTGACTTTTTGTGTCCTATGCAAAACGTTCAGAGCAAAGAAAATGTAAAGAAAGAAGGAATCAAATGGGAAAATTTATTAAGTTTAGGATATCGATTTTAAATTAGATTCTTTCATGTAGGAAATTTCGATATATATTAATTAATACCAGTTTAAAATCGATTACATGTACAGTAAAAAATAAGTCAATTCTTAATAATTCAATTTTGAGTTGTTCAGTTTAAGCTTCCTTTAGCAATCGATATCAACAACATCGATATCAACAATCAAGCGATAGATCTAATTATCTATCTAACTACACTGCAATCTCGTAAGTTTCGATACTTGCTTATCGGTTCGACTTCTATTAACAGTAGAATTTGAAACCTCCTTATCCGTATTTTAATAGGCGGTTGCCTAACTCCGGGAGTGACCTTGTTCGGGGTGCGTCGATCGATTAGTGCTTTATATGAACAAATCCATATATACAATGAATCAAATTTTGTAAATTTTTATTAAATTTTCCACATTTTTATTTTTTATTTTCATATTCTCTTACAACTCTTCTATTGTTTTATATATCGCATATTGATATTTTGACCACCTCAATAATTTCTTTTATTATTATATTAATATATTCAAAATTTAACTCTGGGATTCGATAGGTGTTCTACCTTTATCAGCTTATCGGACTTTTTAGTATAGAAGGAATGACAGATCTTTTGATACAGCCTACTTTTGTACTCAATAATGTGACCGCAAAAACGATAATAATGAATTTTTAGAGCAAGAGAAAAATAAAAAGAAAATGATATCAAGAAGCCACAGTCAATCTTCATTCTCCATTCTGAAACAGAAGATTGCGGGAGTTTGCTGCAGGAGATATTTTAGGGCTAAAATAAGAAAAAGTCCAAATTGCGTCAACTGCAAATTTCAAATTTTGTTTAAAAAGTCGTTATTTAACCATTTCTATGAATTTTTAATGAATTAAATAAATTATAATTAATAATAATTAATTATAAATTAATAATAATCTTTTAGATCTTTTCTCAAAAGGCAAAGGGGCTAAAGAGAAATAGTAAATAACAATTAAAAAATAATATTAAATAATAAATAGTAAATATTTATTTATAATATTAATTGTAAAAGTAATAATAAAATAAATATAAGCTGATGTTAATTGAATGCAAATTGTACTCATCTCATCTTCATTCGATAACTCAAAGAAGGCGATAGTTTTGGCATTCGCCCTGCACTTATTGTCTGAATTATTGAGTATGCACTGTAGCTATGTATATAATATACTATATTAAAGAGAACATTGAATTAAATAACGTTTATAAATTAAAGTGCAAGAGCATAATAATAAAATATTTGCGATTTCATTGGCAACTTATCGATAGCAAATTCGATAAATGACTGTATAAATAATATAGAAACATTTGAAATCGTTGTAAAGGAATAATTGCATTGGAAGCAATTGGCTATTAGAGGATTGTAGGTCAGGTAAGTACACTCGGCTTGGCTTGGAGTTGCAGTTGGAGTTGGAATTGAAGTTGGAGATGTAGCTGTAGCTGGTAGGCATGGATCAAGTTATTGTGGGAACGTGAGGTATTTCAATCCATGGAGCCAACATTTCAATCCATCAAATCTCGTTGATTGTTCTTAATTGCTCCATAGCTGTGGCTGACCACCATGTGCTCCACCTGCCAGCAACAAGTATGTGCATTTGCTTGCTCACTTGCTCAGTTCACCAGTTGTTCAATTCTTCAGTTGTTCAGTTAGTTAGCCTTAGCCTTTGCGGTAGATCCCGCGCCAAAACATTTACGAACCGAAAAACATTCTCAAAATAATTCCAAAATAAAAAAAAATAAAATATATATAAAAAAAAAGAAAAGAAAACCAAAAATAAGAAGGAAGGTAGTGATGATGCTGCTGCTGCTGTTGCTGCCGCTGTTGTTGCTTGTAGTGTTGGTGGTGGTGGTGGGGATGCCATAGATGCTATTGCTGTTGCTCTGGCAAAATGCTGTAAATTCCATAAATCTGTCAAGCGAAGCAACGTCTGCACTTGTTCGGTTGGCCTGGCTGGCCCGGCTGGTCTGGCCTGGCCAGGCTGTAGCTGCGGCAGCGCCTTGCAAATCTTGACATGTGAAATACGCAGATTTGCTGAGTTTTATGGGCCGCACAACAGACAATGCAGATGGATGGATGGCTGGATGAGAAGTGAAGAGAAGGAGATCAGCAGCGTGGAGAGGGGAATGAGACGCACGCATTGGTACAGCATTCCGTGGCTGCAGCATTCAGTGCCCAGTGCCATAAACTTGGGTAAAGCGCAAAAGAAAACGCGGCTGCCTTTTGAAAGTGGCGGCAACAGCAACACGTGCAGAGATGTGCTTGATGATGACCCGGCCACTTGAACTGACTGACTGACTGACTGAATGACTGACTGAATGACTGACTGAATGATTGACTGGCTGGCTGGATGGTTGGTGGTTTGGCTATATAGCAACATAGCTAGCTAAAGCTGTATAGTTGTATGATTGTATGGTTGTATGGTTGTATGGTTGTTTGGTTGTTTGGTTGGCAGCATGCAATGCACTCACGTGGATGGATGGATTGATGGATTGTTGCTTTGGTGGCATCGTCCAGTGCAAATGAAGACCTGTACCTTGGCCTGACCACTTGTTGCCGAAGTCAGCAGTCAACAGTCAGCAGTCAGCAGTCAACAGTCGGCACCAAAAAGCACCGAAAAGCTAATTTAAAGCAATTTAGTTTGAACGCGCGCGCATTTCCATGCCAAAAGACAGACAAAGAGAGACAGACAGAATGAAAGAGAGAGAGTGTACAAGAGAGACAGGAGAGAAAATGCTTTAAAAGTGCACGACAGCCCAATAACAACTGCAACACTAACAGCAACTACAACAGCAACAACATTTAACACAACAACAGTGTGCAATGCAACAACTTTTGGAACGTAAACTGGACAGACATTTATTTATTATATCAATGCAACTGCAACTGCAACTGCAACTGCAACTGCAATAGCATCTACTAACATAGCCACCGCTCTCTGATGGCATGACTTGATAGCCAGTCATAGCCGCATTGACACAAGGAACCTACAATAGCAGTAACTGGTGCAAAACTCAATTCAATGCAACTACAACCAAGCTGTACCCTACCCCAAACCCTCTCCTGCCTTACCCCATCCAACACTTTACCGCCTTCGCAAGTGCAGTACCTCCAACGTAATTACTCGATTAGAAATTCCCCGTTAGAGAGACGCCGACGGTAAACCTTTCAGTTGCATGTTACCTGAACTTGAACCCGCGAACTGGCTCTGTCTACTACCCATCCTACCTACCTACCAACCAACATATATTACAGTCCAACTCATACACATACTCAAACACACACATATGCATACCATATATATATATATATATATATATATATACGTTCAATATGAGAAGAAGAACTATAAACGCCCCCACAAAAGTACTGAAATATTAGTTCAAAGCGGCAACCTGTGAAACTCAAAACTAAACTCAAGCGACAAGCACAAATATATATACACTTTACTAATAGATATATAAGATATATATATATACATACATATATATACATATATATATAGTAATTGCAAATGATTTGGCTTATTTAAATCAATACTTAATATAAACAGTAAAAACTTTATTAGTTCCTTAAGGAAATAAAATTCCTAGAGCATCCTAGAGTTGGTTAGAAGACCCACAGTTCAAATATATGAGTATTTTCATAGCATGCTTTGATGAATTGACGGGCAGTGTTAGTTGACTTGAACCTGTTACCAGGTCGTATACTTAATGCTTTTCTCTGGAACTCTGGCACTATGGCAATGTGGAGCTCTGGCACTCTGACATTGCCACTATGGCTTTTGTGGCAATCTAGCAATCCATTGTGCCTAGTGGAACTGTTATAATTATTGCTGGTCGTAAAAGCAGTAACCTGATGTACAGCAATGATGCAATGCAACTTGAATTCCTTAACGAGTACATACCGTATCGTAAGTTCGTTACCAAAGTCTTTTGTTTGTTCTCTATTCTCATGTTCTCTATTCGCTATACGAAATTTTCGAAATTGGAAAAAAAAAAACAGATGTGGAAAGGCAAAAAATTAACCACTCACTAGGACATATAACAACAACAACAACAACTACTACTAATACTATTACTAATACTAATACTTATACTCATACTCATACTAATACTACAACACATACGTGTAAATGAACAAAAGCATTGCAAAGTGAAATTGATTTTTCAGTGTCTTATTTAAGCAGTACTTAAATTTCTTTAGCTTTTTAAGCAATTAAATTAATTTCTGGTTATTTGGTTGCTGATTTGCTAATTGGCTTTTAAAACAGGTCTCTGTTTATGTGTGGATTTATACATATATATATGTGTGTGTGTGTGTATTTGTATGTATGTGTGTATGGCAACGTTTTATGAGTTCGGGTAATTGAATTTTAAGCAGTTGGAAAATGTTAGAATTTACGATTATAAATAACTGAAAAAAATTCTGTCCAACATTTCAAACAATTGATTAATACTTAAACCTTAAATCATAATACGACAGACTTAAATTTTTTTTTTTAATTATTTTATTCTACTAAGAATTTTAAATTAAAATATATTAAAATTAAAGAATTTTTATACTTAAATATAAATTTTCGAATTTAATTTAAATTCATTTATTTTATAATTAAGACTTGTATTGATTATGTGTTATTAATTAAAAAATAAATAAATAATAATAAAAATAATTTAAAAAAATAAATAAATTTTATTTAAAAGTAAATAAACTTAAATATTTTATAAATAAAATAATATTTCTAATTTTTAGATAAATTTATCATATACATTAAAATCAATACTTTAATTGTTAATTTTTTAATTGTCAAAAATTGCAGGAATTTTATTTAGAAAAAAAAAAATATATATATATATAATATTGAAAAAAAATTCCAATTATATTTCTATGAAAAGAAGAAATAATATTTAATGATGAAAAAGATTGAATTTCGTTGAAATTAAATAAAATTAAGTATATTATAATTACAATAAATATTAAAAAAAATTAATTAAAAATTAAATTAATTTAAGCAATTTACAACTTCAATGTTATTATTTAATTCTTTTAAACTTAATTTTATTTTATAATTAGAGCTAGTTAGGAAACTACTTACAATTTTCAAAAATCATATAAATATTTTTAAAAGCCAAAAAAAAATAATAATAATAAAAGTAAAGAAACCAAAAAAAATATTCAATTTAATAGTGCGAATAAGCTTTGTTTATTTCTCATAGAGCCAAATGCTTTAAAATGGCCTTAACTAGTTGAACTTTTTAGCCAACGGTGCGCAGAAGCAATCAAATCAACTGTGAACTACTTAAAATCAGACACTAAAACCAAAGAATCAAATTGCCTGGCCGCTACCTCAGTTGCTTTAGACAGTTCCCAACTGCAGGGCTAATGAACCAATTACTAGTTGAGGCCATAAAACAGACAGCAATGCGAGCATTCTAAGTGCCTGCTTTGATGGTGATTTTATTTTTTTTCTTCTCTTCTCTTTTTTTTCTTGTTCCTTGCTGTGCTTTTTTTTTTGTTTTGGTGTTTTTTTTTTTTTTTTGAGATCAGAGCAACAGAATTCCCACCGTCACCAAGTAACAAAATAGTAGTAGCATTAAGGTATATAAGTAAGCATGTGTGTGTGTGTGTGTGTGTGTGTGTGTACATGAAACAACTGAGAGACCAAAAGACTAAGACTAACAACAGACAGACAGACAATCTCATGGCTGACCTCTATCGTATCTCAGCTAACTAAAGGCAACTAAAACTAAAACTAAAACTAAAACGAAACCGAAAAGCAGCTAAGAAATTCAACTAGACCGACATTAAAGTGCCAAGAGGACTGAAACTGAACTGGAACTGAACTGGAACTGAAACTGAACTAAAGTCAACTAAGCTGAGCTGATTTGAACTGAAACTGAAGCTGTAGCTCTAGAAGAAGGCTTCCAGGTAAAAGAAAAATCAAAAAAAAAAATAATAATAATAAAAGCAACAACAACTGCAAACTGCCAGATCGATGCAAAGCACGAAAAATTCGCCTTCCACAAAGATATTGCGACTGTCATAAAACAATATTATTGGCATTATTACATTTAAGTGTTGACAGCATAATAAAATAATTGTCGACAGACAATTTACAACAACAACAAGCCAAACAACAACAACAACAACAACAACAATAACTAAAGAGAAACTTAACTCATGGATCTCTCTCGATCGGCTATCGTATCGTTTTGCATTTTGCATTTTACATTTTGTTTTATTCGATAAGTTGGTTTTATTGAGGCTTTTTTTTTTTTGGTTTTTGGTGGGGTAAAGATGTAAAAGGGGCTGTGGGGAGTGTGGCGGGTTGAGATATCATGTCGTTTCCCATGTAAAACACTTTTAAAAATCACACTCACAACTCAAACCGAATGCAAAGTGCAACAAGTCATCAGGACGCTGACTTGGAAAATGTAAAGATCTTTCATAGGGTTCATGGTTTTGGTGGTTACTCTTTTGGTTGTGTCTCTCTGGACCCTGGACTCTGTACTATGGTTGTATAGTCCGTTTTGAAGATCAAAAGAATTGTGCGGCGCTTAACGTGCCAACTACAGGCTATATATGCAAGAGAGAGAGAGACCAACTGTGTGTGTGTATGTGTGTGAGAGAAAGAGAGCGAGAGAGTGAGATGCCTCAACGTTCATTCATATAATTCACCCTCATTTCATAATAAATTGCTCTCAATTGATCACGACAATCGACAGCGATGAAAAGTCATGCCAAAGTTGACTCTGGATCGGAAAAACTGAGGGGAAACATACGGCGAAACGAAACAACAACCAAAACACGGCACAAAAACTTTAACTTCAGTTAACTTTAACCAAAGCCAAAAGGTGCGACCGCATCGGGTTTGGGATTAGGCTGAGGTTCAGGCCTAGACATAGGCTTAGCCATAGCCATTGATACCTATCGCAGCGATATCGAGTTGGCGGCGTCAAGTTGTAGGTGCAAAAGGCATAACAAGCAACAGTCTTCCCAGTGGACTTAAATACTGAGAGCAGTATACCCTTGAATGTAGTCAAACTTAACAATTGATCCTAATATCGATATATCTTTATATATATTATAATTCTGATCAAGATCAAACTTTGTTTTCAGTAATAGAAACAACTATCGATAGTAGAAGTAGACCCTTCGAGCAGAGTTAATTTATGAATCAATTAAAAGTATTATATATATATGGAAGTAAGTTCTTCGTTATCTATAATATAACAATTTTTATTTATACCAATTTTAGGAGATATATCAGATATATATCTGTATATATATAATGATATATTCATATGATATTAAGACAAATGTTTGGCAAAAGTAATACCTGACAGAGATTGTAAACTGAAACTGAATCGATCTAAATCTGTTTAACGATATAAGTAACTGAAATACCTTTTGATTTTGAATTTATAATGATTACAGGGTATAACGAGCTCCAGCAACAGCATCAACTGGACATTGTCCTACACTCAGCGCGACTTAAAGCAAATAAGTCATAGACCAAAATGAACGTGGCAACAGCAAAAGGTTTTTCGGTATTGGCAACATAGGAAATTGCTCCAATATTTTGTCGACGCTGCCTGATTGGAAATATCGCAATAGTCTACAACAGTCACATACACACAGACACAGACACATTCATATACATATATAAGATCCCTGCTTATATATATATACATTTTGTTGTTTTATTTCTGATTTTGCTTTTTTTATGCCCGCAGGAAGTGCAGGCTGCGGACGGCACAGTGTGGATTGATGATGAATTATGTAGAGCACGAAATACGAAGTGCATTGTGGTGGTGCTGGTGGTGGTGGTGCTGCTGGTGCTGATGTTGCTGATGGTGCTGAATGGTACTGAATGGTGTGGGAGTTTTGCTGATTTGGCAGCTCAACTCACGAAGTCGTTGAGGAATTTTAATGAAAATAAAAACACAATATATATATATATATATATTTATATGTATATCTATATATATATATATATAACGAAAAGCAAAAGCAAAAAATATATATTTTGAATAATGTAAATAGGAAATTTCAAATTGCATGGAAAATATTGAAAAATAAATTGCAAAATAAAAAAAAATATCAATGAAATGGCTTTATTAATTTGTTAAATTTTTTTTATTTATTTCTGCTTATCCTAAAGCGTTTTTTAAAATTAGTTGCAATTTATTTATTTATTTATTTCTTATTTTTTTGTTAACATTAAATACTTCCTTTAAGTTATGCAAATGGCTAAAAATACTGTTGGAATTGGACTTTCTAGTTTAGTATTGTTAACTGGAACATGGCACAGTCTTTGACATTAAATATTCAGCGTAATATTCGCAATAGCTATTATGCTAGCTATGTTAATTAATCGATAATTAATCGATAATTGTCACTTAGTTGATACTAGTAATTCCCATAATAATCACAATGGATCTACGAAAATATATTTGTATAGATTTGCACATCAATTCTGCAGAAGATTTGTACAGTCTATCAACATTTGGTTAGGTGTTGTCCGAGTTCTTCAAGTAGTCAAATCTCTGAGTAACATTTATATTCAAGAGAGCATAAGAGAGAGCGAGATAGAGCGAGAGAGAGAGAGAGAAGATGTAAGAATTTGCAATGTGGATTGTGTGCCGTTTAAATGTTTGTTGTGTGGCTTTGTTATTAGTGGTAATAACCGCGGGACACAGTTGCACAGACAACGGCGTTAGTACGCACCAGCAGCAAATGGTTGCAAATGGCAACAAATGGCAGCATTACTAGCACCAATAGTTGCAGCATCCAGTTGGTTGGTTAAAAGAGATTTTCGTTATTTTTTTTTTTTATTTTATTTTGGCTAAATGATGCCACGCTGAACCCACATGCACTTTGCGGTAAATGAAGTCTCTGCGGCATCACAGACACCAAATTGTGTTATCAAGTCATGGGAATTGCCCTGCATGCCTCGAGTGAGACCCATACGGGCCATGAAAATTGTGCAGGAAAATTTGTACAGGTAGCCGCTATATACGAGAAAACCCAATGAAAAACTCGTTAGAGTGGGCCACTGCGTGTGAGTGGAGACAAAAAAAAAAAAAAATAACAAAAAAAAAATATACAAAAAAATAAATGTGAGGCTACAAACTGCTATGCGAGTTGGTGTCCAGTGCAACATATACAACACCAGCAAGCACACACACACACACACATATATATATATATAAATATATATATGTATAGACACTGACTGCATTATTTCACCAAATCATTTCATGCCACATTAATCCACTTTACCATCATCAGCATCTGCGTCGTCCTCCTCGCTTGGACATCAGCCAAGCAGCCAAGCAGCCAAGCAGCCAAGCAGCCAAGCGGCCAACACGATCCATAGTCCGAAAGGTACAATGTCTGGGAACTTTCTGACGATGACGATGACGATGATGACGACGTGTGCCTAGAGGGTGTCAATTGTTGCATATGAAAAAAAAATGAAAAAAAAAATTGCAATTTGTATGCGCCGTTTTGGGGGCTGTATGTGTGTTTGTGTGTGTGTGTGTGTGTGTGTGTGTGTGTGTGTGTGCTACAGCTCTTCAGCTTATACCCTGTAATCTTAAAATGTATAAAAAAAATTGGTATAATACGAGTCATAAAATTGTGCAATTCAATGTATAAAATGAATCGCAGTGTACTGCTGTCTGTCTGTGTGGCTGTGTACATATGTGTCTGTGTACAAATGTACATTCCAATAAGATCTACAAATATTATAGTATACATCGACTTATATGAAATATGAAAAAAAGAATGAAAAGATGGAAAAATATTTCCTACAAAAAAAACTGAATAAATAAATAAATATAATTCCTATAAAAGTGTTTAACGAAATTTTTTTGCTGCTTAAAAAAAAATAAATTTTATGAATTTTATTTTATATGAAAAGAAATAAAAATAAATATATAAAATTAATCAAAAAAAAAAAAAAATAGTGAAATTATATTTTAGGCTTATTATTAAACGATATATATTCTATGTAAAATATAGAACAACAACTAAAAGAAACTTTTTTAAATTAAACATAAAAAACTTATTAAAAAAAAAAATATAGAATATAAATATAAAAAAAATATAACATAAAATAATTATCTTAAGCATAATATTATTTTATATATATTCTATATATATTTCATCAAATTGAAAAAAATAAATGTTTTAATATTGTTATTATATTTTATTTATTTTTTTTTGTTTCGATAAAAGAAACTTTTTTAATCATAAAAATATATAAAATATATATTATAAAAAATTATTTTAGGCATATTATTATTTTATATATATTTAATATATATTTTATGAAATTGAAAAAATTTAATTTTATATATTGTTATTATTGTATATTTTTTAATTTTATATTTTCTATTTTTATATTTTTTTTTTATAAAGTTTTGGTAACTATATAAATTTTTGCATAGGGTATATGAATAGGGTATAATATACTATAGTAGTTAACAATTGCTATGTGTTAGTTGTGTCTATTGGTGCTAGTGTTGAGATCTGAGCTCAATTTACTATTAGCGTGACTTTTGGGTTAGTTTTTCTATTCGTCATGCAAAGCATCGCTTATTGGCGGCATTTGCAGGCTCTCTCTCGAGGCCAAATGGCGTCGTCTTTTTAAGTGTTTTATTGCAGCAAGTGATCTTCTATAAACTATAAACTGAAAACCCGAATCCCCATTTACTATTACTACCACTACTACAACTATTACTACTATGACTTGTAACAGTATAAGTAATGCATGTATATATATAGAGAGTTTTTTTTTTCGAGTATATCTTTATATAATTTTGTTTGTTGCTCGATATTCGGTTTGAACGAGTATCGAGTATAGAGTATGGGAAGTGGCACAGTAATCAAAATGTTGGAAGAAAAAAAAAAAAAAGTAAGCACGAGAGCATCAACATATATTCATTGTATATCATAAAGGTTCAGTTTTGTAGGAAAAAGCGTATAATTTCTTATGATGTTCGTAAATGCATTTAAAAGCAACAAAAGTGCATCAGCTATGTAAATAAACCCGATGGTTGGGATCCTAAAACTAAAAAAGTTGCACGATCCCAGCGAACTTTGATGCTAGGTTCATGGGAAAAAGAAACAACAACGAATTAGGCTTAAATTATAAATACCAAAAGGATCTACATATATATAGAAACATATATGAAAGTAATTGAAAGAAAGAAATAAAAGAAAATTAAAGTAAGAATTCAACAATTTCTTTATAAAATTTGTACATTTATTTTATATTTAATTGAAGATTTTAATATAAAAGAATTAAATTAAAAAAATCCTTTTACTTTCCATTCCTCTTTGTTATTAACTGTCAAAGTTTATATTACTGTAGTTGAAAGATCAAATGATTAAGTTAAGTGGCTCTATTTTTATATGCTGATCGATCTATCAGTATAAACCGCATCGATCCTTGCAGCTTGTTGTGAAATACAGTATGATGGTGTTTCTCTCACCGATCATCATGATGATGATGATGATGATGATGATGATGATAATGATGATGATGATGATGATGATGATGATGTTGATGATGTTATTGTTGCTGTTGTTATTGTTATTTGTTGTTGATTATGATTATGATGAATGTAGAACAACATCAACAACATAAGACTGATTGATCGTTACAAGCTTTTATTAAGTCATAAACGTTCGTTCGTTCGTTCATTTCCTTTTTAGCTGCATCTGTTGATCATATGTAATTTATTTGTCATATCACGTGTTAAACATTTAACAACTCATGGGCTAGGCCAGGCCCCATAACCGGAGGCGAACAAGTGCACTCAGCCAGGCATCGAATGAAAACAACAACAACAATTCCAACAACAACAACAACCAAGAGAGGGAGAAAAAAAATATATTTGCACAAAGATCAATCTTGTTGCTCGGCTAGAGCAGTAAGAAAACCCAAGCAATAAGTCAAAACAATGGCCTGTCGCCAATGTCGTCGTCGTCGTCGTTGCCATCGTCATCATCATCGTCGTCGTCATCGTTGTCGTCTTCGTCGTCGCCATCGTCATTGTCGTCTCTATAGCTAGAGCACAAAGGCCCAACTTGACTGTCCAGCCAAGGTAGTCACTCAGCTCTAAGATAAGCCTTTGGTGAGCCATACTAAACGAGTTGAATGAGTCAGGAATGAGACAGTAATGGGCTTCTTAGTTGAGATACTGAGCCTAAGTTGCAGTCTCTCCAACTGCGACAGCGACTGCGACTGCAACTTAAAACTGTGGACTGCGTGGGCGAATCGTGGTAACAGGAGACGACACTGAATATGAGCCCCAGTTGAGTTAGAAAGATTGTTAAAGATAGCTATAAGGTACACATATATATATATATATATAATAGAGAGTAAAATAACGACTAACGACTAAACTGTCTTAGAAAGTGAGACAGAAGGTTAAACAATGAACTTGACTAAAAAAAAACAGACTCAACAAATACAATTTTACTAGCTTTAAAGTATTTACAGGGATATGCTCAAACTTCTTGTTTATTTTAACAACAGTACTAATTAAAAGTTAATTGATTTAAGATTGAACATACTACTATAACAACTGTACATACACTCACTACTAATTATTTATAAACTACTTTCTTTTTACGTACATTTCTCCAAGGTTTTCAGTTGAAGTTGGAGAAACAAAGAGGGAAAAGTTTCAGTATAACCAGAGCAGCATCGTAAGAATGTAAAGTTTAACTGATATATAGTTTAAATAAGTATATAACTTGCTATGGAATCAATTATTAAGTATTTAGCAATATTCCCAGTTACTACATTTGTTCTCCTTTACCCCCATTCCCCCCTTAAGTATGCTTGTTATAATAACTAAATATATAAAAGCATTTTGATATTAGTGTTAATCCACCAAAAAAAAAAAAAATGCAGATTTCAGCCCCACCAGCAAAGACACTGCAATTACACGCAAGCAAACAGACTGAGAGACAAAAAGACAGGATGACAGAGAGAGAAAGAGAGAGGGAGAGAGAGAGAGAAATAGAGACAGACGGACAGCACGATAGACACGCAGATTGTAGGCAGTATGAACAGTTTTGAGGGGATTACAATGTAGCAGGTAGAGTTAGTGATAGTGGTATGGGGTAGGGGTAGGGGTAGGGGTAGGGGTAGGGGTAGATGACTGTGTGTAGAGGTCTCCAGAGTTAAACAACGATGTGGCAGCTGTAGTGCTTCTGGAGCCTGCTCCGGTTTGGTCATTCACACGTCTTGTTAGCGCGTCTTAATAAATTGCACGCAATCAACTGGCGCGCTTAGCTCCATTTAAGTGGAGTCTGAGCGAGTAAATCTTGCCGAGAGCACAGCATGTGGTGGCCAGCGAAGACGACTTTTACTTATAGCTGGGTTAGACTGGAGACGGACTACCTAACAGCCACCAGCCGGTAGGTAATTGATTGCGCTTCAATTGCAATTACCAGAGACCAAAGAGGCGAACCAAGAGGCTAAAACCATCGAGCAATTCAAGGCAATATTCAAGGCACAAGAAGACATGAATCCGAAGACAAAACCAATGCCGGACGAGAGAGGTGCCTTGTTGCGTCTCAAAAAAAAAAAAAAAAAAAAGACTTGTAATTGTGGCGTAATAATGCGATCTTTGAGATTCAGTTGAATTCATTGCATGTTGGCGACACATTTAGCCCACATGGTGGCGCCACCTATGTATCACATTTATAACTACTAAACTACTTTTTAAATACACTTGCAATGGGTATAATAATTATCTCACAATATATGTACAATAAACAAGATGTGGGTGTTTCCAGCATATAATCCATTTAACCAACTGTCATAGATATATATATATACATAGATATATATATATATGTAACTGGATCTGTCAACTATATGCGTTAACTGTATGCATTTGATGGAAGTCTTAAGCTGTTCGATTAATGATCTACAGCTGGCAATATGTTGGTCAACCATAATTCAAATAGTTTAAAGCAAGAGTATTAGCTCTTTGACAAGCTCGAGTATAAGTATATTTTTTTATTGGTTTTGTTTTTCATTTTTGGCTTAAATTTACTTTTTCCGTTTTGGTTTTTTGTTGTTTATTTTTTTCAAATTAAGCTAATCTCATCTGACGATGTTCCCACGCAGAGGCCACCAGCAGCTTTCGGTTTCAGTTACAGACTGCAACACCTCAACTTTTAGCTGAAATTAAACTTCTTTATTTCAATTAAATGTCTGTCTGTCCAACTGTCTGAGCTGTCTGTCTCTGTCTCTGTCTTTGTTTGGCTGTTTGTCTGTCTGTTTGTCTGTCTGTCTGTCTGTCTGTCTGTCTCTCTTTCTGTATGTCGCTTAGTTTGTCATCGCCGTGCCCATATGTGTGGCAAAGGCACACGACGTTTACCACAAGTCAAACCAAAAAAACTTAAAACTTAAACTTAAAGTCAAAACAAACCAAAACAAATCAAAAAGAAAATAGGTTAGGGAATAGAGACGCAAATGGAAACGGAATTGGTATTGGAATTGAGGATTGGGGATTGAAAATGAGAATGGGAATGGGAATGGGAATGGGAATGGAAACAACGCGATCAACAAGCTGCCTCCAAATGTTACTCTGTTGACTCAGGGCTTGGGCTATAGCGTTTGGTCTCTTTTTGGTCTCTTCTGGTCTCACTTGGTCTCTTGGTCTCTTGGTCTGTTGGTGTCTTGGTCTTTATAGCAAAGTCTTTTGTTGTTCTGTTGCTGTTTTGGCTGCTTGTAACCTCACCTTTAACATCCCACATGCGTCGCCAGATTGCCAGACTTGTTGCTATACTCGTACTATTTTTCTTTGACTCGTTTTGTTTTTGTTTTTTTCCTCCTTTATTTTTATAATACACTATACACAACATAGTAATGTATATAATGGGGTATATTAGCTATATAATTGTATATCATGTTTTATGTGTTAAAGTGTTGATGACAACTGAAAGTTTTTAGTATAAAAGAAACTTGATAATATATAAAAACAAAAGGGAAAGAGTAAAAGGATAAGAGACTTTAGATTTATAATAAACTTAAATCAATCTAAATTTTTGTCAGTGTATTTGTTAGTCTTTGTTATTGTTATTGAGTTAATATAGTATAAGAGTTCTCATTGTACAAGAGGCATACAAAAACTTGCAACTTGCAGCATGCAACACGTCATCATGCAGTGCAGGAGCAGCCATGGGCAAGTCAACCACTCAACCAGTCAAGCAGTCAACCAATGAGTCCAATTGTCAATTAAGTCAATGCAAATGTTATATAAATAAAGTATATAATAATTTGCAAAATTTATCGCTATTGAAGTTTTGCTACTAAATCGGAGTGTATAGACTGATGATGATTACGTCTATGGTAATATATCATATTATATATATATTTATATATATATATATACATCAGTGATCTGAGTTGAGTTCAAATGAACTTATGTTAACTAAAGTGATCTTATCTGTGGGCGAATCGTGGGCAGTTCTGTTCAGTCTGAAGTGGAGCTACTGTGGCTGAAGGTGTGTTAATTAGCTGGTCCAAGCCTTGAGCTCAATCTTTGTATGCAATAAAAAAGTGCAACATTTTGTCTTTGGCTGGGTGGCCCATAGGGCACACATATACATATATATATATACCATATATGCTTTGATATATATATATATATATATATATATGTGTGTGTGTACACTCCTAAGAATTGGCAAGTCTAACAGGAAGTTTGCCACACGCAATCAGCAACAGAGTTGAGACTCAAAAGACGAAGATTTCACACTAGCTTGAATACTGTGTATTGGATATTGAGTATTGGTTATTGGGTATTGGGTCGCGGGTCGCGGGACTTACGTTCCCGATCCTCTCACACACACACTCTCTTTCTCTCTCTCTCTCTTTGTCCGTGTGCTTTCTGTATGCCCGGGCCACATTCCAACTCGAACTAGACAAATATTGATGGCTGCTCATCAATAGCCACAGCAGTTGCCGCCGCCGCCGCCACAGCAACAGCAACAGCAACAGCAACACCAATAGCAACAGCAACAGCAACCAACAACAAAGCCAACAATAACAACAAAAGCAAGAGAAACAACACAACGACAAATGCAACAGCAGCGAAAAATCAAACGCAGCAGAAAGAAAATTTTGCAGTGCGATTGATTTATTTACCACGGCTTAGATTTACCGCCTTGCAGCCGAGTGGCATTTTGGCATTGTGCTGATGATGCTTTCCCACTTTTGAAGTCCCACCAAGAGTCATACCAACCTCACACCGCCAATGCTCAATACATCCCCTTTTATGCCACCCTATGGACAGTAGAGTCGCATCATCAAGAAGCGGCACCAGCGGCGCAGTCAGCTTTAAATGTTGCGTTTGATTTGCTTTCGTTCAACAGTATATGCTATACCCTGTATAAAGAGTGTAGATATACCCTTTTAATTGGCCAGAACATTAATTGCTACAATTATAATGCATAAAATAAATATGTTAAATGTTGTTCTGCAATAAACGAAAAGTTCAAATAAATTTTCTAGAATATAATTTAAAGGGTTTGTCTTAGTCGTATACTTTCGTTTGAAGCATTTGAACATTTTTATTTGTATTTTGCTTTTTTTGGAATTTTTGCTTGTCCATCTGCATCGTTACACAAAACCACAAACAATTTATATTCCCATCCAACAAACATTTTGACCGCAACGCTGATTCATCTTAATCAATTATAATCTTTTGGATCGAGTTTTTCCGCTGTAATGAGCGAAAAACTTATGCAGTCGCAAGAGGTCGCCACTTGGGGGCAACTCTGCGTGTGGAGATTTTCGCCACAGGCTTTGCACAGATAACACAGACAGACAATGCCAAAGAGAGACAGTATGAGTGAGACAGAGAGAAAGAGAGAGAGAGAGAGATATCAGAAGACTTCAATCCTCTTAAAAGATTCATACACAATTGCAATGCTAAACGAGATGATTGCATGTCAAACAATGCGAGACCCATAGACACTGGACAACGGACATTGGACATTGGACACTGGACAGTGGACAGTCGACAGTGGACAGCTTAGACCTAAATAACTTGGTTGGAATCTATTGTAATGAACGGACAAAGTAAAATCATTATGATATGATCTATCGATCAGTTAGTTACCAATAGAATAACCAACCATTATTCTATTCAATGCTAATAATTTACAAAATATTCAAAAATCAATGCTAAAAATAATAATGTTTTTCCACTTTGACATTATGTATATGGTATGCTATAAAGAAATATGTTTATATATAACCCTTTATAACTTAGTATACTATATTCTCTATTATATATGCTTATATAGTATACAATTTTAATTAACTATATTTGATTGATCTTGCGTGCTTCAGTTGAAGCCAAATGAATGTTGCCAATTTTCAGTTGTTGCCTTTCAACATTTGTTTCATTTATAAGCATTGATAAGTCGTACTATATCATTGATATTCTTTACCATAGTTTTATATAGATTATTAACTTTTAATCAAAATTAGTATATATAACTAATACAAGTGGAATATCAATAATTATACATATATAAATAACAATTGGCAATTGACTTTAGCAATCAATGCAAATTCCCTTTACAAAATGTCTTCAAGATCAGAAAGTTTAACTTAATAACAAGTTATATCAATATATATATATGTATATAATGTATATATATATATTGATATAATGTATACAATCTGTATGATCAGGCATTATATAAATGTCAATTATTCAGTTAGTCTATGCATATGGGATGGGCCAAGCTTGACTTAATGATTTGATAGCATCCACAGCAATTAAAGTACAACGATTGAGTTCAGCCCTCCCCCATAATCAAATTCAATATTAAAGTGCGAGATAGAGAATGGGAAAATGTAAGGGGAGGGGGAGAGTGAGTGTAGATTGGTGGGTGGAGGCAGAGAGCTGTCAGAGCTCACACCATTTTAATTTTTTTTTTTTTCGTTATGCTCAATTTTATCAATTAGAATTTGTGGTTGTTACATGCGCCGCAATTGTTTAATTTACAAATCATGTGAACCAATTAAACACACAGGGAAAGCAATAAAAAAAATAAAATAACAGAAGAAGAAGAAGAAGAAGAAAAACAGAAAAACAACGGCAACAAAATACAACAACAACACAATGAACTATGAACATGGCTTAAATAGACTTTACTTGTTAACAATTACTAGGCCCAATACAATAAGTTAGACAAAGAAATAGACAGAGGGAGAGACTGAAAGAGAGAGAGAGAGAGAGAGAGAGAGAGAAGCAGATCGTAGCAATCAAAAGCAAATCAAATGATAAATGACAACAGCAAAACACAACTAGCTTATGGATATGTACAAGAATTGTGTGTAAGATGTGTATGAGTCTACTAGGGGAACAGGTCGAAACCAAGACGATGTCGATCCATTAAGCCCATAGCACTCGCCACTTGACGGATGAGTTTGAACTCACATGTCTGACCCACAACTGTTGGATTGTAAAGGAGTGTAAAGTTGAAAGGGGTAGGGGAGGGGCGCCCCATGTATTATAAGGTAAATGTAACTCACACCATGGGCCACATCCACACCAAAAAAAAGTGAAGAGAAAAAAAATAAAATAAAACACTCATAGGGCTCCATACTCAGTGTTGTGTGTCTAGGTACAGGCCACCTCCACATCCACATCCACATCCACATCCAACTCCAGCTACAACTTCACCTCCAACTTCAACTCCAATTCCAACTTCATCTCCAACTCCAATCGCCATCTTCATTTCCATTTCTGGAGCTGAGCATACGGCCAAGTTACACATTATTTGATAAATGGCACACAACCTTTTCGAGGTTGATTATTGTGTTTTGTCTCACTATTTTTTTTTTTTATTTTATTTTATTTTATTTTATATTTTTTTCCTTTTTCATTGTGGGATTTCTATTTTATGTTTTATTTTATTTTTTTTTTTTTTTGTGCTGATATTATTTCTGTCTGGTGATTGCCCCGCGGGGCCATAGCCCAAGATTGACCACAAATTTAGCTACAATTTCAAACAGTTTCGAATTTTATTTCTTTATTTTTTTAAGGTGTTTTTTATTTTCATTTTTTTTCGATTTTTTTTTTGGTTTTAACCATAACGGGGCCTTCGTTACAAAATTGGCGAATTGAATTAATCGTTTCCATTTTGTTTATTTGTTGGTAATTAAACACCTCTGCTTTGATTTCTTGTCTGCTGTGCGAGCAACTCAAATGAATCATTTACATTTGATTTTTTTTTTCTTTTTGGAATTGTTTTTGTTTTTGAGTTGTTTTTTTTTTTTTTGGATTTTTTTACATTGGTTTTTTTAATGTTGAATCGTTGTAAGCCATAAATTTTAGTTACGCTATGTAGCGTTATGTGGGGGCCATGGGAACCTTATTTTTTTCGGGTATTGCTTATAATTTTGTTTTATTTTTGTTTATTTTTTGTTTTTATTTTGATTTCTGAAGAAACTTACGCATAGCAAATGGCGCCTGTTGAGTTACTATTAGGGCAGAATTATGGCGAAATCGAATCAGCTAATGAAGTTTCTTTACACAATTTACCACCGAGTGGAGAAAGCACATTGATTTCAATGAACCACTTGCTGCTGGTGGGGCAAGAGTTGAGTGGGGCAAGAGTTCAACTCACAAATAAAAAATATATATATATATATATAAATAAATATATTTATATAAATATATAAATAAATATAATATGCTAAGGATTTTGCTTTAAAAAAAATTAAAGTTCAAGCTTTTAATTAATATATTAAAATTAAGTTCAATGAAAGTTAAAGAATAAATTTTAAGTAGAATAATAAATGTTTAGAATATAATATATTTATTATATATAAAAAGAAAGTTTATCGGATCGATCTTTTTAACAGAGAAATATTTTTGAAATTTCAAAAATTACTTTAAAATTAACAATTTATAAATGATTTAATATAAAATTTCAAAAATTTTATATTAATATTTTTCAAACAGGTTATTGAATTTAACAATAAGGAATAAAGTATAATAATAATAATAATAATAATAATAATTATAAAAATAATAACAATAATAATAACATTTTAAAATAATTATAATAATAATGCTATTCATAAGAATAAAAATAATTTAAAAATAAAATTAAAAACAATAATTAAAATAAAATTAATAATAAAAACTTAAATAATATTTTATAACATAATAAAAAATATATAAATAATACTAAAAATATAAATAAATTAAAAATAAAAATTTAATTAAAAATAATAATAATTAATATAATATAATAATATTTTTAATAATAATAAATACAAAAAAAAATATTAAAATAATATATATTTAATGTAACATAATAATAATAAGAATAAAACTAAATAAAATTTAATTTATTACTAATACTAATAATATAATAATAATAATAATAATGATAATAATAAATGATAAAAAATTATCAAATTATTTTATTTCAAATTATCTTTTAGAAATTCTGCAATTTCATCTCAAGGCACAATCCGAAAAAATTTAACAATTCTGCTTTCTTTCTCTCTTTTCAGTATTAATTTATATTCTAATATAGAATATTTCATAGAATTATTATATAAATAAAATCTCTTGAATATCTAGCATTATTTATGGAACTTCTTTTTCCTCTTTAATATCTGTATTAGTTATAGGTAAGGGCATTATTTTTGCAGCTTTGAGCAAAATAGATTTTTTATTTTCATAAAGCATCTTCTTTGTTGATTCAAGCACAAAGTTTTTGCTTTTTCAAATTTCAATTTATAGCAATAGGTAAGCAGCAGGTGTTCATTGGAGTTGCCACCACCAGAGCCGATGCAGCTCATCAGCTTTGGCTAATCATCAAGAGCTCAGTGGAGCTTCGCTTCGATGCGGAGGTTGAGTGGTGCTTCCAAAATAAAGCAATTTAATGTACGCCATTGGTGGTGGTGGTGTATGTTAAGTGTATGTTATATGTTGTGTGTGGTGTATGGTGTATGGTGTATGGTGTATGGTGTATGGTATATGATGTGCTCTGTGGTTTAGTATATATGTTTGGCCCCATTTGGCTCACGTAGTAGGTATTTTTTTTTTTTTTGGGAAAGTTTTGGCGTTTGAAAAATTCTCCTATGTCAAAATGGAAAAATTTGCATTATGCGCAGACAGGGTAAGGCAATGTAAGGTACAAATGCAGGTGAAAAAGAGAAAGAGAGACAGAGATAGAAATAACAACAACAACACCAACAAAAAACTAGGATGGGTAGGCAGAGGCTCTCTGGCGGCTTGGTGAGTGCCCTCAGGCATTCAATTACAATCGATTCTGGTGTGAAAAAGTTCAATTTCTTTTTAGCCAACTGCGATGATGACGACAACGATGGCAACAGCAACGGCGACGGCAACGGCAACGGCAACGGCAACGGCAACGGCAACGTCGACGACGAAGACAACTGCGACCCGTTCGCAGGCTAGTAATGAGGAAATGGCAAACGCAGTCGCAGTCGCAGTCGCAGTTACAAACCGCAGGATAGACAGACAAATAGACAGACAGACAGACAGACCAATGGACAGACAGACAGACAGACAGACCAAAGGACAGACAAATACAGAGAGACATATGGACAGACATATTGAGGCAGTGGCCATATGGAAAATGCAACTCATGCACTTCCTAGATTGAACAACTGGTTGGCTGACTTGACTTGACTTGACTTGGGTTGGCTTGGGTTGGCTTGGGTTGGCATGGGCTGTGTGTGCATATCTACATATGTGATTGCCATATTGTGTAGATAATTGTGAGCTCTTCACCCCGCTAACAGCACCACTCTCTTAGTCTTTCTCTTGATCACTGAAGTGCTTAATGCTTTGTGACTATTCATGGGCACTCAAAGCAGCAGAAGCAGCAACAGCAGCATCATCAAAAACAACAACAGCAATAATAACAACAACAATAACAGCAGCCAGCAGCATTGCAGCCAACAGAAGCAGCTTCACATATGCAAATCACACACAGGTGAAGTTCGACAGGCTGGCCAGAAAAGTGCAGCACTCCAAATGGCAAATATGCACACACACACACACACACACACACACACACAAACACATATATTTATATACATATATACTAGCCACAGGTGGGGCAACACAGCAACTGAGCACTCAAGCATTGACAGTTCGAGTGGTCAACGTTTTTAGCTGCACCACCAGCAACAGCAACAGCAACAGCAACAGAAACAGCAACAGCAACAACTACAGCTTCAGCAACAGCAACAGCTTTACCAACAGCAAGAAGCAGCAGCGTCAACAACAATAATTACCCACTTGCCTGCACTTGATATTAAAATCAGACAAAGGCGAATGAAAAGAAATATATATATATATATATATATATATACCTATATTGAGTCTGACTATGGGGACAGACTCCAGGCTAAAAGATGCTTCAGTCCACGGGTCAAAGCGAGCAAATCAACACATAAAAAAAAGGAGAGAAAAAAACCGAAACAAAACCAAAAAAATAAACGTGCAAAAAACGTGCAAAATTATCAAAAATCGTTCATCAAATTACCGAAAAGAGCGCAACGAGCCACTTAACGACTCTATTACGAAATGGCAACGAAAAAAACAAAAACAAAATCCAAAAAAAAAAAAAACAATAATAATAATAGAGGCATCGAAAACGTTGCTTCCAAACGGGCGTTGCAACAAAAAAGCACAAAAAATAGAGAAAAAAAATAAAGGAAAAAAATAAAAGAAGAAACTAAAAAAAAATTGCAAAAGCGTCAACACAAAAATTATTTTAAATTAGAACTCGAAACTACTCACGTTTTGCAATTTTCGCTTTTTGTGTGGAATGCCAATTGAAGTGTTAGGAAAATAAACAAAAGTCTCTATACATTCGGTACCGGCTAGTTGCAAAAACAACGGCAACAGCAACAGCAACAGCAACAGCAACAACAACAACAACATGAACACCAACAAAAACTGAAGCATCATCAACAACATTAAGGGGAATAGTAGAGGGTGCAGCAGAAGCAATGTGATAGTATGGTGGGTGTATGGGGTTTTGTGGGAACGGGGGAGGGGGGGGGGGGTTGGCAAGCAACAACCAACGGTAGCACTTAAATAACAACAACAATAACACGACTTCGATGAAGTCTTGCCTAGGCAAACTTAGCTAGAGAAGTGTACTGCTCTCTCTCTCTCTTTTTCCATCTATCTAACTCTGACTCTGACTCTGTCTATGTCATTCAATAGGGCCGAGTTGCTAGAGGAAGTATGGGTTTTTGGCCTGAGCCTAGGACAGACTTGAGTTGGCCTGGCAATCAACGCAAATAGCTCAAACGCCTCAAGTGTTTGCTGAAGATGTCACCCACACTTCAGGCTCAGGCCGAAGTCAGCCTTAGTCAAGTTCGTTGCCTGAGTCTTTTGTTTAGACAACGTCAGTCAGCACAATTCCCTCCTATCTCAGTTTGACTTTTGCAATTTGGCACAGCAGCGTCAGCTCAAGCACAACTATAATCAATTATGTACGACTCAAAGATACTCTTTAGATATATTGATAAAAGTATAAAATCGTATAGAAATCGTATATTATGTTTTGACTTGAAGTTCTTGTGTTGCTCCAATCTATATCTTTGCTTTTATTGCTGTGCATTAAGTTTGGCATACCCTTATTTACACATTTGATAGTATAGGATATTTGAAAAAGAAAACAACAGCAACAACATCAACACAAATATTGGCAATATTTCGATGCGACTTCTGCAACTGCTGCTGCTGTTGATATTGATGTTGCTGCTGCAGTTGCTTGGCAAAATATCGCTTACAGTTAAATGGAAATTGATGCACTTAGCTGACTCACTCAGTTCTGTTAGCGGTATATGGGGGCCATAAGGTACTTACATATATATTGGCATAGGAACAAGTACCAAGTTGCTTTTCTATTCGTTCCCAGCAACGTGACTCTGAATAAATTAAGTGCATATCATATGCATGCGCCTGTGCTAGAAATAGAGCGAACGTTACGGCTAATGCTCTAGCTCCAGCTCTAGCTCTAGCTTCAGCTACTGCTACTGCTAATGCTACTCCCAACTTACCAATGAATACCAATGGCAATGTTGCAACAGCCACAAGTTGCCACAGGAACTCAATTTAGATTTGAAAGGGATGAAAGCCCAAAGAAAGTACTGAAAAATGCAACAACTTTTCGAGACTTCAAACTACGACTTAATAAATAATTATAAACAAAGAAAAAGATCACAAAGAAAACAAGAGAAGTAAGTAAGTAAACAATATTTTCAAAAACTTTACATATTATATTTTACTACATTTTATATTAAAAATACTATTAGGCCCTTTGCCATAAAAAAGAGCAAACCGGAGCCAATGGAAATGTGCAAATTCCAAAAGTATGTAACAGGTAGAAATAATCATCGGAGACCCCACAAAGTATATATATTCTTAATCAGGACGACAAGACGAGTCGATGTAGCCAGGTCCGTCTGTCTGTCCGTTTTGTATTAACGCCTGATTCTCACAGACTATAAGAGCTAGAGCAACCAAATTTTAAACCTAGATTCGTTATTTTCGTACGCTATACAAGTTGGGCTTAGATTTTTGAATTTTCCTATCCCCTGAGAGATATAATGTGCGTATCAAGAGAACAAGACACTTTATAGATTTTCTATAATTTTCAATTTTCATATTATATATAAAAGCATTAAAATCAGCTTAAATATTAAAATTTTTTCTTTCAAAATATTATTTATTTAATTGATATTTTTATAGAATTTTTTAAGTTTTATTTTAACATTATTATAATATACTTTGCATATTAAATTTTTATAATAAAAAAATTGGCGAAATCTTATTAATATTAAATTAATTATAATGAATTATTAGATTACATTTTATTATTAATTTTAATATATTATCTGCAGCTACTAAATAAAATAAAATTTTTTATCCAATTCAATTTGATTCCATTTGACTTCATATACTCAAAATTATTATTATTATTAATCTATATATATATATTATTATATATATGGAGATATATATTGAGATTGATTTTTATTTTATCTTTTAAAAATTTCAAATATTTGTTACCAATTTCCCCCTGAGTTGGTCAACTGCAGCTCAAGTGTTTCAAACTTGTTAAAAGCTTCCCCAACTATAACAAATTCCATCAAAGCGAGCTGCTTGCTAAGTTTAGAATGATAGTAACATAAGAAGGTTAAATTTTACTTATCCAAATATATATAAATAATATTACCAAAATTTAATTTTATTTATTTATTTATTATTCAGTCATAATATATATATATATATATATATAAACTGAATCCTCGCTGCTTTGGGCTAAGCGCCAAAGTTGATTTCATTTAGAAGCCGTCAAACCTTGATTGCAGCAGGATTGAAGCAAGTTGTTATGGCATTCGCTGCAATTCATTAATATTTTCGGAATGCAGAAATAGTTGCCAAATTAAATTTTATATTAAGTACGAGGATGATACAATAAGTATGTGGCAACAACAATTGCTTCAATAGCAGCAGCTTATTGGGAGTAGTAGAAGAAAATTTCAACAAGTTAAAAACGGCAAGAAAAGTAAGCAGAGAAGGGGTTGAAAATATAACCAAATAATATTTATACGCACAATAATAATCATGTTAAAAATAAATAAAGAAATTGCTGGCTAAAGCTAAAGATCGATAAACATAACTTATTGATTTACAAGTATAACTTTACGCTTAGTTCTAGGCTAAACTAAAAACAAAATATATGTATATTTATATAACTTAATTATCATTTTAATAAATTGCAATTAATTTAATTAATTTAACAGTGCAGCAGGAACAGCAGCAAAAGAGCAGAGAGCAACACGAGAGAGAGAGAGAGAGAGACAGAGAACCAATTGGGAACTGGCTCAACTCAACGGGGCTCAGAGTCTCATTTTTATTATCAACAGCTGACAAAATCATATGCAACGTGCCATAAGTTAAACATTTTAATGTGCAACAGCTCGTCTGTGGCACAACACAAATTTGTGCTACAGCTACCATAGACTCAAAGTTTACTTACAACTGAAAGAGAGAGAGAGAGAGAAAGAGAGAGAGCAAGAGAGAGTAGCATATACAGAGAGAGAGAGAGACCTACTATGATGGGTTTATCAAATGTGTGCGACCAACATCAACGGATTCGTTTTAATGGCCTGGGATTATGATTTCTTAAAATCTATTCAAGTGGACAGCTAACAAATTAAAAGGCACTTTAATGGCAACTGAACGAACAAACAGACGATACACAATATACCCTGTAAATTTATGAAATTTAAGAGCTGGACTATTAAACTTTTACTAAACATTTGACGAAAACTGTTATAATAGGTATATAAAAACTATTTGCTAAACACTTGTGATTGATAGACTTTTTTATACCCTATAAATATATATTTATTGCGTGTTTGTAGTAATTTTTAGGGTATCTTTTAGTTCAACATTTTGTCTGCTGAGGACCTTCTGCATAGGCTCGCAATAGACCAGGCTTTAAGGCCTCAAGATTCAGCTGCAACATTCAACTGTAAACTGCCGTTTGCTCAAATATGCGAAATTAACAAGACACAATTACAAGACACAAAACGCAGACAAACACGCCTAGACATCAACTGTTACTCCTCCAGCTGCCCATCTCCTTCAGCTGTTCATATTCTACTCCTACTCTTACTCCTCTCTTTCTCTTTCTCATACACACTCTCTCTCATACTGCTATTGCTACGCTGTTGTGTTATCGTTTAGTCTATGGTTTTATTTTTATTGCACCAAGATGCGCCACATCATAGCAAAGCACACCAAAAACCACAACACTGCATACACCACACCACACCACACCACACCACATAAGACCAGACCAGACCAGACCAGACCAGACCCATAGCTTCAAGAGCTCTGCGTGGTTAAGGCAAGGCATGTCCAGCACCCAGTTCCCAGTTTCAGCTGCAGAAATTTGCGAGATTGTTATCAGTTGCAGCTATAGCCGTCGCATCACCAGCAGCAAATGTAGTAGTGGTAGTAGTAGTAGTGGAAATGGATAAACTAGAGGTAAAAGAAGAAAGAGACGAGGAAGGAGACAAACGTAGGCGTTGTAATCTAGTCAAACATTGGCGAGGTGAAAACGCAATCGCAAATGCAAACTGCGCATGCAAAATGGAATTTATTGTATAATTAGGATTTGTCTTATTGGTAATAAGCCGCGTTAAACAGTGGGTTACAAACACACACACACACACACACACACACACACACATGCACCTGCAGAACTATAAACAGTATGCGAAGAGAAAGATTGTTTGGACAGCTTAGATACTCTATAAACAGAGTTGCTGAATAGCTCGAACTCTGCTCCGATATGCGACTGCTATATAACATATATATATATCTATCTATATTTAAGCTATATACATATGGATATATTTAAGATTATTTAATATATATATTTGCAAATACTTTATACTATAAAAATTTCCCAAAAGCTGCTTAAACTCTCGCATATCCCCCGCTTCTGACTTCAAAATGGTTGGAAAAATGTGCGTGAAAAACAAAATTTTGCGGTGAAAATTACTTTCCACAGTTTTTCACATATTTCGGGGAGCGCCTCTTTATATAATTTTTTTTTTTTTTTTTAGCCCCTTTGTTTTCTTTCTGTTATTTTGTTTTGCTGGACCTATGGGATGTTTGCTATGTTTGTAATGTAAGCTCATTACTGCATTACTGCTGTTGTTGTTCGGTTTGTTGCTGTTGCTGTTGATGTTGATGTTGCTGTTGTTATACTGTAGTTCTACAGTTCTGTTGTCGCCGGGGTGTCGAAATGTACAGCCAATTACATGCGACAACAACAACTACAACGACAACCATAACAACAACAACAATGTTGTCTGCAGCCCGCAGCTGAAAAGGAATTTAAGGCGATGCCTCTGCAACAGAAAGCATCGAATTTCATGAGTTTTGACCAGTTGCATGTTGCTAGTAGCTGCTGCTGTTGCTGTTGTTACCAGGTTACGACCTTTTAAAGACTTTTCAATCCTCCATGGAACAATCAGTATACGTTCTTATATGTATTAGTGTGCGTGTGTGTGTGAGCTTACGATTTTATTTCAAGTCATGAATCAATAGAATTGTCTTCAACTATGCTAAAGCATTATGCAAAGTCAATATATGCATTTGAAAGAGATAGAATAAGAAAGAAAGAGAAAGAAAGAGAGGCATATAGTTATAGGAGAATTCCTATGTGATAATTCCTATGGGATGGTTCCTATATGATAACATATAAAACCTCAATAAAAGATTCTGCTTGATGCTTGATGAAACTTTGCAATTATCGTTTGAATTATAAGATGAAAGTTATCAAAATTTTTATTTTTATAAATGTATCGATACTACTATTTGTAGTTCAATATAATATGTTGCATATATTACTGGTACAGTAATCAATATAAAGTTAATAATGCAAAGTAAATAGGTATATAATAATAAAATGAAAGAATTAAATATAATTTGTTATTTATCTATAAACGATTGATTAAATTTTGAATATGGAACATAATTTAAAGCTATTTTGCTGCTACATAAATGAAATGCAATCTTCTTTGTATTCTAGCAGATATTAAACAGATCTTTTCATTTATACCAGAAAAGAGACCACATAACGATAAATATCGATCACAAGCCAAAGTTTGCCAGGTTAACGAACTCTCTAATTTCATGATATTTCTATATGAATATGTGAACTTATTTAATATTATGCAACATTATATACACTTTATTATTATTGATTATAATATAGCTTAAGATTAATCTATATATAACATATATTACACTATTCTATATATATATAATAAACGTTTAATTTGAATCTTCATATCGAATTGAATATAAAGTCACAAACTTTTCCAAAAGGCTTCCTATATACTCTGTAACTCTGTTCATGGTATATAGTAGAATTTAAACAGATTCCCATAGGTCGCCATCCATAGTGTATGGGATTAGCTTCCGCTCTTTGCTTTATTCAACTTTTGCCCTCTTGCCTCTCACTTTACATGTAATCGATAATCAATGCGAAATCTCAACGATGTGTGGAAAATGCAAATACTCTGAACACGCTATGAACTATGATCAGAAGATCACACACAGCATCAGTAGGTGGTTGGTAATCGATTGTTGTTGTTGCTGTTTTATTTTTTTTACAATTTTTTGTTTTTGTTTCTTTGTTTCTGTTGCTATTGTTTTTGTTGTTTTTATCAATTTTATTATTTTTGGCCACGCTAATTTTGTTGACCTGCTGATTGCGCATGGAAATTGAAAATTATGAAATTATATTTTCTGCACCTACAAAAAAGCACAACACATGCGAATTGACGTCAACAACAACAGCAAGAATAGCAACAACAGCAAACACTAGCAACAGCATTAACAAAAAACAGCAACAACAACAACGACAAGCAACAACAATAGCAACAAATGCATCATGTCAATCGTGATTTTGTTTGCTGGAACTTTAACATTTCATCGACGTGCCGATGTGATCCCATGTGATGATGATGATGATGATGATGATGATGATGTTGTTGCTGTTGCTGTTACTGATGATGTTGATGATGTTGATGTGTTGATCGAACTGTAGTTGAAGTCACAGTTGGAGTCGGAATTGAAGTCGGGGCTAGGCCAAGTCAAGCCAGGGCAGGCCAGGCCAGGGCACGAATGCTGCACACGCTCCACGGCTCATCAGGCCACACGTCATGCATGCCCATATACAAATTCGATGCGCCTGATTACAAGATCAAAGACAGTAAGACAAAGACAGAGATACATACAAACAGAGAAAGAGAGATAGAGAGAATGTGATAGATAAGAAGTATGAGCTTGAGCAAAAGAGATAAGCGTGTGAGAAAGACAGTAAAGCTAGAACATAGCACTGGGCGTGTGACTACCTATGAGGCTATGACCCGAACGTTAAAAATTTGTAGCAATGACCCACGATGCTGATGATCATAATGATGATATTGTTGTTGATGTTAATGAAGCTGTTGATCATGATGATCGAAAACCTATTCGCACGGCCTGACTCATTGGAACGATGCCAATGGCTTAAAATCAATTGCCAGAGCATAGCAGAAAAAAAAATAACAGAAAAATTCACATGCCACCAAACCGACGATTAAATACCCTTTTAACAATATGCAAATTAAAATAGATAAAAAATCTAAAAGAAGAAATTTAATTTTATTCATTATTTTTACAGCATAAAACCCAACTTTAATTTCGATCTTTGCTAGAAATTGCAACAAAACTTGCATGCAATTTGATCAGCTGCAAGCATCTTTGCTGCTATCCAGACAAAATATATAATATCGTATAATATCCATTTATATTCTTTTATATAATAAACACTCTGTACTTCCTTTAAGATATGATTATTTCATATATATTAATTCAATTGATCTGGCCACACTGTTATACCCTTTAATAGAGCATTGTGCCAAAAAAAAAGGAATAACTCTCAGTGCTATTGGCTGTTTATGCTACCCGTGGGGCAATAAGATTAAGAATGAGCATAAGAATGAGAACGGGAATGAGAATAATACTGACACTGAGATTGAGACTGGGATTGAGATTGAGAATGAGAATGAGAATGAGACTGAGACTGAGAATCACAATAAGAATAGCAATGAGGATGACTTCCTTCGATCGAAAACTAACAGCAAGTGCAGCTGGAAAGAAAAAAAAAAAGGTTCACGGGAATATTTTGTGTGTGACGGGTTGATCTTTAGCCATATTAAATTACCTAAAGGCTAACAGAATTTGGTATGATTGATCTGCACTCGTCTCGGACGATTACGAGTATACAACTATTCATACTTGTATTCATACTTTAACTAGTATGAGGCTAAGTCATAGGCGGTGAGAAGATGAAGATGAGTTTGGTCAGGTCGGGTCGAAGTTGCTAGTCTGCTGCTTGCAACTTGCTGGTTGCAAGTTGCTGGCTTGCTGCATGCTAGTTGCTAGCAAACTTGGTTATTGGTGATCGGATCGGATCGGATCGGGTCGCGTCGCATTGCATGCATAATTTGATGTGTGTCGAAGTTGCTCCAAGAAGTTCATGTAAAAATTTACGTACTCGTATAATTTGTTCTTTTTTTTTTGGCTTTTTATTTTTTTTGGATTTTTCTGTTTTTTTTTTTATTTTTTCTGTTTTTTTTTTTTATTGAGTTATTGGCAACAATTGAAGGCAAAGCACTGCTCTCGGGTTCAAGCAAATGACGTGCACGTTCTGGCTTAAGGTTAAATATAATATAAGAGCTAGTAGTAGATACTAGTACTTTATAGGGCTCTTCCATAAGGTTGTAAGGTTACATATCAAAACAATATAGTAGATAAATATTAATAATGTTTAACGGTTATAGTGCAATGCAATGGGGTCAATTTCATATCGAATCAGAAACCAGTTTCAAATATTAATATACAAAACAATATCAAATATTAGTTATACTATATATATATATATATTTATATATATGATAGAGACTGCCCTACTTAAAACTGTCTTAATCTTAATCAACGCTCATCTTTCATAACTGAAACACAACGAAAGCGATTATATACATTGATCGATGCCCAATTTCAATGATTCCAGATTAACGGACTGCTATCTAAAAAAAAAAAAAAAAACATTTGTTTATAAAACGTTTAACAAAAAAGAAGAAAAAAAAATAAAGAAAAACACCACAAAAAAAAAGTATGCTTTGGGGCAAGTTATAAACAATATGGCTATTGATTGCAACTAATTGTTGTAGAAATCGTATAGAGATTTATCAAACGCCCATAAAAACTATATCAACAGCATAACCTCCAACCCCTCCCCAAAAATACAAAAATATCTCCCAATCTTTGCGCTCTCCTAAAGCGCTTTGAGGGCTTCTTCGGTAATCATTCAAAAGCTTGATATAAGACCCCGAAACTTGCCTGGCCCACTAGTAAAATCGTTTATAAATTATGAAAATATATGTACATAATGCATATAAGCATAAGTTCAAAGAGCGCCGTTTGAAAAAAAAAATAACAAAAAAATAACAAAAAAAAAAATAACACAAAAAAAATTATGAAAAGCGCTTTTTATGTTGTTGATTATTAATTTATTAACTAAGAAAAGAAATAAGAAAAAAATAAATAAAAAAAATTCAGATTTCTGTGTCATTTTTCGTTTCTTTTTTGAATGTCCATTTGTTGGTCACAATAATTAAATTTAGATTAAGTTTAGAAACGAGCTGGCATCATCGTCTACAGTAGTTTAATATATGCAAATTACATGCTGAGGCACCGAATTTCCCCCCGCGGCATCACCCTCTCTCTCTATCTCTCTCTCCCTTTCTCTCTCTTGCAACTATCAACTATCTTTCCATGCTAATCCCTGACCCAAGTGGATCTTCTGTCGACATTGAGCCAAAGCCCTTTAAACGTGACGAATCGATTCCAAACTAGACATTGAACACACAGAATTTATTTTGTTTTTTTTTTTTTTGATTATTTTATTTACATTTTTTTTTTTATATTTTTTTTTCAAATTTGTAACACATCTCTCATAACGTATCATATATGTATATATAGATTTTTTATATTTTTTTAGCTTACATTTTGTTTATGAGCGAGCAACGCCCATTTTCTCAACTTTTCGACTTTAATCGTTCGAGGTTTTCAAGTCGTTTGTATAATTTTATTTCGAACGCTTTCCATTTTAACTAGTTTTAAAATTGAAACCCAGCCAATCTATCGCCTTACAGCACTCGTGGGCGTTGCTAATTAGTGTTGGAAAATGCGCTCAATTTGATTTGTGGAAATTTATGTTTAAACACTACAAAGTTGTTTTCAAGATTGTTTATGATGTGTAAGCTTTGGGGCTGAACGCATTTTAAATGAGGAGCTAGCATCATATAGGCAACAGTAGGTGGAATTTGTAGTAAATTGTATTGAATTGGTGGTATGGTGTGGATGTGTTTAGATGAAGGAGGGGAAAACGTAGCTGGAGTGTGAAATACGTTGTAGAATAAGCAAGTGGTTGGTGTAGAAGGCGATAGAGATGGAGGCATAATTAAGCGAAGTAAAATGTGTTTAGCCATTTGAATATTTAACTGTGAGGGAGTTGTGACTTTTATCTCTATTTGGTTCGTAATATAAAATTAACGAAAATATTAGACAATTAATTAATACTTATAAATAAATATATTTAATGCTTGTTTTTGTATTTCTTGTATTCTTTTTTTCATATACGTGCTTAGATTGTAAATATATTTAATAGTTTTTTCAATTTAAATAAGTAATTTAATTTATTTAAATAAGTTACTTATTTTAAGCTGAATCTCCAATAGAATCCATGCTAAGTATAATAAGTTAGATTATTAGCTTTTACTTTATTCTAGCTCTAAAAAAATAAATAAATAAAATAGTTACTTATTTAACTTCTAAGCTTCTTTTGCAAGTTAAACTTAAGTAAAACGGTGTTAAAATTTTTATATATAATAGAAATTATTAATTCATCATGATTATAAACAAACTGAATTTGGTTTTCAAAAATAAATTATTAATATATACATATATATAGAATTAAAGTAAAATGGTTAATTAAAAATACGTTCTATAATAAATCTATTGTTAAACACGAAGCTTCTTCCTCTTCGTTTTCACCAATAAAATAATCGATTTTTTCTGTAATGATTAGAAAGTTTTGAAATAATTCCTTTTATGACAGTAAGAAAAATTTAAAATGTGCTTTCTGTAACTAAAAGTTTTTTTTTCTAATTTTTCAATCAATTTTAAATATTTAAATATTTGTTCTTTATTTATTAATTAATATTCTAATTGTTTTGTTAAATAATTTATTTCCTTATCAACTTTTTATTATTTATTTACAAATTTACTCGTTTATATTATTTTTCTTTATTATCTATTTATTTATTAAAATGTTTATTTTTTGATTTATTTCTTTATTTACTCATATATATAATTTTTCTTTAATTTTTATTTGTTTTATAATTTCCCATAAAATTAATTTAATTTTTCATAGTTTTTAATTATATATTTAATAATTTGGTATTTTATCAAAAACAAATAAAAAACAAATTTCGTAAATAATATTTATTTATTTTATAAAGATGTTATAATCAATTTTTGTATACTGTTAAAAAGAAAGAAAAGAACTTTTTCAAAATTCCAAATCGATATTTATGTTTTCCTTTTTGTTTTCTTTAAGTAATTACCTAAAAAAGGAAACTTTTTCTATAACTTTGATATACTCTACTATACTACTTTCCATATATAGTATAATAGTTATAAATAGGACGTTTAACAGGATGTATTATTTCTTTGGAGCTAAAGCACCTGCCACTCAATTAATGTTTGATGTAAGTCAGTTAATAAAAATTACAAAATTATAAATTTAATTTTCTTTTACATATAATAAATTATTGAAAAAGTAAATTTAATAAATTTTCTTCCATAATTTCTAGTATACAAAAATTCTGTAAAAATCCTAGTAAAGTTAAACTTAATTGATTTCTGCTTATTAAACCAAAATGGAATAATTTATATATAGAGAAGAGTTGGAAAATTATATAAAAATTTTAATTAAATATAAATAATCTTATTATAGATAAAAATGTAAGTAAATTAAAAAAGTTAATTTAATTAGGACTTAAAAATAAAATAAAATGTTTATTTATATGAAATTTTTTGAAGAGATTTGTTGGTTATCATTGTCATAGTAAGCTGCATTAGCAAACTGTATGAAAGCTTGTGCTACTACTAGTTGGCTAATTCTAAGTATACAAACATGGTCAACATACTACTTACTTACATGACGTTACGCCTTAACAGCAATCTAATACATTTGACCGAGACTTTGAAATTAACAGACAAACATTTGAGCGCCTGGATTTGCGCAGCTTGCAATCCCAGAGTCGTCAGTAGCTCCCTTACCCCTACTTCCATATACCCCTTAAAGCTATACAATACCACTACCATATTATACCATACTATAACATAGCATACCATACCATACCATACCATACCATACCATACCATAGCAGTACCTAATAGTGACTGTATCCCGAAGCAGAAGCAATGCACGGTAGTTGTAATTAAAAACGCGCAAGTCGTAAAAAACGGAAATCAGTTGAGAACAGGTCGGGGTCGGACTGCCCTCTATGATGAACGGGGCGTAACGCTCAGAGAAAAATTAATTTTCCATATACGAATACGAGTATGTAGTATATGTAGTATATAGAAGTAGATATAGAGGAGTATATATACATATCTATATTTCTATATATACTTATGAAGCGTATGGAAGTTCTGCGACTTTCTGACTTTTTAGACTTTCTGACTGACGTCGCAGCGTTCGAGCCCGTCCCCTGTTGAACATCGCCCATTTGCCCATTGCCCGTTGCCCGTTGCCCGTTGCCCGTCGACCGTCGACCAACGACCGTCGACCGTCAACCAACGACCGTCAACTGGCAGCTTTCAATCACACGAAAAATGTGCTAATTGCAATAGAAAGACAATTTCTATCGTAAAAATGTTTCAAACTAATGAAGTAGAAATGTAAAAATGTGCAACAAAACGCAAAAAATAAAAATTCAAATAATAAAACTAAACAAATATCATGACGAGCAGATACTCAGCATTGTAAAATTTATAAAATAAAATATTATATATATTTATATAGCTATTGTATCTAATAGCAGATAATATATAGTAAATGTTGTTATATATTATAGTATTTGTAATAGATTTTAGTTTCAATTTATATTCATTATACTCTAATATATATTTTATGGATACAGGGTATTAAAACAATGGCAACAACAAAAACAACAAGAACAACTTAGTTAGTTGAAATGGCGAAGCGACTGGCAAAAATTAGTTGCTGAAAATGAATTGCACTAATATCGAATTTCACACTGTTGCGCTAATGGCTGACAACAGCAACAACAACTGCAGCAGCAACAACAACAGCAACAACAACAACAACAACTACTAATACTACAGCTAAGCTAACAACAACTACTGCAGTTTGTCGGACGGCAACAACAAAGCAGAAAAAATAAAATGCAATCAACATGTGTTTTTTTTTCTGTGTTATTTTTTGGTTTGTTTTTTTTTTAGGTTTTTTTTTTTTTTTTTTTTTGCTAATGTGCAAAGCGCTGATTGGACGAAACCTGACCGCAAAATGGAAATTATGATGCGGCCCCGTTTGAGTGAAGAGTACAGTAACAGCGTTAAACAGAGACAACAGACAACAACGGCAACGGTTAGCGGCAAGTCAAACAACGACAACAACTTGTCGACAACCTGAAGCGGGTTTCACTTTTTTTTGCGTTTTTTTTTTTTTTTTTTTTTTGTGGGGCGAGGAGTTTCAGTTTGAGTTTGCGAATTCTTGAGGGGCCCCAGATACGAGTACCACTACGAGTACGACTTCGAGTACGAGTAGCCAAAGCAAAGCAAAGTACAAAAAAAAAAAAAAAAATAACACAAACCAAAGCAAAGTAAAGCAAAAAAAAACAAACCAAACCAAATCAAAGCAAAGCAAAGCAACCAGCCAATAACAAACTATAACTAACAACGTATGTAAGCTGATATCAAGCTGCAAGTTTATTGGTCAATCAATGCGGCCAACAGACAGAGGCTGAGTTGCTAAGCGAGATGAGCAGAGGACACGATCAGGCCACTCATTTCATTTCAGACAGATCGACAGTGTTGTATATATATCTATATATATATATATATATATATTTATGTATTGTGTATTACAAGCTAACGAGCGGGGCGTATAAAAGTATATAGAAATCGCAGTTATCACATATACATATAGCTTTGAACACCTGGCCATCAACATAGTTATCAAATCAAATAGAAACCAGTAGAAAATGAACTTGCTGTCAGCCATGATTAATTTTGGAATCTTAAATAAGCTGTAGTAAGTGACTAACTGTGCAAATGCAATACAACAACAACAACAACAACAACAATAACAATTAAATTAACAAACAAATAAGCAACCATTTTGAAAAGTTTCTCCATAATCACAAAATTCATTTTCATCAAGCAAATAAGCAAACTAACACTACAAAAGAGCTTTCAAAGTATATTAACAAAATTTTATAAATTTAAATGTAATTGTTGCTTATTTAAATTGTACTTATAAAACTGTAAAGTAGCTTAGATTTAATAAAGCTTTAAAGCACATTAAAGCTGCCTTGTTAACTTAATTTATCATATGTCTTAGCCTGCTTCTTTGATAAACCATTTAATAAGGTTCCACTGTACATTGATTGGAATGTTACTATTTCAGTGCTGCCAACTTAACTGTCACCTGTTTGCAGAAGCTTTCTATAAGATTTACTAACACTCTTAAATGCCAACTGGCCAACTGGTAACTGCCAACTGGTCAACTGGTCAACTGGCCAACTGGCAAAGTGGCAAGCTGGCCAACTTTGCAATCGAATTGCTTTGCATTGCATTGATTTTGCCTAATGATGAAATTATAACCAAAGAAGACTCACATAGCCAGTGGTCTACAGTTTCTCCTTATGGCGTCTTAAAGTTGATACAGGTTGTTGTTGTTGTTAGTGTTGTTGTTGAGGTTGTCGAAGTACCCGCCCAAAAAGCCGTTCGATTGATTTAATTTATGTAGTCGATTACACGCCAAACATATATACAAATCAATTGTACGAAGTATTTAATTGACTTCGATTGCCAAAGTAGGTGGAGTCAATCTGTGTGTGTGTGTGTGTGTGTGTGTGAGTATGTTAAATAAAAATAATTGTAGAAAACGTGAAACTAATAGGCATATGAGAGTCTGTAGTAGTAGAGAGTCTGTGCAGTTGCATCCACTCCTCATAGAAATAATAATATAAAATTCAACTGAAAGTGTTATTTTATTTAGTTTTTTTATTATATAACTTGAGTTTTTATTAATAATTTTATTTATTTTTTTATTAACTATTCAATTTTCTATTATAGTTTATAATTTAAATATACTCTAAGTTGTAGTTGGAGTCTACACATTTTTTACTTTTCCGAGTATTTGGCCAAATAACAACATAGACTTTGGCCAATTGATATTTGCAGTTGAAGTCACATGCGTATAGGTATTCTATAGAATTTCAGTAGAAGCATCTTCAAAAGCTGACACAGAGCCAAAACGAAGTGCCCACAGATAGCAGTGGAAGAAAAAAAAAACTTTCCATTCCAAAACTGAAAAATGTTATCAAATCACAGCGCACAAACGAGCGACCACAAAACTAAGCAAAGGCAATTTTAGCTCATATTAACCCGCAGCACAAAAGGCCAAACTGGCAAGCTGGCAAACTGGCAAAATGGTAAAATGGTAAAAAACCAGGCAGAAAACGGGCCATGGAACATGGACCATGGTCATGGAAAGGGGGCCATGGTACGGCCTCTGGCCATGGACAGCATTCTGTACTCTTACAGTCTGGGGCCCATTTCAACTTTCTCACGCACTTCAAATTTCAATTGGCAATAAATGTAATGCAAAGCAACACTTTAAATCATTGCGAGTTGGCCAACAACGCCAAGACCAATAAGCCAACAACAACTACAACAACGCTAGCAACAGTAATACCAATACCAATAACAACAACAACAACAACAACAACTTAAACCACAAAGAGGATGAGCAGAAGGATGAGCCACAGTTTTGCAGCACAGGTTGAGCCTGAGGTTGACTCTATGGCCTCAAATGCTGCTGGCTGCTGGCTGTTGACTGCCAACTGCCAAATGGTAACTGCCAACTTCCAACTGTTGACTGTTGTCTATTGCCTGTTAACTGTTTGTCTGTTAACTGTTTGTTCGTTTACCATTGCCTGGCATGGGTCGTCCCGGACATAATAAGTCCAACTCCAACTCCAGCTCTTCACTTAATCTAAAATTGGTAATTAAACGTTTCGTCTAATTGCCATTTCTTTATACTTTTACTCACAGACAAATGCCACCAAAATTTGCCACGCATAAAATGCCTGCAATAAAAATTCAACAAAGCAAAAAGAGAAGTAAAATAAATAAATAAATAAACACCAAAAAACACAAATGAAAACTAAGAGGAAAAATATTATACGTTAATACAAACGACTAAACGCTAATGCACTCATAAATCGCACTCAACAACTGCGGCAAGTTCATATTAAAATCAAAATCAAAAAAAAAAAGTATCCAGACAAGAAGCATAATACCCATTGCATCCATATGATCCATAGAAGCTATGGCATCCAATCCAAATACATTAAATTATATCTTAAGCTCACATACACTTATATTTTATTGGTAGCTTTTTGTTTTTCCAACACAACAGAAGGAGGAAAAATGTTCTGAAAGCAACGCACCCGAAATACTCTCAGCCGATCAAGTTAAACATTGACATATAGTAAATAGATCTTAGGCTTAAGTAAAACAAAAAATATTTAAAATCTTAGAAAATCATATACAATATGGAAAGGAATCCAAGGAATCCACATATCCTTTCTATATAGAAACTTGTATCCTTTTACTCTATACAATGCCATTTAAGAACCTTAAACAAATTCAATTAATAATATGCAAAAATTTCTATTTATTTAATATTTAATAAATATACTTTTCACTGCATTTTTATCTACTTATGTTACATAATGGATATAAAAATTGAATACTCTAAGTAAGTGTATTAAAATAAAGCCATAAAGAAAGCGCTTAATAGACTTTTATGTTGATTTGCTTAAAAAGCGAAATTTTAATGCGAGCTGTAAAATATCTTTAGCCATATTTATGTACCTAGTTCGAACATTAATGGTATCCATATAAACATGCCACTATCCTATGTATATATATATATATTTATATATTTCTATAGATATATGTAAATATAGAGTTACGCATATCAGGCATTTATAGTAGTCTGAATTAAATAAATTAAATATTATAAGTAAACAAATAAATTCAAGTCTTTAAAAGTCAAGACAAAACTCATAATTCTCTATAGCATATATATAGTATATGAACTGATCTGTTTAGAGTTTTTGTTGTTGTTGTTTATAATTGTTAAAGCAACTGTAATGCTACTGGTAGCAGTAAGCTGAAAGTATTCATTTTAATGTAAGCCCAAAATCAATGAGAATTTTTTGAGTGTCTCGAAAGGATTACCTTATGCACCAACAGTAAAAGAGAAGAATGGAAAGGTCACGTTCGAAATGCTGACTCGAACTTGAACTAATTTACATAAAGACAGGCTAAGAGACTGAGAGTTGCTGCATGGGTGCATTGGTGCATTGGTGCATTGGTGCATTGGTACTTTCATGTTATGGCCACTATGCTCATGAGCTGAGACAACACCAGACTGAACGACGCGCCTGGGACAAATGACTGACAGTCGTTGGCCTGCGGCTGTTGCCACAGCATTCACAGCATTCACAACACACCAAAGCAAACCAATGCAAAACCAAAGCAAAGCCAAAAGCACAGCACAGCAGCTACTTCAGTAGCTAAAGCCGACAGGATGATGGTAAAAAGAGTTTTCAGCCTCAGTCTCAGTCTCAGTCTCAGTCTCAGTCTTAGTCGCAGTCTCAGTCTCAGAGTTTCAAGAGCAAAGCCCAAAAACAAAAGACACACACAGAAAACCCTGGCAATGACTTTAAAACTCTACCTATCTTTGTCCCTATCCCTGTCTTTTATTCCTATCAACTGACTGTATACAGTCGATCCCCCTCTATTACCCCTTATCCATTTACGAAAATGGTAAATGCGCGTTAAATGATGCTTTCGTTGCGCATGCGCTCGAGTGCCTCCATTCCCACCACGGGAGAGAGACGACATTGCGCTCGTAAAAATCACGAATTGATGGAGTGTTCAAAGAGCGATCAGCAAATCATTTTCAGGCCGCGCAAAATTGCCGAAACATATGCAGATGAGAAGCGTGGTGAACGTGAAGTTTGCTTCCTGAGCAGCCAACCAGGCAGCCAGCCTTCCAGCCCAGTAGGAGTAGTAGTAGTAGTAGTAGTCATAGTAGTAGTAGTAGTAAACCCTATAAGTCCGTCCAAGTTTCCAGTGTGTCCCTCAGGTGCACTTGGTGTTTGTTGAGCTTAACTCAGTGACTGCCGGACTTCCACTGCTTGTCTTAACCAGACACACAAATTAAACCGAAGCTCTAAATACACTTACCTACTTTAATAAGTCAATAGACTAATTAAAGTTTATAGTTTAAAGAATTAATATAATAAGTACAATATATACCAAAAGAACAATTTAATAATATATAAAATAAAGTAACATGAAGGTATATATTTTTTTAACAATTATTTCTGATGCTGGGAAAATTTATTTTTAATGTCTTTATTATTTATATTTCAATCTTTTTTATTATTAATTTTATTCTAAATTAATTCTTTTAATTGTGCTTTTAATTTCAACTTTCCCAGAAGAGTGTAGTCTGAGCAGAGAGTAGTATTTTTGTGAAAATTGAAATCAAGTTTAATTTTAATCATTTTTTTATATTTATAGAGCATATTTATTTAAATTTCATTTATTTACATATTAAAAATATAATAATTATTTTATACAATGTAAATTAAAATTAAAAAAATTAAAATTTAAGTTTAAAAAAAATCAAAAGTTTTTCTTTTTTTTATATTTTTTTTTATATTATAAAGAAAAAAAAATTAAATAAAAAGGATGTTAAACTTTTTCAATTAATTTATTATTTTTATTCCATTTGATAAAAAAAATATTAAATTACTTATATTTTTATAAAGAGAATAAAAAACTAAAATAAATATATTACGAATTTTATTTTTGATAATTTTATTTTTAATATAGTTTATTTGATGAAAAAGAAGTATGAAAAATATTAAATAAATATTAAATACTTTTTATAGAAATTTATATAGAAAACAATAGTAATGTCATACTAAAAAATAACAATAGCAACAGAATTGAAAATAAAATAAAATAAACCAAAATTAAAAGATAATTAAAAATGCTTGGCAGATTTGTGTATATATATTATTAAATTTTCATTATAAATTGTAATATATATAAATATATAATTAGATTGATTATTGAGCGTACTTTATTCGACGGTAGAGTATAAAAAAAATCAATTCACACTCGATGCCTGCCGCCTGAAGTTCTTGCAAGCTTTTGTTATTTGCTTTTGGGCTGCAACCGCTCTCTCGAGTGCCGTGGCAATGGAATGCCACTTGTCTGTCTATCCAACTATGCAGCTATATAGTCAGTCAGTTAGTCAGTTAGTTAGTCAGTCAGTCAGTCAGTCAGGAAGGCAGGCAGGCAGGCAGTCAAATAGACTGATCCCTAGCTGGAGTACCTGAACTGGGTACCTTTTTGGTAAGGTAAGATTTGCTGCTGAATTTATGTAGGGTTAGAGGGCGCAATGCTCGATGAGCCGATGAGTTGAGCAGAGTTTTTAGTTTGTGTTGAAGTTGAAGTTAAGGTGCTCTGCGGTGCAGTATAGTGTAGTGTGGTACAGGGTGGTGCAGGATGGTGCAATGGTAAGCGTGGCATAGCGAAATGATTTACATTCGCAGCAAACATAAATTTCACATTGCAGCCGTGTAACGACTTTGAAGTCTATGTAGGTATGAATACCATATAGTATGTACTAGGAGATATAAGTAGCACTATACAGTATACAGTATCCACTATATAGCAGTATTCGGTATACAGTATCCAATGGGTAGTTGTGGATGAGTTGCAGAACTTGTACAGGTCGCTTGTAATTAATTCTGTAATTTTATGCATATTTTTAAGAGTACAATTTACCGCCACTATCGATTTGGGCGATGATAATCGGTAAGACCAGTAGCCGAAAACACTTTAATAATAAACTCTATCATTTCATTTGCCACAATTTTCCTCGATACTCGAACACAACACGGTGGCATGTTGCACAGATGACACAACATGCGCTGACCCTTTTTTTCTGTCTATTTTATTTTTTTTTCTCTTATTTCTTCAGCATTAGCTGCCAACCCCTGCCCAGTTTTCCCTAACACTTGTGCCACCCCTTCGACCCTCTAAACGATCATTTGCCATTGTCGTTTGTTCATGTCGTCGCAGAGTTGGTCTTCTTGCTCGAAAAATATCGATTACATGTGAGACGCTGCCTGCTGCCTGTTGCCTGCTGCCTGCTGCTGGTGCCTTGTGCCATGTGCTGGTGCTGTTATTGTTGCTGTTGGTATTGCCATTGCTGGTACTAGTGATGGTGATGGTGCTCAACTCTTAAGCTTTGGAAATTCAATTCCAATGAAAACAGTTAAATTCCGGTAAAAAGATCTACAGCATGCGAACGTCGAACGTCGTTCCACCCAAAGTGGGTTTTCTGTTGGTGGCCATGGTGGTCCCAACGATTATCATGAATTGATCTGTAAGATGTCAAAGCGCAGACGCAGCAGCAGCCAAAGGAAAACTGTTGCCAAAAGAATAGCCAATGTGGAGGTCTCACACACATGACCAGACCCAGTACCAGTCATAGCCTTAGCCTCAGTCCCAGTCCCAGTCCCAGTCCCAGTCCCAGTCCCAGTCGCAGTCACAGCCTCAACCCAAACCCCAGCCTCAGCCTTAGCCTCAAAACCTCATTCATATCCACTTTGTCTGTGGCTGTTGTGACTGTTCGTTCCCATGTAAGCCACATCTACAACCACAGCCACAGCCACAGTCATAGCCAAAGTTGAAGTCAAAGTCAACTCTAAGCCCAGTTCACCTAGCCAGGCTAGCACACACAATGTTGTTGTTAGAATTGCGCACAGATAAGAGCAAAATGTTGGCAGCACTGTTGACATTATGAATGACAGCGGTTATTTATTATGTCTTGAATTCTACTTGGTGAGGGAGAGAGAGTTGCAGCTTAAGCTGGGAATAGGCTGGGGCTCTACAAGTCTGCAACTCGCATATAGCGTCATCATATGAGTTCGTCGCATATGTATCGAATATGAAAACTTATAATCGAATATACAATTAAAAACAATTTCGTAACCTTAAATGTATATAAATTTTATATAGAATAGAATTCTATTATTTACTTAATATGTTAAAAGAGTACAAATCGATTACTCACTAGCTGTAGCTTATCGATAACTTACTTGCTGTTATTGATCGATTTATCATAGCGCAATAATTGCTGCGTTTTGTCCACATTTTTTGCTACTTTAAAATAAACGAAAAGTAAATGAAAAGTAATCAATATAAAAGTTTTTAATGCCAGTCGATTGATTGACTGCCTTTACATTAAGTTGTATACTAAATTTAGATATATATATATATAGTATATAGTACATAATTTCATAACTGCCACCTCAACTGAGGTTAAGTCTTAAGTTTCCTAAGGCCAAAAACCAAATTTAACGCTTCATTTGCTCCAGCTGAAAATTGCGTAACGAAAGCCAAAAAAAAAATCAAAAAAAAAATGTATATATATAAAACAACGCTACCACCTTCCTCTTTACCACCTGCTTGCCACCTAGTCTGCTTCTTCTTCTACAGCTACATCTCTGGCTTCTCAAACACTAACAACCGTTAAGTGGCAGGCTCGACTTCATTAGATTGTAATACACGCGCGCTGGTTACAGCCCCACAATACAGCAACAACAACAACAACAACAAAATACAACATAGGGATAAAGCAGCGAGTACAGCAGAGAGAGCGAAAGAGCAAGAGAGAGAGAGAGAGAGGGGGAGAGTGAAATAGTAGAGGGTGGGGGAAAATACTGACAGCAAAATAAAAACTTAAGAAAACTCTAAGCTCGGCTTATAAATGCAATTTCGTTCGCACAAACTTCAATGGACTTCATTAAAATATTCGAAACACAAGCAGTTTAAAGGCAACCCCCCTCCCCCTGACAATCCCGCACCTCTCTCCCACAACACACACACACACACACACACACAACGCTTTCAACCAAAAAAAAACTTGTCAGACGCACTATAAACGCGACGTTGCCGAACCGCCCAAACTCTAGCATGGACTTCAACTGGACTCTGAGCTGGTAGCTAGCACACACAAACACACACAGAGTGATAGAGAGAGAAAGAGAGAGAGAGGAAAAGAGAAAGAGAGCGCGATAAAGTAGGACAGACTTATGTGGGGGTAGGGGATAGCAGGTATCAGTACAAGTACGACTACGACTACGAGTACCATGAAAAAAAGTCAGGCAAGTCGAGAGTTCAGAGGTGTAATTGAAAATGCGCAAACTTGAAGAAATATTGAGAGAGCTGAAAATGTATATATATATATATATATATGTATATATATAAATATGTGTATATATATATATAAATATGTATGTATGTATGTATATTACAGTATATTCATTGCCATTAGAACTCAATTTGCTCGCATGGCGCACGCATTCACAAAGACGCCCACAAGCCGATCCACAAAGCACACAGAGACCAACACACACACACACACACAAGCTAAGAAAGAAAAAGTTAAGAAAAACAAAGTGTGGTGGGGAAGAGTCCCCCTTCAAGACACAGTGCACAGTGCTCAATACAGTCCCTCCCAGATTTACACACAGTTTCACTGTGTAATACCCTGGCATGCAAATTTATAACACGGCGGGCAAATTGGGGCCAACTTGTGACAATTTACGATATTAGTTAATGCTAAATATTTGTGCCCCGTCGTGATTTACGGGCTGCAGCAACAAGCACAAAATCAAAAAAAAAAAAAAAAAAAAGAGAAAAAAATAAACACACAAACAAAAAGAAGTTGAAGGAAGAAATATATATATATATATATATATATATATATATATATATATATATATGTGTGTGTGTGGATATGTATAAGGATTATTTTGAGCTTTATGGCTTTTTATTGTTTGCTTGCCATAATTTCAGCGCTTAAGAGTTGCCAGACATTTGCCAGCGAAACGTTGCCAGAGATGCGCATAAAGTGGAGCAGACCATTAAATTTTATGATAATTGCAACCTGGCCAACCGACTGACAAATGAAGTGATTTTAAATTTCCCATTTACTGATACATATATACATATATACATATATACATATATACATATATACATATATACATATATACATATATACATATACATATCGATATATATATATATATGTATGTAATTTTCTTTATCTTCTTAATTTTGCATGATTTAATTATATATACGTTTCCAAATGTTGAGTGGGGCAAGCGAAATGTTAATGCCGCGCCCCGTAAGCAAATTTAAATAAAATGATTTTTGAGGGCACCAAAAAAAAAGAAAAAAAAAGAAAACAACAAAAAACAACAACAAAATTTTTAAAATAAAATACGATTATCAGACAACAAAAATTTCACCAAAAAAAAAATAATATATAAAAACAAAAAAATCGAAAAAAAAAAAACGCGTAGAAATTTCAAAGTGCTGCAATTAAGAGATCAGAGCTCAAATTTGATCACTGGGAACCAAACCAAAAAATAAATATATATATATTTATATATTTTGAAAAAAAAAAAAATAATAATATAAGGCGTACGTAATGAAAAACCCTTTTGGGTCAATGAATTTGTTATCATCAAACTGTAACCGAAACGAACGTCATGCAAATTACAAATTCGAAATTTACGAGACCAAAACAACAACATTTTAATAAGCAACACAACCATAAGCAGACCCCATAAAGCATTTCCAAAAAAAAACAAAAAAAAAAAAATATTTTCAAATACACAACAACAACAATAATATACAGAGAAGAAGAAGTAGTTATAATAAGAAAAAAAAAACCGCATTGGCGTGCCTGACATAGAAATCTGCACCGTTGGCTATTAGCAATTAACTGGGGCTATTATAAGTCCAAGCCGACAAAAATATTTGACGTGCTACAAGCAGAAGAAGATCGAAACGAATCGATCGTAGCCAACGATCAAAGGCGGGGATTGGTACTCAACTTAAGATTGAACAGTTGAGAGGGTGTGTGTGTGTGTGTTTGTGTGATGGGTGGGGAGGAAAGGGAAGGGAAGGGTAGGTCAGTGCGCATAAAAAGCCAAATGCCATAATAGCCAAATTAATCAGTCACAGGTAACAACCCAGCAAGCAGCAACAACAACAACAACAACAACAACAACTCCCAGAGACGTCCCGTCGTCTGCGCTGATGACTTAACAAAAATGTCAAAATTAAGAAAGAATTAATTATACGAATATTACATTCCCTTTAACACTGAATCAACACAGTTTAATATAAAAGTTTATTATAACTAATATACTGTATTAATTGTGATTACTTAATATAAAAGATTTCCACAATTTTTCACACTTTTCATACCAATTTCAGATGCATAAAACTGCCTGAAACTCCAACAATAACTGCAGTTAACTTCATGTAAATTTGTGACAAGCACAACTTTACTTTTAATACATATACAAATGTATGAGAATTTTCTGTAAACTAGTTGTATGTTGCATTAGACTCAATTGTTGTTAGAGCATTGAAAAGTTTACTTATAATCATTTGAAAAAGGGTTTTGCTGTCAGACATGTGATTGCCAAGTACTCGTATGCAAATAGTATGGTATAAACCGTTGGAGTTCCATTGTTTGGCTTTCAGTTAAAAGGTGGGTGGTTGGCCAGTTGTTTGGCTAGTTGAGTTGGCTTTAAGTATCCCGCGGCTGTAGCTACCGTTTCGCAGTTGAAGCTGACAAAATGTAATTGTTATATAGGCGCAAAAATGGTCTTAGTGGTGCCATCAATAAAGGCCGTTCCAGACTCTGACAGCTGGGAACCGAATCGCATCGCATCGCACCGCATCGCACCGAACCGTACCAGACCTAGACGTCGCAACGGGAACATGCGACGCATGAATGTTAATTGAAATATGCGTATGAATGATGGACGGACAGTTAAAGGAGACACAGAGAGTGTGTGTGTGTGTGTGTGTGTGAGAGGGAGAGAGGGAGAGAGGGAGGCTATAGCATCTAATGTATAGTTGTGTCGATGAAACCGTTTGCCGGAACATTGACTAGCTGGACACTGTGCAGCTTTCACAATTATTGATTGATTTATTGATTGAAATCTGCGCAGCAACCATTGAACAAGAGGAAGAAGATGTTAGCAACTGTTTTGCCAACTTTTCTGCCGTACAAATTGCGCGACGGGGCCAAGTTTGTTGCCTAAGTCTTTTAGCTTTTAGCTCTTAACTCTTAGCTCTTGCCTCTTTTGCTTTTGGCGCCCAACCGGGAAGACGTCACAATCACAGTCGCCGTCGCCATCGCCATCGCCGTCGCCGTCTCCGTCGCCGTTGCTGTCGCTGTCGCCGTTGCCGCTGTTACCGTCGCCAGTGCGTCGCACACAAAACCAAAACCAAACAATAAATAATTAAAGCAATTAAAAACGCTTAAAACAAACATTTAACAAGCAGCGCCAGTTGAAAATTGTTGTGTACCAAACCCCAAAAAATAAAAAATAAAATTAAGAAAAAAGATACAAACCAAAAAAAAAAAAAAAAAAACAGAAACAGAAAATAAATGTACTTATCTTGGCCCCAAATCGCGTCTAAATGTTGCACATTTATCAAAGCTCCCTGCGTATAATAAAAAAAAGGTCAACGCACAGTTATACCATGTTCTTCTTCTTCTTGTATTGTTGTATGTGTTGTGGTTGTGCGTACTCTCTTAATACACTAGCACAATGTACAAACTATTTCCGCTTAACACTCCGGTACTAAGATTGCTAACAAGCTTAAGATCTGGGAAATGGGTGCGAAAAAAAAGAAATTCAAAAAAAAGAACGGAAAAAATTTAACTTCAGATTAGAATTTTTGCACATGAAATCTAATTTTTTGGCACTGAGGCAATTAAAATGAATTTTTTGGTCGAGATACTCTATCTGTATCTGTAAATGTATCTCTAGCCTATGCAAATGTTAATGTGAAAAAATGTTTGGAGAAAAACAAGTAAGTAAGTATACCCTGCTGCCTCTGACTAACTGCTGTACCTTTTTTATGATACAATCCAAATATATATATATACATATATAGATATTTATATATATATATATATATCTATTTGTATATATCTGTATAAATATTTTTATTTAACTTTAACACTTATTGTTTTTTATTGAAGACAATTGCTATCATAAATTGTAAATGAAATTGATTTCAATATCAGTTGGGGAATCCCCTAGCTGCGCTTTCCCTTACGCTTATAAAGTCTACCCTTTAATGTATTTATAGGGTATTGTAAAAGTACAAGCATTCAATGCTTATGTTGCTTGTGGCTCGTTATCTACCAAAAAAAAAAAAAAAAAAAATTAAGAAAGAATAAGAAGAAAAAAACCTTACTGGCTGATATGCAAATAAGTTGATATACAACATAATTAAATTTCATTACAGCAACGCCCCGGCGACCTGAGTTTCTTGGGGATACTTGTACGATCGTAGTAGTACCTGTGGCATGTAACAAATTGCCAGCAATTAGTGGGGGGTACGAGTACCTCTTAAGCGCGAATGAGTGTTTGACTTGCAGGAAGACAACGGCAATGGCAACAACAACAACAACAACAAAAAACAACAATAACAGCAACGCCAACAAAACGTCAAAATGAACGATTCGGTTAGTCTGCTGGAATTGACCAGCAAATTGATGTGAGCTGCCAAATTGGAGCTGCATTTGCGTTTTGGGTTCAGCATTTGCATTTAGCTCTTAACTCTTAGCTCTTGCTGCTGACTTTATTTAGTTGTCAGACCAAACGAGAAGATCCATAATGAAATGCATGAAAATTAATTGAAACAGATTGATACAAGTGTAAGGATTCAATTTGTGCAAAAACTTAATGATTTTTAATGAATTCTTAATGATATGGTATAAAACTTATATAATAAAATATATATACAGATATTTGCTGTGTTATCTCACATCGATGCTATTCAAATTATTTACTCTACTTTGTTACTTGTAGCATCAAAATAAAATTGAATATATATTCCAGAAATTCAGTCTTTGCTTCTATAATCGATTATTAATTATTATACATAAAGCATATCGATAGCTGTTTATTTAAATTTTATCCAACTCATACTTCGTTTATTTGATTAGGAAAAGTCTATTATATATAAACATAAAACATTTATTTTTATTTTATTTATTTTTAAGTTATTCCTGGAAATCAACATGAACTTAATCCTTAATAATAACAAGGATCTGGTACGATTTTTTCTTGATTTTCCAACGTTTTTTAGGCAGCTTAAAATAATAATTTTATTTTGTTGTTATAATTTTATAACATAAATTTTATTTTAAAAATTTTTATTTTTTTGAAATCTAATTTTATAATTTAAATTTTCTACCACTTTTATATTTAATTTTAAAAATTTTGATTTCCAAAGCTATAATTCTAAGATTGTTATTTTATTATATTAAATTTCTTTTATAAATTTGATAAATTTGAATTTTCCTCAATTATTAAATTTATTTATAAAATTTTACTATTTTTAAATCTTAAATTTCATTTCATAAATCTTAATTTTTTTGTTAAATTTTTACATTTATTCATTTAAAGATTTTTATTTCCAAGGCCTTTATTATAAAATGTTATTATTTAATTATATAAATTTTATTTTTATAAATTGTAAATTACACAATTGATACAAAATTTTTTTAAAATATTTTATTGTAAAGAAAATGTATAATATATTTATGTAAAAATAATACAGTTAATAGATATTGAATAATATTAAAATTATTAAAATAACTAAAAAACAATTTCAACTCCATTTAAATAAAAAATATTAACAGTTATTTTATAGCTATATAGTAGTGATATCATCTGGATTTATACAGGGATGGATGCATGTATTCATATTTAAATGGATAAAGAATTAATCATGGTAACCAGCATTTAGTTTTCTGAAAATGAATAAGTATTCATAGCAATGTGTATGATAGTAGTATAACAAGTAAGAAACCTGTAGTCGAGTGTACCCGACTACAAGATCCTCTTTGCCTACATATACAGTTGTACACGTACCTAGTTATTGCGCGCTCTGTACAGCATTACTTAATGCTGTATAACTTCCGTGTTTTTTGTTTAATCTTAACGGAATACACAAAAGTAGATCAAAATTGGTCCAATTATGACGTGTACCAAAAAGGTCGGTTAAAAATTATGCTTAATAATCGATTTTTTTGAATTGCGGGGGTCAGGGGAGTAAATTACATAATCTAAAATAAACTCGTATACCGTACAAAAGAAACGAATCTAGATTTCAAATTTGGTTCTGCTAGCTCTATAACCAACACACAGCTTAGCCCCCCTCGCTCTATATCTCGCTACTTTATGATGTATAGCTTTGTATAACTTTCAATCTTACCCAAATTTACAACATAGATCAAGAAAAGTCTATTTATGATGTGTGCCAAAAAGAAATTGGATCGGCTGAAAATTGATTTTTATAATTGATTTTTTTTGAATTGCGGGGTTCAGGGCAAGAAATTCAAAAATCTAAAACAAACTCGTATAACGTACGAACCGATATATATATATATATATATATATATATATATGTATCTGAACGGAAAGTGCACTCTTGGTTTCTTCGCCTTGTTTAATAGAGGCAAGCGCCCACGATAACAAAAGGGACACCTTCTAGTTCCAATAATTTACCCATTAATCATATTACTCAACCAGAAACGTCTCCCGACCAAAATAGGAGACCGCCTCTCTCACTGACAATAGGTGCTGATTGCTGCCACGGCATAACGTTGGAGCGAACATGAAACGATCCTCCATTCGGCCTGGTACTGCCCTGGACGTGATAAATGATTTCGATTAGTTTGTTCTTGTAATTCGACGCCTATAAATGGGTCTATGATTGAGCGGCGACGACTTCGTTTACGTCAGGCGTTGTCGACATCGTCGTCTGCTGGCTGCACCCTGTACCCTTATACAATTCATTTGGTTTAACAGAAGGGGGGGGGGGGGGAGAGAGCGGGTATGCAGTCAATGCAGCAACTTGGTTGTTCTCTTCCTCTTGTTGTTCTTGTTGTTGTTGTTGTCGATTGTTGTTGTTGCTGTTGTTGCCTGTAAGTCATTTGACAAATTGTCTATAATTGAAAGATTAGCTTTCCACACACAACACGGTTGACGTTGAGATGAAGAACACGTCTCTAAAGTTGGACTTGCTGTCTGAGTGGGAACTAGAGATGGGTAAGATGCATTTAATACTTTTATAGGCACGACACGAATACACGATACCTAATAAAATTATAAAATAAGATTTATATTAAATTATATTTATATTAAATATAATTTAAATATATCTAGAATATAATTTAATATAGAGCGAGTACTAGCAGGTTGTACGTGTTCGTGTTAGTAGCGTATTGGCACGACATAGTAACCATCTCTAGGAATTATTGTCTGGTTCTGGTTTCTTTTAACTGCTTCAACTCCTGTAGCCTCCTCCAAGCCGCACACTCCCCCTTTAAGGTAAGCTTATACGTTCCTTATCAGCTGGATTGCATCTGTTGCGCGTTGCGAGGTTTTATTAATCAAATTCACAAAATGGTTTTAGGGGCTGGCAAGTAGGTGGAGCGTGTTTACATAGCCAGCAAAACAAGTGCCTGCCTGCCAGGCTGCTAGCCTGTTAGCCTGCCAACTTACCAGACTGCCTCCCTCTACTCCTCTATAATCTCCATTTACCTACACGTTTCTTCTCCTTGCGCAGTAGGCTTCATAGGTAATTTGAAATGGTGTGAAATTCGCGTGCCACAGCGCTACAGATAGGATAGGAGTGAAAGAACAACGTATAATTTAGAAAGGGATGGAGTTAGTTGAGGTGTGTGTCTGTTGACAAAGACTCTGCTTTGGAGCCCACCAACACATCTCGAAACGGAACCAAACCAAACCAAACCAAAACGTAACGTACCATACCTTACCCAAATCATATACAGTATATACAGCTTATATGCAAAACTTATAATGCAGAGAAATTTTTGCATATATTCGATATTTACTTTTAGGCAATCATGAGTTATATGTAAAAACGTTGTATTTAAATGATTATTATAATATAATATATTAGATATAAGCAATTTTTTACATTAATGAGGATAAATTTAATTCTAAATAATTTTATAATGTTTAAAAATAACATCATTTTGCATTTAAGCAATATTTGCATATAAGCAGTGCGTCTTATAACCGATATATACTGTAACAAATATGGTATAAAACGGATCGCCAGGGAACGAAACGAAACGGAACGGAACGACCCGTTCATTGGATTTTGTAATGCGTGAAACATGTCAGCGCAATGCGATTGCTTATCGGCGTCAATTATTCAAGAGGCAGTCACTAGACAGGCTTACAAATTACCCTCTTAAATATAACAAAATAAAAGACAGACTTGCAGCACAAGTCATTGTGAGATGGAAGGGAAAACCAGTAACATACAGATGGAAACATGAGTATAAAGAAGAAGAAGAAGAAGAAGAAATAGAGAAAGAGAAGGATGCAAATATATTTAAATTGAAACAATGAAAAAGTCTTTGGAATAAGCTGAGAGATTCCCAATACAATAAGATAGTTCAATGCTGCATTGATCGATAAACAATAATTAATCAATAGTTCTACAACCTTAAATAGTATTTACATTGTTATTTACATAGTTATAAAAAAAAAAAAATAGCAGTAAATATTTATAAAATTTAAAGATATTTTGTTGTTAGATATTTTTATTAAAATTAACTTGTCTGATCCATGAGTTTGTTAAAGCTCAAAGTTAAAACTATAATACCAAATCTTATATCAACTGTTATGGTTTTGCTACCCACCTAAATGAATTTTGCCACCGCACCTATTTTGGAAAGCAATTTATAAAGATAAATATAAATTTTATTGTAAGTTAACTTAATACTTAGCATAGTTCACAAAGAGTAAAGAATAAAATGATTCATTCAATCTGTATGTGATTCAAACAAATGTTGATAGGTGAATGTTGGAATGTCTAGTAGTCTAGTATATCGCATTTTTTGTATTTTACATATTCGTATTTTCCATTTTCCCATTTACTAAGTTACCTTGAGTTGATATAAGTCTCTGTAAATCTTCAGATCAATTCATTGTTCTACTTGTCGTTGTTGTATGGCAATGGCATAGCATATTGCAGCGATTTGACCAACTTTAATGATATCATTAATTTAGCGTTTTCGTCTCCATTGAAAACTATTTAAGCCAAATTGTTGCGCTATTTTGTGCACATGATTGTTACAAATTGTTCAATTAAAGGCTTAAAAAGCCAAGCCATAGCGAATTGGCCCGTACCAAAGGAGTAGCAACAACACATAGACACATTCACGTACGATATACACGCTCAGTAGCCAGTTAGCCAGAAGCAAGAAAAAAAAAAGGAGAAAAAAAAGACTTGGCTAACTCCCAAACTCTTAGCCAGCCCAAGTATACTGATAATGGATGTGCGTTTAAGCAGCCACCTGATAAATTGCTACCTGAACAGCAGGTGTCGTACCTGTGGAGTGTGGAAAAGTGTGAGAATATTGTGTATGGAAAATTCGCGAATGCGTTGAGTTCGCACAATTTATAACAAAAAAAAAAAAAATAAAAAAAAATCGAAATTTTCCTATGAAATGCAAATAAATAAACAATAATAATAATAATAACAACAATAGTAACAACTAAAACACAATTGCCATGACCTGACTGCAGTTTTTGGGCCCAAAAACGAAACATGGCCAACAATTGAGTTGCAATTTTTTTTGTTGTTGCGTTGCTAATGCTATTGCTGTTATTGTTGTTGGTTTGGCAATTAGGGGCGTGATTTCAAGCATTGTGCATTTAGCATAATAAAGCAAAATAAGTGTTAATTGGATTTGCATTTTGTTAGCTACCCAGCCCCTTTATACGCCCCCTCTATTAACCCAAGGGTAGAAGAAGCTGGAAAATACAAAAAAAAAACAACAAATTTTGCTTCAAATAATGCAATGAAGTATACAAATTATGACTAAATAATATTAAGTATACAATATACTACACAATGCTTGATTAAGTTGCCAAATGAAAAATACAAAAAAAAAAAAGGAAAAAAAAATAATAACTACAAAACAATCTGGGAATAAAATTAGTTAAATTACATTACTATTATTATTCATATATCGAACTAACGTCGACAAAGGCAACGAGGCGGGAAATTTATTAAATATTGTATAATTGTTGAGTAATACAGTTTAAATGGAACAAATAGTATAAGATTCCCATGCTATAAACTGTATACAAATTTAATTAGTGTTAATTATAATCAAGTTAATTATATTTAGAAATCTGAACAAATTTTGCTTAAATTCTATTTAAATTCTATACGCTTCCTTCCGATTAATATATATATATATATATATATATATATATTTATATTTTATATTTAGTTATATATATATAAATTTATATTTTTTATTTATTTTATATATATTTCTATATTCAATATTTTATTTATAACAAAACTTAAATTATTGATTTGATTTGATTGAATAATAAAAGTTATTCATAAATTTGATTATAAAACATAGATATATGAGCATTAAAATTTATATATATACTAATTTAATTAATCATATTATATATTATATATAACAAATCTAAGGTATAATTATACTTTTGTATGAAGATAAAGATGTGAACATGAGGATATTTCCAGTTACTTATTGTATAAGAGAAGCTTAGCTTTTGTATTCTATATGAACTAGCTTCAAATTTATCGATTAAGATCTATGAATGCCAAAATACAAAGTTAAAATTTATCACCTGAAAAGCATCAAGAATTTTAGTTGAAATCAATATAAAAACATCTGGATCAGATATCTAAGTCTAAACCGATATAGTTATTGTAAAGGCAGCTTATTTGACTGAATACATTCCAACTCGAATTAAGTAAGAAAATTATAGAATATATTATATAATTTTAAGTGGAAAAAGGTCAGACGATAACTACCAAGTAATATACTGTATATGGCTAACCAAAAGTATTCCAAAACTTATTGAAAAAATTTCAAAAAATTGAAATTTCAAAGATACTTTTTACATTATGACAAGGCGCCAAGCGAATTTTTAGCGTTGTCCCAAATCAAATACAAATTCGACAATTTGACTGCTGGATATTTTTAAAATTAAAAAATTAGTCTATAACATAAATGATGAGATAATAATAATATATTAATAATAATAATATAAACATAAATTCAATAAATTATAAAACTGCAAAGCTCCAAAAATGCACATTTAAAGATTATTTTTCAAGGTGAATTTATCGACGAAGAATAACAAAAAAAATTTAATTAAGTTTTTTTCTATTCGCTTAAGTGAATTTTTGTTAGTCTCCCCATATTGTATACTAATTATGCCAAAGAGTTGTGGCTGGTACAAAGGAAGCTGCCTGCCTAAATAAGCTAAACTTAAATTGGTAGCTATATAAGGATATATTTTTTTCTATAATATAAATATATATGTAAGAAAAATTTAAATAAAATATAATAAAATATATATATAACTTAATTACTAATTTAATATATTATATAAATAAAACGTTAACACAATAATAAAGACAAAATTGGAAGGATATATTTTAACATTGAATATTCAACTACTTACCACAATTTGTATTCAACTTTAAACGTAAAGTTTCCTAATTAAACGAGATCCTTGGAATATAAATACTTAAATTAAATCACAGTTAAGATATGCATATAAGCATAATTCAGAGGTTTATTAATGTAAAAATGTAGTATTTATGTTTTACTATAATTTATAACTATGTTAAAGCACGTTATGGCGATATGCCCGATAAGAGTTATTATTTTGTACAGTTTTCCAATGGAATTAGGTTGTAATTTTGCATGATAAAATCGTTTTAAGCATAAATACCAAATACAAGTTAAGCTAAGAAGAAAACAGTAAAGCACTGAGAACCAGCTTTAGAGTGAAAAATAGAATTTTATACTATGAAATAGAGAGAGAGAGAGAGAGAGTGAGAGGGATAGAGAGATAGTGATAGAGTTAGAGTTAATGGTTAAGTCAGATAGATCAAGTGTCAGTTGAAGGAAGGCTTCTGCTGTTATCGAAATGGGTAATCAAAAGCAAAATAATCAACTACAATTAAGTCTCAGTATTTGGTAAGTAGCACATGCTGCTAATGAAATTTGAGTGGGGATAGCAACTAGCGCCAGGGAACTTGAACTGGAACTGGAACTCGAACTGAGGTAGAAGATCAAGCACTGGGCAATGCCATCAAATCATGATCCTCATCAAGGCCAAGGCGACAGTCAGCAAGTAATCATCACCCGGCTCAGCTTTGCGCTCAGTTTCAGCCAAGATGCTTATCAGCAGCAGACAGGAGACAGCAGGAGGAGCCATAGTCATTGCCATAGTCAGAGTCAAAGTTGGAGTTGTAGTTGTAGTCAGAGCCAGAGACGGAGACAGAGACAGAGACGGAGACGGAGACGGAGACGGAGATGGAGACAGAAGCAGAGACAAAGACCTGTGGCTTTGCAATGCAATTGCGGCTGTGGCAGTGACTGTAGCTATGGCTGTGGCTGTGGCTGTTGCACCAATTTATGATCGACAGAAGGCCAAAAGAGGCAACATGAAAAACGAGAGACTTATAAACGGTTTGCCTGGGTGTTGGCACAAGTAGAAGTTTCCTTCTGCTGGAAGCTAAATCTAAAGATGTTGCTGAGCCTGGAGCTGCTGTTGATGCTGGTGCTAGTGCTGATGCTGCTGCTGTTGTTGATGCTGATGCTGGTGCTGGTGCTGGTGCTGATGTTGGTGCTGGTGCTGGTGCAGTTGAATCTGTTGCTACTCCTTTGCTGCATACTGAATGATAAATTCTCATCAAAAAAATATTTCACACTGCGGGGTATCATCAAACCAAGATCAAATCAGTTAACAAAAACTGTAAGAGAGAGGGATTAAGAGAGAGAAGAGAAAAAGATGCTACAAATATTTCGAAAATTATTAAAGATCATGCAAAGACAAAAAGCCAAAACACGCGCTTTTTTTTTGGCTTAATTAGTGAAACATGCCAACAACAACAATAACAACAACAACAACAACAACTATGACGATAACTATGTGCCACAGTCCCGAATCTGGATTTCGATTTCGATCTTGATCTGTTATACTAGCTCTCAAATATCGCTCGACCCGTCGCGCACTAATTAAAATTTATATATTTTAAGCGCATAGTTTTCGCTCGAGTTTTCAATTTATTTATTTTTTTCCCCCCCTTAACTTTTACCCATTAAACCTGGCCAATAAAAAGGGTATGCACAAGTATAAGAAAAGGTATCACAGTGACTTGGCCAGAGGATATTAGTATTTCAAATCAATGTATAATGATATTTTGTAAATTAACATAGGGTATCTAAAAGTTCATACAAAAGACTAAATAATCGAATTACTTATTGTTTATATTTTTTTTTTTCTTTTTTTATATGGTATATTACGTGTTTTTGTCTTGTTCAGCAGCTATTGAACCAATAAATCTTTCAGATAATATGATTTTATTAACTTTTAAATAGGCAAAACATTTGGCGCCTGAGTCGTTAGCCGACAAACTAAATTTAACTTTGTTTGGTTTTTTGTATATTTTATTTGTTATTGTATTTTATTTTTGTATATTTAAAACTGATGCCGTTTTGACAACCAAATTAGAGTACATACTACCAATATTATGTTATATATAATATATATATATATATACATATATATACATATACAATATACAATACATATATATGTGTTGCCCTCGCATTTTTTGACTGCATATTTATCGCTTTGGCTCTTCGTTGAATTAATTAAATATGCAAATGATGTTCGAGATTTGCGGTACTTGCCACGCACCATCATCAACGAGTTTATTTTATTTATTTTTTTTTTTTTGGTATATTTGTTGTATTATTTTTTTTTTTTTTTTTTGGGAATTTGGACTGTTTAATATCACATGGAAATTCCTTGACTTTGGCGTTAGTTAGTTATTTTTATGAGGTGAGCTCATAATTTTTCGTGTTATATCTTTTTGGGTTTCGTTTTGGCCTTTTGGGTCAAACTAAAAACCCCAAACCCCAAATCCAAACCCAAAATAACAAAAACAATACAAAAACCTAAATATAAACCTAAAGCAAAGTGATTAACGTTGCTGGCGAATGAGATTTTAAATTGGGCTACTTGGACTACACATTTGATTATCATAGAGTATCAATTTATTGGATCTATAATGGTTATATGTTAGCTTGTTAACCTAAACTGAAAATAGGTTCAACGTAACTGGTTATAGGTATATATGATATATGTGTACTAGTATCGACACATCATATGTTTACAATTTTCATATTGATTTTGTTATTTAAGTGTTGCTGTAAATCAGAAAAGTTAACAAAAAGCAAAATAACTCAACGTTAAGATACCCTGGAAAGGGAACTTATATAGATTAGACAATTCTTCAAATATTATATCTTAAGATAAGATACTATAAAGTAAAGCTCATATGAAGCATACAAAGACATAAATGAAACCTTTCTAGCTAATTATAGTTTTAACAGTGTTTTGATGGTATTTAGGCGTATGTTTAAGGATATGGTAAATATATATACATATATATAAATATATATATGTGTGTGTGTGTGTGTGTGTGTGTGTGTGTGTATGTTTTGTTTTTGTGTTCCCTTGGCAATCGTCTTGTTGACATTTGTCAATTATAAATGTCCTAACTTTTGCATGTTGTATATCAAATAAAACCGCATGTGGCAGTGGCAACAACAAGAGCAACTGGCAACAAAATCTGCCAGCATAATGACAAACATAGCAAAAATTTCACCAAAATAATAAAAACATGTGAAATATGTTCGGGCAGTGCTATGGTACGATGCAATACCGATTTTAAGATTTTATGGCCTATTAAAAAGCCTGAATCATTAAGCGTTTTTTTCTTGGCCAGCCACAGCCACAGCCACAACCGCAGCCATTGCCATACCCATACTTATACTTATACTCATACAAAGACCAATAAGCATACCCATACCAATACCAATACCAATACCAATAGTCAAAGCCAAAGCCTGAACCATAGACATAGCTGTAGCCAGAGTCAGAGGCACAGGTTGTAGAAGAGCTAAAGGAGGAGGAGGCAAAAAAAAAAAAAATAAAATAAGAGTCAGAGTCAAAGTCAGAGGCAGAGGAGACCATTGTCCAGGAGGAGGTAGAGCGCCTCTGTCTATTCGCGTCCTAATTGATGTTAGTTCATAATTTTCTTTTGGAAAATGTAGCAATTAATTGCGTTGTCCATAAAACGCGTCGGTGCCCCACTGTGCGAGCCGCACATTGCGCAATGCGCCGCATAAAATTCACAACGATCGTCCAATAAAAGTTTACAAGCCAACAAGAGGTACCACAAAACACAAGTAAGTTCATATATACATATATAAGTATGTATATGTATATGTATATATATATATATATATATAAAAAATCATATATATATATATTTATTTATATATATATATATATATAAACATTAAGCCGAATCTAACATACATTTGACGGCTGCCTAGAAGTGGTACTTCTTAATAGATATAGTCATCCGACTGGTTTTAAAAGTCATCTTCAAATACAATTCTCCATAAACTTAACTGTTCTAGATTTACTGTTAATATATTGTGCGTTAAGAGATCATTGCAATTCTTTAATTAAGACTTATTCATGTTTTATCAATATGCCAAAAATTACCGTGAAAAAGCAGCATACAAAATTAACCTAAAACAAAATTTTTCAAAAATTTAAAATTTATCCTTTTGAATAAAATATATTAAATTGCAATTTATTTATAAAAATATTAAACCAATTCTTCAGATATAATAACTTTATTAATAATGTTAGTTGACAGGGATACATGACATAGTTGATATTAATTTGGGAATCTGAAAGCGTAAAACCTTCTTTACCTTAATGCGTTAAGGCACCTATTGAGCAGGTTGATCGCTGAGAATTTTTTGTTAAAATCTAATGGAATCAAGTATTTCCCGATGAATATCATTACCTCTGGCGTATATGCACGGAATTGTAATTCTCTAAGAATCAATCTTACAGGAGGTACTAAGTAAATGATCTCAGAAAAGAAAGAATAAGATTTAATTATTAATAATTATTACTTCTATTATAAATTACTTATTTTATTCGTATTAATAAAAAAAAAAGTTAAAAAAGCAACTTATTTTATTATAATTATTGATAATTTTAATTTTATTAATTTATTATAATTTATATTATAATTATTTTTATCATAATTATCATTGTTACTATTATTATTATTTAATTTATTAATATTTATTTTATTTTTATTATTATTTTATTTTTATATTAATTTATTATAATTATTATTAAAAATTGTATTATTATTTTTATTTTTATTATTATTATTATTGCTGTAATTGTTAATTATTTTTTTTTTCTTACGATTTATTTTATTTAAATAAATACTATTTTTATAATAATTATTAATTTTTTCATTATTAATTTAAAATTTACTTTTCTTATTATTATTACTAATATTATTATATTTTTATTGTTATTATTATAATTATCATTAAAAATATTCTTATATTTATTTATTAGTTATTTTACAATTTTGTGATGATTTTTTTTATATATATTATTATTATAACGATTATTTATATTATTATTTTTTAATTATTTACATTATTTTTTTAATCAATACTATTATTGTTGTTATTATTATTATCATTCTATTAATTAATATTATTAATATTAATAATATTATAATTATTTATATTATTATATTTATTCTATCAATTTTAAAAATTATTATTACCATTTTATTATATTTTATTTTATTTAACAATACAATTTATTATTATTATTATTATTATTATTATTATTGTTAAATATTTAACTATTTTCTAAATATAAATTACTGTTATAATATTTATTGCCACTTTCTAAGTTGTGTCGCAAAGCGTTTTATAAATTTCGCATACCCTAAGAAATTGTATTTCAGTGGGCGTAACGAAGGAATATGTGTGTGGTTAACAACTACTTAAAGGGGCACACAAACTAAAGGAATACAACGATTACTTTAATATCAATAAGAAGAACAGCGATCGCAACATGTCAAATATATAAACTATTAGATGATTTGTGTATCGCATAACAATAAATGTTGCATGGATTGTGTGGACCGTGGAGCTTGAAGATGGAAGATGGAGACCACCGCTGCTTACACTAGATCAACGTTGTCCGGTGATTTATTGAAAATTAAATTTGTTCACTAGCTCAAAGAGGTCGAGACTTTGCGCCAGGCTGCAAGTTAATTATGACTGCGGTTTGTAATGGAGAATAAGTATATATAGATGAGAGGTACCTGAGCGGGTTGAGTGGATGGTTAGGTGGGAAGTTGGTTAGTTGGGTAGATGGTTAAATGAGTAGATGAGTGGATGTGTATGAGTGTATGAGTATGAGTATGGTATGAGAATGGTATGTGTATGGTAGGTGTATATGAATTTATGAATAGTTTTGAGGAGAGTTCAGGAGACATCATTGTTGTTGTTGTTGCTGTTGTTGCTGGTGCTGTTGTTGTTGAAACAACAAACAGCAAACAAACAAGTGCTCAGGTTATTTTCTGTTAATTAGTGTTACGTGATGAAACTTCATAGCTTGAATGGGTGGTGCCCACTGGTAGGCAAGGTAAAAGCCACAACGGGTACTCCATGGATTTCCATCCATTTAATGGTTGTGTGCAATAGGACAGAAAGATGTACCAAACAGATGGCCTAAAGTTATAAAAAAATAGAAAAAAAAAATTGAAAAAAACAACAACAACAACAACAAATAGAAAATAAAAAATTAAAAGAAATACAGCAAAACGCCAAAACTACAAACAATTGACAAGTGTGTGTGTGTGTGTGTGTAGTGTGTGTGTGGTATCTGAGTATGTGAGCCAACAAATTGTTCACAATTTTCACCAATTTACAATTTTATGATAAACAAAAAAAACTTCATTAAAGCAACTATTGCAAAAAAAAAATTTATGTAGGCAATTTAAATACACATCGAACAACAAAGAGAAACCAAAATATACATATATATATATATATATATATATATATATATACAAAAAAAAAAACAAAACGCAAAAAAAATAAATAGCAAAATAATAAAGGAAGGTGTAAAGACTGTAAAGGCTGTAACCAAGCCGACAACCAAACACCAAACTGAACAACAATAACAACAATATCAACAACAACAACAACAACAACAAAAGCAGCAATAGAAACAACAACTAATCGAACTGGTCATCAATTGGCCAAAGCCAAGTAATGGTCGCCCAGTGAGGCCCAAACGCCCCGATACGGCTCAGGCCAGTTCAGACCGGGCCAGACCTGGCCGATCGATCGAGACAACAACGACAACGTCGAAGTCACCTCTAAAGCAGCAACAGCAACAGCAACAGCAACAGCAACAGCAGCGGTCAAATACAACGACGATCGATCTTAACAGACACCGTCGCCGTTGCTGTCGCCTTCGTCGTCGCTGCGTTAGATGATGCAGCACGCAGAGGCATCAACAGGGGCAAGAGACAGTGCACAGAGCCCATCACAGGCACAGCCAAAGTGGGTGATTGGATGCACATACGCATACAGCGCGCAGTGTGCACAGTGGTACACAAATAACAAAACATGCTTTGGAAAAATGGCCAACAGCTGAGATGTAATTTATAGATATACAATTCCAGTTAATTTTAATTATTATTTTTATTCTTATTATTATTTATTTTATTTATATTATTATTAATTATAGTTTTTTTATTTAATAATTTTTTATATATATTATTATTATTAATTTTTAGTTTATTATTATTTTTTTATTTATTTATTTATTATGAAACGAGCTTGTAAGTAAACTTATAAACTAGAGAGTTAGAAGCTTTGGCTATAAAGGCCTTCAGCTGTATTATTATTATAATTTTTTATTATTGTTATTTTATTTGTTTTAATACTATTTTTATTTTATTTATTTTATTATTATTACTTTAATTTTTATTTTTATTATTATTCTTATTTTATAAATAATATTTTTTATTTTAATTAATTAATTAATTTTAATTTTTATTATTATTATTGTTTTGTTTTTTTAATATTTTTAATATAATTAATATAATATTATTTAAATTTCTATTATTATTTTATTTATTTTATAATTATTTTTATTTTGTTTATATTATTATTATTATCATTTCTATTTTTATTATTATTATTTCATTATTATTATTTATATAAAAATTATTATTATTTTTGTTATTATTTATATTAATACTATTTCAATTATTTTCAATTAGAGCAAGAGTTATAAATATTTTTTATCATTGCTTAAAAAAGATTAATTGAAATTCTCTCACGTTCTTCATATTCTTACCTATATATCAATATGGAAACTATTTTGCCGTTACCGAATATTGAAATATGATTCGTATAAATAAATATTTTAAAAATTAGCTTAACGTCTTTGCAGCCTAAACTCATAACTCTCTAGTTTATAAGTTTACTTATAAGCTTGTTTCAAAATAAAAAAAAAAGAAATATTTTAAAATAAAAGCTTGTAATATAATTTAATAATAAAAATATCTGTTCATATAAATACGAATAAATATAGGTACAATCTAAGATACAATATTTAAAATTAGAATCTATTAACAAATTGTTTTCATACCAATGTGCTTGCGATACAGTCGCCAAGTAGCCACAGCATATTCGCATGTAAGCAACCAAAAACAGACGTCGAACCGGAGAAGAGAAGAGATCAGCCGTGATCTGTTGTGCATCCCAACTGCCCAATTCCAGTGTTGAACCTATAGCTTGACCGTATGGGGCAAGTCAACGGGCGGCCGATTCACCTGTCGCTGTTGTTTGTTTGCTTTACGCAGCGAGTCAGCAGATGCAAATGGGTGGAGTAGAAGAATAAAGAAATAACAGCACAGTGGATGAAAGGGTGGATATGATGATTATGGATATGGTTGGGTTGTGGTGTGGGGAGGGGTGAAGGGGACGCTGGGATATATAGAGGCTGCGACCTGGTCGCTGCTTTATGCGAATTCCATGAATTTGATCATTTTGGTGGAAGCGTATTAGATATTTGGCATCTTGGTGTGCAGTCAGCGACAACAGCAACAACAGCAACAACAGCAACAACAGCAACAACAGCAACAACTGCAACAACTGCAACAACTGCAACAACAACAGCAGCAGCAAAGACAACGACAGTTGCAAAAGTGACTGACGTACAATGCAAAGCAAAAACTAAGCATATAATATGGTTGTTGTTGATGTTGTCTATGTTGCTTTGGCAGAGGTCAGCGCACACACGTGACCCATGTGGCTACAACTGTGTGTGTTGCATGATCGATGGAATTGCCACGGCAAAACTCTAGAAATAAAATGGATTATAATTATTATGCTCTGCAGCATAGTCCATACAGTTCGGGGCCAACAGGCATACTGAAGTTTTCTTCAAGACGTGGTCGAGTATAAAGAGGATAGTGGGGGGGGGGGGTGTCTAAAGTTAAAGGCAAACACTTGGCTCACTTTTATTGTCAACCAATAAAATAGCCAAAGACGACGGGCTTACAACTTGCATGGAATTGATTTGGCCCGCAGCGGCTATTAACAGCAACAAAGCAGCGACAATAAGAAAGAAAAAGAAAAATAACAACAACAAAAAAAATGAGTAAAAAAAAAATCACAAAAATATAAGAGAAAAACAACAACAACAATAACAAAACAAAACCCTGAAGCTGATAATACAGCAGGCAGATGAGTATGAGGATGTGTATGATGATGATGATAATGATGTTGATATTGATGTTGATGTTGGTGTTGATGTTGATGTTGATGTTGATGTTGATGTTGATTCAACAACAGCCAACCAGCCAGCAAATGCAGCAGCAAAACAGTTGACATCAGGTGGCTAGTTAATGCAGTAGAACTTGCTTACAGCAACTGCAACAAATTTTATATAAAAATTACAAACTGATCGCATAAAAATCAGATACAATTTGCTATAACTTAAGTTAACTTAAAAGCTATAAAACTTGGTCTAGAATTTAAATTTTATTTAATTAAAAGAAGGTTAAAAATTTTAAAAGAAGTAGATATAAATGATATATCTTATACTAAGTTCAGTAAATTGGATATAGTTGATAATGTTCACAGATCAAACTTTAATCGGAACTCACATTTACTGTCGATATGATCAGCTATCTAAATAAATAACTCTGCAATCTCTACAAATGATATATTAATATATATCAAGTTTATAACTGTTAACATAACCTTAAATTTTAGTAGGGATGTAAAGATTGTACTATATTTAAATACAAATGATAATTTTTATAAGTTCCCTTAAATCAATTATGAATAAATTTCTAAAGAAAATTTCAGTACTCGTTTAATGATTAAGCTTAGTATTTAATACTAAACCTTATTTTCATAAATAAAACATAATTAATTTCTATATAGAATTAGGAAATGACTTTAATTTTTAGATAATAGAAAGTTCGCAATAGAGTTGTTTGACTGTACCTAAATTCCAGCAAGCATTTTTGTGGACTAAAAGACACAACAGCACCATACTCCAACAACAACAACAACAACAACAACCAACAACAAACAATAACAACGTGGCATGTAACAACATAAACAACCGAATACTATTTGGCCTTTTGCACCTTTTTGGCATGGAACAACTTTGGCAGGCCTGCCGGCTCAGACCTAAGCCCAGGTTAGTTCAAGAAGAAGAAGAAGAAGCAACAGAAGAGTATAAGATAAAAGTGTGGAAGTGAAGATGAAGAGGAGGCGAATACATTGGATGAGCTGTGGTAGCCCCAAGATCTTTATTTCGGTTTGGATCGAAGGATGCGATCCAGCCAGGCGACGACAACGCCCCGAAAGGCACAATTAAAATTTCACGCTCGCTTGCGGGTTAGCTGACTGCCCAAAAGGGGACAAACGACTAGCCACTAGCCACTAGCCACTAGCCACTATACACTAGCCAAGTATATATACACTATACACTAGCAACTAGTGAGTTAGCCGCCAAACATGTTGACCATTTTCGGATTGGTATTGGCCAAAAAAAAAAAACAAAAACAAAAAAAAACAAAGTGCGGCGGCATTTTTACTTTGAGTAAAGTAGCAAGTACATGAAGAGCGAAAGATATATGTATTGTTAGCTAGCGGTTTTGCCCCAGAGTCTGTGCCACGCGTGCAATTTGCAGTCACCCCGGGAATTGCCAATACAGCTCCCCCATCCACCGCCCTAACGCAATACTTAGCTCACTGTCGGCCAATTGGAAAGAAGACACCAAGCGCAAAGTGTTAATGAGCAGCGCAGCGCGTGCTAATTACCAATGTTGCTACCAAACTTGCAAATGGCAACTTGCTAAATTACCAACTTGCCAACTTACCACATTACCAACTTACCAACTTACCAACTTGAAAGTAACAGTCCTCTAAATGTCAACAGGGACAATTAACTACAACACTGCGCTAAATACTGTACAATAAGATATTTAATCTATGTGCAGCTGCCACATTGCGCGTTGAAATGTGTTTTAAATAAAACAACTTACTCTTATCAATGCAACACAAACTTAATTTTAATTTAATTCTTGCTATAGTTGCAGCTTATAAGCTTATTATACTAAGGCATTTTAGCCAAGTTAGTAGAAATTTATTAATTTGCCAGACGTTCTACTGTGAGCTCACATTGATTATCAGTTGCTAAGTTGTTAGGGAAATCAATGCCACACTTTCACTTGTTAATGTTGTACTATAGACACTCATTATTATAGGCATTCTTTAGGCAAGTAAATAAATTATATAAATAGATTTATTCTATACATATGTTATATATCTTGTAGAGTCCTGTAAATCGTACCAGTCGATCCATACCATTCGCCTCTCTGACAGACTCGGGTTGAACCACAGTCACTCCTCAAGGAAGCTCGGAAAACCTTAGTTAATTTAATACTGTCAAGGATACATTTCTTTTTTGTATATTCACAATATTTAGATTTGCTCCGATATATTTATTGTGAACTTTTACCCATTTTAATTAGCATTTATTAATAATAACAAAAAAAATGTCATATTTATATCCTTCGAAAAGTTATAAAGTTTCAGCAAAGTAAAACAAAAATCTAAATGAAGTGCTGGATTTGAATGATGTTGGAAATTATATTAGTTTAAGTAAAAACGATATATATTATATATATAGCAGATATAAGTGTTTAGTCTACTATAGTGAACACTTGTCGTAATGAAACGCAGTTAATTAAATTTGCCTCATTGCAATCACAGAACAAAAGCATCAAGCAAACGCCGTTTGAATATGGCAAGAAGGAAGAACGTGCAACGCTTTGAAAGGGAAAAATATACTAAACACTATTTAGATGCATATTACGTTACCATCAGATAGAACTACAGATAGCTCCACTTCCTGAATCTACAGCAGAATCATAGCATTAGTTTATCAAATAGCAATAAATATGAATTTTGCTGCCAAATGATATTATTTGATGCAGAAATCGAAAGTTAAGTTAAGTTAGTGAATGAGGATTAAGGATAAAAAAAAAACTTTGAAAATGTGAAAATGTACCCTTTCATTTAAATTCTATAAAAAAAAAAGTTTCTATTTAAAATCAATTTTATTCACTTTTGTATTCATATCAGATAACTGCAAGGGTGTCACATTATGCCACCTTATTCATACCCAATTAAATTTGTGTCCCGGTGCTACTCACACCCTGCTAAGCTAAGCAAAGACACAAACCCATCAAAAATTTTGTGTGTGCTATGGGTGGCCGTATTTTCAAACTCTCGGGATTACTCTTTGTGAATTTCATATTCAATGAAGCTCAAGCTAAATCATTTGATTCATGTGATTGAATGCAAATTGTTTTGTATATTAACAACTGTATGTTGTATGTTTGAGAGTTTGTTATGTGTCGCATTTATGATATGGAAAATTATTTTAAATATTATTATAATGTATTGTTACACAATTGTAAGCTGATGGGAACATATAAAATATTATAAATAATTTATTATTATTAAATATTCACGAAATGAAACTCGCACTGGATAATTTAAAATCAATCATTTTTCCATTTTCCTGTTTAAACAGTTTTTTATTTGTTTTATTTAACTTATAAGCTTTTATTATTATTATTTTTTTTTTCTTTAAGCAACAATCTAAATTTATTTATTTTTTTTTAATTTTTAATTTTTTATTCTTTGCATATTATAAACAACGTTTTTAATGTTATGCAAATTTGATTTCTTTATTAAAAATGATATATAAAAAATAAAATTAATAATAATAATAATATAATATACGAAATATTTTAATTAAATTTTTTAAGGGATTCAAATACCTTTGGAGAAGCTTCTATGAGTTTCCTATGGTGCGTAGTGGGTCTCTTGCTTTGTGCTGCTCCTACATGTCTCTGTAAAGGATGAAGTCACGCACAGCTCGTTTTTGGACTTAAATACGTTTGTAAATTTATCTACCAACAATTTCCCAAATCAGCGTTCTGTACAGATGCTGTAGAGTCGTCTTCTGTGCGCACATCTTTCATAAAAACGGTAGCATTCACGACGTATATAAGGTCCCCTGGGTATATAAGGAGATCAGCAAAACACACGCTAAAGCTACATTTAAAAATAAATAGTGAAGCATACTTTTTGGCGAACATAGATTTAATCGTCAGCACTACAAAGGAAAGAATTTATATTCCTTATTTTCTGTATTTCTTATAATTATTGTTAGTATTAGCAGTGGTTAAATTTGTTAATGCTACTAGATTATCTCTTTTTCCTTGTTGCCTAAAATGTTCCACAATCCCTTCCAGGAGGACGAGTTGTGGTCAATCAATACTTGCGGGTATTTGTATAGCTTAATGATCTGTATAAACTGCTGTTGCAGGTGTACCTAATGTCTAAGAAAAATGATAAGATTTCTTAGTTTAGCCAAGACTGAAACCTTTGTATTGCTGTTGCTGTCTGGCTCTGACTTGGTGTATATATATGTAAATCAAAACCTATCTTAGCACACAGAAAAATATTAATGTTAAATAATAAATAAAATATGAGAAATTTTTAAATCTAATACTAGCTATAAGCAAAATAAAATTATACAAAACAACTATTGGAAGGTCATTATGTAAATATCTAGTATATGTTGCACAGAAACAAAATGCATAAGTTTTTTAGTCCCTTTTCACATTTTTTAATGGTTATTGTTGTGTACATAATATTCAATCCAAATTATTTCTTGTCAATATTAGTAGGCTAATCCTCAGGTGAGCCATTCTGGCAGTACAGATAATTTGGTATCCCATATAATTTAAATAAATAAATAATAATAATAACTTATTAATGTTAATTTTTTTTTTTAGTAAGATTTTTCTTTATTTACATCTGCCAATGCGGCATTAGATTTAATTTTTTAAAGTTAGTTTAACAGGAAATTTCCCACTAGGGGACTCTATTAATGTTAATAAAACAGAAAAATCATTTGCTGAGAATGCCTAAAAATAGGCAGCACTTATTTACCAATCGCTACTTTATATAATATAAACTAAGCAGTTATAATACTTTAATTTTATAAAGATTTGTATTTTGCGCTTTATATTGTGTTCTAATAAATCTAAACATGCTTAGAGATTATTATCAATTGATTTGTTTTCTTATTTTGGCGCCCGCCATCATTTTTTTTTTTACGCTTTGCAACACTTACCTAGGGCTACCTGTTACAAACAATAAGTGTCAGCTGTTAAAAACAGTGCTGCCACTTGGTGGAAGCAGAAAAGCAAACGACTTTTTATACAAAATGTTTTGTTTTAAGTTTAATATTTAATATAAAACACTTAAGTGCAACTACACAACATTTATTGTTTATTTAAAATAATTTTTAAAAAATGTTTACCAAAATCACAGCTGCGTGATATTTGCAGACAAACAGAAAATGCGACGATCTAACAACTATTTTGTGTAACGCTCGCGCTCTCACGCTCATACAAGCTTGCGCTCGTGTTTTGCTTGTTTGGTTCCTACTATTTGAGACAATGCGTCGATATGCGTTCAGTTAGTCGTTAGCCATCGACTGCATAAAACGTGTGTGTAAAAAGAAGGAGGCGGCCTTTTGTTAATGTTAGCTTTTTGAGCAAACCAAAGCATTAAAACATATAATTATTGTTATTATAAAAATTGTTATAACACAAAATATAAACAATAAAAACAAAATACAAAGAAATAAACAAGCGTGCAAAATTCTTGCTATTAAAATGGACAAGCATAAATTAATTGACACCACTGGCAATGTAATTTAATTGTTTCGTGCAACATTTCAAGCAGCAAAATCAACAACTATTTTTTTTATTATTATAATTTATACTATAAAATATATAAAAACTACAACAAAAAAAGTAAGTAAGTAAATCTATGTTATGTTAAGTGTTAACTTACATGCTTAAAAATATCTTTATTTATTTTTTTGTTACTTTGTTTTGTACAACAACAACAACTTTATACACATATTAAAATGACCATCTATTTTTTTTTTTAATTCGGCTATTTCTTGTTGGTGTGTTTGTTTTCGTTTCTGTTTTTGTTAATCTTGTGCTACCTATCATTGTATCTATGACTAAGACTTTTCATTTTTTATTTTTCCCGTTGTTTTGGCCACTTCTACTGCGCAGATCACCAAAAAAAAAAAAAGAAATGAAAAAAGATCTCACTCCGAAAGTTTGTTGCATACTCTACACAACATATATATATATATATAAAATAATATATATATATATATATATATATAAGTGAAACTTTAGAGATACAAAAGGAAAAGAGCAAAAAAAAAACAATGATTTATTTAATTCGAGTGTGTGGAATTTCAGACTTTGCTTTTATATTTTCTACAACAGAAATACTAACAGAGTTACTCCGAATTAATATTACATAATTATCATAACTCTATATAGAAGAAAAACAACAAATTCTGTTTTGTTTTGTTCTTTTTTTGGTTTTAAGATTCTTTAAGCTTAAATTTGTTCACTTGAAGATAATTTGATTATAGTTTATGGTTGTTGTAATCCAATTCCCAGGTTGAAAAAACAAAAAAAGAAAAAGTCAAAAATAAACAAATTGTTATCTTTTTTATAGAAATATATATTTATCTAGTCTTATACAATATACTACTACATATGATTCCCCCTTAAAATGGGGAAACTCCTCTTAACGCGTTTATAGTCTTTGACCTTCAATAAGTATTTCTCAACTTTTGCAGAAGCAGTTATATATATTGTATATATATATATATATATATATAATGTGTTGTGTTGTGTTGTGTTGTGTCTTCATAATTTGTATTTGATTCAGCAAAAGATAGCTTATCATCGCACTTAAACATATGCCAAACTGATTGGCTTGATAGTAGTTGATACAAACACCAATACACGGATATCATGAAACCGAAACCGAAACCAAACATCCAACAACATTTCCAAAAAAAAAAAAAAAAAAAAATTTCTATTGCTGTATCTAGCAATACCCTATATAGAATATAAATATACTACATTTATTTACTATAATAAAATATAAAATAATTACTATTTAATGTTTAATAACAATTGCATTTGAATTTAGCCAGCTGCCAGACCGTTAAAATGCTTTGTTTTACCTTTTTAAGTACAGGGTATATTTTTTTTTTGTCTTAAACCTTGCAAACGGCGCAATAAAAAAAAGAAGCAAAAGAAAAAACCAACACACATACACTTAATGTGGAATGCAATTGACTAAAGCCAAATAAAAAATTAAAAATATACATATATATATATATATATATATATATACATATGTATAAAATAAAAATAACCTCAACTACTCGTATACATAACTGGACTTTACTAGCATTACGTATACTACTATTACTAGTAGTACTGCTTGACAACCGAAATTGAATTTTTACCACAAATTTTGACTAATTTTATTTCTTTTTTCTTCTCTCCCTCTCTCTCTCTCTCTCTCTCTTGCACTCTTTTTCATTTCAGTTCAAAGCTTTCAGGATCTCAGTGCCGGCAACATAACCTACATTAACAAAACGCGTTTATTTATAAAAAAAAAACTTTTTTTTTTTGTTTTAATATCAAATTTACATAAGATTTGATTAAAATAGAAAAGGAAAAAAAGAAAGAAAAAAACAAGCAACGGAGGAAGGGAGAAAAAACCAAAACAAAAACGACGATTAAACGACTTGAGACATACATACGTACATACATACATATATATATATATATATATATATATATATAATATATATATGTATATATATATATATATATATATATATATATATATATATAAGCAACGATCGATAAAACTAATCAATTTTTTTTGGAGAAGCAAAAGTATATCGCAGCATGGCAAATTCTCTGATCATTATTTGTGTGCTGTATCTGGTATTTGGAAAGGCTTTGTCAGGTGAGTTCCAAGAAATATTGTTGACTATGTTGAAATGTGGAGCATATATACATACATATACATGTACATGTATATATATATATATATATATATATATATATATGTTAATGTATGTATGTATATGTGTGTTATGGTAAGCATTAACTCATGCAGATTTATAAAAATAGATAAGCAAAGAATTTGCAATGAACTCATTTTATAAACTCATCAACTGACTCATCGATGGCTAATGACCTTCTCTTATTTATTTTATTTTTTTTTTTTTCATTGTATTTTCTTTACTTCATTTATTATTATTATTATTAGTATTTTTCACTTTTTATTTGTTTCTGCATATTGTTTATGGCTCTTATAGAGTATTAGTCGTTGCCATAACAATCAGCCAAGATATATTAATTATTAGTTCTTGAGATTCTCGAGATTCCCAAAACATTTGAAACATTCAAAACATCTGAAATATCCATTTAACAACGTCATATTTATGGCCACCTTGCAAAGCTCTATAATATACATGATTATAATGACGTCAAGAACTATTTTATTTCGTTACGTTTCAATCTTTCTTTCTATTATTTTTTGCCTTTTTTTTCTTTTCCTATATATGCGAATATATTTGTACAAAGGTGGCTATATATAAGAATTGAATCTCCCTCAAAAAAATACCAAAAAAAAAAAGCTGTCATTGACTTGTTTTTGTTTATATTTTCTATGTGTATGTTTTTTGTCTTCTTCTTAGTTTTGTACTTCTCTCTTTCGTTTTCTATATAAACACATTTTCTGTGTGTTTTTATTTTTTTGTAATTTTTTTATTTTTATTTTATTTTGCTTTTTGTTTTTATTTGTTTGGCTTTGTCTTTGTGAATTTTTAAAACAATTTCATTGATAATTTCGATAGCGTGCGTAAGTTTATATATTTGTTTGATTCCACGTTGTGCATGCCTCAATATAATTCAATTTGTTTATTTGTACTTTATGTAAGAGAGTTTTCCTTGAGGGCCTAATTGTTGCAATGAGAAGGGAGGAGAAAGGTGTGTATGCCTATTGCCGCTCGTTATAGAAGATGTCTATATGTATGTAGGCCAATTACGAGTACAACTTACAGTTCATTGCCAATACAATAGAGCAGTGCTAATAAAGTAATTGAAATAAAACTGTAGCACTCATAAAAAAAGAGGGCAATTTTAACCCCAAAACCCTTAGCTAAATCAATAACTTTTTAAGGCTAATAACTTCCGCCAATGGAACAGTCACCAAGGTATTCAATTTGAGGTTAGAAGTAAACAGTAGCTAAGGCTTATTGTGGATATGCCAAAGCCCAAAAACAAAAACAAAATTATAACTCTAATTTGCATAACCAACCACCAAAAATAACCATTTGGGGCTTAGTACTAAATACACTTAAAGTTCTAAGCCAACTTAGTTTTGAATTCTAACTCGAAGGGGGAAAATGGCAACAAAAAACTTTATTAGGTAGAAAGCAAGCAAATGGTATAGGGTTTTTTTTTATGTTGTTGTTGTTGTTATTTTGTGGATTTTTTGGGTTTTTCGTAGGCTAAACAACAAGGTCGAAATGTGCCAAAATTAGCCTTAAATAAAAGCCATGTTAAACAATAGGGCTAACAAACAAAATTGGTAAAAGTGACAGCTAAGTGAGTTGTAGATATATATCTTTATATCTAGCTATATATCTATTTATAAATCTACATATACTTTGTAAATGTCAAAAGAAAAAAAATTAAACAGTCTCAAAAGCGAAAGGTCTCCAAGTATTGTATAGATATATATATAAATATATATATATATATATATATATATATAATATAATATATATATACGAAAGTATAATAATGAAAAATTTGAACCCACACTCATCATTATTTCACCATTAAGTGAAAACTGTACAAATGTCTCTCTATATATATATATATATATATTCATATATATATGAATAATGTATATATATATATATATATATATATATGCCATTGTTTATACTTTTCTTATAAATAGGGCACACATCAAATATTCAAGTGCACTTAAAGCTGTATCTTATAGGTGTATACCTCTCTCTCTGTCTCTCACTCTCTTTCTATATTTATATATATATTTATATATATATATATATATATATATATACGTGTGTTTAGCTGATGCCAACAGCTATTCAAAAAATACTTCCAATCATACAAAATATATAATAAACGACAGTTAAATGGCATCTATATGCCAAGTGCTACATGTGGATGCTACCAATCCACAGCTGAGATTGTTTGCTGATGATAAGCGTCTAAAAGAATTCATAAAGTCAACATGGAAATTCTTGTCATATCGCAAACTAACACAATATGATTGTATGACTTAACTACCTTAGATTCTGGTAAACATTTCAAAGCAGAAACAGAGAGACAAAGACAGAGAGAGAGAGAGAGTGAGTAGGGGATAAAATATATCTAATTTTATATACATTACATAGACATTCAGTAGCTTAGAGATTATTAATAATAGATTAGTATGTTTGCGTGTGTGTGTGTGTGTGTGTGTGTTACATATAGGATAAAAACATTTTGTATTTTATATTTCCCTATAAAGTAAAATTCTTAATTTTGCATCTATAGCCCAGCTGCTCTCTCTCTAACATGACATGGCTCATATACTATAACTAGTATATAAACAAAGGCAATTGTCAGGTGATTGAAAAATATAATAAAAGAGACTAAAATGCAGCAATAAACAGATCATAATACAACTTACTAATTATATATTTAATTGTATTTAATAATATTTAATTACCTATGGCAAATATAATATATCTCTTAAAATATTCTTATAATTTTTAAAAATTATTTTAAAATTATTATAGCATTTATTATTCATAATAAAAGCACCATAAAACAATTTCAATATTAAAAAATTTTTTTTCATAAATGTATTTGCGTTGCAAGTAGCTGTGCCTGCCACAAGGTTAAAGATGCAACCTGCTATTTATCAGTTGGTAAATGTTAAAGTACTGTCTACTCTCCAGTTGAAATTTGAAATATTTCAATATTGAACTATACTATACCAGATGTAATATTTAAAACAATATACGGAAACAGCTGTTATTCAGTTTGACTACATTTTAAACGTTATTACAAAAAAATGTTTATTTGTTTGACGTGCGACACAAGAAAGAGACAGCAAATGTGAGTGAATGAGCCAGAGCATTGTTTGTTACATAATAGAAGAAAGTGCTCTTAGAGAACTATTTATTATAATGAACTCATATGAATACGCCCTATTCAGATTATATATATATATATATATATAAATATATATAATCTGCTTATATATATAGAGCAATTCTTCATTATAATTATTTATATATATATACATAAATATGTAGCTAACTGCATCCTTGAGTATTAACAAATGACTATAATAATATATAGATTAAGCACATATGATGAAATTCAAATACTTTCACCGATGACTTATATATATATATATATATATATATATATATAGGCCACCTAGGTATATATGTTTTTGAAATTGATTCACAAAAGCATTGCGAATATTCGTTGTGAATATTTTTGGGGTAAACAGTATGGAACCTATGGGAACAAGTTCCAAGTTAGATTGTCAAATTCATTTGGAGGTTTTATATATTATATATAACTTAGTATAGTCAATTGATAACACACGAACTGTCCCTAGTCCAGTCTAAGCAAATATTGAGTCATTTCCTAATTAAAAAAAAAAAAAAATAAAATAAAGCTAAAAAAACAACAAAAAAGGCAAAAAACAAAAAAAAACGGGTACTCATGTATTTGTTTTGGATTTGTAGTCGTAGCCTTAGTTTAAGCAAGCACGGGAAATCTGCAGATAGCCATATATAGTACATATATATATATATTTATATATATATATATATATATATATTCATATAGCTTTAGCATTGTCCGGTTATGTGTATTAAGCAAATACGCTTATCAACCGTTAAACGCATACCAAATGCATTAGTCATTTTATTTTCCATTTGTTTTGTTTTGTTTTACTCTATTTTTCCCATCCCTCATATTTTATTGAATTTTCTTTTTTGCCACCCACCACTCCCTACCACCCCTCATCTCCATCCCCACCAGCACCAGCATTCAACCATCTTTCTCTCACTCAACAGCAAAAAGAATTTAATGATGCGTCATAGTGCATTACACGTGTTATCAAATGATATTAGATTATTGGAAGATATCCTGTAAAGTAGACAACTTTCTCCTAAAAATAAAAAAGAAATTCATAATGACTTTCGATCTATCAGTTGCCGATCTATCAGTGGGCACTTCCACAAGCTTATCTCAAGTAGTTTATCACTGTTTAAATTGCTGACAAAAGCTTTTCAATACGAAAGAAAAAGATAATGGAAATCGTAAAAGATCTAATTGATTGCATTAATATAATATAAAAGATTTAATCAAATTTAATTTAGGCAAAGTAGTATAAAAAAGTGATAAGTAAACAACTTTTCGAAAGGTCATAGGTTAAAATACTCAGCTAGAATTTGTATAAAGTAATTTTTTTTAATTTACACATCAATATTATTTATTATTATGCACACGTGCAAGTACTTTATACGATCTCTGTTGGTATTTTTATTTTATTCAAAGACCTCAACTTGCTTTTGCATTGATTTCCTTAAGAATTTCCATATTAATATAAATGTTTTTATATTTTTTATATTTTTTTTTTTATGTTTATCAAAAGCAATAGAGTAATAGAAGTATCAATTCATATTATAATTAATAAAAATAAATATATATAATATATCTTACTCTATAGGTATCTAGATTTTGAGCACTTTTAAAACTCAACCAACTTTTTAATATAAACTTCTATTTATCATTTAGCATAATGAATTTCATATAAATATAGAATAGCAAAATAACTTATATATTACGATTTTTATTATTTGATATCATTTATATATATATATATATAGCATAATGGGAATCTCAAATAGAATATAACACAATGGCACCATAGAAAGTTACTGTTTATATTCATATATTCTATAAGCAGATTTGCATATATTTAAGAGTATATGCTAAGTACTTATTATAAATTCTAGCTAATTATAATATTAATGATTTAAAATACCGTTTAAAACTTTAATTGAATTTGGCATTAACTATAACGATTTATGCTCATATTTTGTTAATGCTTTTTTATGTGCTTTTGATTTTTGAACAATAAATTCTATTGGCGCCACAAACTGACAAAATTAGCTTTGAGTTGAGTAGCAAAAAGGTTAATCTTTTAATTATATATTTAACTGAATTTAACTTTTCTTTAAGATCGTTTAACGGTATATTATCTATGGCTTATTTCATATATATATGTATGGGCAGATCAAAGGCAAAAATACTACAAGTATTTACAATATGAGTACAAGTACTAATCATACACACACATACACCTAATCATACATATCTCTTACAGTAAAATAAAGAAAAAAAAAGAAAAAAAATTTTAAATGAATCGCTTATAAAGCTGAGCTCACACATGTCAGATATATGGCAATGTTCATGGCCGATTTGTGTACACAAGTCAATAATTTATGTCTGTCATTTAGTGAAAAACATATTATATTCTTTTAAATCCTTTTGCTGTGTGTGATTTAATTAATTGTTGAAATGACAAACTGTTAACACACATTTACGAGTAATATGCTATGGCTATGGCTATGGCTACGGCTATGGCTATGGCTACGGCTGCAGAGACATCAAAATAAATCAACACACAATAAATATATATACACATATATATATATGTATGTTTAATTTATAATTTATATCTAATAAATATGAAAATTTATTTTCCCGACTTTGCAATACCCTAAAAAGTATTGAGTAGAGCTCCAAGCACTTACCATAATTTATCTATCGTATATATTTTATAGTATATATCTTATATAAAATTCTTAACTTATATTCATGATAAATAAAAATTTTATTAAAGTATATTTGTTATATACCTAACTGATCATATTCTATATCGAATTTTAATATGATTTAGTTGTATAAGAATATACTTTATATTATACTTAAAGATTATTGAATATATAATAAAAGTTTAATCAAATCTACTTTCAATTTATAGCATGAGAAAGTAACACAAAAGTATGCCGTCTGCTATTTATCGATAATTGATAACGATAACTTACTGCCAACAGCTGTTATATATCCACTAATACTACTACTCTAGTCTTTCCAAACGAATTCTTATTTAACTCAACTTTCCAGACAAATGTACTATAACTGGGTTATGCCTCATTTTTAATGGCTGAAGTATATCATACAGATATATATAGAAATCTTAACATTCATATATATCTATATATATTGGGCAAAGAAATCCATTGTATACAATATAATCTATGCTTTTCATTAGTATTTGTAGTATGTATATGTATTATGTGTATGTTATATTATTTATATGTATGTATTATGTATGTGTTTTATACAGCCGTTGTCAAATAATTTTCTGTAAGCATTTACGCGATTTTCTTCGAAAGGGAACATGATATATCAGTACGTTGTCATTTTTTAAATGTTCTTCAGTTATTTCCTTGCAAAATTAACTATAATATTTATTTTATTAGCGTGCATTAGGTAAATTTTTTTTAAACTTGACTGGCGTAATTTTATTGAGACAACTGATTGACATCAAATTGTATTTTGAGCAAAAAAAAAATATATATTTTTTTGTGATTTATATTGCAATATTTTTTGTAAGTTGTTATTATTTAAGGTTATAAGAATTGATTTTTATTATTATCCCCTTTGCCATAAAAAAGAGCAAAACGGAGCTAATGGAAATGTGCTGAATCCAAAAATATGTAACACATAGAAACTATCATCGGAGACCCAATTAAATATATATATTCTTGATCAATATGACAAGACGAATTGATCTAGCCATGTCCGTCTGTCCGTCCGTATGAACGCCTTTTTCTCGTGGCGTTATGGTGTGCAGGAGGGGGTAAAGTGGTGCACGCAAAATAAGATCTAGAGCAACCAAATTTGGAATCTAGATTCGTTATTGCTCGTACTCTATGCGAGTTTATTTTAGATTTTTGATTTTCCTCCCCTGACCCCCGCAATACGAATAAAATGATTATTATTCAATCGATCAAATTTCTTTTTGACACACAGAATAATTAGGATATTCTTGAACTACGTTCTTAATTTGGTTAAGATTGGATAAAAAACACGGAAGTGTGTGTATAGCTGTGTATGTAGGTAAAGGGGCTCTCGTAGTCGGGTACACTCGAGTACAGATTTCTTACTTGTTTTTTTTTTTATATGACACACCAGACTATTGCAACGTAGTTAAATGCTACACGAGAGATCATTGATGGAGTGCTGCCAACATCCACTGAAAAATATTCGATACTGTAGATTCTAGGTACAGTTTTGCGCTTCCTTGATTGAGGTTTGTTTAAGATCTCCTAAATCGAATTTCCCATATGAAACCAATGAAAGCTGCCTAGCTTTAGCCAGGCGATATATCGGTTAGAAGCTAAATCATTGGAAATATGTGGCATATATATATATATATATATATGTACCTTTATGTTTACCCAAATGTTAATTATGTTGTACATGTTGTATCTCCGATTGGATTCTTAAAAGGCACGACGCGTAAATAACGATCAGTTATGACTATGAGTACGAGCATGAGTATGAGTATAGATTCGCCCACACTTAGAATGTTATGTTTATAAGTGTATAAGGAACTTGTTCCGATTGCCTATCACTCGGTCAGCTCGCACATTAAGTTGGTCATCAGAATTAAGGTCAGTGGCCCCCGAGAGTGACTGTGACTGGTGATGTCTTTAGGTATAATCTAGACCAGAATCACGGCAAAAAACAAAAGCGAATTATATGAAAAAAGCACGCATTTTAAATGTTTATTTATATATATATATAGAATTTTATATTATCGTAAATTCAAAAATATTTTAACATATGTGCGTATATATATATATAAATATATATATTTTTGATATAAAGAAAAGAAAAATATAAATAAAAATAAAAAAAATATAGTCACATCTGTCATGAATTGCCAAAAAGGAAATAATAAAGCTTAATCCCAGTGTGGCCCATTAAAAAAATATAAATAAATAAATATTTCATAAACAGATACTAAATAATAATATACTCATAATAATACTGCGCATCTGTTCACTAGATCATATATCACATTAATTCTACGCTTTATGTACCGCTTCGCCTCGTAATTGTTTGTATTCGTTTCTAATTGTGCAATTCAAGCAAAATAAAGCAAAAAAAAAAGCACACAACAAAAAAAAAAGAGAGAGAAGAAAAAAAAAACAAATAATTATCAGTCCAAAGTTTAATACAAAAACAAAAAAAAAATAAATAAATACGCTACCGGCATACAAAATTACAAAAAAAAACAAGTAAGAAGTCTGTAGTCGAGTGTACCCGACTACGAGAGCCCCGTTGCCTACATATACAGCCATACACACATACTCATACATACACACAGTTCTGCACGTACTTGGCCATTGCGCGCGCCTTTTAGCCCCCCACGCTCTATAGCGCGGTACTTATTGTTGTATAACTTCCGTGTTTTTCGTTCAATTTTAACGAAACTCACAACTTAGATGAAGAATGGTCTACTTAATATGTGTGCAAAAAAGAAATCTTATCGGTTAAAAATTGTACCTTATAATCGTTTTTTTCGATTTGCGGGGGTCAGGGGAGGAAATTTAAAAATCAAAAACAAACTCGTATAACCTACGAACATAACGAATCTAGATTTCAAGTTTGGTTGCTCTAGCTCTTATAGTCTCTGAGAAACAGGCGTTCATACAGACGGACAGACGGTCAGACGGACAGACGGACAGACAGACAGACGGACAGGGCTAGATGAACTCGTCTTGTCGTCCTGATTCAGAATATATATACTTTATGGGGTCTACGATGATTATTTCTATGTGTTACATACTTTTGGATTTTGCATATTTCCAATAGCTCCGCTTTGCTCTTTTTTTACAAAAAGGCAAAGGGGCTAAAAAAAACGGAGAATCGGAGAAACTGTGAACCAGTAGATCATATTAGTCAATCTCCTCTCCCTCTCTCTCGCTTAGGTCTATGTTTCACTGTCTCGTTTGTTCTTTTTATAACACTTCATAAGGTGGCAGCGTTTGTTTTGACGCATAATTATTAATAATTTGAATGATTTTACTATTATTATTATTATTATTTTCTTTCATTTCTTTTTGCTTTGCGTTTTAGTGTTTGTTTTTGCCTTTGCTTTTGGCTTTTTTTTTCGGGTATATGTCAAGCGATTATGTACATACATATTTATAGAGTATTATAATAATTGATCTATAATTAAGATAAGCTTTAATGCGCGCGTCGACTGGGCCACATACATACACACACACAGGCACACACGCACTGACAGCATTCGTAAAAAGGTTTTGTGTTTACGCAATTTTCAACGAATTGCGCGTATAAATCTTAAATACCCCAAAGACAAACACACACACATAGTGTATAGATATATTTATATATATATATATATATATATATATTCATATATATATTATAGATAAAATATAGAAACAGTTTTAATACCTTTTGCTAAACATGAAATCAAGGACACTAAATGTTAGACCAACTTCTAGTGGGTGGAAGTAACACATAGTATAACAGTATTTGGTTGTCAAGCAGTAAACAGTTACGTTTTGCTTAACTCTGATTGATCAATCATGCTCACACACACTTACACATACACAGTTTATCAGTTTATTTATAGTATTCTATAAAAGTTTGCTTACCTATTTCTAAAGGTCCAAAAGGGGGCTCTGTAATATCGCATGTAATAGCCATGTATTAAGAGAAGAAAGCAACTTTCTCCCTATAAAGTATATATATACTTGATCAAAATTGCTATCTGTTCAATTGCAAGAATTAATTAGTAGCCCTCTAAAATAAAATAATATATAATAGATCTAACTCATTTAGGTACGTACGTAATGGTAAAGGTCTTTTTATAGTCGGTCCTTATTTTATTTGCATTTTTTTAACAAATTGTGGTAAATTTTCTTTTTAGGAAAACAACCAAAAAATTACTACGCTTAGCGCAATTAATATGAAATATTTCATAATAATTACTCATAAAAAAAAAACCAAAAAATTGAATAATAGTTTAATAAAATAAAACTAAGAACCAGAACAAATAGGTTTTTCCTTAATTACTTAACATGACAATTGTTATTTTTATTTATTTTTATTTTTAACTTGTTTTTTTTTTGTATTTCTATTTTTCTCTCCACTTTTAACGATTGTTTTATGACGTATAGTAAGCTATAACTACCAATAAAAAAAAACTCAAGTTAAATTTCCTAGTCTTTTTTTTCTAGCTATAAAAACAAAACTGTATAAATACCAAATGTACACTAAACTTTTCTCAATTACATTGATTTATTTTTTTAAAATGTTTTTCCGGCAAACAAAGACGACAACAAAAAAAAAATATAAAGAAACACACACATATATATATATATATATATAATAAATATCGTGTAATTGTCGCAACAAAGTTAATGTTTTATTAGTGTTGATCTAACATTGAGGATTGGCAACAGAAATTGCCTTTGCGAGTCAACAATTATAGTATTAAATGAAATTAAATATATATATATATATATATATTTATATATAGATATTCATTAAGATACATATAGATGTTTATTTAATGCGAAACACGACTATAAAATACTCTTTAATAAAATATAATTTAACAGCTTTCAATTTTTATTATTATTATTGTTATATAAAATCAATTTTTCTATGAACTCTTACAGTTTATAAAGAAAAAAGAATCTAAAGTAAATTCAATGCATTTTCAGCAATTGATCGATTTTTTGATAAATTTTCTATATGTATATTATATAAGGCACTTATATAACATATTTCTACATACATATATAGCTTACAGACGGGTTTGTAGCTTATATATAAAGTCATAAAAGTATACTGGAAAATGTTTATTCAGCAATTTGTTTTTAATCTTTCAATGGTCATTAAAGTTGGTCTCCCCGCCCCAGCGGCTCAATGATATTTTATTATAACTTTGCAGTTTTGAACCAAAAAACAAACAGCCAAAACTTAAATCAAAACCAAGCTCAATCAAATTTAATTCCATATCCGAAATATAATTCCAAATTCAATTTCAACTTAAAACAAAATTCATCCATAATTATAAACAAACAAAAAACAAAAGTTTTTCAAAAAGATTTTGATTGACGTTCACGTAAAAAAAAAAAAAAACATAAAATATTTTGACAACGTTAGCATAATTATTACTATACTGAATTACTCTACAGAAAACAGACAGTTAAATGCATAATATATATTTTTTAATATAGTACAGTTAAAATACAATAATTTAACACAGTAAACAGTTTTAGTCATAATTTTTTTTAGCCATTCAGCATTTATTTCAAGAATGAAACAAACAAAGAATTAAACTGCCTTTAAATATCGTATACGATATTCGCATACGAAAAGCAAAACAGTTGCATTCTATATGCTCTGATAAATAAATGTTGAAGTTAGTTATGATAATAGCATAAAACAAGTAAAAATCCATCAGCATAGAATAAAATAGGCCGCTTTAGCGAGTCTTCACTTTATGCTTAGAACCTTGTACGTACATACACTGAGAGCAGATCTTCAATTGTGTAATTTAGGTATTGTCAATCACAAGTTGTAATGACTACTCCTTGTACTTATGACCTTATATATATATATATATATATATATATATATATATTTAACATATATATATATATGTGTGTAGGTATATATATATATATTATCTAAGTTTATTTTCGGTATATTTTATTTGTTTTTATGTTTTATTTTGTTTTTTAAGTAACTTTGCATGTCAGTCAACGAGGCGACAGCAGCGGCGGCATGTCAATAAACTCACCAGAAACTAATTGTATTGGGAAGAAAAAAAAAAAAATTATATATTTATTTTTTGTTTTGTTTTTCTTGTTGTTGTTTATTTTTTTTTTTTTTGTTAAATGACTATAGAAGTTAACGTTGCGTCTAGATTGTTTCATCCGAGAACTGGAAAACAGACTCGAAAACGAATTGCACTTTTGCATGCAACCTTCGGCTGTAGATCAATCAAAAATAAAACGAAATATGGAATGTTCACACACGGTGTGTGTGTGTGTGTGTGTGTGCGTGATGTGCTTTAGCAACATTCAGCTTAAACAAAGATACCCTAGAATGTATTAAACTATAAAACTCTCTCTCATTTAGTTAAACCAATTGAAATATGATATATAATTGCACTAGACTTTCTATGAAACCCAAATATTTTTCAAGCATTTAAGCCAAAATATATTAGGGGTCTAGTATTGCAATTATATACCCTTTTTTAGTTATGTTTTTAAAGGGTATTTAAAGTGACGTAATTAGCACTTCTGGTATTCGTCTTTATATCGTATATATATATATATATATATATATATATATATACACTGTAAAGTATAGTCGTTTAGTTGATGTGCCTGTCGTTATCGGCGATGCCAACTCCCGCATCGGGTTATTGCTAATGAGAGCAGTCGACCCAGTTGTGAAGACGGATATATGCCTAGTTAATTAGCATTGAATATGAAGACCTTTGAACGTATCTATTTACCTGTTTATTTACCTGATTTTAACTGCGTATCTACAAATATTTTATGCTGACCAATCGGGTCAATAAACCCAAAAGAAATTTCATTATATTTTATTTAAATGAAAAAAAATAAAGATATATATATATATATATTAAAGATATGTATACAAATATATATATATACATACATATATATTTATATATGTATAATTAAAAAGACAATCAAAGCTTTTTAATGCTGACCAAACATTAAATATAAAATGTTGTAAAGCTTTTTTTTTTGAACGCAGTTTGTAGCAGTATCGAATACTCATATATAATATATATACTCATATTATATATAGTCAGATATTTAACATACTTTTCAGGCATCTATACTATAACTTTAAATAGATCTAAGTAGTGATTGCCCTAGAAATCTACTTACATCTTACTGAGATCACGTAAAGTAACATGACTTGAGTGCGCCCTTCTATGCGCTTCACAATACAATATCAACTATCTACAATATATTGTCACCAGTTTACCCATATAAGATATATATATATATATATATATATACATATCTATATGTATGAGTACGATTTGTAGATCAGAGTTCTATGATAGCGTTACTTATATCTATTTTAAATTATGTTCAATTGACTGTGATGTGCTTCTACCTATATGTTGTTCATATATCTGACGTCAATTTGTGTTATGGTTTTCATAGACAAAACACACAAGCAACAAACAACAAATAACAAAAATATGAAATTTAAATAAATCAATAACCTCGATAATATTTAGGAAAGTTTCTAATCAATTACGATGCATAAGAAAAAGGGCCAACCTACAATATAACGCTAACAATAACAATAACAACAACAACAATAACAATAACAATAAGAATAATAATAATAATAAAGCCAATAATAATCATAACAATAACATTAATCGAATCGGGAAAAAGAACGTGATATGCGATTTTTTGTTATTTTGAATAGTAAATAGTATTATTGATTTTCAATCAAAAGCAGATTGCGATATAAATCGATCCACAAATCGATCGTTCAATCGTTGCGATCGTTCGGCCGTTCGATCAGTGAAAAGAAATTTTTTTTTGGCAAGCAGCAAACACACAAAGCACAAAAAGAAAACAAAAAAATAAATAGAAAATATTTTTGTTATTTTTATTTCCTTTGATTTTGTTGTTCTTGACGGCTATTTAACATTTCTACATATCTACATTTCAATATTTTTACAATTCTTTTTGCACAGCAAAGCCCAACACCTCCTATAGCTACCCTTACATACCTCTGTATCCCCTTCATTTTTGGTAATTCAATGATAAAATGTCAAAAATCAATAACAATAAATAAACGATAAACGAGAGAGTGTGCCCCTGTACTTTGTATCCCAATACAAAAAAAAAAAAAAAGAACATTTTTTTTGGGTAATTTTTGGTTAAAGTGTTAAATGTGAAAGGGGGCGGGGACGGGGGATAGGGCTGTCCCTGATTGTTACTTGCATATGTCCGCACATTCTAATGCTAATCAAATTGCAATTTTTATAAATTTAACTAAAAGCAAGCATCATCAATATATATACACCCGTTGACAACTAATTGACAAGTACATGTTGATATTTTCTATTTTTAATGTATTATTAAAGGAAACGATTTAACTTTTTTTTAATAACTATTGATATTAAAGTATAAAACAACAAAAAAGAAATTTGAGTAATAAATGGTAAACTATTTTTTTTTTTTGAGATCATTGATCCAAAAACCTCATAAATGCAGAGGACACCTATTTGACAACACACATTTAAAAACAAGTAAGAAGTCTGTAGTCGAGTGTACCCGACTACGAGAGCCCCTTTGCCTACATATACAGCCATACACACACATACTCACTCACACATACACATTCTGCACGTACTTTGAGTCATTGCGCGCGCCTTTTAGCCCCCGCGCGATACTTAATAATAACTTCCGTGTTTATTGTTTAATCTTAACGAAATTCACAACGTAGATCAAGAATTCTCTAATAAATATGTGGTTCAAAAAGAAATGTAATCGATTGAAAATTGTGCTTAATAATCGTTTTTTTCGTATTGCGGGGGTCCGGGGGTCAAAAACAAACTCAAAACCTACGAACTCAGAACATACCGAATCTAGTTTCCAAGTTTGGTTGCTCTAGCTCTTATAGTCTTTGAGAAACAGGCGTTCATTCAGACGGACAGGGCTGGATCGACTCGTTTTGTCGTCCTGATTCAGGATATATATAATTTATGGGGTCTCCGATGATTATATATATATTATATATTATATATGCTCGATGGAATTCAGATCTGGGCTAGACGCTGGCCAGTTAGAAACCCCTAATAAAAGTTGCTCCAAGAAATATTGTACAATCTACTGTATTCAAAATTTTTCAGTGGATCTTGGTAGTACTCCTTCAAGGATCTATTATTCATACGCGTACAATCTTTCAATCTATGTGGATTGACGCTCTGCGTGGGCACTTTTTACGATATTATTTTGTGTGAATTGATATCTCTAAAAATGATTGACGGCTTTGAATACCATCCTTCTTGGATCAATTGAAAAGCGTTGCAATAGTCTGGTGTGTCAAATAAGAGTCCTGCAGCTCAATGATTGCCTATAAAACAATTTTATAAAACCTATAAAAAACAATTCCTAATACCTTAAGTAATTATAAATTTATAATTATAAGTAATTTTTGCACAATATAAGAAAATTAATTTTTTGATCAAAATATAATTTGTTCTCAAATATTTGTCTCACCAAAATCACACCGTTAAACTTTCAAGAAATTCTACTCAGTCCACGCTGGTAAAATAGATTTTGAATCATACATCAATTTTAAGGGAAATAATGGAAATATGCATAAAAAATAAAGATTTACCGTTATCATGTCTGTGCTTAAAGTAAATCACGAAAATGTACAAATAAAACCGTTGTTTGTCAATTAAATGTCCACGGGTGTATACTTATATATAAATATATATATATATATATAAATTGTTTTTTTATTTTATAAGTATATAACTTGTTTCTTATTAAGATCTTTACTAATATTTACTTTTATAATTTTTATTTAATTTCAGATACAAACAAATGCGACTTGATTAAGTGCCCAACTCTTGCGGATAATCTTAATTGCCCAGAAGACAGTAGCATCTTATATAATTCTAATACTAATGAAATTACTGATCTAAGTTCAAGTGATCTCATTAACATCAAACCCAACTCCAATTTGGAGGAACAATGCTGTGGCAATACAAAGCAATGTAAATGTAATAAATGTCCACCTCGACCAGATTGTGGAGAAGATTTGTTTCCTGTACAGGTGATACAAGGCAATAAAAAGCCTGGTAGCTGTTGCTCAGTATATAAATGCGATGAAAAACCAAAATGTATAGATAATGTTAGCATTATCTATATGGAAGGTAAATGCAATGAATGCGATAGTTGTAAGACAGTAGTGCCATGTCAGGATATTTGCGAGGAGTCATTATTGAATATTGAATGTTTCTCTCATGATTATGGTATGAAAACACAAGGTGAAGTTTGGAAGGAAGATGATGGTTGTACTGAATGTGAGTGTATCAATGGTGAAACGTTATGTACTAAAAACTTTTGCAAGCCACCAGAATGTACTAATCATTACCATGTAGAAGGAGAATGCTGCCCCAAATGCCCCACGGAAGATGGTATTGAAGAAGTTACAATGGGCATAGAGATGACAAATGCAAGCACAATCTATACACACAAACCATACACAGATATACCAGATATACAATCTAATGTATCAGATCTTGAACTAACTGACAATGAGACAGATCATGATCTGACGCAAACAAAGTTATCTTTGGAACAACAAACAACAATATCAAGCATTACTACTACTGAAAGTATCACAGACTCCGCGGAGACAACGCAATCGGAGGATACAACTAAAATCTCATATATGGATAGTACTACCGATGCTAGACAAGAATATTACAGTAGTACAACTGATACACCTAATATTATATACACACAATCAAGTACAGAACAATCATCAAGCATTGAGACAACCAACAACAATGAATTTGTGCAATTATTTGTTACAACTGATCTAACTACTGAAGGCGATAATATATGGAGTAGCAGTACAGAAAATCCAAACAATATGGCAACATCATACCCCACACCGCTGGCACCAAATTCAACCAGTACTCTACAAAATTTACCCATCAGTGATAAATATCTTTATGCTACTCAAAATCCAGAAAGGGTATACGATAATAAAGACGATTTGTGGATCTGGGCCATTGTATTTGGTGTATTTATTGTAATTATTATTGTAGTAGTCACTTCTTACTTTTGTTTTCTTGTCAAAAAAAAATATTCCGCAGTTCCTTGTGCGGATTCAGACAGATCAACTAGCTCACAATCGGAAAGCGTTAGGCCGCTAACATGTCAAGTCTAGTAGTAGTAAGAGTATTAGTAGTAGTAATAGTAGTACTAGTACTAGTAGTAGGAGTAATGTAATAGAAGTTTTAGTAGTAATACTAGTATATAGACAACATCATTAATTATTATTGTTATTATCATTATTAATATTATTATAATAATCAATTAATTTTAATTACTCGAAGATGTTAATGCATATTTTTAAAGAATGAAAGTAAACTAAGAAAACAAACAAAAGAAAAGAACTTTAAGCCGAAAGACAATGCTCCAGCAGAATCTGCAATTAATGCTTAACACAAGACGAAATAATGAAATGAAATAATTAAAACCTAAATATTAGTTTAATATTCTTATTTTGTATTATATTTGTATTATACATTTGTGATAACGTGGCACCTGATTGATATCAACTTGAGTTAATGAAAACAAATTAAAAAAAAAAAACAAAAACAAAACAAAACAACATCAAAAACAAAACTTTTTTTTTGCAGATTTCCATCTAATTAAGTAAATATATACATACATATATATATATATATATATATATATATATATAAAGAAAATTTATAGTATTATGTTGAGATCATTCGGGACACAAAACAAAATAGGTCAACTTTTATCTAAGCTCTACCAATAGTCTGTCCAAATATATTTGCTTGCCAGGGAACAAAGCATAATTAATCTAATTAATATAATTCATTTCATAATCATGCCTAATAAATACTAATCAATATATTTATTATTTAATATACATACATCTATATATATATTTATAAGCCTGACACACAAAATGAAAAACGCACTTGCCAACTGAATAGTCTCAAATGTGATGGAATTAATGAAAGGAACTGCTCTGCACTGATTACACATTCCGTTGAAAGCGTTTTTATTCTTTATTAAATACATACATACATACATCCATAAATGAAAAAAAAACAACAAGAAATGAAATACCAAAGCTCTAAATTATATTATTTCTGGCATCAATTTCGATTAACTCTAATAAATCATAACGAATATTATTTAAATGAAAACTCTTGCGTTTCATTTTGTTTTATTTTTTTATTTTTTTTATTTAACTTATGGCCGCGTTGCCAATTCATCCAAATGTTTAACAATGCCACACAAAACCTGCGCTGTACTTGAATCTGGTATTTCTGTAACCACCGATGCCGTCGTCCCACTTAGCACACCCACACGTGGATCAATGGGTAAAGTACCCAAAAGCGGTACCTTTGCCAAATTTGCCAATTCAGCGCCACCTTTTGATGAGAATATATTTGTGCATTCGGTGCAATGCGGGCAAACAAATCTGCAAATAATAATAATAAAAAAGCATATTATTAAAGAAATCGTGTATAGATTTAAAATGAAATAAAAGTTATACATAAATATTTCCATAAGATTTTTAAGTTATGAATTTAGTCAAATGTTCAGGTACTTTTCGCCTCCTCTTTATTCATGTGTTTTAATTGCAACAACTTTTGCTGCAAACAGCGAAAAATTGTATACCTATGTACATATGTATATATATATATATATATATATAATCCCACGCCCAATTTTGACACCCATAACAAAAAATGCAAATGCAAAAATTAGCTGAAAATATGTACAGCTAAAGATAACGCAATTGATATTAATAAGCAAAAGGAAAAGTTGTATTAACTGTTAAAAAAAAATCCAGACTTTAATTAAAAGCTGTATACAGAACAATTCACAGTTAAAAATATTTAACATTTATTAACAATACTCTTTATGATCTGCCATATAAGTTTTTCAAGCCCCATAAATATTCAATCAGAAATTAATACTCAACATATGCTTTAAACACGTGACGCTGACCAAACCACAGCAGAATTCACTTCCCAAGTTTCCTATGGTGATGTTAAGTCCAAAGTCTCATTTCATAATATCATATTATACAATATACATTACCAGGTTGGGTAAGCCACAAAACCCAAAAATGTAATATTATATCAAAAAAAAAAATACATATATATATAACAATACCCAAGAATCTCTTTGAACCAGAGAGAAAAGATGAATTCAGAGACCACAAAAATAATTATTCATAATGTAAATATTTTGCAAAAATAAAAATAAATACCAAAATTGCAACACTGACCCCGAATTTACACTCAAAACCTAGATATATATATATAGTATATATGTATATCTACATATAAATAAAATATACAAATAGATAAGAAATTGTAAGCATTTTTTTGGGTTTGGCTCAACCCACTGAAGACTCATAACAAACCCAACAGATAAGCATATTTTATCTAAAAATATTTAAAAAGATTAAAAACCCAAATTCCATTCAGTGACAAACTAAATTCAAATATCGAGCTTAAAATAGTCCTTTCTAGTCCATTCTTTAAGTCATCAAAAACTTAACTTTCTTACTACAGAATACAGACTACAGAATACACTTTAGGTGCTAAATAGTAGTAGAATTATTTATTTGACCAAATTTGCACCTAAAATGCTTGACATATAACAGACAAGTGCAGCAATTTTTTTTTGTCTTATCTAACTGTAAATCGTAACAAGAAAATAACAATAAACAAGACTAACAACAACTACAAATAGAATAGCAACCACAATCGAAACAAGCACCGCAAAAAAATTTGTGATAACGCGTTTACTTAACTAAAATTTACATTCAAATGCAATTACAAAAACAAAAAGATGATAACGTTTATGTTGCCGTCTGATATGACCTTGAATGTGTAAGACAAGTTTCTTTATTAATTGTGTAGTAAAACATAACTTAACTTGTCATTGGGCAAAAAAAAAAAAGTGTTAAATTAAACGGTGAGTTTCCATAATATTTAGTTACTTAGCAAGGACTGCAACCGAAGTGTCTAGGGTACATATTGTGGTTGGTTCACTTTAAGGAATTCAAGGAATTTAAAAACAAATTTGCATGAAACTTAGTCATATTTATAAGAAACAAAGATACTATGACTATAGGCTTAAATCAATAGATTATCGGAGCTGAGCTTCAAACAGTCATAAGACATATATAGTATTTTAGAATATACATGTAGGTAAGTTGATAAATAAAGTATGCAGACAGATGGAAAAATTATTATAGAGACTATTTAGTTTCTACAATCCGATAATATATAGGTACACTATTGAAGCCAAGTATAACAAAACAATTACTCGTTACTCTTACTATTAAACATCTGATTTTCAGTAATGATTTCCAGTAACATAGCAGCATATATACCCTATCTCTGTTATTTAAAGGTGAGTGTTTCATGCTCAAAAGTATGTAAAAGAAGTAAGAAGTCTGTAGTCGAGTATACCCGACTACGAGAGCCCCTTTGCCTACATACACAGCCATACAAACAGTTCTGCATGTAACTCTAAGCCTTTTAGCCCCCGCGCTCTATTGCACGATACTTAATGTTCTGTAACTTCCATGTTTATTGTTTAATCTTAACGAAATTTACAACGTAGATCAAGAATGGTTTAATTAATATATGTGCCAAAAAGAATAGTTTGAATAGTTGAAAATTGTGCCCTATAATCGATATATTCGAATTGGGGGGTCAGGGGAGTAAAGAGTACGAACATTAAGAATCTAGATTCCAAATTTTGTTGCTCTAGCTCTTATTTTACGCGCACCATTTAACCCCCTTAACTTAACCACCGGGGCTAAAAACGGTTTGTATTCCTAATACATAAATGATTAGTTCCAAAAATAAAACAGTTGTACTTAATGGTTTTTGCGAGAACAAGATAAAGAAATTCTACTGTAGAATATAGTAATTAAAACAATTTGAATACTAGTTAACCACTAACTAGGCTATAGAATAACTCCAATCTAACATTTGTGTGATTTATATTAAGAAATTTAAAATAATACAAACCCGCTCATATTTTCCACAATGCCCAACAGTTTGATTCCAGTTTTTTTGCAAAATGTTATTTCCTTTCGAACATCATCCAAGGCGACACCTTGTGGTGTAGTCACAATAATTGCACCATTACAAGGCACGTCACGCATACATTCCATAACTGTGATATGTTCATCTGATGTGCCAGGTGGAGTATCAATAATCAAATAATCGAGTTCATCCCATTTAACATCCGTTAGAAACTGTCTTATCATCATAGTTTTCTTTGGTCCTCGCCAAATAACAGGGTCTTTCCGATCCTTCAGCAAAAAACCAATGGACATAACAGCAAGTGTCTTGCTTTCATCTGTATAAATGGGCACCCAGCCATCATCACACTGGTAAATATCGCTGCCCTCAAGACCCAGCAAATACGGTACGCTGGGACCACACAAATCTATGTCCAATAGGCCAACCTAGACGGTAAGAGATAACAAAATGAATTACACGTTTTTGTGGATAATGGTTAATTTACCTTGTGACCAGATGTACGCAGTGCTAATGCCAACTGTGTGCTAACTGTTGATTTGCCCACGCCGCCTTTGCCAGAAAGCACTACGATGACATTTTTAACTTTGTCCAACATTTTCTAGTAATTTCTAAACAAATTGTACATCCACAATAAGAGCAATTTACTCAGCTGTTGCACAGAGATAAGAAATCTTATGTCTAGTATGCTGTAAACAATTTTAAGTGGAGTTAAATGCGAATTATATTGATAGCCGATTTTCTGTAACGTTACCTATCGATTGTAGATAACATATGTTAAATCGAGACAATTCATTAATATACACAATTAATTTCCGAATAATAGGAAAAAATGGAAAGAAGAATAAAAAAATAATCAAATGTCAATTAAATAAATTATAATTTGGGTTTTATGCTTTTAAATTGCACGATAGTTATTTCGATAGATAGAACACATGCATATCGGTCACCAATAAGCTGCATACAAACCTAAAACAAACACGCGCACTGGCAGCACCACAACATATGGCAGCACTGTGCCGCCACAACAAACTTAGTGGTTCATTGTAGCCTGCCCGGCAAGTATCGGTGGGGCACATTTGTTCGTGCGGTTTTTGGTATCGCCGTGGAGACTAGCTAATTGAAGTCGCATGCGAAATTTTAAAATAAAACATAATTGATTTGAGTAAAAGGAAAGATATTTGAATTGAATACGGTTACAAGCTAGTGGTAGCAATTGAGCATCTTGGCGAGCGAACCATCCTCCAAATCTAGGAACGAATGTTGCGCAATCCGGTGTTCTGCCCGCGTGCTAACTTAATAACACGTATCACAAACATCACCCCATCTAGACTCAAGCAAAACTGATAATCGCATTAACTAACAACACAATGAAAAAGCGCTCCAGCTCGCATGGCACCCCAACGGGCGGTGCGGAAGGTGAACAATTGGAACAACGGGAAAATTCCAGCGGTGACCAAAGCATCCCAACTAAACATAAATCTGGTGCATCCAGTGCACCAGCAACTCCAACAAAACGTAGCGGCAATGGTAATAAACAAAAACATAAAGAGGAAATCGCTCACACATTTGTCATTGTTAATGAACGGCCTGTGGATCACATTTCCTTGGATTTCTTTTACAAACCCCATACCATAACCTTGTTGGCCGTCTCTGTACTGGCGGTCATGTATTTCGCATTTGTCAGGTAAGATAAAATATAGAGAATGTAGATATATACGCATATATCAAATAGAGATAAATGCGACACTCGTGTACAGATATCGATCTTTCTATTTTTGGTTAACAATAAAATTAACTTGGCTAAAAGCCCGCCGTCAAAAACAATTGTTGCGCTCTTCCACATTTGCCGTCACTCAACCTTGTTTGACTTTTTAAGCATTTTGCAAATTTGACTGAATGATTTGAGTATATCAAATGCATATCGCAACACGACAGTATCTAATTACTTCGACTAAAAGTTATCCATTACTTAATTTTTCTTATTATTTTTGTTACTCCATAAAAGGAGTATAATAACGATTATTAGTATAGTCATGACGATAAAGGTTTTAAATTACGCCTTTAAGAATATTTATATATGTATATATATTTGTTAAAACAAATTTATATATATTTACTATCTGTGCTTCCTCAAACAGTTCAATAAACCTCTCAATCTACTCAAAAGATAAGGCCAATGCCCTAATCTAATTTAACACGAAAAAAGTATGAAATATTTATAAATATTTTAAAAAATAAAATAAAATAGAAAAAAAAAAATGATAATCCATTTTTAGTTTTCTAAACTTTTATGGTTACTTTGCTAATTTTAAAATAAAATTTAACCACTTATATATTCTGTGCATAACACTATACTCTATTATACGATTGCTCAGATCTTGTCACTTATTTGTAACGATCATCTCTATATATAAATATAATAGATTCAATTGTATATTAAGGCAGAGAAATAGAGAATAAAACTATATGTAACAACTAAACTAAACTAAACTAAACGAAACGAAACGAAGCAAAACAAACGCACAACATGCGTTGCCAAATATGTCAACGACGGCATTGAAGAATTGCCTCCTCATGGTCCCAGAATAAATCTCGTTTTTTATCAAACGAACAACACGCATAATATATATAATATAATCGTTCCGATTTGCACAAAAAACAACGAAAAAGGTCACCAAATCTGGGCATAATCCGTTCAAAGTCCAATGCTGATTAGCTAAGCAAATGGAAAAGCTAACAAAATCAAAATTGACATCATTAATTGATTTCTATTCGGAACTTCATTTTTATAAATTTAATTACAGGAATGAAGCAAATATCGATGACAACCTGTGGGCAGGTTTATTATGCATTGTATTCTTCTTTCTGATTGTATCGGTAATTGCATTTCCAAATGGACCATTTACACGACCACATCCGGCCGTATGGCGCATACTTTTTGGCTGTTCAGTTTTGTATTTGCTTATGCTTCAATTCCTAATGTTTCAAAATTACACAACAATACGGAATATATTCTATTGGCTGGATCCCAAGCTGAAGGATTTTCACATAGACATGGAGAAGGTTGGTATACTATATTAAAATTGATATGCTATATATATATATATATATATATATATATATGCATTAATAACCATTTTCTTCAAATTTCTTTATCAATTGTTTTTTATGTTTCGTTTTCATTTGTATTTTCCTATATTTTACTTTTAGGAATACGGCGTCAATTGCTCGGATATAAGCTGGGATCGTGTGAAGGGTCACTTGGATGTATTTGCATGGGGTCATTTTCTCGGTTGGGCATTTAAGGCAATCCTTATACGTCATATGGGCATTCTTTGGGCTATATCGGTAATGTGGGAAATAACAGAAATAACATTTGCCCACCTTTTGCCCAATTTTATTGAATGTTGGTGGGATGCCCTTATATTAGATGTTATCATTTGTAATGGCCTTGGAATATGGATGGGCCTGAAGATATGCAAAATTCTAGAAATGCGTGAATACAAATGGGCCAGTATTAAGGATATATCAACAACAACGGGTAAAATTAAGCGTGCGATGCTACAATTTACACCTGAAAGCTGGTCGGCCATACGTTGGCTAGATCCCAAGTCTACAGCGATGAGATTTGCTGCAGTTATACAGCTTGTCATATTCTGGCAGGTCACCGAATTAAACACGTTCTTTTTAAAGCATATTTTTGAGATGCCACCAGATCATTTCATAGTTATTGGTCGTTTAATATTTATAGGACTATTTGTTGCGCCCTCAGTCAGGTATGTTCATTATTGACTTATATTATAATTATTATTATCTAATGCTAATTAATATTTTTATAGACAATATTATGTATACGTCACCGATACCCGCTGTAAACGTGTAGGTACCCAATGTTGGGTTTACGGCGCTATTATGGTCTCTGAAGCTATTCTGTGCATTAAGAATGGCAAAGAATTATTTGAGCGCACGCAAGCCATCAACATTGTACTCTGGCTGACTGTCCAGGTGTTAATATCGGTGTCATTTGTCTACGTGGCTGTCTGGTGGCAGGTAATTAGTTAAATTTAAACAAAATTTAAAAAAATATATATATATATATATATACATGTAGAATAATCGTAACATTCCCAAACAGCAACGTCGACAGAAAAAGGTTTCAACACAAGGAGATAGTAGGCTCAATTCGCCATCTAAAGGTATATCCTAACTAGTTAAAATCTCATAAAGTTGATATTTCATTCATCAATTGTCTTAAAATTAACGGTCCTACACACTATACCAAATTATAAAGCATTTATCGCAATTATTCTCTTTGATTTCTTTGTATATATTTTTATAAGATAAATATAATAAATAATTGCAGAAAAAATATTAGCCAGTTGCTAGTTTTTTTCAATCTGCATTTGCTAATTATATTTAAGTGTATGGGACCCAAATGTTCTAACCCTATTTTCATTTCGCACTGCCTTAATAATATACCTCTCTCCCTTCATCCTATTTATCATTCTATCTCCCTCTGTTCTATGCGCAAAAGCTGCAAATGCTCAAACTCATTTCACAATCATTTTTGAATTTTCTTTCATTCTTTTTGGAATTGCATTCCACGACGTAAACCCATAGAAGACCCTGGCACAACGCACTACGATATCAAAATTAAAATAGTTTAAAAATCAAAATGATCATTTGTGCATTAATAATGAATCTTTTCATTATTTCTCTTTTTTTAGGTACCGCGTCTCCAACAAAACAAAAAAAAATTAAATGAGGCCATTTCTAGTAAACCAAATAATTAAAAACAGAAAACAAAAGCATAATTATTAAAGTAAAAAGTTAAAAAAAAAAACAAAACGGGAAAAAATAAAACAAATAAGGCAATTATATAATATGTATATACAATTTATGCAAACTGTACTGATTAAATTAAATTTATATTGTGTATATGTATGTATAAATCAACGATAAAAAAAAAACTTGTTAATAAGCAAAAGCGTAAAGCGATAATTTTCTAAGCTCTAATTCTAGAATAATAACTCAATTTTTAATTGCCCATATGTAAGACAGTTAAGAGCTAAATAAGTAAATCATTAATTATACATATTACGTTACAATACAAGATTATCAATGAATACCAACAGAAAATTTATGTACAAAATATAAAGAATACTAGGATTAAACTTCAAAGCATGCTGATACGGTTTTCTTGACTGCGTCTCTGGCATAGGGTATATATGAGAGCGAGTACCAGGTCATTGCCAGTGATTGTATGATAATAAATATAAGCGTGAGACCAGGTTTTCCCCACTAAAATAAAATAAAAAAAAAATAATTAAAATAAAATATAAGAAAATATAAATAAAAATTTAAATATTATACCACAATGGCAGATAAAAATGTCATGACGATGGCTATTAGCACAATGCTAGTAGCAATCAGACGAGTTTCAGCAAACATTTTCTTGACTTGCTTAAAAGGACCCATCAGAAAACACGTGCTGCAATTAAATAAGTAATTAGCATGTTTATGTCAAATATATTTATCTATAGGTTATCTAACCTGGCCATAGATACTATATTACCAAGAGTATAGAATATAGCAAAGACTACAATTCCACGATGCAGAAAGAGGGCAATAGAGCCAAGTAATGATAGCAATATACCCAGAATGAAACATATACAAAATGCTTTGATACGAGTGCTCCAGCTTAGCGTTGACATATCGTTAATCTGCAGTTTAAAACAATACAAAACCGTTGATAAAGCATTGTTGACTCATACTATCTGGTTTCGAATGCGGGGGAGTAGATCAAATGTTGAAAACCCAGCGATACCCATGGTAAAGTTAAATGTAGGCTTAAATACTAAATGTTAGCTGATTGTTGTATTGTAAAGTCCATAGTTACTGTGGATCTATAGTAACTGTGGAATGGATATAGTCGCATATATTTGATTAGTATGGTTTCACCTGAGTAATAATGCTGCTCTCTTCCTCTGGTGTCGGCTCATCTCCACTTAAAACACGACGAAGCTTGTCCATAGTTGCAATTGATCCTACTTAATTTTGATTACACTAGTACTACGTTAAACGCCCAATGTTAAATTTATTAAATTTTGAATAATAGAAAAGAACACAACACAAAATGAAACAAGATCGGAATGTCTGATATGTACATAAAACAATCGAGATTATCGATAAACTAAAATATTGGTTGTTTGCCATTTTCCAGCACTGGTAGAAGGCTAATAAACAAATAATGTTGAATAGAAAATATTTATTTCGTGAGCACTGAACATATCAGTACCGAATCATCATGAGTTATGAGACTATATTGTAATCAGTATTTCGCTTTATTTATGCACACTATAAGAAGCGATCTGGCAACTCTATAAGTCAGCTGTTACCATGCTTTGCTCATGGCTACGTAATATTAACACAATCCATAAAACAACAAATATTTATACAAAATTCTATGGAATTAATGAACAACTTCGATATTTGCGTGGACCGCGGAGTGTCCAAAGTGAAATTGAAGTTCGACCGTTAAAAAAAGAAATACAACATGAAAACTCAACAGAACAGCACCTGTCACATCAGAAGACGAATGAAAATGATGTTGCGGTCGACTTTGGCATCCGGGAAGCGCAAACACCTACATTTAATTTGGCTGCTCATGTAAATAACTCGTTTATGTTACAGCAGCTATTGAATCTAGGTGTTGATCTTCATAGTATTGAACGTCGAAAAGGTCTTGGTCAATTTGTGCTTCGTTTAGATTTCGAGCAGAATATAAAGCCTTTCTTAACCTTTCTCGCGGATCAGGGTATATCACCAGACGAGTTTGGCAAGATGATAACAAAGAACCCACTGATATTTAAGGAAGATTTGGATAATTTAAAGACTCGAGTGGAGTACTTACAAAGTAAACGCTTTACGGATGAGGCTCGTGTACGAATATTTACAAAGAATCCGTATTGGTTAATGTTTTCCACTCGGCGTGTTGATAATCGCTTGGGCTATTTTCAAAAAGAGTTTAAATTAAGTGGGCATGATCTTCGTCTAATTGCTACCAAGGAGCCACGGTTGATTACCTATAACATGGAGCATTTGCGTAAATCTGTGTTTACACTACGTGAAGAAATGGGATTCAACGCAAAGGAGTTAAAGTCCATTGTAGTGCGGAAGCCACGACTCATGATGATACGTAAGGAAATTAATCCTAACAAATTGTTTTCTTTATTAATATTATGTATATATTGCAGAACCAGACCAACTTGTGGAGCGTTTTAGTTTTGTTCATAATGACATGGGTCTGAGCCATGCACAGATAGTGCGATGTCCGGAGATACTGGCTTCACGAGAATTTCGTCTGCGTGAGCGTCACGATTTCCTTAAGTTACTAGGTCGTGCACAATACGATCCTCAAAAGGATTTGTACATTTCACCCAGCGATATTGTTCAAGGGAACAACTTTTACTTTGTACGTAAAGTAGCCAAAACTGATTTAGAAACATTTGATTTATTTTTAAAAACACGTTAATAAACTGTTTATGCGCGCACTAACAATAACAGGGCTGTATTTCATCTATCTGGCAACGCCCTGTTGACTGTTAAGTTTACTATTCTTCTTCTTTGAGTTTCGCTTTTGTTTTCGTCTTGTATTTTTGTTATGCTTGTAAGCAGTCATCTTCGTGTTTTTCAACGAACAGTTTGTGTTTTAGCTGCGTCGAGCAGCTTTGAAAGTACTACGCATTAGGTTTTTAGCAGCGTGCGTATAGAAATATTGTGTATTACACGTATACTAAATAAAATAGTCCATTATTTAGTAACCTTTAAAACATAAAGCAAGCGACAGCTGTTAACATTAGCCAAAGCACAAACAAACAACCAGTGCAGACGGAACAAGGAACTGTAAAAAGTAAAACGCATATTCTCACGCATACACTAACACGAAAAACGACACACACACACACACACACATAAAAACACATACACACACAAACATTCGCAGAACTACATACATATGTGCAATTTAAGAGCCGCAGTGGCTAAAAGTTTAGGTTAATCTGCATAATTTAATCGTACGCCGCAATAACAACAAACGAGTTATCTTTAGTCGACGTGTTTAGCTAAAAGAATATAACAAAAGCGTATCGACTTCAGTACGAACGTAGCGTACTGTAACATACACAAACATACACAGAAAAACAAAATGTCTACGACACCAAAATCGACAGAAGATTTGCTGGGTGGTAAGTTTGCGATCGCACACATATACAAGTGTATTTGTGTGTAGGTATTTGTAAATAATAATAATAATAACAATACTCGAGAACCGCTGTGACGTGCTGTTATTATTATTGTTATTGTTTGTGTCTAGTTAAAAATAGATGTCGCCTTAAAATTGTTAGTGTAACAAGCATATATATAAATGTAATTTTATCTGCATCTCCATTGCACTTGCCCATATACTGTTCAAGGCTTTAGACTGTTGTTGGCCATCTTGTTTTGTTTACATACATATTTCCCCTCTTGCGCAGCAGCCGTCAGACGATAACAACAACAAAGACTCTCAACTTCGACGCAGAACAAGCAAACAAAGGAGAAAATAAACAGTCAGGAGTGCCAGCAGCGCCATTCATACAAGTCCCTCACTCCACCATCCATTGCTCTCTTCACTTGCACTTGCACTCTATATTCGTTATTTTTATCTTATTTCACCTAATTGACGTCACATAGCTTTTTTGACTTTATCGTCTCGGTACATGTGCGTATATATGTGTGTATGCTAAATTCATTTAAAAGCAATTGTAGGAGGGCATTTGCCTTGCAGCACTTGTTTGTTTTTTTTTTGTTTTTGCTTTTTCGCGTAGTCCAGAAATTGCGACTTTAGCCTAGCCGCATTATCAAAAACGTATATATAAATATATGCATATGTATATATAGAATTATATACGTATGTGCTATACATTTATATATGATAAAAGCAAGCAAATCTGAGCCGCACTAGTACCTATACAAAGTCAACAAAAGGCGGTTCATTGGGCTGTACGCTTGACAGCCTCGGCTCAGGGTTTAACAGCTGCGAATGATGCACACCACATTCACATTTGCACACACATAAGACAAACACACACACACACACACACACAAAGAGAAAAAGAAAGAGAAAGAGAGTCAGTCACTTTGCCTACGTGCCGTGAGTCAGCAAGCCAAATTTTTTGCTACCCTTATTACACGGCTATTATATCTGGGATTACCAATTGCTGTGGTACCTGTTAATGGGCCATCTTTGTTGTTTAAATTTTGGTTTGCCTGTTCGAGCCCAAAATAGAGCTACCTGTTAAACACTGTTACCGCTGTGGACATTTTCCAGCAACCTGTGAAATATCTTCTGATCTGTCAATTTAGTATAACTTTGTTTCTCAGCGTACAAAGATGATTGGCCTGCCACGTGAGTAAACCTTTTCAAGTCGTGTCGTAATTAGTGGGAAGCTGTATATTAGTTAGTGACGGTTATCAGTTGCTATTGTCACACTCTCATGTAATTTACATGCTCTTTTTTTTTTTTTTTTTCTTTTTTTTTGTATTATTGCAATCTTTGATTTTCGTCATCTGTTTTGGTTGAAAATGAAATTTTGTTGATAGCTAAATACAAAACAAAACATGCATGTGTGCTAGACAGAAACGGAAATTGTGTTTGCGTGCGTTTTTCTATTCGTTTTTTTTTTTTCTTTGTTTTTATTTTGGTTTGCCTTATCAATAAAAAGCATGCTCTCATACACAGTACACACGTACTTATGCATACATATATCAAATAAAAACAAACAATAATGGGGGGCAACATTTGGGAATTCTTTTAACATAGAGCTGTTAAAATTAACCGTCTGCACTGTTAAAACTATATGCAGCACTGCTAAACGTCCAACACAATAACAGATTGTCCGGAAAACCCAAAACAAGTTTTATTCAAAGCTGTTGCCGCTAACAAAGGAAATTCTATGTATGTAGCTTATAAAATATACAGACGCTAACATATGTTATTAACAGTTGTTGTTGCCACAAACCAAAAATCGAATAATCGCAAAAAACAAAACAAACTTATGTTGAATTTATCTTAGAAAAAGAGAGACAACAACTTATGTTCAATTTATCTTAGAAAAAGAGAGACAACAAAGATAAATAGATAGGGAGAGAGAGAGAAATAGGGAGTAACTCAAAAAGCACTAAACAGAAAGAGAATTTACATTGTGTCTGTTGTGTTTACAGCCTGTCAATGCTGTCAATGCTGTAAAACTTAGTAGGCAGTTAAAACTCTTACGGTTTGATGGTTAGAAAATTTTCAGTGAACAATTGAGACAAAATCTGAATTACCGGCTTTCAACATCAGTTTATGTTCTTATTGTTTTACTATTTATTTTTATTTTTTTTTACAAATTAAAAATTAATATATTATATACTTTTAATATACATTAAAGAATCTTGGATTGAATTAAGCGCAACAGCAGCTATGGCCGGAATTAAGAGTCCCGACAGAATCACACCATTGCCATTTAATAATGGAGAGGAATATTTGAGATTGTTGCGCGAGGCACAACGTGAATCAAATCAATCCAGTCGTGTTGTGTCCTTGGCCAGTTCACGTCGTGATACCCCACGTGATAGCCCAAAGAGTCCGCCAAACAGTCCACAATCGGAACTGTGCCCAGATGATGAGCTACGAAATGTATATATCAATTATTGGACTAAGGTTAGTAAAGATAAACAATTAGCCTAGCCCAAGGACTGGCACTTCAACTAATTATATATGCATATTGCAAACAGACTGGCGATAAACACAACAATGATAGTGGAGATTGGCTGCAGAACTGGAATCGCGGCGGTGATGAGCAGCCACCAAAGTAAGTTTTAACCATATTATACAATACAAATTATATATTTATTCGTTCTTTTATAGAGATTGGAAATTTGCTCAATCCAATGATGGTGAGGAGGAGGAGAAAAAGAAGAACACAGGTTATTCAATACGCTTAAAGCGTCTGGGCGCCAATTCTTTGTTCTCCCGCGAAATTCTATACTCGCTACTGTTCACCAATGTGCTCTCACTGTTGCTGGGCGCTGGCTTTGGGTAAATATTAAACGAAATATATATATATACATAACAATGTCTAGAATTTAAAGACGAAACTCTAATTTTTTAATCTAAGACCTTCTTTATATTTGTAGCTTGTGGCTCAGCAAACGCGGTATACTCCTAACTCGTGTGGTCATTGACTGAAAGACGCCATAAATACAAGGAAATAAGAAAATAATAATAAAAAAAAAAATTATAAAAAAAAACATTTTTAATAAAAAAATGAAATTTGCACACCAACATCCAATCATCAACAAAGAGAAATAAGCGAAAAAAGAGAACAGAAACGTTCCATATATAGACAAAGCGAGTGGCCCACTGTCAATAGCCAGCCAAACGTATTCCACACCCGCACATATACAACAGACAACTCTAACCTAATCATCAAATACATATATATTTTATATTTATATATATATATATATATATATATATATATATATATATATATATATGTATACATATGTATAATATAATATGTATTTCTATATAAGCGTACTATGTAGTATGTAAGAAACAAGTTAATGCCTAGGCAATGGGTTCAACAATATTTTTTTTTTATATATATTATATATATTTATATATATATATATATATATATATATATATATATATATAAATACATATAAACATATATACATATATTTTATACAATTTTTATAAAAAAGAAAAGAAAAAAAAACAAAATCAAATTTCGTGAACAAAACTAAAGCTGAGCTATACAGAAAGAAAAAAAATTTAATATCCGATATGAATATTATTCAGAATCTTTGTTTTTCATTATATTTTCGTTTTGCTCCTAAAGTTTAGCCAATCCCATTACAATCAATTAAAAAGGAAAAGCATTTTTTATAATAATTTCAACTTATTACAATACATACACATATATATATATGTATATATATATATATAGATATTGTAGTTGAATCATATAGAAACATATGTACGAGTAAATCAATCATAAATCTTGTGTACAGATATGTTTCTATTCTTTTAGCAAAAACGAAGTACAAGCAAAAACTATAAAACTGAACTGTTCGGAAGGGATTAACCCTTGAAAAGACTACACACACACACACTCATTAATACACTAAACACACAAACATACAAACAGAAACACATAAACATTAGTGTTAGGCTAAGACTGTAATCATTTTTATATTAAAAAGATAAAAAGAAAAACAAAAAAATATAATATTTTTCAACGTGTATTTAAAAAATATAAAAAATTAAAACGCATTTTCAATTTATATTTAAAATTCATCATCAATTTGCCATATGCTTGTACAACAATTTGCACATTCATTCTACGAAATTCAAAGTGTCAGATTTGAATATTTTACGTATGTATTTCGAAGTGCAATGACTAAGAAATGATGTAGATTTCACCATATCTATAGGTATTATTGTTTACGTACGTAGAAATAACGTCATTTAGCTGGTTATCAATTTAAAACGTATTGCTTAATTATTGTGATGAAACTAGTTAATTTCTGAGAATGCGTCAAACAGTTGAAATTTGTAAGTAATCAGCAAAGAGCTTAGTTATATTGAGGTCCATAATGAAATCTATATATATATATTAATATATAGTATATAAAAACAAAAGGTATATATGTATATTATACATATAAATATATTATCTATTTATAACAATAGATTTACCAATCAGAAAGTATAGAAATAATAACTATTTTCCATGATTTTGCAAGTTTTGTTTTTGGCAACACTAAAAGAAGAGACAATATATTTTGGGTTCGTTGCTATTGAAAGAGAAAGAGAAAGAGAAAGAGAGAGATTTTTTAATAATGTTGCAGCTAAAAATAAAGGTTCTCTGTCTATATATATATATATATATAGGAAGCTATTGCAAGACCGAGTGGCACCTAGGGCATATGTTGAATTGGGTTCTAAAATATAAATAAATAATTTAAATATTCTCAAGAAATATCCTACATTTAAGGGAAGATATTATATGATAATAATCGCTTTATTAATAAAGTATATAGTTCAAAAAGAAATAGAATATTTATTTTTTTTTGTTTGCATAGCATTTTATTTATATTAAGTAATAATGACTAAATACTTAGGTGATTAACACAGTTTCAAAACTAATACATATTATGGCAAACTATGCCAATTGGGTACAGGGAGATAGGGGATAGGATATTGGAGATTTAGGGTTTGATAGGTTGATTTGTTTTTGTTTTTTCTTTTTTATTGAGGGGGGGGGGGGGTTACTGCTATTTTCAATAACGCAGCTTAATCATACTTAAACAATATTTAATAATTGTTAATATATAAATTTATTTTAATTAATTAATTATTGAAAAGTGAAATAAATGATCGCCAGGTGATCAATTTGATTTTAATTTGATTTCATACTTTTCGACAGCCATTAGGAGACGTAAGTGAATCGAGGCAAATGGTTTACCAATTTAAGTACAGTGAATATTAATGTATATGTATTCATACATATATATAACTTTGTTTATATCTTTTTATATCTATATATATATATATCTATATATATATAGATATTCAAATATATAACTACGTTTGAGCCTGTTTTCGTAGACATTGAGATAGAATAAAAATGTATGTTTGACTTAACGTATTCTGTGCTATGGAATTAGGCCACAACCTGGGCTATTTCTTGCCAGCATTTGGTTGGCTTTGTGCGGTAGATGTGGTTGCCGCATCCGAGTTGTTGGATGGTGGCGGTGTTGGAGTGCGTAAGGCTCGCTCAAAATCAGCCGCCAGCTCATCATCTTCATTCCATTGCTGCAACTCATTTGGCTGCCAATTATCCAATGCAGCATCCACATCAAATTGTGGTGATTGTAGCGATTCGCCTGTTACGTCAACAAGACGACTGCGTAATCTATTCGAGATTTGTTCCAATTCTGTAAATTTACGCTTAATGGCCTGACCAAGCTGTAAATGCCGTAGTTCCATTGATTGATCAAACTGTTCAATGACACTATCGACATTGCCAGCACTGATACCAGGTAGTGGCTGTACATTCACTTCTAGGCCACCAGTTACACGTCCATTAAAATCTACAATATTGTGCCAACCGCTGGGAAATTTACCAGTGGGATTTTGATTAAGATTTAAGGCTGCAAATCCAATGATGGCATCCTCTAAAGGTGTGGGTTCTGTTATTGTGCCGGTACTTAGTGCTGTCTTCTTCCAGACCTTTAATATAAAAAGCTTTTGGGGCTACAAAGATACCAAAACCAAATTAAGAAATTAATTAGAGCCAACAAAATGTAATATATTAACTTACATTGCTTAAATAATCAACATTAATTTCGACTTGATATTTGCTGTGCCATTGCGGTGTCGTCGAACGTTCCACAATGGACGTGGCATAGACCAAACCCTCGTGTGACTTATATGTCTGAGCATTACAGTTCAATGCTTGAAAGGTCACATACGTATTGGGTGGTTCATTGGGTGGAAAACGTTTTGCAGCCGCTTGACGTTTTCCTTGCTTCTTACCACTTTTACCATAGCCGGGATTTAAGGGCAAGCCAGCTGCACCCACAATATGTAGATTGAAACTAAAGTGATTACCAACGGTTGATGCTGGTGCAATCGATGTTCCTGGTGCTATCGGCAAAGCTGGAGCACTGAGTGCATTCTGCAGCATATCCAATAGATCTGTGGTGCGTCTTAGCGGCGGCTGATTGTTGTCCAAATCAAAGCCACGTAACTGCTTTAATTCAGCAATCTGTGACTCACTGCCAATGGCTAGCAATACTTTAAGCTCGCCCAACTTTGCTTTAGTTTCTGGATGAACAATCGGTACCCAACCATCAATGGAAATTACAGGCAACTGTTGAAAACAGCACAATATTAAACATAATTCAATTTAAATTAAAAAAAAAACTTATGTTCACCACTTAAAGTTAACAACAAAATACTAAGCATACTTTTATGCTTTGTTTCCTGTACTCTTCTTAAGAGAATAGATTCGACAGTGAGAGATAGAGATAGATAGAGACGCAATTTATTGGTGTATGGTGCATTCCTTACCTTGCCCTTGCACAAATGATTGGTAATACTAGCATCTCTGTAGGCTATGTAGAACTGATGTAGTGGTAGATGCACCTGTCCGCCAAGTGGACGTAACTCCAGCAAAAGCTGCTGCCGCTCTACACTATGCAAAAACTTCTCATCGTTGATAATGGCAAACTGTTCCTTTAGTTGAAAGGCGCCTTCTGCATTCATTTGTACGCTAAGTGTTTGTGGCTGCCAGAAGGGTTGTAAGAAGAGCTCCTTACAGCCATTGGCATCGGTTAATGATAAGTAACGTGTCTCGCTGGCATAGATATAGCCACGCAGCAGACGCACTTTGGTGGTCTCAGCCATGAAATGGGCGCTTTCCAATGAGGCTTTGTTATTGTTATTAGTAGTTGGTAATGGTTTTGAGGCGGATTCTGAATTGTTGTTGTAATTGTTGACGTTGTTGCTACTGCTGTTGGTATTGTTGTTGTTAGCTGTAAGAGAGTACGAAATAGAATACGATTAGATACTACCAATATATATATATATATATATATATATATATATATATTACATTCGCATATTAACATCAGCACAATCACAAAGCACAATTGCACCTTGAACCCTCCCCCTACCGTATGCAATGTGCTATATATTATAGAACAATTTATTGAATCGACGCTGAAACGTCTCGTTATCTGCTCCTCTTGGTGACAACAGCCCAGACAAAACATTAAGATTGTATAAGATTCACTGTCGATGGCGACACAAGTTAATTGAACCGAGCAAAAGCGGCTAAGCCATGTGATTGTCTCATTTTAAAAACATATTTTTAAAAATTTTGTATGAAAAAGGGACACTTTGATTTAATCTGGTCAATAATAAAATAAAAGTGATGAAAACAAAATTTAAAGAAACACCACTCAAATGACATCTTAGTACAAAAATGTTTCAATTCTTATATGAAAAAAAAAAAAATTCAAATTTTTCTATTCAAAAATATTAAAATCGATGCATAAAGTGAACATGAAAAACTTACAAATTACAAAAAAAGTAAATGAAAACTGACCTGAGTCAATCGAAAAAAAAAGCTTTAAAAGCCCAATTAAATGGCTTGAAATCTGAACGTTCTTAACTAAAAAAAAAACAATTAATTTAAAAAAAATAAAAATAAATAAATTAAAATAACTTTTGGGGGAAAAGAAAGTAATATTTCATTTCAATTTGCTAAATGTTTCGCTGTTTTGTTGCTATATAAATTTGCCAAGATTTACGTAAGCATATATATAGAAGAATCAGTTTTGTATAGACTTCTCATTATATCATTATCGCACTTTATGGCAGATAAACTTATATAAAAAGTATTTAAAATAATAATTAAAAGAAAATATCGTATTTATAATAATAATTATATCATAAATATAATAATAAAAAAAATATCTAATTTAAAATGTAAAAAAATATCGTATTAAAAATAATTACAAATATATTATTTAAAATGTAAAACAAAATTATATAAAAAACAAAAAAAATCCTAATAAGAAAATATCTCATTTAAAATAAAAAAAATCGTATTAAACATAATAAAAAAAAAATATTTAATTTAAAATGTAAAAAAAATGTCGTATTAAAAATAATAACAAAATATCTATAACTATTTATAATTTAAAATAAAAATAAAATATTGTATTTAAAAATAATAAAAATCTGATTTAAAATAAAAAAAATTATAGTATTAAAAATAATAAAAAAAATATCTAATTTAAAATGTAAAAAAAATGTCGTATTAAAAATAATAACAAAATATCTATATCTATTTATAATTTAAAATAAAAATAAAATATTGTATTTAAAAATAATAAAAATCTGATTTAAAATAAAAAAATTATAGTATTAAAAATAATAAAAAAAAATATCTAATTTAAAATGTAAAAAAAAAATATCGTATTAAAAACAATAAAAAAAATATTATTTCAAATGTAAAACAAAACCGTATTAATAATAATAAAAAAAAAGTCCTAATAAAAATAAAAGAATATATAATTTAAAATAAAAAAAAAATATCTCATTTAAATTAAGAGAATATATCTCATTTAAAATAAAACAATATCGTATTTAAAATAATAATAAATAAAGTAAAAACATAAATAATAAATATGTATGTCACATTTTTTAAAGAAAAATATTGGGGTAGATCAATGGATAGAAATAGGTAAATGAATAAGATGTTGGGTATTACTAGATTTTTCTTTCTTTTTTTTTTAAATGTGCATAACACAAAAAGACGAAACAATTGTTTTGTTTGGTTTGTTTTGCAAATAAAATGAAATTTTTTTATTGAGCTTAACATGTTGGACAGGCCTTTTATCGAGGCAGCCAATAGTTGATAAAAAAGTCCGAATAGAAAGAGAGACGTCAATGTTGTGAATGTTGTTATAGCTTTTGTTGTTGTTGCTATATTATGGTAATTATTGTAGTTGTTGTTGTTGGTGTTGTATTTGCTGCTGTGGTTGTGTAGTTGTTTTTGTTGTTGCTGTTGATTGCACCCTCGCGAATTTAGTCATATATATTCACCTGCGGCAGCTGCGCTGTGAGTGTTGTTCTTGTTCTTGCTGCTATTATTATCAGCATGAACCTGACCATTGGTTAGAGTCTTGAATAGCATTAGCTGTTGTTCTGCCCGCAGGCTAATCTTGAGATATAAACTGGCCAAATGTATGTTGCGTTGTTGAATAGCAATGCATTTACATTGTTCCAGCAATGATGCGCGATAGAGTTCGGCCAATGGCAAACGTCCCATGCCGAGCATTTCGTTGAGACAAGTGCCTGGTTCACGCCACCAAATTGTAAAATGAATGTTACCCATTTCCTGTTCATCCTTATCCAATGTGGGCAAACGCACCGGGCGTTGCTGTGTTTGTCCGAAACGTGTACATTGGGTTAGACTCTGGAATTTCTCAGATTCGAATTGCATAATGTGAAACATTGGAGCTCGCGGTACTGAGTTAATTAAATCATCAGATAATTGGCACTCAACGGTGAAGATTGGTCGAACCTCGCTTTGGAGTAACTCCATGCGTTTAGTACCCTCAGCTTGTAGGGTAAGCGCTTCCAAGTGTAACTGCAGCGTATCTACTTGCTTAAACAGCTCCGGTGTTGCCTGATCCTGTTGGATAGTGCTAGTTGAAGTATCATGTTCCGTTAGATCTTGCTCCGGCCATAATTGCTCCCGTTGTGCATTGATATGTTGTTGCTGTTTCTTTAGCTGTTCCATTTTTGGTTCAGCGGCAGTTGCAAACAATGCTACCAGATCGGCATCTAATTTCTTCATTGCCTCCATTAGCTCGGCTTTAGCTGGTGCACCAACTGCTGATCCTGATTTGACTGTACCTATAATATTATTAAATTATAATTATTATAATATATATATATATATAACATAAACGTGGTGAAATTTTAAAAATCTTTACAATTTCTCTACTTGAAGCGAGCGGAGCGCGTGTTCGATCGCCGCAACGTGGGTTTCTTAAATGACAGCACAATTGGGGCCCAACTGATATGATGTCGCAGCCGGCAACAGTCGCCGTTAATCGCAGTTTATGCTTTGCTTTGCCATTCCCGCACTCACGCGTGCGCTCACTCTCTCTCTCTCTCTATCTTTCTCTCACTCACTCTTTTTTAATCGAATTCTCGTTATTCTGTTGTTTTTACGCTCACTCGCTAAAAATTTTTGCTATAAAGCTCACCGATGTTATAATACACTTAAGAAGCTATCAATGAATTATTGCCTTTATTTTATGCTTTCACCCAATTATTTTACTTACATATTTATTTAGAAATCCATTTTATTGATTTTCACTTATCCAAAAAGATTAACGCAAAGAATTTACAATAAAATTTGTATAAATTTATTTACTAAAAATGAATTTTTAATCCGAAATACTGAATAACTAGATCTGATTTTATAATATATAATCCATGACTACCACTCTTTCAATAATTATTATATACCCAAATGAATTTCTTTCAAAAAACTAATTATTCGATAGTAAATTCAAAATGGCAAGTTAAAAACGATATCTATATCGATATATATATATAAAAAGGGTATATGTAAGTTAGTTATAAATTATAAACTTTCTCCTGCAAATCAAACCTCACTTTATAGCTTATAGAACCTATTTATTTTGAAGAGTATAAGCATAAGTTTGGCAACCCGAATGAACTCAGACGTCGAAATTTGCATATTTGACTTGGCATTGGAAAATTTTAAAGGCGGAAAGAACAAAAAATAACAGATTTGGTTGTATCATCCGTCTACTAAAATACTATATATATTTTGTATATATGCTGAATATAGAAAAATTTCTATATCACTTATAGATTGACGTTGATTGCGTGAAAATCGCAAACGACCGTTAAAGTATGATTAGTATAGATGGAAAAAAAAATGATTCAGATGTTTTTTTTTTCATCTTTTTTTTTTTTTTGCATGGCAACGCAACAATATATTAATTATATGAGATAAGTATATAAAGTCTTAAAGTTCAATGGCATATTAAGGAAGTGTTTCCCACAACCAGACGTAACTAGTTAAGAGTAGCCAATTCTGGAGCCTTTTAACTTTCGCTATACCTAATTAAAACCCATATAAATTCTCATAGAATTAGCCTATAAAAGTCAACTGAGAAATGAAAGCTGAAATACGCATCATGAATGAGGGGGCTAAGGGGTACATACTGCTTATCAAGGCCTATGTCTATTGATTACTTTTGCTTTAAATACAGGAACTATATACTTGTTAACTGTATACATACATATGTATGCGGTAAACTATTTTGTTTCTATGTGTAGCAAAAAAGTAACACCTAAAGAAAAAAACTTCTTATTTGTATGTACATACATATTTATTCTCACAATTTTTGCATTCCCTTTTCAAATTCTATACTTTGTTCGATAATACAGTATACGAAACTTAATACTTTGTCATTGAGAAGATATATTAAAAAAAATAAAAACTACATTAGAATAAATATACAAATTTTAATTTTCCAAGTAATTTTAATAAAGCATACTCTTTGAGATTCCTTTGAAATTTGTACACAACATACTAAATGATAATAACAGCTGTTTTAAACCAAAACAGAAAAAGAAAACATTCATTGGGTTCTTTTCTATAGTAAAAATGTCCCAGTCCCGATATACCCATGTATGTTTATATACATATATTGCCTGGGCTTTTCTATCATTGGCCATCGAAGCCTAAAGTCGAAACAGTTTTTTTTTTCATTTATACGAATATAAAAGCTCAACCGGCATAATGATGGAACCTGGTGCAACAAAAAATGTGGAATGAAGCATTAAAGCAAAGAGCAAAATAAAATACCACAGTTTAAGAGAGAGAGAGAGAGAGAGCGTGGTTTATATAAAGCATTTAATCTTATTGTAAAATTGCTTTACTTTATTTCTGATTTCTTCAATTATAAAATACCAAAAAAAAGCCGGTTTATCAGTAAGCAAGAGAAAAATTTTTGCCGGTTTTATATTTTAGTAAGACAAAAAGAATTGCCGGTTTGCTTTTTGAAAAGAGAAATAGGATTGCTGGTTTAAAATATTTATGGAGAGCCCTTTTATTTTGGCCCTTTATGCTTGCGTTAGCTGCGCTACTGTAGAGCAATATCAATATATCTCTTTCCTGTAAGTGCTTTTGAATGCATGTGTGTGTGTGTGTGTGTGTATATATATATCTAGGTATTAGCACGTGCTTTGTATATAAAAAAATTTCTGGGCTTTTACCGTGTTTTAGTAACATGGCTTCTTATTCTCTTGAGATTGGCGTTGGCAGATTACCTCAAAGAAACAATTACCTTTGGTTAAGTTTGCTTTAAATTATTTGAGACATTTGAATTAGAAAGCGATAATACAGCCAAATTGATGGGTGCTTTGTTTATTTAAAGCACTGCAATTGTCATTAATAAATTAAATTTAGCAATATTTTTTAATTGCCAAGGCGAAGGCTAAACAAACAAATTGAACGTCACCTTTTACGTAAGAGTCAACAAACTGTTGAGAGCTTGTGGATACTTTTAAAGATACAAACACTCATATATTTCAAATACATAAAAAATATATTCTCATTCATTTATATATATAAATTATAAATACATAAATACACACATGCATATAAATTCATGGTATACAAATTTATAAATAAATATAAAAATGCCGCACAAAACCAAAATAAACAGAATGCGAGCGTCGACACAACACCGACGGCAACGAACTCAAGAGCACCATTTCTGTAATCAAGTAGTGGGCAAAAGTGGCTGGGAGAGAACAGAGAGAGAGAGAGAGAGATAGCACGCCTAATAGAGAGAACGAAAAGCTTTACTTAAAAAGGAAACTTACCTGAAATGCACTCGCCCGGTTTCGATTGAGAACATTTACCGATTGTCAACTGATGATCCTGCAGTAGTGCAGCCGGCAGTGATGACGGCGGTGGCAGCGGCAATGGTGGTGGAACCGTTGCAGCTCCAACTCGCACAGCTTTATTTGCGCTGGCAGCGGCAGCGGCAAATAACATCCTGACGCACAATTGTATTTTACCGACTCTCAGCTGCTGTTGCTGTTGCACTTTACTCGACGTGCCACTAATCTTGATGTGACGATATAAAGCATAAATTTTAGTTTTATACTCGAAATTGCAACCGTTGACGTATTTGGCTGCGTATTTGCGCAGCAGCGGCGCTGACAACGCCGGCAGACGTACTCCTCCTGATGCTGCTGTATACGATTTTGATGATTCTTGATCGGGGGCGTGGTCGTTGACGTAGCTGCTTTTGCGACTACTAGAAACAATTTTAATGGACGGGCAGTTGCGAAAATAATCTAAGAATAGCGCAAGGCTTTTGCTGTGCAACCAATAACGTAAATTGTTATTATGCTTATAATAATGTTGGTAATTATGCTGCTGTCTCAGCCTTTTCTTTTTTTTAATAATTTGACTTTGATTAAGAGAGAGCTTTTTAATGATATTACAGTTATTTCTGCTGCTACTGCTGCAGGCGTCCCAGCTGATGCTGACGCTTGCTACTGTTTTCCGTTGCTCACCCCGACAGATGATTTTTGCTGTTACAACATCGAGACCGATACCGAGACCGACATCCAACGCCCTCGAGCTATGTTGGGACAATGACGAGGCTTTTGGTTGCCCAAGGCTTTCATATAGGGACGCTGACGTTTGCGTTTCGATCGATTTATCTGTTATGAAATTAATGCGGCTCACTTGGATTTCTAGAAATGAAAAATATCCGTTTACAATAGTGTCAACTCTCTTACTCGATTTACAAATACTTATACACATTCGGTAGTATTCTATATTCAGCTTTCATAATTATACATATGCACTTGCCATTTTTCTATGTTAGCGCGCCGCATCTCTTAAACACGCACACAAGTAAATCAAAATGCACTCACACATATACACTGATATTAACACAAACACCGCTTTAAAATCACACGCGTGCTCCTTTTTCACAGGTAATTTGCATTAAAGAAGTTGGCACTTCTTAAATCGAATTTTCAGCCGTTTAAGATGTACGGCTTTTCCGCGTCGCACAGCTTTCGCAGGTATAACGTTGAAGGAAAACTGCAAAAGCTTTTGCCGCTAGGAAATAAGAATTACCTCAAAAATGTTTGCAAGTGTTGCCTGCATCTATCGAAATGTGCCTTTGTTTTGATTTTCTAGGGTTGCCAAAAAAAGAACTATCTGGCAGCATCTGCCAAGTATTGCATAATGTCATACCAAACAGTGCTGGTAAACAGACTCAAGTAAGCTTTCAAAAAAGGAGTGCAAAATATCGCATGCGACATGTATGACATTCGTTAAATTAATAAAAATGTTTTATTTGTTTCGTTAATTTTGTAGACATTTTATTTAAAGTGATAAAGACACTAAGAATTTCCGATTAACAACGTTTAGGCAAACAAACGTAATTCCTCACGCGCCTCAATCGTCTTTGGTGGATCCGGCGTCTCAAATTCACCCAACTCGGCGTCATAGTACAAGGCGGCACGATATGGACGCAGCTCCCATGGTACTTGATCTTCCATATTCGTCAGCTGTACGCCCAAATCTTCTAATGTTGGCACTCCAGGCAAAACCTTATCAGTAATACCCTCCCGTTCAATGCGTTCTGGATGTAAGCCGCCAATGGGTGCACCAGGGCAAATTAAGTTGGTAAACTTTGCTTTTAACATAAAAGTGGGGTCGTATCGCATATCGTAACGATAATAGCCCCAGCGTTTCTGATCTTTGCGCATCAGACGATGGAACCAATCCATTAGTTCACTCAGCTGGTAACGTTTGGGACTACAATTGAATATTCATTGCTTATATTTAAATAATAGGAAAATATCACAGAACTCACCCGACAGCTTGGTAGATGCGTCCAGCGCTATCAGGATCCTTTGCAGCATTAATAATGGCCTGTGCTACATCCGACACAAACACGGGCTGCTTCACAGTGCGCTCTCCTTTATGCCAAAGTGGCATGGCGCGGAATTGACGGCGCCAGATGTGAGCATAATAACGCAAGAAGCGATCTTCCGAACCATAAATGTCTGATGGGCGGATGATTGTTGCGTTGGGGAAGGCATCACGCACCATCATCTCGCCGTCATATTTGCTTTTTAGCCATTGGCTGCCTCCAGAAAGGCACAGGCCTTTGGGGTTGGGATCGATATTGAGCGACGAGACATGTATAAAACGTTCTACACCAGAATCACGGCAAATGCTAAAACGACGAACAAATAAGCTTCGGCCAAATAATCACATACCACTTACCTGGCCAGTCGTGCTGCGCCATTAACGTGCACATCCTTGAATCTAAAGTTCTTCGTCTCGTAGTCGCGACCTACTAAATTGATGACTACATTCGAGTGTTTCACAGCCTCACGGATGGAACGTGGATCGTCAAGGTTGTAAAAATGAAACAATACCTGACCCAAATCACCGCAGACCTTTAGACGTATCACATCAGAGTCATCGCCGCGATAGGGCAAAATCATTTGGGATCCGGATTTGCCCAACTTATTGCACACATACCGACCCAGAAAGCCGGTGGCACCAAAAACAGTTGCTACAATCCCGTTAAAGCTGCTGCGACCGCCAGTTCCGCGTTTCATGGCAGCCAGATTAGTCGTTTTCAATGGACGTGGTCCATCTGTTGGAGCGGCTTCAGCAGCATAGCCGCGCAGGCACAGTACACCGACAATACCACTGCCATGGTGCTCTACAATTAAAAATCAGGCAACAATCAGTAAAACTGCAACAGATATTACATAATTTTTGCGAGATAGTTTTTTCAGATGACTACTGTGTCACTTACTCGCCAGCTGCATGTTCCTAGTTAGTACTATGGCAGCCATTATGTAGCGGCGCAATAACACCAATTAAGGTAAATTAATTTGTATTTGTTTTTAAAGTTTTCCACGGAGATTTTATGTCCGGTGGTCGCAAGAATCAAAAACCAGCCTTAGATGTCAGCAGTCGTTCAGAGTGACCAAATTATTTAAAATACTTTTGAATACTGACTAAATACTGTCATACATTCGATAGGTAAATAACAATAAAGCATAGGGCTGCCAGATCAGTTATTAAACTTTTTAAAGAACTTTAATTTTAACGGCTAATATTTGATTTTTATTATGATTATTATACAGTTATATACCTTAACAACAGAGTAAGCTATAGTTATGCTTTTTTTAATAGATGTGTTATTAAAATCGTTTCACTTTTGCTATTATTTAGTGTACACTTTTTATCTAATATGCGTACCTAATGCATAAGATATGCTAAAATTTTTTTTCGCATGGGTATATAAGAATAAGATACACATATGTACCACACACAGTTGGCAATGTGCCGTTGTCGCGTCTACAATAATGTGTTTATTCTGCAATTAAAGCGTATAAAACCGCATGATACTACAAAGTCCGTGGTATGTGTGCGTTTAAATCGAAACAAAATTAAAACAATGCCCTTATCGAGAGTTAAGAAATGATAAGGGAAAAACCAAAAAATAAAACAACTCAATAAATTTGTAGGTAGGTCAAATGTTCTAGCGCCTTAAATGAAATGCGCTCCTGGCAACACATAGTGCGTGCATAAATATTTTTGTGTTTTTAGCCCCTTTGCCTTTTTGTAAAATAGAAGCAAAGCGGAGCTATTGGAAATGTGCAAAATCGAAAAGTATGTAACACATAGAAATAATCATCGGAGACCCCATAAAGTATATAAATTCTGAATCAGGACGACAAGACGAGTTCATCTAGCCCTGTCCGTCTGTCTGTCTGTCCGTCTGTCCGTCTGTATGAACGCCTGTTTCTCAGAGACTATAAGAGCTAGAGCAACCAAACTTAAAATCTAGATTCGTTATGTTCGTAGGTTATACGAGTTTCTTTTTGATTTTTGAATTTCCTCCCCTGACCCCCGTAAATCGAAAAAAAAAACGATTATTAAGCACAATTTTCAACCGATCAAATTTATTTTTGGTACACATCATTATTAGACTATTCTTGATCGATGTTGTGAATCTGGGTATGATTGATCAAAAATCTCGGAAGTTATATATGATCAAAAGTGGAGTTATTGGCCCCGGGGGGGTATAGTAGTGCGCGCAAAATAAGAGCTAGAGCAACGAAATTTTGAATGTAGATTTGTTATGTTTGTACACTATAAGAGTTTGTTTTAGATTTTCGATTTTCCTCCCCTGACCCCCGCAAATCGAAAAATTCGATTATAAGACACAATTTTCAACCGATCAAATTTCTTTTTCGCACACATATTGAGTAGACCATTCTTCATCTACGTTGTGAATTTCGTTAGAATTGAACAATAAACACGGAAGTTATACAACATTTAGTACCGCGCTATGGAGCGTGGGGGGCTAAAAGGTGCGCGTAATGGCTAAGTACGTGCAGAACTGTCTGTATGTATGAGTATGTGTTTGTATGACTGTATATGTAGGCAAAGGGGCTCTCGTACTCGGGTACACTCGACTACAGACTTCTTACTTGTTTTTTTTTGCAGACAGATTAAAACATATGATAAAAATTGACGCCAAAGTGATTATTTAGAGATTAGCATATGTTTCAAATGTGGTAACGGTTTTATCAGGCGTTCAAAACCTTTATTTGGAAGTTCTAAGCGTACTAAACATATAAGCCCAAATGTCACACTAGGCAACATAAATTTGCCAAAAACAGACACTCTGACAGACAGACTGGCAGACACAACCTGCACGCGCTTGTACACTCTCGCTTTCCCTCTATATCACCTTATCGGACTTTATATTCATACATCTTAATCTCTCAATCTATTGTTCTACCCATTGATAATGCTCGGCTACCTAACGCACGCACGGAGGCACGCACTTGACAACTAACACCCCCATACGCAATCTCTCCTTAGCACACTGTCTTTGTTCCCCTCTCCTATTTCTTTGGCAATCTTTCTTTCTCTCATCTGTTACGCTCTCACTTTCAATTTACTTGCCTGCCTTATTTGTATTTTTGTATATCCATCCATACATTTTGTGCTTTCCATGGCATTATCATTGTTGTTGCTGTGCTTGATCTACGTTTACTTTTGACGCCCGTTTCATTCGTGTTTGAGCCGCGCTGCCAACAACGTCGTCTAAGCGCATTCGGTATATTGCAATTAGTCGCCGACAGATGTCGCCCCGTGTGTGTAAAAATTAACGTCAATAAACAAATTTGAATTCTCATATAAAAATAGTGCTAATGGTGCAAAAAACAATAACAAATTATAAGACAAACGAAATAAAAATAAAATTAATAAATATACAATATTTTTTTGTAGGTATCAAATTTGTGATTCTAATACAAAGATATTTTTGAAAATTATAAAAACAATTTTCACACACGCGCTTCTATTTTTATGCTCATTAGTGTACTTTTTGCATACCTATAGAATTATTTTGTTTATATGCCTAAGGTAGTCGGGCCCCGTTTATAAACACAAAAGAAAACAAGTCTATAAAACATTTCTCCTAAACACTTCTTAGCCATGTTATTGATAAGGCTCAAAATTCTAAGATATCGATGGCAATTTTATGATAGGAAACTTCCGAAAAAATCGACATGAAATAAAATGAGTAACATTGTACCAAGTCAAATGATTCGTTAGCAAATAATCAATGGAATCATTTAGCAAGTGATTATTTGGTCGCTTGGTACCAAAAATACGATAATATTTGTATAGTAAAAAATAAAAATACTTGTATAAATGCTGCGTCATTAAATAAAACTCATAGAGTTCCCAAAATTAATGCTAATTCCCTCAGATCTAGGTCTTAACTTTGTATCCAATATAACTTCTAATGATACTACTACTATATGCATATTCGTATCGTGCCATAACATTGCCTCCGATTGAATGCAAATTTCAAAGGGGCCTTGAAAACAGCCGCAAGTTAATTTTTAACTGTTGTTTATATATATATATATATAAATAAATAAATAAATATTCTCTATGCATAATTTGGGAAAATTGAAAATTATTCAAAATTGTTTAGGCTAATTTGATTAGATACTGAGCTCATTACACCTAATTGTACATTTATTTATAAATTGCATTATTACAGTTAATTTGATTTTTTTTTTGCTTTTACGTTTTATTATACATTTCCTACAATTTTAATGATTTTTTTTTTTTGGAGAAAGCAATTGAAGGATTGTTCTGTATTTTTATTACACTCTTTTTTAAAAGGCGCAGAAATCACGTCCCCCAGTTAAATAATCAAAAGAGAAAAAATCAAAAGAAAAAAACAAATTAAATAAAAACAGTTTTTATAGTTTAGCAACTATGCAATAAATGTGTTTTACAGTATGACAGGTGCAGTAATTATAAGAAAAGGTTTCTCTAAAGTATTATATTACAGTTCAACTAATATAAATATTAAACAAAGTACTTAAAAAAATAAATGAACACACACAAATTGAAATTATTATTATTGTTATTTCAAAAAAAAAAAAAAAAAAGAAAATATTACGCCAAAGATAATAACTTATAAAAAATTAGAGCATATTAATATTATATATATTATTTTTAATCATAAAATTTATTTAGTTAAGTATTCATAATTTACTTTTTTAATTACATGAAATATTCTAGTGGTTTTTTTTTGACAACAATATATATCTTTATCAAAATTTAAAGCTTCTTGCATTATTTGTGGTTATACATATATATGTAAGTTTATATATATATATATATATATATATATATTTATATATATATATATAATATAAATATATACATATATATATATATATATCTTTTTATCATTAAAAACAACACATGTTAAAGGAGAACTTTTTGGAGTATTCAAAGAAAAAAAGAAAAGAAAATAATATAGTATATTAGTATATAGATTGATATTACAGAATAAATGTTATAGTTAAAGTGCTATAAAGTTTTTATTATAGCTATGTATGATTAAAGAGGTTTATATATTAAAAGGAAACATACATTTTTAAAGCAAATTATTTAAAATATTATTACATTTTTCAATCGAATGCAATTTCTAACCGAATCATAAAAGTGAATTGGATTCTATTTATAATTCTAATACCCGATTCAGAGCTAATATAGTATTTATATTTATCAGTTCTTTTAATTGAGTTGCAGTGTTTAAACAATTCTTTATTATCTCTATTCAAATTAAGTTAATAAAATTGTCTTTGCTGGAGTATTGGCCATTTACCCTGTCAATTAGATCAATGGAACGAGTCACTTCATCACATCATCAATTTGAAGCTCAACGACATTTGTTTTGATCTTATAAATATAGCTGGATATATATACATATATATAATTTTTATATCATTTGATCATGAAGTGCATTTTTTTTTATACGTTGAGGCGATGTCAATGTTTGCATACAAATTTGATTTTTTGATTTTTTGGCAAGAAGAAAACAAAAAACCAAAAAGGTTTTTTTTATTTGATTACAAAAATTTTAAAATGGGTCTACGTTAGTCCCTGGCCTGTTTGTTTATACGATTACAATCAAAAGTGTATTTTGATTTTATAAATGATCGTCCCCCACACACACTGTCTAACATATATCTATCTATATATTATAAACGTATCTGTAGTATAGAAATGGTTATTATTTGCGTTTTAACCATTTCGAACACGTCGACAAGGTCGACAAGGCCCACGCAACTGGAATTTTAGATTGTTAAAAATGTTTTTAAACTCATCATAGTATTCAGTATATAGTATTCCCTATATTCTATCAGATTTTTAAATAGAAATTTGTACAAAGTCCACTTTGATGCCGCAGACAAGGGATTACTCACATCGTCTTAACTTTAATATAATGAAAACAACAATATGCTCTCGATATCAATTGCATTAATATCTTTCAATATATAAACATAATATAATAGATATATAAATATTATACATTATTTCTGAAATTTTTATTAATATCTCTCTCAGTGTAGTCAAGTATATAGATGTAGTTAAATTATAAATGCAATTAGCCTGACGCAACAGCTGCCGAAATGTACCTCAAAAATAACAGTAATATAAAGTACTGATATCAGACATAAGTATATAGTTACTTCTTGCCTCAAAATTTTGTCAAAATTATAAGAAATTTGCGATTATTTGCTGTCGTTTTTATTGTATTTTCCATATCTGTATATATGTATATAATTAATCAATTAATTAATTGTTAATAATATAAGCTATCTCTATTTCTATGCTTATCTCTCTCGTTGTCACACTATGTCTTTCTCTTTCTTGACTATGCCATAGCTCTTTGTCTCTGGCTAGACCTATAATTAGACCAATAATTAAACATTGATTACAAATCGATTAGAATAATTCTATTTGCTTTATACTTTTAAAGATCTTTTCTATTACTTTTGTTATCGAATATTAACATCTAAATTAAATTAAAATAATTTATAATATGCGTTTAAAATAATTAGAAATTTAAATATGAACATATTTTTGAAAAACATTTCTGTGTTTTAGCTTCCAATAAATTTATGCATTTTTAAAATTTTAAATCTTAGACTCTTTAATTTAAACAAGTAAGAAATCTGTAGTCGAGTGTACCCGACTACGACAGCCCCTTGCATATACAGCTATACACACACATAATGAAGAGCAATTAGCACTGGGTGGGCATCAGCTGATAACAAGCATCCAGAGTGATCTGAGACGATGCGAAAAGGAGCAAAGTCTGGCAGAGAGTGCCTAATTTGAGCAACCCTTCCCCGCGAAGTAATACTTTGTGGTGATCTCACGGGGAGAGTTGTGTATGGCGTGGGGTGAGTTTAGTACGTATGCGTATAAGATGTTTTCTTGAGAACCATGCATATTGTTGGCACGGGCTGATACATTTTTAGTAGATTCTCATCCCAACTGGCGCTCCAGTTAACAAAAAAAAATAATAAAAAAAAACATACACACAGGGTGGTCAGGGGAGGAAATTCGAATATCTAAAACAAACTCGTATAGCGTCTGAAAACAACGAATCTAGATTTCAAATTTGTTTGCTCTAGCTCTTACAGTCTCTGAGAAACAGGTGTTCATTCGGACGGACAGGGCTAGATCGACTCGCCTTGTCGTCCTGATCAAGAATATATATAATTTATGGGGTCTCCGATGATTATTTCTATGTGTTACATACTTTTGGATTCTGCTTTGCTCTTTTTTATGGCAAAGGGGTTCAAAAAATTTTTTTTTTTAAATAGAAATTAAAATAAGAAAAATAAGTTTATAAAAAATAGTAACATGTAAATTGCTTGAAATGTATTAAATTCGGATACTCCCCATGTGTTTCAAATTGCATCTTTGCATTTTTTTTACATTTAAATTTATAATTTAATATATCTAATTTTTATAAAAAAACTTTTTAATTACAATTTTCTAAGAAAGAAATCAAAGTTGAAAGTTTTTAATGCATTTAATTTGTAATAATATTAAATAGATAGAAATCTGCCAAATAATTGTACAAAGTTTTTTTTATTATTTTAGTAAAACATAAAAACTTTCATCAAATTCAAAACTTGCAGCAAAATAACTTATTTCATGCAAGAAGATAGCTGAAGAAAGATGCTGTTTCTTTTATACATTTGTGCATTGTATTGAAGCTTTATAGAAAAATCTCTGTCAGTTTATTTATTTATATATATATATATATATATCAATTTAATTTCAGCTACTTGTGTTACTTTTAGTACAGCTAATTAATGCATTCATTTGATTAAATTTTATTATTGTATTCAAAACTAATGGAGCACAATACAAGCACTTGAACTCATACTACTAGTCGTACTCGTAATACCCATATACCACGCACCCCTCTCCAGAGAGCCACGAACTGTGCTTTATTCAATGAAAACGAAATCTAATTGAGGAAATGAACGTTTAGCATCTGGTAAATGCTATAGGCATCTACAGCCATGGCTATAGTTTGTTAGTATATATATATATATATATATATATATATATAGATGCCAACTAGTGACTGGATACTAAATTTATTATCTCACACCTTTTGTAGACTCTTTTTCCTCTCCATCTCTCACTATCACACTCTGTCACACTCTTTCTCTTTGTGCTTATCAGTTAAATTTTTTTTTTTTTTAGGCAGATTAAAAACTGTGAGAAAAAGTATGAATGGGCGCCTGAAGGCAATTTTTTTTACCGTTTTGTAATCGATTTGTTGACTTTTATTGAATGATAATAACAATGTTGTTAATGATGACGATGATGATAATAATAAAGAGCTATAACAATGGAATAGTATGAATTCAATTGAAGATTATTATAAATGATTAAAACACGAACATTTTGAATGCAATCAATGTTCTTCATTAGGTTTAATTATTCCATGTAGATTACGACTGCTACTAGTTTATGGAATATAGGCATCCACCTAGTCAGCTGTTTTGAATCTCAAATAGATCGAAGGCAAATATATTTATATGAATATTTGATAATAAGCTTAAAATAGTTATGAGTACAACATCTATGTTAAGTAACTAACATATGGTTTTATTACCTGTATAGGTATGTAAACTAATCAAGGATATATGGCTTGATTGTGGTTAGCTTACTGAACAATGGCTGTAAATATACGTTAAATCAGTTACGGCCTTAATTACATACTGAAATTAAAATATAATTGTCTCAATGTATTTGCAGTATTTTTATAAATATTTAGGCCTACGATATATGTATACAATTGTGGCATATCTTAACGATCATTTCATGCTTTAACCGATCAATTAAAAAATCGTATGTGACTAGTGTAATTAGGGCTATTTATGCGGCCATCTGTAAAAGGGTTAACCTTGGCTTACAACTCATCGCTGCTGGATGTCACATCACGTAATTTTACGTCAATGTCAATAGCTTACGATCGTTCAGGTATACCTATATATATACCTATATATGTAGAGGTAGGTGCTTATAGTTTGGGTTAGTTAGTCGGTTTATCGAGTTTGTTTCATTTAGCATCTGCATTTGCATGCCAGGCAGGCCTGTAAGGCCAACCCATTTGATTCCAACTCAACAGCTGAGGCGTTACCTTAACCCACCTGCCCATACCTGGCCATAAGGTCTATGATTAGCATATCCACATGCACGACATGTGCGGCATTATGCCTTTATATCCCATTTTAATGATAGATTTGTATCTATAACCAATATATATATATATATATACTCGGATAAATATATATATATATATATATATAACCATATAAAGATTCTCAATTCATTTAGGTCGCATTAGGCACTTGAACCTGACACTGTTTGACGCCTCTTTGATTTAGTTTAAGGGACACGGAGCTCGAACATTATTCCTTTATTAACTGTTTCATTTAAAGTTGAACTATATATATTAGACACATGTAAGTTACATTAGTTTATCCCTCTACATACGTTATGATTAACTATCTATCTATGGTATAATCGTATAGAGCTAAATAACAGCTGTTTCATTATTAATTCTATTGTGTTGTAATTATAATCATTTAATAATAATAATGAGCTGCAATTAAAACAATTTTATTTATTATGAAATCTTATTGTTCTTTCTGCCTACTTAGAACTATCTGAAGATTTCTTAATAAGAATTCTTTTACACTTTATAAATCTTTAAATATGTTAAATGTAAATTCTCTTTCTTTCTTTAACTATATGTAGTGCTTCTATATATGAGATTTGTTACTGGATTGATATTCCCTAATAATCTGATAATCCCCTCTAGTGTTTCTATTATAAATCAGCAAATACGATCTAAATCCTGGAGACAATATCTTTTGACTTGAAAATAGTTACTATTTGTTATCATTCTCTTAGCATCTCAATTAATGCTAACTGTCAGTTAATGTACGCTAGCTGGTAGTTAGTATTTCGAGGAAAGTTTATATAGTTCAGTTCTTTGATTTTCACACTTTTAATCTGCGAGTTTTATGAGTATTCTTTAAGTTCCTGATTTATATTTTGGGCTCAAGAAATTATAGAACGCATTTCGTCATTCATTTTGTTGTTTTATGCTGAATCATCTAAAAATTCTTGAACTAGTTCTATTTACATCCAACATTTCATATACAAATTTTCGATTGAACATAACGATTGAAGAGTTACATTTGTTGAACTTGACACTGGTTAAGGGGAATCAATATTTATTTATACATTATTTGTTTATCTATATATATATATAGCCATCAGTATATCAATCTATCATCGAATTGCCAATTATAAATAGTACGTAACTGTAAATTGTTTTGATCAACATATGAGAAGGGAATCTTCGATATCATTTTAAACAATGCAACGAATACAGTTCGTTGACAAATATTTTATATTTATATTTATATACAAACATATATATATATATATATATACATATTTCCGTATCAATTGCTCCATTTACAGTTAAGCTCCACCCTTGTGTATAATATTAATTCTCATTATTTATATCTTATTTATTTTAGATATTAGCAATATATATATATATATATATATATAAATCCTTAAACACAACAAATATCCAATAAATATGGCCATCAAAGAGATTCTACAACGCAGTCAACCGATACGATTAGTCGTTGTATTGGTATTATCCATATGCTACTTTATAATCCAATTGATCCTTAGCCATTTAACGCATGCACTGACACTCCTTCTGGCATCCTATCATATGTTATGCAACATATTGGCTTTGGCTGGTTGGATTTTAACAATTAAGGTAAGTGGATCAACGTCTTATTTTATATGGTAATTATTATAGTATATTTTCTAACCCGGTTGGGGAAGTAACAAGTTTTTCTGAACTGCATTCGCATTGATAAGCAAATCGGAATTTCGAACGACAATATATATAAACCCGCTGCAGTGCATTGAACTGTGCATTTTTGACCTCCTCTTCGAAACTGGTTTTCTTTTTTTTTTTGTTTTGTGTTTTAATTTTGAAATCCATTTCAAAATTTCGAAATTGATTTATAAAAAATAAACGGAATAATATATTACTTATAATCAGTTATGTGTATCAACAGTTATCTTTATATATATATATATATATATATATATATATGTACATATATTCTTATATATATGTTTTCATTTACCTATCTAAACAGTTAATATATTTAACTTTAGATGCTGCACAGAGCACTTATGAATTCGAATCCTAAGCAGAATGTAGAAACTTTTTTAAGCATAATTCATAATTATTTATACTATATTTATTATATTTTTTATATAAATAATATAGGCTTAGGGAATTTACCTTTTTAGTAAGGCTTGTAATGGCTCCTAATTAAATCTCTTTTATTTAACAAATTGTCGCTTAAGTCTTAGCATAGAGCGGCTTGTATGGGCGGGCCATGCCCTTACACGTTTTTAAAATTATATACGATATATTAGCTGACGTTTATTAATTTATTGTCAATATTTTATAATAAATATATATATATAGTTAGAAAAAAGTTTGTTCAAAAAAAGTAGTAATGCCATTTAAGTGTGAGAATTGAGCTGTGAAAAAAGTGTTTAATCTATTTATTGCATATTAACCTTAAAATAAAAACAAACAAAAAACTGTTATTTTAAAACTTGTGCAAATAGGGAGAATTGCAAAAATAAAAAAAAACCAATTTTTTTAACTTTTAATGTATTTTAGACAGACTTTATTTAATTGATAGCTCATACTAAAAGGCAATAACCGATTTGCAGCCTAGATTATCTACTGCCCAAGCGCAATACCTCAACTACTTGCAGTTAACATTAAAAGATAATAACTGTACATTTGTTGTTTCTTAGCCCCTTTGCCTTTTTGTTAAAAAGAAGCAAAACTGAGCTATTGGAAATGTGCAAAATCCAAAAGTATGTAACACATAGAAATAATCATCGGTGACCCCATAAAGTATATATATTCTTGATCAGGACGATAAGACAAGATGATCTAGCCATATCCGTCTGTCCGTCTGTATGAACACCTGTTTCTCAGAGACTATAAGAGCTAGAGCAACCAAATTTTAAACTTAAATTTGTTATTTTCGTACGCTATTCGAATTTATTTTAGATTTTCGAATTTCCTCCCCTGACCCCCGCAATTTGAAAAAATCGATGATAAGGTACAATTTTTAATCGATCAAATTTTTTTTTTCGCACATATATTAAGTAGAATATTCTTCATCTACGTTGTGAATTTCGTTAAATTGAACAATAAACGCGGAAGTTATACAACATTAAGTATCGCGCTATAGAGCGTGGGGGGCTAAAAGGTGCACGCAATGGCTAAGTACGTGCAGAACTGTGTGTATGTATGAGTATGTGTGTTTATGGCTGTATATGTAGGCAAAGGGGCTCTCGTAGTCGGGTACAGTTGGGTCGACTACAGATTTCTTACTTGTTATTATCATTATTTTTTCTTTATCAGTTTTAAATAAGTATTACAAAGTATACGAGTATGTTTATCTATAATATATTATATAGTATTGGTACTTTGGCCTGTTCCTATATGGATTTTATTATTGTTATTATTAATATAAATGTTATCAGTAAATTGTGTTTTAATTAAGTACACAAAACTATATATATATATATATATAAAGATAACATTAACTAGAGTTTAACAGCTTGTTCAGTTAATACAGGCGAAAACATGTGGATAAGTAATTAAGATATCACTCTGTGACAGGCATTATATCATGATAAGCGTTTCGTTATGATATAAACAAATGTCACAAAAAGAAAAACAAAAAAATTTACAACATTCTATATATATCTGTGGAAGTTAGCTCAAGATCATTTAGGTACACTGAAAGAATTCATATGTAAATTGACCCACTTTTCTTATAAACAACTTGTAACCTTAAAATATCACAGACTTTTATTACAATCTACAATTACTTAGGATTAACATCAAATATTCTTATCATGAGTGTAAACAGTTACTTTATATAACTTTAAGATATTCCATACCTTCTGCTTATTCATTTACAGCAAACGGCATAATTTAGATAATAACTGAAAGATATTTATTATAATTAGGTGCTTTCGACATTCTACAGTCCTTCACCCAAGCTCCTAAAAGAGAATTACACTAACCGTTTGCTGTTATGCGCTTCTGGTGTCTTTACTGAACCGGTTTAATCGGTTAAAAACTGCTCCTGTTAAAAGTTCTTCCCATAAGCCTAAGAATTTAACACCTCAAGTAGACCTTATAGAGAAACAGACAAATGGAGGGAGGTTTGGGCAGACAAGTGGGGAAATATAGATTAATCGATGTGGTTATTCATGTTGATCAGAAATATATATATATATATATATGTATAAGTTTAAAGGGTTGATAATGTTTACTTTAGATCATCTTAAGCAAAAAGATTGTTTGGATAAATCAACTATAAATACAAGCTACATAATGATTTATATAATATAATTTGTATAGATATATATATATATACATATATATCTTATACATACATATGGAAATTTTATTATAAAGTAAACAAAAATATTTACATACATATGAATTCAAGTTATAGTTAACCATAATGGGATATTGGCAACTGTGTTAAGCACGTCCCACGCATTACAAAAAGGAAAGAAGAAAGAGAAAAGAGAAAAATATATATAAGAAAAATAAGAAATCAAAAAAAAAAAAAAAACTAATAAGATAATAACAGCTGTAAAAATGTAGAGCCTATGCAAAAAACTTGTGGCCAATAACCACAAACTGAACTAATTATCAAACAGTTTTGTAAGCCAAGTTTTTATACAAAGTTGTTGCTGTTGCCGTTTGCAGCAACAATTGAGAGTCATTGTACCAGTATGACGAACGTATGAATGAAACAAATAGCTTCCAATTGTTAAATTATATAATAAAATAAACGGAATAGGTATAAGGCAGGGGAGCAGAGTGTATAACAGACACATCAAGAGACAGAGAGTTAATTTATGGTGTCAAGCGAAGCGTTAAAATAGTTGCCAACAAATTTGTAGACGTGTTGCTAAGCCAATGCGCTATAGATTTTGACCAAATGCTATAAACTAAGCCATATTCGATCCATTTAGATCTAAGTTTAGCGTCAACTTAAAACATATATTCATTTCATTACAGATTTTTATAACAAATTAACAAATTGTTTATTATGCTAAAATTTGATTTTATTTTATATTCAGATTTATGGTTTTATTTTAACTTTTTTTTTTTTTTTTTGATTTTATAGAATGTATTTTAAAAGCTTAAAGCTTTTTATTTAGTCTCAAATTTAAACTTTCTTTTCTATTAATATGTTATATCTATTATATAGCTTATATATAATATAATATATATATCAATCTTCAATCATAACTTTCTATGAAATTATTTTTCATTTTCATTTCCAATTTTGATCTTAACTTGAAGCTGCATTTTAATTTAGATATATATATGTTATTTAATTAAAATAATGCCAAATAAAAAGTAAATCTGAAATAAAATATTGAAAAATATATAAAAATTAAATTAAGGTAACATAAACTATTAAATTTATTACATTATTAAACAATTATATTACAATTATATCTGATTTAATTCTTATTTTTCTCACTTTACAGCACAACAAGCAAAATGAAGCGAATAATCCCAATCGAGCTCCTGCACCCATTTTAAGGAAAAGCTCAATAGATGGCAAAATGGCTGTTGCGGTCACAATGCTTGAAACCGAAGAGCAGCAGCTGGCAAAACGCGAATTCCGCGAGCAGAAGCTAAGGAATACTTTTGGCTGGGCGCGTATAAACATTCTAACCATGTTGATTGTTTTCATCATATTGGCTTCGTTATCATTTTCCTTGGTATTGGAGGCGTTGCAAACACTAGTGCATATTGATCATCAGGATACAATGCATCTACCTATACCAGTACTAGTGTTGGGCTTTGTGGGTCTTATATTAAATGGATTGACATATTATTTGATTGGTGGCTATACGTTGCATCAGGGTAGGTTTCTGTATATGACACCAGGTGGAAATGTTGTGGTGGACAGTTCTATGTCCACTCATTCGGATTTAACGCTGTCTCCTATGCAGCCTTCACAAAGTAAAACCCAAAATGATAAACAGCTTCGTCACGAACTGGAACAAGAAATGGGCTATGTTCATCTTACTAACAAGCGACAGGGTGCTGTGGAAATGCTGCGTGATGTATGTAGCACCCTGTTTAGCATCTTATGTGCCGCCATTATCTATATGACTGAGGATGAACAGCATACTGCCAAATTTATAGATCCAGTTCTATCCATATTCTCTTGTATTATGCTTGTTTCCTTGAGTTATCCATACAGTAAGTATAAAAGTTATAACAATTTCATAATTATTTTATAGTTTCTTATACTTTTGTATAACACAAATAATTATCACTTGTTCTAAGGTATCTATTTTCTTTCCTATATAAATTTATAGCAGATTTATAACAATTTTGTTTTTTATTACATTTTTACAGTGAAAGAATCATGCCTTATATTGTTACAAACAATACCCGGATCAATTGATTTAGAGATCTTTGAACGGACACTGGTGAGCAAATTTCCAGAAATTATTAGCTACCATGATTTGCATATTTGGCAGCTGGCGGCAAACAGCTATGTGGCAACCATACATATACAGTTCCAGAATCCAAAACTGTATCAAAAGATTATTGGACAAGTGCGTGCCTATTTCGATGAACATGGTATAAAAGCTGTTACCATACAGCCAGAATTTAATCCAGTTACCAATAAGAATTCATCTGCATCATTGGAATGCCTGATGCAGTGTCAGGCTACTGAATGCATTGAAAAGGTTTGCTGTCGTGACTCACGAACCGATTTACGTGAGGTTAGCGATAGTCCAGATGGCGGCAGCAAGACATTGGCAGCACCAACTCAAACCAAATCCTGTACAGAACTGAGAACCATTGTTGTTGAAACACCCAAGGAGTTAAATGTTGCACAACTTTTAAAGAGCCAGGAAACAGATGAAACGAAAACTGTACCGACGTTGCCTGTGTCTCCATCCAGTGTATCACTGCCAGAGACATTGACAACTACAGAAGAAAAAACTGGGAATTGTACATAGCTTTATAAACATATATGTCCAGCCAGCTTAGTATTAAATCGGCGATTCTACGATTTTAGTTAGAATTTAAGCTTATTTTAACGACCATTGCTGCATTTATGCTATGAAATTCAGAAGTATATTCAAACCAATACATAGATTTAAATATTTTTTGAATCTTCACTTTATAAAACAATAATTTTATATGTGCATTTGGTTAACGCAGAATTTGCCATACAATTTGGGAAAAATTTTTTTTTTTGTTTTTGTACATGAGACGCTTAAATTAGTTTTAATAAATTTTATATATACAAGTTTTAAGTTAAAAATTAAAATTAAAATGTTTAAACAAATAAAGGTTTATTTTAAGTTGTTTTATTAATTTATTTTTTTTCTAATTTAAAATTAAATTAATGAGTTTTTAAAATATTTATAATATTTAACAGAAACTGTAAACAATCAATCGAGTCAGATAAAATTATATATATTATATATATAATTTATTGGATATACAAAACATTTATCTTCATTCACTCACAAGACACATTTTTAAAAGACTAAAAGAAAATATCCACACACAAACAAACGCGTTGCACTTAATTAGTAAACAGTTAACGATGATACCACGTATCAGACAGGTCATTTTGATAAGGCCTTATAATGTCGGGGTTTTGAAATTTCACGCTACTTAGTACCACCGAATAGATACTCCAACGTAAAGAGTCGTATAATCAGTGCCAAGTTATTGGTTGTCGCATAATCTATCACACTTTCGTTGTCATGTGCTGTATGCCAGACACTGGGGAAAGGCATAGGTATAAGGTGTAGAATGGGTACATCGCGTCGAAGGAAGGGTATGTGATCGTCCTCGACTTGGCCAGCGATGGTTTGTGATTGAAAGTAACGCGTTGGGTCACGTTTCGAGACTCCGCTATTAATATAACGTTCCAGCAATTCCCTGTCTGATAAACGCTTCTCCAGATCAACTAGTCTCATGTACCATGGTTCCGTATTTGAATAGAAGCTGTAGAAGGCAGGATCTGGCGCACCGAGCAAATCAAGCAATACCAGCATATCAATGCGATCTAATTTTTTCTCTTCCTGCCAACGCTTGGCTAAATGCCGAGCCCCATATATTGAATCCTTAGGACCCCAGTGCTCGAATGCTTCCTCACCATCAAAGAATAACAACATTAGACTTAGTTTAGCGGTCTTAAGTGGTTTAAGCTGCTGCTCCAGCACCGTAGCCAGATTCAATAGCATGGCGCAGGGGACCGCTGAATCAGTGGCACCTAAGAACTCCATATTTGGCATATATTTGCTGTCATAGTGACACGCTAGCACTAAATAGCGTTCTGCCTTTGGATTTAACGTTGCAATTATATTGTGAAAATGCAATGCGCCTAGAATTGGCGCTTTATCGTGGAAACTGTTCAGCTCTACATTCCAATCTAAGTCTCGCAAAGAATCGACTATATATTGACGTACAATAGTATGGTTTCCGGTACCCACAACTCTAGGTATAAGTATATTTCGTATTGCTTCCTGCATATGTTCCTTGTCCGATAAATTGCTGAATTCCAAAAAATCTGAATCAGAGAGCTTACTGGGATTGTAGGCTACCTGCAAATATATATATAAATATGTATTTAGCATCCAAATGTTAAAGTAATATATCCTGTTAATGGGTACATTATTGTTACCTGTTTACGGCCCACAAAGTAATCATTTGAGGATGCATCTGTTGTGTCGGCTTTAGATAAAATAACGAAACAGGACAAAATTATGCAAAAAAGCCACATAACGTTTGACAACTTATATAAGACTAGCGGCAGCATCATTACTGATACGTGTACAACTATCGTTATTTGACTTAGCGTTTATAAAGTTTCGCCCCACTTTAATAATTCTAACAGGTGGTTTCAAACGCGACTGTGTTTGTTCAGGTGTAGCGCCTGTGTGTACAATTGGATTGTATTTTCTAAGGCGGAGCGAAGTATTGACGTTCAAAATCATATTATCACTAAGTGTTTTGGCATTATTGATTAGTAACTTAAAAAAAAAAGACAAAGTTGAATAAACTGACACAAACAAAAAACGAAGTCGGCGTTGCCACATTGGTTCTTTACTCCACATCATAAAAAAATACTCCTCTCCTAACAGAGATTATTCTTAACAGTTTTCTTTGTCTTTCTCTCTTATTTAACAGAATTATGTCTCTGCAACAGGGCTGCCAGATCAGCCATTTAGTGGCTGTTTCAGCCACTTTTGGAGGCCCACAGCCACTAAAAAAAGCATTTCAGCCACTTTTGAAAATTTGGTGATGACCAAAAAAAAAAAAAAAAGGTAAACGTCTTGTATTCTTGAGGAAATTAGCAAAAAAGAAAAAAAAAGGTCGACAATTATATTATTGCGGCTTGTAGTCTTGTAAACGTCTTGTATTCTTGAGGAAATGAGCAAAAAAAAAAAAAAAAAAGGTCGATAAATTATATTTCCCACATCAGCCACTCGAGTCAAAAATTTCAGCCACTTTTCTTGCAAAAGTGGCTGAAATCAGCCATTTTCCACTCAGAAAATCTGGCAGCCCTGCTCTGCAAATCATGTAACACAATTAAATAACAGTAAATCTCTCGTATTTAGTACCAACTAGTTTGCATTTACAAATAAAAGCAAAAAAAATAAATATTAACTGAAAAACGAAACACTTTGCATTTGGTTTTTATATTATTAAAAAATAAAAACAAATGTAAACAATTACTCACCGTGTCATGTACTTTAAAACTAACGCCCATGTTGTAAATTGTTTTGCTTTCCTGTAAAAACAGTTTATTTATGGCATGCGTCCATGAATAGTTTCGCAGCAAGGTTTTGCTTAAACCAAATATACCGCGCATTTTTAAGTTTACATATATTTATGATCCACAATATTCGACACAAAACACAGAATACTTTGACGGATATCCCTTAATGAGAGCTTAACATGTAGCGTGTGTTTTGTTATCGGGAATTATGCAATAAAATGGTTACACACGACAAATGTTCATGTTTACATGGCAGATTTCACTCTCTCACAGAAGCGTCACAAAACAAAAAAAAACATTGTATTGTAGATTGTAGGTGTAATTATTTTACTTAACGCTAATGTTACTAAGAATTAGAACAAAAAAACGAAGCGAAAACGGAAAACGTAATTGGTAATGGTATTATAAATGATGACATTATGTTTTGCCTTCATAGTCGTTGCGGCTCGGAAAATTGAGCAACGACACTAGTCCTCCTTTGATTGTGCAGACTTCGACCCAGCGCCAAAGTAGGCGCGATAAATGTATAGGCCCAGTGCAACATGCAGTGCACCAACAGCCCCCACAGCAGAGGCAATATTTACTTTAACTTCCGACATAGTGAAGAAACGATCCAGAACAAAGCCTTTAAGTGCGAAGAACGTTACCACTGGCAGGAAAACGATGAGTGAGCAGTAAAACAGAACTACTTTAAAAGAGCTGTAATCCTGCGAGTCCTAAAAAGGTAAAACCGATGAGTTGGCTTAAGTTTAAACACAGCCGGCATATTAAAATCCGCTTTGTTTACATTTACGTACGTGTGACTGCTGCTTGGACAATTTACTTTGTCCGCCATCATTTCCAGCATTATTACTTTTCTTGCTTTTGTTACTCATTCTGGCTTAATACTTATTATGTTTCAATTCAGAAATGGAAATGCTTATAATATTTATGCTGTTTCTTTGTAATGTCAATCACATGATAGGGTAGCCAGAAAATTTCGACTGTCATACAAAAAAAAAATCGATAAATTTAAGCTATGTGGCAATACAATTATGCATACTTTTTTTTAAATGTCAAAATAATATATATGTTAACTACACAAAAAGATGAATACTGTCAAAAAAAAAAAAAAAAAAATATATATATATATATATATATGAGTTTTTTCAAGCAAAAGCTGTTGAGATATCGATAGTTTGATGTTTCTAACGAAACAGAATCATATCGAATGCTGCTAACTTACAGATGTTATAGACGATTGTAAAACACGACTCTGCTAATAGCAGCGGTTAAATTTAAATTTCAGCCTCTTTTTCAGTTTAAATATAATACTTTTTCAAATAGTTAAACAATATTTACATCTTTTTGTACAAATGAATAAAAAAAATTGTTTTTACAGATTGTTAGCTGAATAAATTTTCCAACAGAAAGGTAAAACCACTGTTAATATCAGGTGATGAAAATGTTATTGTATTTGCTGTGCTTACAGTTTTTAACAGTGTTCAACAACGTGTCAGATATTTATTTTTAACAATTAACGTCAGTGTCTTGTAACAACAACATCAAAAAACAAATAACTTTCTGTTCGGTTGTACTGTTCACTTTTTTTTTTGTTTCTGCGGTGTGCGCGCGCGTGTTAATTAAATAAATTTATTTCACCATTTTGCCAATACTGATTATTTTAAAGTAGTTAAATTGAAAACATCTCGCTGCAGTTGAACATTCGTCGCCGGCAACGCCGCACATACAGTCGAATAGCGAGCGTCGTTCAGTGCACAACACGTTTGTTGTTTAATTTTTTTTTCGATTTGTGTATGTGTATTGCTTTTTTTTATTATTTTGTTGTATACAATATTCTCGGTAATTTTGCACTGCACACCGATAGTATCAGCAATGGTCTTGACAAATTTTGAGTACTGGGCACATGGTGAAGCTGATGCTGTCAATTTCGAAACTGGGACGCCGGCGCGTAATTCGTCTGTAGTGGATCCATTCAATACACGTGTTGTTTCCCATATTGCATCCGCCTCCAATGGATACTATGGGTATGCAATTATAAACAATAGTGAAGCTGTAACACCGGATAATAACAATAACAGCTGTACCAATAATAACGTTCAAACTATGCAAATGCAAGTAAGCGATGGCGATGTCGGCGCTTCGCAAGCTGCGGCTATTGCCGCGGCACGTTGCAAGAAACGGTGCTTTGTAATGGGACATGAGCAGTTGGACATGGACAACTTGAAGGCATCCAAGCGTTGCCGGTTTGATGATGGCGATCTCGTCGCACAGTATTGTAACGGTAATTATGCGCATAAAAACCTTAATTTTACTTTTTTAAGTGTAATTTTTGCGGTTGGCCTTGACTTTTTCACACCGCACGCACGTTTTTTAATTGCTACTAGCAGTATAACAAATATTTCGTAAATCTTGTTACAAAACAATATTTGGAAACTATATTATTTTTAGAGTTTTTCTGGGTCATCCTTATCAAAATTATTGTTAATATTTTTTTTTTTTTTGTTATCTGTACTTCTGTGATTTTAAGTTCACAAGCAGCTAGTAGAGCAGGTGCGTAGTAATTAAAATACCCTATACAAATTACTGTAAAAGACCATTAAACGGAGAAACCTAATTTTTTTGGTACAATTCCCAAAGCAAATGTTGGCAGTAAAAATAATTATAAAATGTATTAATTAATATACTTGTTTGCATACTTTATATTCTTATATGCATATGCATATGCATATGTGTATATATATATATATATATATATATATATAGATGTGTATGTATATGAATTGAACATTCAAGTATACAAAGAATAAAATATTCATTTACGTATATACACACATACATAAACAAGGTACAAAATGTTCAATTACTCATTCATACAAAACGTATAGATAAACTTGCAAACAAGTGCGTAGTCCCGTTCAATTTAATAAACCGCTATTGCAATTACGATCGATAATAATAAAGCACATTCAGAAACCAGGACCAAAGCAGAACTAGCAAAATTATAACTGCACAATCACTTATTATGAGTTATTTTATAAAGGTAACTTTGATATAAAGAGACAAGTTTTTGCTTTTCCAATAGTATAAGGCTTAATTGGAAAATATATTCTATTGGATTTCTTTCACTTTATTCAATATTAAAGCGACCTCCAATTGGACATTGCGAAAGCTCAGTCCACTAACTGTCCAATTACACTGTCTGTTCGTGACGGCCGTTCCGCAGTCTTGCAATATTGATGCATCAGCAAAATTACAGTTAATTGTCGCAATTTGTTAATTGCGTTATAGTTTCTTTCTGTTTTATTATTTCTTTTTAAATATTATTATAGAGTATATTTGTGGTTACATTAATTTAAAAAGTATTACGTATTTAACTTACCAAATGTATTTTAACGTATGCAAAGGATTTACTCAAAATAAGGGCAGGGCAAAAGTGCAGCCAACTGTTGAAATTTTGATGTTGCATATAGTATATTTTAAATAGAAAGAAAAACCTGTATTGGTGTTAAATTATGTTTACAGTTAACAGCTTATTTTTGTTTTGTGTTTTTTTTTTTTTTTTGTTGTTGTGTAATATAAGTTCAAATTTAAAAACATTAAGCGTCATATAACAAACCTATTGCAATTGCCTGGTTGCTAGAACATTGCGTGCTTTGACAAACTTATATTTGTGTGTGTGTGTGTGTGTGTGTCCATGTACTTACTTTCAGTATTGTGTACATATTAAGTGATTTTACAAAAAAACAAAAATATATATATATATATTTTATATTTTGTGCTATCGCTGTCATGACCTATTGACTAAACACGGCTTATAAGATAATGCTTATCAGTTAGCGCAAACATTTTACCATCACACTTGACAATACTAAGTACACATATATAAACTTAAGTAAATATTATTTTTTTGTATATACAGTCAAGTCCCGATAATGGGGATAAGATTTTTTTACGAATTCCGCGGGATTTCGAATTACCGAGGTTTCCATTTAACGAGGCTCAACTAAGAAAATTTCGAATTAACGCGGTTTCTATATTTTAGATAATGTTTTCATATATTTCTTAATTGTTGGACTCGAGAAATCAACATAAGTACATTCGTTGAGACTGAAAAATAATTATTTTCGGAATTTTAAAAATATCCAAGCAAGCCATGAGCAATTTTGATTTTAGTCGGATTCGTCTACATCGACTCGGTTAATCGTGTCGATCAAGAACATATACACTTTATAGGGTCTCAGATTATTATTACTATTTATTGCATACACTTCGCTTTACACAATTGCATTATCCCCTATTTTTCTTTTTTCCAAAGCATTGAGCATTAATTTTTCAGTCCCTAATAACTGTAAGTTTGGGAAAAATAAAGTTTTTCAGTCCCCTTTAGTCAAAGACTTTTAGCTCAGCTGGAGATGCTCAACCGATAACCGAAATAAATAGAAATTAAAAGTTATGCTCAGACTTTAATCATTCCTGTAAAATTATATCGTTTAAGTTCAGACTTCAACCGAATGTGAAATTTTAGTCAATTGTTTTTTGCATGCTATGGTTTATATATGTAATACACACACACACACACACGCACACATTCCTCTTTTCAACTTTCTGACTATTACTAGCTGACCTCATATAATACAAGTTAATAGGTGAAAATTAGCAGTGGTCGATTTTAAAAATACCCTATATTACATCTAAAACATTTTGATTTAAAAAACAAGCATAAAATGTGCTATTAAATAAAATTGAATAAAAGATTATTCTTTAACAAACCTTTTTATTATACATATTTAACCTGTTGTTTAAACAGGTTTTGTTTTGTTTTTTTTTTATATAAAAAATATAACCTTTAAGAACGTTTAGGTTCAGTGCATAAATAATGAGAATAAGTGCACAGCGTGCTTTTTTTTTTAGCCCAGTTTTGACAATTGATCAATATTTTTTTAATTGATTTTCCTTCTTAATAATTTGAACTACGTATTGGCTTTACAAGGTTCTCTTTAGTCGAGTAACCCAACTGTCTCTGGTATTCAGCTAATGAGCGTTAAGAATTTGTTAAAAATAATTGTAATCGCTGACAAAAGCGCAAACATAAACAAAATTTTAACACAAACAAAAACGATAACCGATAACAACGTTGACGTTTTCGCAGTTGGAATCGCAGCTGCTGTCGTCTCTATCGCAGTCGTTGTTAACGTTCCGTCGCTTGCATTTTTACCGGCTATTTATAAAAATGAACGGTAATTGGAACACTGTCTGCGGTGGCAGCGACGCCGACCGTAAAGTTGGCGTCAGCATTTGATTTTGGAATTATGACAGCAATACTTAAGACGCATTTCTATAAAATTTATTATTATAACTCAAATATCGAATATCTGATACTCTTTATTCAACGTTAAATTAATAAACAAACATAAGAACATAATTATATATACATACAGGTCTGGAAAAAATAATAGAAACGATCGATTTTGGTTCTTTATTTTGAATTTTCTGCTATGTAAAGGTTTTTTCCTCTAATGTCGTAATTTTTATTAATTGTTCGTTGGTTAACTTATAAAATAAATACACAAAAAAAAATTCCTTTTTTAGATTTTATGTAAAATTAATTTATTTAATGTTTTTAGCCTTGGAAAAAATAATAGAAACGATCCTCTCAAAACCATAAAACATATACGTATTATTAAATCTTTAGCAAAATTATAATTTTATTTAATATTAGGTAGTTAAGTCGACAATTTTTATGATTTTGACAGACCTTGCTAAAATTTAGTCGTATTTGAAGTTCACTGAATTAAATTTCTCAATTCTTACAGCTCTAATTATATAAAAGAACCAAACATCTAGGGTATACGTGAACAGGTGCTAAAAAGCAATATATATATATATATATATTTTCGTTTATCTGTATTACAATATACTAAACTCATTATACACTTTTTAAATATGTGTTGACACCTTTCGATTTGAAGATAACCTTTTACCAAGTCTAAAATATAAATTTACTTAAATTTTTGGGATATACTTTTGGACTGATATATATATATCTAGTTTGGGGTGTATAATTAGTTACTTAAAGAGAAGTGCTAGCCTATGTATTATATATATGAATATATAAATAATAATTAATAATAATATGAACTTTTACAGATTTTTTTTCACTGCCTACAACACAAATGATTGGCAGTCAGGCTTGCCTTATGGATTCTGATTGTGATATGCAACAATATCAGCAACAGGAACAGCAACAGTTGCAATTGGAACAGCAGCAATATCTAAATGAGCAAATGCAGCAATACCATCAGCAGCAGCAGCAGCAGCAGCAGCATCAGCATCAGCAAGAGCAGCAACAGAATCCACGCATCTATCAACATTATCAAGGTCATTTGCATCGCGCTAACCATGATGTGAGTCGTTGCATGATGTCGCACATGATCTAAATACATATATGTAAAATGCTATATGTGTATGCGATATATGTATATAGAAGACAAAACGCACACACATACACATAAATACATATATGCAAACATAAATATCATGCAACTGTTCACCGACACGTCTCTCTCTCTCTCTCTCCTCTCTCTCTCTCTCTCTCTCTCTCTTTATCTCTCTCACTCACTTTGTCCCATACAAAACTCAATAATATCCATATGCCGCCGAATTTTCTTTCAAATATGTATATCCAAAATTATTTACACACATGTACACACATACACACAAGAAACATATAAATATATATATACATATATATATATATATATAAATATATATATAAGTATATATATAAATATATATATACATATATATATATACATGAATATATATATATATATCTGTATTTTTATATATATACACGACCATAGAAAAAAAGTCGGTGTGCCAACGTTGAGTATATGTAATGAAAACGCGAAAGAATCTATCTTCACTCTATCGACGATTGTATACCCTTGCAAATAATATTAAAAAAAAAAAACAAACCGATTAAAGACTATTTCAATGAATAGTTTCAAAGAAATCTGTCTAATTTTCAAATTTGATTTGCAATTTGTGAATTGAAGTGCAATATAAAAATATTTGCTGATGGTTTTATATATATTTAGTAATGATCGATTTATTGATATAGTTAATCCTCCAATTGGCTTGCTCTTAAATAGTATTAAATTATATATTATATACAACAAGTTATAGTATAATATGAGAATCCCAAAAATATTATTTTTTTCCAAACAGAAAGCAAATGTATATGAATAAAACAGTTCGTCGTCCGAATACATAAGATGAATACATATATGATATATGCATATATATATGCATATTTATATATATAGTAGAAATGTACATATAATTATGTATATAATACATTATATGAGGTCGATATATAAATTTTTGCAGTGCGTTACAGAACTTGTAACTGATTTTTATTACCCACTGCAAGTGTGTAAACTTAAATGAGCCAAAGCAATTGTTAAAAATATCCACATCTAAATGGCAATCGTATCAATCAATCAATATATATATATATATATATATATATATATAAAATAATGTGTATATCGCCGCATTGTACAAAAATGAAGAAAGAAGAAAAAAAAATAGAAAAAAGAATGGAAACCAGAAATATTTGTATTACAACATGCAAGAAACGATTTTGAATCTATGTACTTAACATTTGAAATGATCATGAATATAATATAATATAATTAATAACTATAACTACTTAGTCGTTCAATCGATGAAGCTAACAACTAAGTAAACCCTAGTTAAGTCTAATACTACTACTAGCATTAAGTACAGTATTGTTGTTCGAATTGGCAATAGCTTTACAAGCAACAAAGCCTCTCACAAAGTGTTTGCAATAAACTTTTAGCTAATAAATATATATATATATATACATATGCATATACATATATAATTATATATAACCGATTTTATATTCATTTGTACATGTTTGCTTTATATTGCTTTTTTTATAGCTTTAGGTTGTATTTTTTTTTAGTTTGAACAATTTTCCTTGTATTGTTTTGTAATTAATACATACATGTTTCTTTTTTCATATTTTTTGATTTTTTTATTTTTTCTATTTTCCTATTCGTAGCATCATTTTCTTCGGCTATTGAGAAATGATCATATACGAATCCTATTTGATTCATAAATTCAGATGTGACTATTTATTTGTTTGTTAACGTATTGTGCAATAAAAAATAAGCAATAATTTTAATTTAACGATTATTATACAAAATAATGTTAATCTCTTTTTTTATGGAATCAACTGCATTGGTCTAGAAAAGACCAATTGTTTCTTATAATTATTGAACTCAATTAATTAATTTTTCCAATTTTAATCTAAAGCTCTTTGATTGGATTTCTATTCTTGAATATATATTTATATATATATATATATATTCGTTGATGGATTTTCATCTTTTCCATGTCTATAAAGAATTCGGTATTTTCTTATAATACTATAATACTTAAATGGGTTTTATACACCTCTTTTACCTATGAGCTTGTAGATTCTATAAATATATTATATTATAAATATAGAATGATTCCTTGCTCTAAGTACAAAAATTTACAAATTTAATTATGTATTGATTGTCTTTTAAATTGTATTTTGTTTTTTATATTCATCGAAACTTTGTCTCCCTTTATGTTTCATATTAATATATTCCATTCGGATTGTAATATTGAAATATTTGAATACAGGTTGAGTCAACATCGTTTCCATTTATATTCTCTATATGATTAACTTAATTATTAAGTAACAATTGTAAATAATTTTTACGGTGTTAACTGTTGTAATACTAACATATGTTTATAAACACCAAAAACAAAAAAAAAAATAATCAATAAAAAAAATAAAGTAAAAAAAGTAAATTGTGTTATTGTAATTTTTGGATGTAAACACTATGTGAAAGGCTTTTAAAAATTTATATATTATAATATTAAGAGAAATTATCACAAGTTTTTTAACTTATAAAACCTAAAAGCAAATAATTGAAATTAAATGAAAATGGAAAACAATAAATAAAACTAACTGATAGAGAAAACTCTTTGCTCTCTACTCGTTTACAGACGATCCTCAGCAAGAACAGCAGCAGCGGCATAAACAACAAAAGTTGTCCATCATTTTAGTGTCCAGTGATAATGATATGAATGATATGCCACTGGATGATAAAACAATATCCAAATTCAAAGATGATGCTGCTGATTTATACATAGCCACACATGGCGGTTGTCTGCATCACTACAAGCCGCTGCCGCTGTGGCAATGCGTTCAAGCGGACGAAGAGTTTGATATATAAACTTTCAGTACTTCGATTTATCTATTATAAATAAAAAAAAAATACTATATATATTTCTAATTATCACTATATTATATATAGTATTTTCTTTAACCATTATGCATTGTATAACGCAATTTAAATAGTAAATAAGTCTCAAAACTTAACACACAATAGATTGTTAATCCCACAAGGTGCTTAGATTTAAGATCATTTAATGTATGTGAAATAAAAGCTTTAAACTCCAAAAAGATTATTATACACAATTTTAAGTATATTTCTTCCAATTGTCTTTCATTCCTCAAGATGCTATAAACTTTATTTTTTAATTATATTAATTGCGCCTATACTAAGAACATAGATTTTATCTGTAGAAAATCGAAGGGATTCAATAAAATCAAAGAGAAAATCCTAATATTGGCCTGTAGGAGCTATAGTAACTGTGTCTATATTATTAATAGACTTTATCTCTGTTGGAATGAAGTATTTATTATGTAGAGTTTCAGTTTATTTCGATTACATCCATAATTTATTCTTGAATAAATCATTTTTTAATTTTCTTTGAGTGTATGCCCATCATTTTTACAAACAATTCTAGACTTTGAAATTTATATCTAAAAGTATGCTACAGTTTTTTTTTCAACTATCCAACACAGGATTTTTTTTTATACTTACAAAAAACTTATGTAATTTAATTTAATTTGTTTAATTTAAAATCTCGCACAGATAATAATTTTGTGTATATAATATTTATAATATATACACATATATATTTATAATATATAAATTTATTAAGCTTGTTGAAATCATCTGCGAGAAAATATTAAACAGGAAACTTTATCTTTATTTGCTGGTTAGATACAGGATATATAAATCCCCCACCTTAAGGTGATGCTGTATTTGGAACGTAGTTTACTTAATGTTAAAGTAATGTATTATCATGTTTGCTGATTGGTTTAAAATCTATTTTCTAAAGTTTTTTAAGTAGAAAATACATTATTGTTATTAAGGAATACGAAAAAAAAAGTACATTCAAGTTTTTTTTTTTAAGAGAAAAGTGATTTAATCATTTCCTATAGGAATATAGAGATGAAATTGAAGGAAAATGAATAAGTACATATATAAATAAGAGTGGTACATTGTATATATATTTTACCATTGAGGATATTAAATATTAACATGTTCTACTCATACATAAATGCTTTTAAATGCCATTTAAATCTGTGAAATACTAGTTGCGGTTTTTGGAGCTGTGCAAATATATCTTAAATTTTGAGTGATTGATTGAGTGGCATCGTATTATTTTCCACATTGATATAATTTTCCTGTACATCCTTCACCATTAAATCGACCAGATTATCTAAATCATATTTATGCTGCCAGTGCCAGTCTCTACGTGCCTCAGAATCATCAAACACCTGTGGCCATGAATCGGCGATCATCTGACGGCTATCCGGTTTATAAGTCACATGCAAATGTGGCACATGCTGGCTCAATTTATCCACCAGTTCTTCCGGTGTGAAAGACATTGCTGTAACATTATAAACACGACGTTTTAGCTGATCATTCGGTGCACGCATAAACTCCAACAGAGAGCTATATTAATTAAATATAATAATAATAGGGAATTAATTAAAATCTATAATATATAAACAAAATATTACCGTAAACAATCCTCAATGTACATCATGGGCAGTCGTGTGTCCGGTTTCAGATAACACGTGTACCTCCCATTACGCAATGCCTCATGGAATATAGCAACAGCATAATCTATTAGATTAAGGATTATTTACATATATATTAATAGTAGTACTTATAAAAAGTTAATATTGAAAGTTAATATTGATTGAATCTATGAGTTTTGATGTCAATGAAGTGAACTAGATCTTAAGTATTTTATGGATAAACAAATAATAGATTGAGTTAATTAACGAGTAGAAGAAATGGAAAATAACTGTTGAAAATGCATAAATTAGTCTATATTTCTGAACTGCATTTTAAATTGCCCTACTGAGCTGGGAAATTCATCATTGAGATACTTAGAAAACACTTTATATTGTCATGCTATTGGTTAACTTAAGTTACCAACAATAGACTTTAATGCAACAAATAATTCCGAAGATGACACACTTTGCTTGGCGAAGTTTCTGATTTTGAGTTGGTTTTGAACGTAAGCTGGTATTTTGACTAACCTGTAGTGCCACCGCCTGGAGGATCACTGGAAATGACACCAGGAAAACGTAAACATCTGAAATCCAAGCCAAATTTGTAATAGTAATATTCTCCAATTAGTTCAGCATGCACCTTGGAAACGCCATAAATAGTGCGTGGCCTTTGTATCTACAGTGAAAACAAATGGGAGAAAGACCTCATTTAAATATCGAACAAACTGTAAGTGGAGTAGGCCATAGCGTACGGTAATGTTCGGTGTGGGATTGCGGGGACTGTCAGGCCCAAATGCACCAATTGTGCTTGGTACAAAGATGCGCAGCTTATACTGTTTGGCTAGCTCAATGACATTGTGTACACCCTCAATATTGACTCTAAATATTTTAAATATGTATATATATATATATAAATAAATTGAATTAATCCGTTATTACAATTATGGATATGTACACTATTTACCGTACAGCCAATGGTACATTCTGTTCGCCAACAGCACTTAACAATGCGGAAAAATGTATAAGCCAGTCTATGCGATGATCCACAACAATTTTCTGTAGACCCTTAAAGTCCAGTATATCGGCAAATATGTAGGGGCCATTCTCTAGTACTGCCTGACTAGGTTTAATAATATCCGAAAGGATTACGCTGTCACTACCATACTGAGAGCGCAATAATTTGGCGCATTCAATGCCCAGTTGACCCAGACCCCCTGTCAAATAGAACAAATTGTCAGAACAGCTGTCAAACACTTATAGTTTGCTATGAGTCTATATTCAGCCTTGAGATCCATTAATATAATGTTATCACGTGCAGCTTAGTTTACTGACCCGTGATTAGAATTTTTGGCGGTCTATTTGCTGGCACTTGATGATGCATAAATCTCAGTAGAGGCTGCACCTGGCGTTGAGTGGACACCAGGCTTGTCAAGCATTTGCGCCACATATTGAGTATGATATTTTTTTTGGAAATCCAAAGGATATTTTTAAAAAAATTTTTTTTTTTTGAAGGAAAACTTTTTTTTTGAGGTTTTGTGCCGCGTCGCGCCGAGTTACAATTTTCAACTGATTTTGAAAGTTAGCAAATAATTTTCACGAACTAAACGAGCATTGAATATATTCATTTTATACTCGTATTCCCGCATATATCGCGTGAGCCATTCGGTTTCCTATTCGTTACTTGTCGGTACTTGGCAGACACTCAATTTCAGCTATTTTTCATATATATGTTATTTTTTTTTTTACTATTTTTATTCATTATGGGATAGTATAGTTGTTGTCGTTGTCACCATGGCAAGAGATTTTGTCATTTATAATTTAATAAAAGCGAAAGCAACACATGTCGAGGGAAGGCTCGTCAATTGACTACAACATAAGTAGCAACTACAGCAACAATAACAATAACATTAAATAATATTGCTAGGCGGGTTTCCTTTTTGAAAAATTCAAAATAAAAAAACAAAAACAAAAATCTTGTTTTATTTTGCTTCACCTAAAAAGAAAATACATAAAAAAAATTATTCGAAAAACTTAAAAAAAAGTGAAATTACATAACATGTTAAGTTAGTTCAATGAGATAATTGAGACAAACAACATATTCTGTGTGGAACATAAACATTAAAATTATAAATAATATTATAAAATAAATGGTTTACTGTCTCTCAATCGAATAAGATTTAGATATATATGTATATATATGTATATAAATATGAAATTACAATTATCATGTAATATATATAATCATGCTATACGATATAATATTTAAGTTACAAAATAAATGTCTCTGCGTAATTAAATAAAAATCTATATTATTATTTAATTAGTTTGTTTTTGTTCTATTATTTTCAGTTCACTTGTAATTTCTTCTATCTAATAGTCTAATGTTGTAATTTGTTTATTCAAAATACTATCTACTATTTAACCTTTCTCAATGCTACTGTTGGAGAATCTCCAACAAATTGGGGCGAAATTAAATTAACCTTGCAAGTGAATTTGAATTCAAGCTTCAAAACTATTCAAGGGTAAAAACTATGAAATATTACTTTTATAAATATTACAAGTTAGTTGGGGGGGGGGGGGGGGGTGAGACCTTAAGACTCAATTAATAAAACGTGCGCTATTAAATCTAATTTTGCATCTGATCTTGCTTAAGGTTATTGCTTTTTTTTTGCACATAGCTAGGAATGCGAAATATTGTCTCTGCAATAAGGGGTTATCAGCTTGCATACAGGGTGCATTGGCTTATATACTGGGTGTATTTCTATGGCGATCTTTTAAAATTATTTGTCAGTATTTCAGCCTTGAAAACATTGACGTTTATATTTATACAAATATATATTTATATTTTTTTTTTTATTTTGAAAATTCAATAATTACGTAAATACGAACATTGTGCACGAGTATAGACTAAAAATAATTGTATTGTATGTGACAATGAGTACGCATATTATAAGTTGCATCAACGTACAAGTAAAATAGACAGCTGTGATATATATATACATTATGACACCTTTTCATTTAAAAACCTACTAATATAGAAAATCGAAATACCAATAACAGTCTACACACGTTTAAAGTTAACATAAAAATAGCAGATCTGGGGATGTCTACTTTGTGTCTTGAGCACAGGGCGCTCTCTTTTTAGTAAAAGACTCTGTCTCATTCAGTCTGCAGAATTCTTCACAATATACACACAGTAGTAATAGTTATTTTGATAGATTTTCGTTAAACTAATCAGTTCTATAATTTTCATGTATAACCTAACTTTTTATAGTACTATAAACAGCGGATTTACTGCTGCGCTTCATAAGTTGATCTATGATGCATTTTGTTGTGTGGCTCTATGTTGGGTATTTATGAGTATACTACTTTGGTGCATAGCATTGATATACATATTATAGATAAAAAAGAAAATTTTTTATCCTACAGAGTATATCTAATGCGGATTTAGAATTGTTGGAAGTTTGTTACAATATAAAAAACTTAAAGAACCAAAGGTATTTATTAGTCGGACAGTGTCGAATTTGCTGATTATTAGTTGTTTTTGTTACTTTTACTTAACAGACACAAGCAGGCAACGACGCAAGTCACTTTTCTAATGAAATATATTAGGGAAGTGTTATAAGCCTATCGTCACAGAAATGATCAGCCAAGCGATTAAAAAACTGAAGACGACGCTGCTGAATTTTTTTTTTTTTATATAACTAACAGTAAAAAGACAAAAATGATGACTTTCACAGTCAAAAACACAAAACGAAAAGAAAATTTAAAGCATAAATATTTGGAAAAAAAAAATTTATAAAGCCTTTAATTAAGTTAAAAGCAAAAGTTAAGACGAGCAAACAGCTTAGACACAATGTTATATCGTGACATATTGAATAAGGAAATAATTATTCAAAATGTCTTAACTTAATGAAATTGAAATTAAACAAAAGAAAGTCATAATTATGAATATATTTCTTTAATACACTCTAATCGACACATATCTTATAAGATCTAATATATTTAAAGTAAGATAGAAGTAAATAATGAAGGGGATAAATATAATATAATTTGATGACATAGTTGGAAAGTAAACATACAAATTGGTTCAAAATAAATATAAGTGTGTAAAAAAAAGTTTTGGAAAAGAATGAAGGAACGATAAAGTTTAAAAAAGGATGAAAAATTAAAATAATTAAATAGTAAATGATAATAGATAGAAACAACAAATTTGGGGTTTCTCTGAAGAACAACTTTCGGGTTTCCCTATGGGTTTTCCCTGCTAATTCTTTAAGTACACTAGGTTTCGCAGCATCTTACATAAAATGAGAAATGTGATTATAATTATAATAATAAGTATAGTATAAATTACTTTTAAAGACATTTGCCTTAGTTGGGACAAGATGTGCAATTTGATTTAAGTGAAAAATAACTAATAGATGTTAACTTTTGTTAGCTTGGTTAAACACATAAAACAAATAACATAATAATAATAATAATAATGCATATAATAATACAAAATGTTTAATAAAAAAAAAAATTTAATGAGATTAAATTTGGCTTGGAAAATGATTTTTAACGGTTCTTTACAAGTTTTCCCCCTTGACTTTGCGGCAAACTTCTATTAAATTTGAGGTCTTCTTTGGCCTTCGCTGCTCAACAAGCAATTTCCTCACATAATTCGCTAATTTCACTTGCAATTTCAATATACCAAGTACAAGCAATGTTGGCATAAAGACAACCTCAACCTGACAGCAGATGCTTGTAGTGTTCGTAGTGCTCGTAGTTGACCGAGTACAGTGTAAACACCAATGACGACCCCTGAGGGCTTGGTCACAGTTCAGCAGCCTCCGTTTTGTATACACATACGATCTACCAAAATGAATGAATGAAAAAAAAGAAGAAAATAAAAAATAAAAAATGCTTTGAGCCAGCTTTAACAAATAATAGTAGTACTAGCCAGGCCAACTAGTGTCTTGTCTTATGAGTGAGAATCAGCCAAGTGTGGCATCAACTACCAACTACATGCTGTGCTCCGATATTGCACAGGCAGGAAGCATTCGCTTCTTGGCACTACTCCCCCGCATTTCAGTATTCGTAAATGCTGAACACTCAAAACATTTTTTGTTGTTTATAGAAATCTTGAGTAATCTTTGGGACTACACATAACGTTTTGAAAAACAGTTTTAGCTTGGATTTCAATCGAGACGGTACGGTGAATCGCATATCGTATATCGTAAAAGAAATAAAGACAAACTCGAGTCATGATCATCATTGGAATTATTAAAATATTTTCGTGCGAATTATCATAATAAAATTAAAGAAAATAAATTAAAGAAGAAGCAAAAGTGCGCTTGAAAGTGAAGTGAGAAAAAAATAAGAAATCAAAACAAAATATTTAAAAGAAAATTTCAGTTTGCAGTATACGTATATTGTGCGAGTTACGATAAAAAAATTTAATTGAAAAATATCAAAAATTCAAGTAAGCTACATTGAAGGGTTATATAAGGATTTATTAAAGGAATCTACGTTAAACTTACTTATATTTAATCATAACTGTCTCGGTTTAATTAACTCCTTTTATTCTTAAGTTTTACATTATCTTATTGTAACGATCTTAAGCTTCATTTGTGTTTCTTTAATTCTTTAATAAAAACCGTTTTAATGTTCACTCAAATTCCAAGAACAATACAGTTATTTAATTAGACTAAAGACTCAAAAGAAATCAGAGCAAAATATATATATAAATATATATATATATATATCTATATGTATATGTTAAGTCAACGAGCCGCTGGTGAAACTGTCGCCTTAGTTATCTCCAGCTTGTCTACAAGCAGACCTTCAAGTCACACTTAGTTGCGGCAGGTGTACGAGTATCAGTATTCCCAATGTGATCCAAAGTAAACCAACTGACAACGCTCTGGGCTGGCTGCAGCTGGAAGGCAAAGAAATTATAGACAATGATGAAAATGATGAAAACGACAATAATTTCAAGGTTCGTTTGATGTAAACTCGGCGCGCATGCGCTGAGAGGCAACCGCAGCGTCAGCTCTTGAGACCGTTTCACTTGTAGATATAGCAGCTACAGTATAACGTCACTATAACACACTTTACATTGAAATTTCAAATTGGAAGTTAATAAGATTTTCAATTGAAATGCACAAACGTCAACTTATATGATAAAGTTTCCATATATTTTGCTGCGGTATAAAGTAAATAATATTAAAAGTCTTATTGATGTCTTTAGTTAGTAATATATGCATATTCGTTATAGCAAAGTCGGATTGTACTTTAGTTTTTCTTTTATTTTCTTATATTTTTATGTTAAATGATTACAAAATTTTGTTGAAAAGCAATGTTACGCTTCTTGGCACAAAGAGTTTCTTTTTTTGTTTTTCTTTTTTTTTTTGGTTTTGTTTTTTTTTTTTGACTTGAGTTGCGCAGCTGCATAGACACTATATAGTATATAGATACATAGATAGAGTTGAAAGCTATAGCCATGGATTGGTCTTGTAGATACTACATATGTTTACTTAAAAGCATTGTTTATGAAGTCTTTGAAGCTATTACATAAGACGGATTACAACTTCCTATAGTATACCTGAGCCTTAGCTGAAATGTTGTGGATAATGGATAGAAAGATATTTTAGAGGTGTTCAAATATGGTAAGAAATAAGAAATTAGACTATTAACTAATTAAAACTAAATTCTTAGCACATAAATACATCATTTATCCATTATTGTGAGAAACATTACATCAAAAGGTAAAATCAGTATTAAAATTTTGAATATCGTAAGAATTATCGTAGAATTTATTTTTCAAAAGAAAAATACTTTATTATTGTTATGAATAACAATTAATGACCTTCATGTTTGTTTATTCTGTGAACAACCAAATCATTGACTAGTTCCTTCATATTATTGGCCACAATAAAATCCAAATGATTGAAAGTCTTCCAAGGTATGCGATGATCTTCGGCCAAATGAATAAATTTCTTAACAAGAGTATTCACATCCTCTGGACCACATAAGACATCATTTTCACTTGAATATAAATGTGTTTTGGCTGTAATTTTGCTTAGATCATAATTGGGTGGCAGATCCTGTCCATAAAGTTCACGATTCCTCTTGATACCCCAGTCGTATTGACGGAATTCGTGTGAGGCCCAAGATTGCAGGTAATGAATACCCTGATTGCTGGAGGAACCAGCGGGATGAGTTTCAATCAATATTTGCATGGAGCTCTATAATACAAGTAACAAAATGTTTAATATATAATAATTGTCAAGATAGCAAGTTAAAGTTTAATGGGAACAGTTGCTACTTACGACATTGGTATTCTCGTAGCCACCATTAGCAAACATTAGAAAACCATTTTTACAGATGGAATCGTATGGGGTGCCAGTACCGCAGCCATTATCGATTAGACGATTTACGTAATTATTGTATGGTATTAGCTCCATATCAACTAACAGTGTATTCCAAACGCCACCTGGAGTGCCTACAAGTGGGCCGAGCAATTCAAAAACTGGAGATTTGCCATGCTCAAAGAATGCGCACGGCGCCAATAAGTGTCCTGATTTGATCTTCTTATTGTACTCTGGACGCTCAGACAATAGCACCAAATAAACGGTGGTACCTTGAGAGTGACCTGCATAGTGTAACTGGCTGAACTTTGTATTCTCCAGAATAAAATCAATCATTGTGGCGATATCAATGGTACCAATTTCATGCCAATCAAAGTGCCAAAATTTGTAGCTATTTATCGAGATTAAGTTATTGACCCTCGAGTAAATGTTGCCGCGTGCATTGCCCAACCAAACATCGTAGCCAGCATCAGCCAACAAATAGGCTAGCGAGTTATCCGGTCCAGAACTGAGCCAGCAATCAGAGTTACTGAACAAACCATGTTGCAGCAGTACAGGAGGACGCTCCTTGTGTTCATTTTTCAATTTAGGCGAGTATGGAATGCGGAATAGAGTCAACACGTAACCATCCTCGGTAATGACCTTATGTACTTCAGCCGGATATCCATGGGCGCGTATACGTTCATTTGAACTGACCATACCATGCAGTGAGAGCTGAGGATAACCCACTACGCAGCCCAGGGCCAAGACAAATAGAAGTCCATAGAGCGAGTTGCGCATTGTGAATAGTAGGAAAAACCCTTTTGAACTGTTTTGAACACCTGCGTTGAGGTCTTATATAGACAGAGATACAGAAAGCTTTCTAACAAAACTTATCAAGTTGATTTATTTTAGGCCAGATAATCGATTTGATATAGATAGATCTACATTATGTGCATTACCATTAATTTAAGGTTCATTCTGCAGCTATTATGAACAAAACACTTTGCTTGGGGGCTTAATCTCATTGATAGATTACTTATTTTTACTTTAAAAAATCAAATAATTTATATTTACATTCCGTTAAATATATGACTAAATACATACATAAAGCCAAAAGTCAATTATCAATGTCTATAATATGTTTTGGTATTTTGCTATCAGAATAATGCCAAAAGCCATTAAGAAATCTATAATAAATGTCAACTACTGTCTGAATTTTAAGCCATAGATTATAGGGTTTTTATAGTTGGATTTGGTTCGACAATAAAAATTATAAAACTATAAAATTATAAACAAATTATCTGCTTTTTTCAATTGGTTACCAGGTGGGCTTATGATATTTGAGTAATAGTTCTATATATTTAAGCAAGGAGTAATAAACTAATTTAAACTTTATAAAATACAATCAAAAAATTTTGTGTATAAATAAATGTAACTTGAATTGTTAAAAGATACTTGAATAGACTAGACTATTATAATCTTATTAGATAATCTCTAAATACAGTTCAAGTATCTATATGTTTGTATATCATAACTTTTGTTCACTAACATTATTATGCATAGATTAGACGGAAGGAATGTTTTTTAGGGAAAATTCTTTTCACCCTTTACTTTACGTCGCTTTATTGAGTACAAAATACGAGTATTTACTATTTTTAGGCCCTTTGCCAAAAAAGACAAGTAAGAAGTCTGTAGTCGAGTGTACCCGACTACGAGAGCCCCTTTGCCTACATTTACAGCCATCACACACAATCATACATACACACAGTTGCTGCACGTACTTAGCCATTGCGCGCACCTTTTAGCCCCCCACGCTCTATAGCGCGGTACTTAATGTTGTATAACTTCCGTGTTTATTGTTCAATCTTAACGAAATTCACAACGTAGACGAAAAATTGTCTACTTAATATGTGTACGAAAAATTAATATGATCGGTTAAAAATTGTACCTTATAATCGATTTTTTCAAATTGCGGGGGTCAGGGGAGGAAATACGAAAATCTAAAACAAACTTGTATAGCGTACGAACATAACGAATCTAGATTTCAAGTTTGGTTGCTCTAGCTCTTATAGTCTCTGAGAAACAGTCGTTCATACAGACGGACAGGCTAGATCAACTCGTCTTGTCGTCCTGATTCAGAATATATATACTTTATGGGGTCTTCGATAATTATTTCTATGTTTTACATACTTTTGGATTTTGCACATTTCCAATAGCACCGCTTTGCTTCTTTTTAGCCCCGTTGCCTTTTTGTAAAAAAAGAAGCAAAGCGATAAAGCCCAATTTTTAATTTTATATATATATACGGTACTCATCCAAGGATAAGATATGTGGCAGTTATCTTTAAAGCATTTTGAGCCCACCAATTTAGATGTCTTTATTCAGTTAGTTGCATACACAGAGGTCGTACTCAACCTTATGAAAAGAATTTTTCCATATAGTAGTATATATTAATAATATTGACACCATTATAACTATCCCACTGCCATCATTACCATTAACCTTATACAAGACGTGTTTCAATGTTTTCAATTTGTGGATTCTATTCACGATATGAGAAGCAATCAAACATGATTCCTTTAACTGAATACATATCCTTATTATTGTTAAAAAAATATCTTATCATCAAGATTAGTAAGAAAGTTAATGGTATTAAATAATTTGCTTCTCTATAGGTATGTGCCAGTCTTGGCAAACCTTTCTTATGAACTAAGCGTATGCCAAGATGATATTTCTACCTATCCTATTACTATATGCTGCCTGGACAGCGCCCGTTACGGCGGATAGCTGTCCCCCATCGGAGGCAATACTGCCATGTCGCTGTTCGCTGCGTGGAAAGGAGATACAAATCTGGTAAGCTGGACTATGACTCACCTGTATCTTTAGTTTCTGCTCTAAACACATGCACATATATGCACATACATTTGTATAGGTGCTCACACAGTAATCTGCCGCAAATTATGGATGGATTAAAGTCTGTGGAACGTAACATAAAGACCCAAATAGATGAGTTAGTACTTGAGAATAATCAGCTGCCAGCATTGCCAGGACGTTTCTTTGGAAACCTGCAGATTGTGCGTCTAATGCTGCGATACAATAGCATTGAGCGTGTGTCCAATGGTTGGCTCAATGAGCTGGAGAATAGTCTGGTGGAGATCTTCATAGTTGAGCCACAGCTGCGTAGTATACCTGCTGAAAGCTTGAATGGCATGATCAATATGTTGGCTATAACCATACAGAGTGATGAGCTGAAGCATCTGCCAGATTTCTCTGGGTTACTTAGCCTCACCTATCTGAGCGTCCAGAGTAGTTCGTTGACGGAGCTGCAGGCGCACAATTTTCGGCATTTGCCCAAGTTGCAGCATATACATATTACAGGGGGATCGGGTCTGACGCGTCTGGAGTCAGGTCTATTCGATAGCCTTATCTCGCTGAAGAATTTGGATCTTAGTCGAAATGGTTTGAACTGGATACATTTACGTGCTTTGTCCCGGTTACCCAATTTGGTTAGCCTTAAGCTATCATATAATCAGATTAGCGATGTGGGCATGATAGGTCGCATTGTCAAAGATTTGGAGCACTTGAAGAAGTTGCGCTTAGATCATAATATCATAAATGTCATTGAAGATGGTTCCTTTGTGGATTTACCCAATCTGTCGGAGCTACATCTTAATGACAATCGTATAACGGAGTTACAATATGGTGCATTCCTGCGTACACCCCAATTGAAGACCATTCATCTGCACAACAATCTTATACGTCGCATACATCCAGAATCATTGCTGCAGGCGTCCGGAAGTGGCGTGGAGGCCGTTCATATCTACAATAATGAGATAGCCCATGTGGAGGCTTTGCGTGCTCTATTGGATGCATTACCTACTTTACGTTTTCTTGACATGAGCGGCAATCAATTAAGTGAACTACCCTACGGTGCCTTACGTGGCCATGGCACACTGGAGCAACTGCATCTTAATCATAATCAACTGCGGTTAATCGAGCGAGATGCTCTAATGGCTATGCCAGCTCTCCGTGAGCTGCGTATGCGTAATAACAGTCTGAGCTCGGATTTACAATTACCCTTTTGGAATCTGCCTGGTCTTAAAGGCTTGGATCTAGCGCAGAATCAGTTTGTGCGTGTTGACTCACAGCTGCTGGCCGGCTTACCCTCTTTGCGCCGCCTCGATCTTAGCGAGAATGGGCTCACTGAGCTAGCTGCAAATAGTTTTCGTCATAATACTGTGCTGGAAACCCTTAACATATCCTCCAATGAGCTCAGCCAGATACACCCTGGCAGTCTTTTGCATTTGGAGCGGCTCTTTGAGGTAGATGCCAGTTTCAATCAATTGGTTGCTGTTATTCCGGGCCTACCACATATTGTGGAACGCATCTCATTGCGAAGTAATCGCATTAGCTCCCTACCAGCTGCTGGCAGTAAGTCCTTGCAGCTGCCCAATCTGCGTATGCTAGATCTTAGTCAAAATCACATTGAGCAGCTACCGCGGCATGGTTTTCAAGCGGCGCCCGAGCTGCGTGTACTAAGTCTGGCACAGAATCAGCTACGTCTGCTGGAGGACACTTCGTTTATAGGGATTCAGCGGCTGGAGTTGCTCCACCTTCAAGACAATCAACTTGCGCAGGCGGATGAGCGTGCGTTATTACCACTTGCTGAGTTACGTAATCTTAATGTGCAGTCCAACAAATTGGAGTCTATTACGGACAACTTCTTTTCCAACAACAGTCGCTTGGAGCAACTGGATCTGTCCCGCAATGTTATACGCAGCATTTCACCCACAGCCTTTGATAATCAACGCTCACTAGAATACTTGGATCTCTCCGGCAATGCACTGCTGGATATATCCGTGGGTCTGGGCAATTTACACAGTCTACGTGACGTTGATCTTAGCTACAACCAGATCTCCCGTATCCATTCCGACGTAGTCAATGCCTGGCGCAATGTTGTTGAAATACGTTTATCCAATAATATTATCGTTGAACTCCAACAGGGCACATTCAGAAACCTACCCAAGCTGCAGTATCTCGATCTGAGCAGCAATGAGATTGCTAGCGTACAACCAGGTGCCCTAAAAGGTCTGCCAGAGTTGCAGGAGTTTGTTTTGGCCGATAATAAGCTGGTTGAGCTTAAGGATCATGTTTTCGAAGAGTTACCCGCCCTATTGGCTTCACATTTCCAATACAACAAATTGCGCTATATATCACCTGAAAGCTTCCATCATGCCAACTCATTGGTCTTTCTTAACCTCTCCAATAATCATTTTCGCAACATGGAGAACATTGGACTGCGTAGCATGAGGAACTTGGAGGTGCTGGACCTATCCACAAACGGCGTAAAACTGGTGTCAACAATGCCACTTAAGGCGCTTAATTGGTTGGTTGAATTGAAGATTGATAATAATCAGATATGTCGAATACAGGTGAGTTACCTACACCCTTCATTTCAAGGAGGAACCCCTTACTATTGATCTCTCTTACAGGGTTCACCGTTTGAGACTATGCCCAGGTTACGTGTATTATCGATGCGTAATAATCAGTTAAGAACCATTAAGGAACGAACCTTTAGAAACCTTCGGGGCAACATAGCCATACTAGACGTAGATGGTAAGTGTATATAGACTAGGACATACCCTTTGATAGCTTATATGACTTGCTCTACTTCATAGGTAATCCAATCGAGTGTAACTGTGAGATGCAATGGCTATCCGTTTGGTTGCAGGAGACAAACTTTCCATATCCTGGACCAAAATGCCAAGATGGACGTCTGTTGCGAGCTGCACGCATGGAACGAAGTCTGTGTGTTGGTCTGGAGTTGCTTAATAATGGAGCGGTTAATAATGAGCGAGCCGTGGGAAATAATTTGCCACTCCTAAATGAGCACGGCGATGTGTTCCAGAGAGATCTGCCGGAAGATTTTAATGACGAATGTGAAGTGAATGGGGAACGACCTATGGTGGGCGATAGTGAATACTTCTATGATCAATATGTGGATTCCACGGATGTGCCTGATACCAGCAATGCAGTGGGCAGTAGCTTGCAGCGTCCCAAGCCAACGGCAACACCAATTGGAGCTATTGATCTAAATAATACGCTACTCAATACAAAATACTTCAATAGACGTCCTCAACCTGGTGCTGGAATTGGTTCACCATTCACATTCTTTGGCTATCCAATACCCAGTTTAAGCCTGGGCCGGTTCTTTGGATTTGGGGAGCGCGGACGCAAACAACGCACAGATAGCTCCGATGATCCCATGCCAGCTACGCATCGTATGGCACACATTAACTTGCCTACTGGACGCGGAAAGACTCGCATGTATCAGCCTAACAGTGCAGAGTTTGAGAAATACTTGCGGGAGCAGCAGCAGCATCAACAGCAGCAAAGCTCACCCATAGCCAGAAATCGATATGTGGACACGGAAGTCACTACCAACTCAGGGGAGGAGACGCAGAGTAATGAGAGTAGTGCGACAACAACTGTTGGCGTTTTTCGCACCACATTTCGTGAGCCCTCGAGCATTGAACGCGGTGGCTTCCGACCCATTGTACCCGCCCATGTGGGCGGTTTTATGCCTGTACATGATCCACAACAGCGACGCGGTCTGGTAGAGCAGGTAAATGTTACTATCAAGCCGCACATGGAACGTCACTTTATACCCATTGGAGTACGTCAGGAGCAAACACAGAAGCCTCCTAAGCCCACGAGTAGTGCTGAGACAAGTGGAACAGCCACATATTATGTAACTGAAGTGACACCCGATGTTACCACTCCGGCACCAATCGTCCAGAGCACCAGGCCGATATCAACCTTACGTAGCACACACACAACGCACAGCACCAGCACAACAACAAAGAGAACAACCACAACAGAAGCTCCAGTGAGCAGCATTTCGGGCGAGCAACAAGCGGATGAATCACAGTACGAGGATGAAGATCTAGAGGCGCAATCCGTTACATTGCTGCGTCCGCCAAAACTCTATCAAACGACAACAGCTGAGACCATATTACTAATACCTCCACCCGAGGAGCATGTGGCACAAATTAAAAGTCATTCTTGGCTAACAAGTACCACGCCAGAAACTCCTAGTGATTATCAGGCCACACCCAATGCTGCACAAGTAACCGCTGCGCCACCTCGAGGAGCAGCATCTGCAGCACCTGCACGCACACCTGGCGGTCGTTCAACCATTACAAAAGTGTATACACCCCATCAACAGCAACTGGCACAACCAACGGCGGAGGAATATCAACGCACCACTCCCAGTGCCGACAACGAGAGCTTCGCCAGCGAGCAACAGCTTATAGCTAGACAAGCACAAAAACGCACAGACACACAACACGATGTGTTTGCCGTGGAGCGGGTGGAGCGCAAAGATGGCATGGACTGGTACTATGAGAGCTTTAAAAAGAAACGAGAATTCACAGACCAAGGTGTAACCGTTCGTCCTGCGCAAAACCAAGAGGTGCTCTATAGCAATGTGGCGCCAGATTACAGTGGCTCTCATAGCTATAGTCAGGTGTGCAAGAGAAGCCTTATCTTTTCACTGTTATTGTTGCTGCTGTGGCGTTGTTAAACGAAGTAATTATAGATTAAATCGTTGCGTGTGTTAAACAGTTGTATAAGTTTAATTTAAGTTTTTTTTTTTAATATTAGATATTAAAATACAAAATATATTTAAACTATAAATATTAAATTAATTTAAAGATTCCAACATTAATCCGGTTTCATCTTTTTCTATAAGTAAAATGCAAAAATAAGTTAGACAAATGATTCCTAAATTTAGAAAATGGAATCTTAAAATTAAAAGATCAGATGGTGATGCATGTTAGATAGATTTCAACATGTTCGTTCTGAATTGGGTATGAAGCTATCATCAGTGGAAAGTATTGGCTTTTGTTGGAGTTAACTAAATATACTTACTTCCAAGTGTTAGCTCATCATGAATCCAATCCATTATTCGTATACATCCATGAAAGCTAAAAGTTAACAAAAGTTAGTATATTTTGTAGATAATGTTAAAAATAAGAGCATTTTATTTTATTTTAAAGATCAGATGGTGATGCATGTTGGATAGGTTTCAACATATTTGTTCTGAGCTAAGTATGAAGCTATCATCAGTGTACAGTGGTAATTTAAATTGAAATTAAATAAAATACTTACTTATCTGCCACTTTTCAATGCACATGCAGACTTCTTCAGTCACATACTTCGTTGGGCACTGAAAAATGGAAAAATAATAGATTATTAGAAAATATTCTTAGATAAGAAATATATTTATTTTATGTAAATAATCAGATGGTGATGCATGTTAAATAGATTTCTACATAATTATTCGGAATATAATATGAAGCTATCATCAAAGGAAAATATTTAATCTATAAGAATATAAAAGTAAAATACGTACCTTTAAAAGTAGTTTTAATTTCAGCCCAAACTACACCACGAGGTTTCTGCCATGAAACTGTAAGGTAAATATAAATATACACGTTTAATATAAATTTTAAAAACATACATATATCGAGAGAGTTTTAATAAAAGAACAGATGTTGATACATGTTAAGTAGCTTTCCACATAATTGTCTTGAATTAGGTATAAAGCTATCATCAAAAGAAACTTAAGGTACACATAAGGTTATCTATGGTACTTACAGTTATAGGTTATGCAGAATGTAACTTTCAATTAAATAGTTTCTTTGATCACCAGATCTTCCAGACATTTCTGTAAAAAAATAAACAACATTGAATATATTTTTAAGAAAGACTACTTAAGTCCTTAAAAACAGCAAATTGTCAGATGGTGATGCATGTTTAAATAGACTTCAACATAATTTGTCTGCTTTGGGTATGATACTATCATCATTTAAGTTGCTTTTATACATTAATTAGTAGTAAATAAGTACTTACTTGTTATTAACAGCTTTTTCGACGAAAAATTTAAAAATACTTTTAAAATAAGACATCTTAATGTCTAAGTTGCAAGCCACGTGGTTTGTACAAATTTTTGTTTTCAATCGCCAAAATCGATGGTGTTATAAAAATTTCTATACATCGTCTCAACAACAATGTTCTGCCTTGTAAACATTTTTTATAACAATATAATAAATAAATTTTATAATATAGAAATCTAATTTAACGCGCAGCGAGACGTGATGATAACGAACGCAGGAATATAACAGAACGATGCTGCCATATAGCTGTCTATGACTAGTTTGATGGCCTTACCAGATGGTTTTTTTTTCTTACTGCAGCGACAACTCTGCAATATTATGGTATCCCTGCGTGAGCTTGCCATATGAATTGGCGCAATTTTGGCAAACAAAACTAAACAAAATAACAAAAATAGTCTAGCAACGCGCAAGGTAAACGACGAAACAAAAGGACAAGCTAAAGTAAATAAAAGCAAAATCCTCTAGAGAAACACATAAAAAAAGAGTGTATTAGCTCATGGCGATGGGAGTTAATTGAATTTTTGTATTTTTTATGGATACTCAGGATATTAGAACAATGACGACAACGACACCTACACTACAGACGCGTATGGCACTAGCTGAAATACCTGATCGCTTGGAGGCACTTCGGGTAGCGAATACCCCGACAAATGCAAATCGTCGAACACCCGATGAACCCACTCCGGCGGCGACAGCTAATACACCCAATGGAGGCGGAGGCGGTCTTGGGTTGCGTGTGGACAATGATTTTAATGTGGCACAGGCTCAGGACTTTACTTTCTCGCCATTACCTTCTCCAGATGAGCTAATAATACGGCAGCGTGGTCGTCGTCGTTTTACAACGACCTTTTCACCAGACAAAGTTAACGGCGGCATTAACAGCAGTGGGAATCCAATTCGTAGTCCATTTCAACGAACTCCAACGAAAAATCTTCAATTAACAAGTGGTATGATATTGCGCAGTTCACCACGAAAACGGCTAACCATGGGCAGCACACCACCTGAACCAACACCCGTCGAAACGTATTCACCTATCAAATTGTCTAGCACAAAGCAACAGCTTTGGCCGGGTACACCAATAGTAAAGAAACTTAAAATCGATGATCGCCCCATGGCGCAAACAAACAGTGATGTGCCATTGCCAGCACTGCTGCAGGGTCTCTCCCAACAGCAGCTTATTGATTTAATAATGTGCAATATTAAGCAGGACACGGCGTCCGACACACAAAACGCTGAGGAGCAGATACGTGCTCAATTACCTACGCCTGATATAAGGTAAATAATTTTTTATCGTCTACGCTAAACATTAACTTAAGGTATAACATTATTTACTTAAAGTTTACTGGAGCAGGAACTGCATTATGCCAAACGCCTTATATTTAAATCTCTGCCAACATCAAGACTGTGCAAGAAAACAGATGCCGCTGCTTACTCAAAAGCAGCTATACATCTTAACGAATTTAAGCGCGTACTCCAAACGCAGGCGAAACGTTTGCACGATTCCACACATTGGGATGCACTGGTTGATTATGTCAGTATGGCCTGGCAATGCGTTACCAGCACACCCAACTGGGAAAGCAATTCACATAATGCAGTGAGACGGCAATGTTTCAAACTGTTGGCCTGTTCCTGTTATGCGGCTATTAAGCATGGCGGTATGCGGTTGGGTCAGACACGTCTGGAAACACTTGAGCGTAATTTACGTGAATGGTCCAAAGATTACGAGGATGTTCTATCCTGTGTAAATGCATTGCAACGTACGCTTAATAGCCGCACCAGCTTATAAAGCCCAGGCAGAGGTGTTAGACTACCCTTATATAGATTTAAGAACGACTTGCTGAACTTGAGGTTTAGTGGACCGTATAGATTAATGCATGGAACTCAATCCAAACTAGACTTTAAGATACGAATATTTTCATTAAGCAATTTACGACTATACCGACCCTTTTTTTAATATGTTCGTATTTTATGTTTATTCGAGTTTTTATTGTGTGCACGACACTTTAGGTTTTTTATATAATTTTGTTATAAAACGCAGCGAAAGCGGCTATTAATCAATAATTTTTAAATGACTTACTCATAAATAAACGTAATACATATATGAAACCACATAATTTATACATTATAGTGCATATTAATAGAAGTAGTAGTAGTATATATATTATTAATACGATATAACTAAAACTCGGTTACACATATTAAGATATATAAATTTTATATTTATTAACGCTTAAATATATTCATATATATAATGCTTCTTACCAAGTAAGTTTTATCTGCGTTGGACATTTTGAACTAAGTACACTTATTAATGGCTAAACGAGGCGCCGAGTTGCACTACTCGCGATATATGATACATACATGGCTATGACTATAGGTTTTACTAGAGTTAATGACAGAACCGAAGCCGCTGGCCCGTCAATTTTTTTTTTTTTCACTCTTTTTTCACTCTTAATCAGCTTTAACAAATATACTTCCAATGGCTCTGCCAGTGCATTAAACTTAGTGAAGCTAGCAAAGAGCACAACAACAAAACGGTTTTTGGTATGCAAAAGGAAGTTGCGCCAGAAATGTGTCGCCCTGAAATAAATTTAAAATAAATAGAGTTTAATGATAATAGTCAGTTATACTTGTGGTAGCAGAAATTGTAGTTTATAATCTTAGACAATGAGTAAAATAAAATAATGCTTTAAAAATTTCTACATTCAAATACATTAAAAGCAATTCCAAAAAAAGGTATTCAAGTCCGAGTCATATGCACACGGACTGTTTAATATTAATAATAAAAGCTTATATTAATCTAATATAATTAATTAAGAAAAGCTTCTTAAATTAAAAAAAGTATATAAACTACAAGAAAAAAAGGGCGTATATAAAAAATTAAAAATCAGAAAAAAGAGAAACAGATTAAGACAAAAAGCTACAGAATCTTTGCTAACAATCTCAAATTTCGTTACGGATATCTTAAAAAAAAAACAAAATTTTAGTTTCAAGGTGTTAAAAAACTGGATCTGTAAAAAAAATTCGAATTTAACATTACTATAATAAATATATTAAATATAAAAAAAACTTATAAAATTGTGTTGACTTTCTATACTTCACCTAATTAAATATTTTTGATTTGTAGCGGTGTATGTATACCTAAAAAATGATGTTACGGATTAAGTTTTAGCTTTGAAGATATTTATTTTAACAGTAATATTTTAATAGATTGCCCTTGGTTTTCTATTATTCTAATTTTAATTAGAATCAATGAGTTCAGTTTGAAATAAGTATCTTAAGTGGAACCTATGACTATTCCATTGTTTATATACTAAAAACAAATGGTAGTTTTTGAATTGATTACGTATATATATGTATATATATATATCATGTGATTTTTCAATGGCAATATGAGTACTTGTATAGGTCATTCGTTTAGCTGATTTACTCATATATTATTTATGGGCTAGTTATTGATTAAATAAAAGTGTTATATTTATTTGCTTAGGCTTTGAATGGTATTCTTGGGTAAACTAATTGTAAACTTGAAGAAGAATAAAAGAATAATATACAAAGCATAAATAAATTTTATTCACACAGCTAATTATGCTTAAAATTAATTGTTGGATATATTTTTGGTGCTGAAATTGCTACAATTTTATGAATTAAGATTGCCTTATGGCTTATGCCTTATGTTGGCCATAATATATTGTTGGCCATTTCAATTAGCATTATTAACTAAATCTAATTATCATGATTTGATTTCAATGCGTAAAGAAATGATGATCTTTTCGTTCTTTCTTACGTTTGTTTATCGAAAAAGAAGCGATATTTTACTATTTACATTTTGAAATTAACATCGCTTTGTTAAAATGTTCATGGTATTGTGCGAGTTTATATGTTGTGTGCGAGTGTGTGTTAGTGTTGAGTGTTGTGCCCAGCATTTAGCATTGATTTCTGTATACATTAATATAAATACGAGTATTTCATGACCAAATAAAATATCTTTTCAAAACTCATCTATATCATCATCATCATTATCATAATCATTGTCGTCATTATTATTATTACTTACACTCTTTAACCAAAGCTGAGGCACAACAACATTCCTTGAATGCCTCAAAGGAGAAACAGGAACCCACAGAAGGTTTATATACCTTTTCACCAACGTAACATATATGTGGTACATATGGTAGACCTTCTGTAAAAGAGTTTTTTTCAAACAAATATATATAAGTTTCAACATTAATTATAGTATATATAAAGTATAGTATATATAAAGTGTATATAAGTTTTAGTTTATAAAGATCTGTTTAACAGATGGCTATCTATAAATCGATCAATGCAGAGAATATTAACAAAAACACACTTCCATATAAACAAACAACTATAGTACTTATCGTATATACATATATATTCATATACATATATATTTAGTCTCTAGTGTAGAGTGCACGAACTGTGCTAATTCCATATAAAGTAGTCATGATTTCTATAAGGAAATTTTGTCATAACTAAGACTAGCTGTAATATTTATAAGCAGCACAAATATATATTTGTACGGATATAAATATGACTCAGTAAATAACTCTTTGATTACAAAATGAGAAATAATATTATTACAACATTTTCCTAGATGATTTTTAATATTGTTATTATATATAATACTTATAATTTTTCCAAAATCTGGGGATCCCAAAACTGACATAGACATAGACATTGCCATGATTCAATATATGATCAGCTGTCGCTGTCAATCATAAAAACTATTTGATGGAAACTGCGCCAAAGTAGGTGATTTTCTATTTGCCTTGACATTTCATGTGCTATATAAACAAACATAAACATATAGTATATATATATGTATGTCTAAAGTTATTATTATTATAACACACTCAAACTAGAAGCACTTAAGTTTATTGTAGTTAGAATTGAGTTGAAAAAAAGAATAAAAAAATTTAATATTTTTATGCTTTAAGTATAAACGGAAACCAATAAAACTGTATATGTTTAAATATATTGAATGTAGAGCGTCGAATCAAAAATTAACAAAAAAAAAAAAAGGAAAAACAAAAAAGATCAACAAATAATTTTCCAAACAATACAAAAATCTCGACCTAATGACTAAATATTGTTTTTCTTGATGGAACCAACGCCTTCTCGTACTGGGCAATTTGTTTATTTATATATTGTATTTTGTATATTTATAATATATATCTGTATGTGTATAATAACTAAACGTGTTGATTTTTATAAAATTCCACATGCAAATAATCCCAATAGCATAGACTAACAATGGACCAATTCATTGTGTCTCTGCTGCGTGTCACAAATATTTATCCAATTATGTAATTATTATAAATTTAATGCAAATCGACATGAGCGTCGGCTTAAATAATGTTAGATCAATTTACTGATCGCAATTGCGTTATTAATCTTTTTAGACAGCTGACACGGATCGAGGACATAACAAAAAATAAAAGCACATACAAAAAACCAACCATAATTTGAATCGATTGAACTTAAAGAAAAGTTCAGAATTTTTTTATAACAAAATTAAAATAAATAGAATTAAAAATAAAACGTAGTATAAAAGTAACAAATGTGGCAATGAATGAAGTAAACCATATATGGAAAATTTTAAAATTAATACATATTTTGAAATACACATACATATTGTATAAATTGGGAAAAGAACCAGTATCCGTTCTTCCCCTTTAATGGTTCTGCGCACTTGATACAATCAATAATTTATTAGATTATTTTATACAATACAAATACTATTTGTTATTAGAATATTAATAATAATCAGATATATAATTTACCTGTGAACTAAGCTAAAATTGTATATATATATATATATATATATATATATATATATATGTCCTTCTATAAGTTGCCTTATTTACTATATTTAAATTCTTAGTCAACACTTTTACTGAAATTAAGTTTCATGTAATCATTTTCAGATTCTATACTATAGGTATTTTTGTATAGGTTTTTTCTGCTTTTCTTATGTGTCGGACCAATGGTAAATAAATATTGAAATTTGTTTCTTTTATATTGCTTATATAATTTGTACTGTAAAACAATCATTTGCAAAAAGAGAAAGGAATATTTTCTGAATTTTAATTTAATGTTTCATTTTGAAGAAGTGATAGTAACGATATAAAACTAAATAGTTAAGTCAAATAATATTTAAAATTAACATTATATTATTACATTTTATACTTTCGTGCCCCGTTGTATGATTTCTGAATTATTTATATGGGCTTGTAAGCTGTATATTTTTTATAGTCTATATAAGAGCTGTACTGTACTTCAAATCATATACGAAAACTTTTATAGACATTGTATATAAAACAAAGAGTAATTATAAATATTTTTATATTTCTCGTAACTGAAAAGTTCCTCAAATTTATTAAGCTGTGTAGTGAATCATTCAAAGGTGATAATTAAATAATTTTATATGTTAAAAAAAACACGTTAAAAATACAAATTTGCTTGTCAAATATTCTTTGCATGCAGAATTAAAATCATTAAATTGCCCAAAAATGACGTATGTATATAATCAAATGGCGTTACAAACAATCCAAAATTAACTATAAAAAATTTATAACTGCACACACATACGCATCATATACACACACTATAACCCCATAACCACCCACAGAGTGTGATAGTAAAATAAAGTATAAAAAAAATAAAAAGAAAAAAAATCTATTCATTGATGGATTGTTAGGCGGTATTGGGGCAGGTGTTACGGTATTTATATTTTAGACACGTATTTCTATTCAATTGAATGCTTCGGATATATTTGTAGTTATTGCTGCTGCTGTTGTTGTTGTTGTTATTATTATTGTCATAGGTTTAGGTATTGCATACTAAACAATAACAAAGTCAAAAGGCAAAAAATACTTTGTTTATACATATATATATATATATTTGTCTGGTAAAATAGAAATGGTAGAGAAATATATAAATAAAAAAATTAAATAAATTCTTTATTACAAATAATACATACGAGTATATCTCAGAGTATAAAGTATATTAGAAATAAATGTGCTCCGTCTTTTAACGCTTTAAACAGTCGATTTGGTTGTTGGGTAAATTGCACTGAGAAGATTTATAAAGATTCATTTTTTTTTCTATTTTTTATTTTTTGCTTGATAATCGCTAAATGTTCATGACTGATGCTTGATAAGACATTTAGGAACGGCGTGTAAGGGGTTAAGGTTCACTCAGTACGAATGTTGCATTTAAAGTAGAATAACAACAACAGCAACAATATAAGAGAAAAGAGCAAAGAAAATAAAAGGTATAAGCAAGAATAAAAAAAGGAATACGCTAAAGCAACTTAATGTTTGATCAACGTACCAGATTTGGTAGCTTCAATTCTATAACATGTCTGTTGCCATACAGTATTAGCCCGATAATAAGGATGCAAAAATAACCATTCGAATTTGATGATTATTTTTATTACGTAAGTAAGTAAATAACTAAATAGTCTACAAACCGAACATAAATACTAGTTTATAAAATATGTAACACAAAACTCATTATACGCTCATTTTCGTTGCTTACTTTAGTTTAGCATAGCAAATCAAATTGTAATACAAATTATATGAATTTTTGTCTTTTAAAGAAATTAAGAACCTTATGTTGGTATTTTTAAATTCACAGTGGAAACTGTCAGTATAAGCATGTTCTATGCATTAGAATTGGCTGCAACTCTTAATACTGTACTATACTATACTATACTATAGTATACTATACTATATTATATGTTACTATACCGGACTGTACTGTACTACCAGTGCGTATTAAACATAACTCCTCAATCTAATTATATTCCATTTCAGTTAATTTATAGAAAAACCACAGCAATAATATGTTCTATTATAAAAATTGGAATGTTAATGATTTTTTTTAAATTTAATAACATATAATATATATACTATATTCCCATAAATTTGATCACCTAAGTATATAGTTTATCAAGATTGAAAATAGCTCCTGTTAAGGGAACAACAATTTGATATTATTTAAACTCTATTGAGGTTAAGTTAAAAATTAATCTGCGATTGATGACGTTAAACAAATAGAAAAGTAAGAAATCTTTAGTCGAGTGTACCCGACTACGAGAGCCCCTTTGCCTACATATACAGCCATACGCCCACATACTCTTAAATGCACACAGTTCCGCACGTATTTACCCATTGCGGGCGGTACTTAATGTTGAATAACTTCCGTGTTTATTGTTCAATCTTAACGAAATTCATAGCGAAGATCAATAGTCTAATTAATATGTGTACGAAAAAGAAATTTGATCGCTTGAAAATTGTGTCTAACAATTGATTTTTTCGAATTGCGGGGGTCAGGGAAGGAAATTTGAAAATGTAAAACAAACTGGCCTAACGAACGAAAACAACGAATCTAGATTTCAAATTTGGTTGCTCTAGCTCTTACAGTCTCTGAGAAACAGGTGTTCATACGGACGGAAGGTCGGACATGGCTAGATCGACTCGTCTTGTCGTCCTGATCAAGAATATATATAATTTATGGGGTTTCCGATGATTATTTCTATGTGTTACATACTTTTGGATTTTGCACATTACCATTAGCTCCGCTTTGCTTCTTTTTTACAAAAAGGCAAAGGGATTAAAAAGAAATTTTAAAGATTTCAATATTATTGATAAGATATTATAAAGGAATCATCATTGATAAGTCGAATAATAATAAATTCCATAATAAATTTTGGTTCTGTTTGGAAATTCCTTGAGCTAAATGCACTCAACGTTTGACTTAAGTAACTGTACACTTTTATATGTTTAAATAAAAACTTAATTATAATCTGTTCTTGATTTAATCGTATGCATGTAAGTCTATAAAACAACACAAGTAAAAAATCTCTAGTCGAGTGTACCCGACTACGAGAGCCCCTTTGCCTACATATACAGCTATACACACACATATTCTGCGGTGCTGAATGTTGTATAAGTTCCGTGTTTATTGTTTAATCTTAACGAAATTCACACCGTATATCAGGAATGGTCTTATTAATATGTGTGTCAAAAAGAAATTTGATCGGTTGAAAATTGTGCTTAATAATCGTTTTTTTCAAATTGCGGGGGTCAGGGGAGGAAATTCAAAAATCAAGAACAATCTGGTCTAAAAAACAACGAATCTAGATTTCAAATTTGGTTGCTCTACCTCTTACAGTCTCTGAGAAACAGGCGTTCATACGGACGGACAGACGGACATGGCTAGATCGACTCGTCTTGTCGTCCTGATCATATACTTTATGGGGTCTCCGATGATTATTTCTATGTGGTACATACTTTTGGATTTTACACATTTCCATTAGCTCCGCTTTGCTTCTTTTTTCTTGCAAAGGGGCTAATAAAAAGGAAACACAATAACTGTAGAAAATTAAACTTAATGAGCGCATTTACTAGAATACACACACAAAAAAATAATCTAAATGCGAGTGCATTTGGTATTTAAAAAAAAAAATAAGTAAAATAAAATACACTGCCAAACGGAAAATTGTGCACGCCTTGAGGAAAACCATTCAAGTGTAGAAAATACCGAACTGAAGTGCCGAACCCACAAAATGACGACTAGCCGCCAAACCAAAGTAAAGAGAATTATAAACTGACGCTTGGACACTTGGTATGTCAGTTTCACTACAGTAAAACTAAACTATAAGAGAAGAAAACTACTATTTCTTAAATGAAAATATGAATCATCAGATTTTACTCCAACTTCAAGCAAATTAATATACAATTATATAATTAATAAAAAAAACTTTTTTTTTAATGAATTTTAACTCATTATTAAGATAAATTAATTTGCTTATCTTATAAAAAATCTTCATTTAAAATAATTTCTACAGATTTTTGTTACTTGAATTGATATTTTATCGATGGGTTTTATAAAGGTTTTTTACAGACATGTATTGACAATCTAGAGATGAGTTATTGGAAACGAGGTTCTTCTATTAACTTTAAGTTTCATTTAAATGTTGCATGCAGTGCAATAGAGCGTAGCTGCGGTTAAATCATATGGACCACAACATTAACAGTTAACAACTTCCGCAGTGGCCACGTGCTAATGAAGATTTAAAGAGTAAGACAGAGAGAGCGAGAGAGAGAGAGAGAAAGAGTGAGGAAACGAGAGAGAATCTGAAGTTTCTAATCCATTCAAGGGACAGTTATGTGGCTAACCGAGGATTGTTCACTTGCATCATCATTATATTCATCTTTAAGCTGCATTCATTGCGTGCCTATCGCTCATTAGCCAATTAAGTTGTAATGTGGATTGTAATGGGTTAATGAAGCTTTACCTAAGCTCCATAAAAGTGGGTTAGTGGCACTTGCAAGCGTTTTCATTTTCATTATTTTTTTTTCCAAGAATTTTCTGCTCTTTTGTTTAGCTGTGAGAAGCAATGTACACACTGGCAAAAATGCACTTTTGTTTGTTTATTATTGTTAAACGCCAGCTGTGTTTGGACTGGTCGCTGTCAGCTCGTAAATATTACATTGTTATGATCCTGAATATTATTTTTAAAATCCTCTAAGATTCTTAGCTATGCAGTTAATTTCTAAATTATTAACTTAAATAAAAGATAATTAATTTTCTCTGCAATATTCAACTTACCTTCTCTGTGTTGCAGTTCGCACCAGCAATGGTCATTAATGAACTGTGGACCCAAACAATATTTGAGGACTGTCGCTGTGCACTTCATGGAGTTGCATGCATTTTGTGTGCTGCCATTTGCTACAGAAGAAATGTTGTTTAAGGGAGGAAGGACAGATATAAAGGAATGCCTTAAATGAAACACCGAGATAAAAGCTTACTTTCATTAAACTTTCGCAGCGCCTGTATTGCCTCCTGCCTGGAGACCTGATGATCAAATGTGAACTCCTCGTAATTGTCACTTGTCATAGGCTCTCTAGCCCTTAGATCTTCTTTATCACAGAGTATGCAGGAGGTTTGTGGAGCAGCGAATGCATGGCTAAAGCACAGGCATAAACTGACCAACAACAAGAGCCATAGATGCTGCAATGTGACACCATCTGTCCAGCTCTTGCATTTGAAAATGTGCTCAACATTTAAATTTCTATTATCCAATCTTTGGCAGGAACTATTACAGTCATCACTCATGTTACAATAACATTGACTTAACCATGTGCGGTTAAGAGTATTTTGTGCTGTATTTACCATAATGGGTTGTAAATTTTTTTAATATTAACACGCACAAAATATAAAAATTTTAATCACATTTATTGGTCACTTTATGTATTATTATTATTATTATTAATTGTATTTTTTTATAGAAGTATTTTATTTTTCTTTTAGTAATCTGATGCGAGTCGTAAGTCTGGCTAAATGGTGAGAATGAGAGAGAGGGTAAAGAGAAGGATGGGGAGATGTTAGAAATGCGGTCGTAAATGTATAATATATATATACAAATATTGTATTGAACATTATACTATATACAAAAATATCAAATTCTCTGATATTCGTATAATATGTTGTTTTCCGAATGATCTGCGCTGAGTATGGGGGAAACTTATGCGCTTTACAGCTGATTAGTTTTCAGTTATTTCTTGATTCCAGCTATTCACTTTTTGAAATTTGAGTTTTTTATAGTGAAAATATATTATTGAACAATTTATATACCGAATATATATAAGTAATTATCGTAATAAGTCATATTAAGTACATTAGAATTATATTTCAATTTATTTTATTTTATATTTAATTAAATTTTATACAAATATTTTAAATTTAAGCTCTTTATTTCCTTCTGTTTATTACTGCCATTAATTATATTTTATTGTCGTCATAATTAATATTTCTTTGATCATTTTAAATTTGTTTCAAATCGTTCGTTTGATATTTCACTTATTTTTCTTTATAAAATCTTTATTTCAATAATTTTCAAAGAATATTTTGTGAATTTTTATTGCTTTCCATAAAATTCTTTGTGTAAAATTTGTAATTAATTACAATTTAAAAGCTAAACAACCTTTTAATATAATATTTTATGTCTATAGAACATTTTAAATATTTTTTATTTTTTAGGTAACTTTTTATTAAATATGAATTTTTTATTTAATTTTTCGTATTTTCTTATTTTTATTTATTTGTTTTGGTTTTTTATATGTATTTATTTTTTATTTCTTTTTTTTGTAATATTTCCACATAATATTTCCACGACTTGAAAGACATGTTACAAATTTTCATCTTTCATCTGTTTAGTTACGGATAAATTATTTGGAATTTTCATTTGAAAACACAAAATATTTTTGGTATTTGGCGCATAATTTATTATCTAGCAGCGAGGCGACTCACTTAGAACGGTTTTCATTCATAAATTAAAGTTACAAGACACAAGAAAAAAAAATTCATTTTCGCTTATGAAAAACTATAGAAAATTCTTTTTCTTTAAAAAAAAAAATAAAAAAAAAAAACAACACACACACACAAAGGAACACCAAAAATAAGCTGTTAATGCGTACCGCTGATGCGCGCGTCGCGACGTTTTATTCGCATAAAGAAAAACAATGTAAGAAGAAGAGCGAAAGCAGGAACAACTAAAACAACAATAAGAACAATAATTTAAGAGACGACGTAGCGTCGACTTCGACGTCCGTTTCGCTCCCTATGCAAATTCACTCTGAACGATGCGCGGCAACGTCCAAAGCAAAACAAACGACTCGAAGCGCTGCGACGCACAACGCACAACGTCAGCGTCAGCGTCAGCGTCAGCGTTAACGTTAACGTTTAACGTCAACGCTAGCGTGACTGTTGGCGTTGGTATTGCTTTGCCCAACAAAGTAGAGCTCAGGGCAAGCGTTTACTTTACAATCAATATAACAATTATTTAACATGATCATTTTTAAAGCATATAAACCAATTCGGTTAAGATATAATTTAATAAACATTTATTTTCCCCAATACTTTTACGTGTATTTAATGATTACAAAAATAATAAAGATAATAAAGAAATTGCAATGTAGGTGACATTAAAATGGACGAACACGAATTTTGATAAGAAAAATAATCTTTTTAGTTTATATAAAAGAAAAAGCTATGTACCTGTTACACACTATGATATAAATATATATTTATATGTACAGATTTAATCATAACTTAAATTGAATTCGATATAATCCTATGTCTGATTTCATTGGCAATTAAAAAAGTAAAAAGATAAAGGTAACAAATTTGTTATAAAGGGACTTTTCATATAGACTTAAACAAAGTGGAAAACTGCCAAAAAGTTTTGCATATCATAAGAAAAAAGTAAATTTGTTTAACAATTTAAATCAACATGTACATAATAATTATGTTGATTATACAATAATAATAATAATAACAACAATTAATAGAATAATTACCTGCACAGTTGTATAAAAATATGTCTATATACAGAATTTGTATATCAATCAGTTAACAAGCTAAATAATGACTTAAGCATCAGCAGATTTTTAATGTATATATATATATACATTGAGCATGGAAACTATGTGTAGGGGGCCAACCAATGGATGGTCCATTAATAAGATGACACTTAATAAGCTTTGGATAATTTGTTGAAATTGATGCAGAACACGCAGTACAACAACATTTTAAAATTCCTGGGCAAATATATTGAAATATTTTTATAAATTATGATCACCTAGTGGCGGCCCCTAGAGGCGAATCCCTTTAAATAGACAATCAGAGAATCTACAAAATATAACGGGGTAAGAGATGAAATTGTGGATTGAGGTTTATGCATAATTCTGTCTATATTTTGAAAAGCGCTGCATCATAATTTTAGCTTTTGGGTGCGTGCGTGTGTGTGTGTGTGTGTGTGTATTTGTGTATGTATATGTATGTCTGTTTTATAAATAAAATAAAAATCCATGTCGACGATGTGTTGAGGAAGTTCTGATCTCTTTGAGGCTCCACATGTTGTCGGTGTCTTTTGTTTATTTCTAATGCTGCTGCTGCTGCTACGACTGGTGCAACCTGTTGACGACTTTCCAATCCCCCTATCCTTTTCAAAATGCCACATCGTAAATCTTAAAAGGCGTCTGCAGTTTTTTTTTTTTTTTTTTTAACGAAATTTTATGGGGTTTACTTTCTAGTATTACACAAAAGACTATTAAATGTTCTGGCCTACAAACTGTGGGCGCTTATTGTTTTTAATTTGTGGTAAAAGTGTCTTATATATATATATATATATATATATATATATGTATATACTATATGACAACATATAGATTAAATGTGAAAATGTGTAGAGGCCCAACAATAAGGATATTGTACCAGGCAGAAACAGGAAAGGGAAACTGTGTCAAGGTGCAGTAGAATAAGAAAGACAAGGATAGAGAGAAAAATGAATCCCCTGATATAACAAAGTACATGTCAGTTGGCCTTCAATGGTTTTATGACACGCTAACTTCAATTATATTTGCAAAGTAATTTATTTAGACCTAAAATCAGAGTATGTTGGATATAATAGCACTTATTAATTTGTTATTATAATGAATTAAACTAAGTTTCTTGAGCATTCAAATATAATATAATAACTATTACCTTTAATAGAAATGGGCAAAAAAAATGCTTATTACACTCTCTTATAGGAGCAAAGTTAATTAGAATTAAAAATATTTTATAAAAAAAAAATAAATATCTCATAGAAAACTTATTTTGAAAAATTTATATAAATTAAAAGAATATTTGTGACTTTTGAATAATGCAGGGCTAAAATTTTTTAATAAGTAATTTAAAATGAAACATTCAAACATTTTGAAAACGTTTTATTAACAATCATCAAAACTTTATATAAATTAAGTCTCTTTATTAATAATTTTTTGTTAACGAAGCTCAAACAAGCTGCTGGTCGACTGCATTCACAACACTGTGACAATACTTTGCTTAAATCTTTGCATTTTCATTCAACATTTTGCAACTAACTACATTAAATACAAGTTTTAAGCGATTCTTATAAAAACGCACACAAAACGCGCGCGATTTCTTACAGTATAAAGACAATAGGGCGACAAAAACTGGAATAGCAAACACTTCTTTTAGCAGCTGGCGCTCTTTCTACTATTTCATTACCAAGCGCCATGATACCTTTTTTAAAAGAGAGAAAAAAAAAAGAACAACAAAGGCTAGACAAGAAAAAAGACAGCAAACTGAAAAGCTATAAGATTTATGATCATATTCACACTGAACAATCAATCAGCAGATCGGCCTAGTTATAAAAATTATATGCTCGTAGTATCATAACGAGAACTATTTTTAATATACGTTGCGAAGCGGCTACATTGAAATGCTCTTAGAGCGTAAATTTTCCAAATATTTTTCCATTTTGCCTTTGGCTTTAGTTTGCGTATTACACTATTTTCCATAAAGATTTTAATCACACACTCTATACAAACGAACTCACATTAACACACACAAAAAGTGTTGTGCACAAATTTGTCAATACACAAAAAAAAAAAACACAACATAATAGAAATATAGATGGCGACAAATGATTTTAGATGATTTTTTTTCTAATTTTTTTTGTTTTTTTTTTTTGTAATGAAACTAGAGACAGTTCAAGTTCGTTTGGCTTTAAGCAAGTAAAACAGAGAGTGAAAAAGAGGCATAAATAGTTTTTGTTATTGTTTTGTATTTGTTACCCCGCAATTTAAATTAAGTAAACAATTTTAGTTTGAAATTTGTTTTTTCTTTTTTGTTATATTTCGGTTGAAGCGCAATAAACGAGACTCAGAGAACGACTGAAAGCGTGACGCAAACAGCGACGTTGCGGCGCCGACAGCTTGCGGCTATGGTAACAATTCCTCACATCCTTTGTCCATTGTCCTTTGCACCCTCTAAGTCTAAAAAGCAACCCCTGCAACTTTCTTTTTTCTGTAGCGCTGATGGCGAATGTTTTGCTTCAAGCGAAACTATGAGAGAGTGTAAGTGAGACATATAGTAAGAGATAAAGAGAGCTAGAGAGAGAGAGAGAAATAGAGAAAAAGAGAGATAAAAAGAACAAGAATGGGGAAAATATAAAAAAAAAACAAGGGAAAGGTGAGCGATAAAGAGTGAGTGCCAGACAAGCTAACGGTAGCTTGTATGTAATATAATATCCCTATCCATATCATAAGCAACAGGCTACCCACATCAAACCTCAAAGAAACCTGCGCAACGGCGCAGAAATCCAAGGACAACAGAGTCAAAGATATATTCTTGTTTATATATCGATATATATATTTATACTATATATATATATATATGTGCAAAACTTTGTTTAGGCTAATGATAACCGATGACGGCTATGAGTAGAACAGAAATAGTCTGAGTGCATTGTCAGCAATACATTTACTCGGATGACATCAGGACCAAAGAAGATTTAAGTCAGGTGTAGTCCTTAACACAAGCAGACAAACACCAATGAATAGAGAAAATAAACAGTTGATTAACCTGTTAAATATGAGCATGGGAACACTATAAAGTTAATAGCCAGATACCATATAATAGCAAATCTAATTCTTAGATAGATTTATGACTACAAATATTTTGCTTTGGTCCACTTGAGACTAATCCATGTGACAGCTAAAAATGTTTCATATATTTTTGATATAAGCATGTCCAATAGTTTATTAGATCTTTAAAATTAAATGATCCGGATAAATAAATTTCATAATTTGTTTTTTATCGCACACGAATTTAAATACTTAAGGAAATAAAATTTTAATAATTATTCTCTGCCATAGGATATTTTAATAAAGACTAGTTTTATTTTAGATTTTATAATGTATTTTAATAATTTAAAAAAAAATCTTAACATTAATATAAAATCTTTATATATAATATAGTAATGCTAATAAAGTAATTAATCTTTTCTACTTGTCTCTAGCTTGATTTAAATATATACATACGTGTTACAGGACATGTTACGCCTTTATGTTTTCCCTTTACTGGCACTTGACTAATGGTGTATCAGTATAGTGCCAGGTGTTTGGCAATGAGGATGAATGGAGATGATAAAAACGCATCTGTACCTTAGGTTTCCCCCGAATCTCATAAATTAAATGTTCGCTTCGCGCCATTCAAATCGATTTATGTGCGTGTCTTCTGGGATGACCAAAATCCAAAAAACTTTATAATTAGCAACTAGCACATACCCTGTAATTACATATAATTATTAAAAAATATTTTTATAATGTGTTTGAATTTTTTTCTACTTATTTCTTAATTTCTTTTTTTTTTTTGCAGGGTATAGAGGCAAATATATGAAAAAATAAATACAGGGCGTATGAGCGACGCATGTAATCAAGCAGTTAAGCGTTAATGATTAGCCCCAGACAACGTCGCCTAGCGATGGAGGCGACGCTAAAATGAAGCTAATGATGAACTGACAATCTATAGATATCAGTGTACTCGTAATCGCAGAGACGGGGGGGCTGTTTCCACTTGTAGTTGAAAGATTGGGCGCCAAAGTGGCCACTGGCATGAAGCCAATGCGATGCTTGACATTTATTATGATTGGCTTATTAGGGCGCATTGAAAGCGACAACCTGACAATAGTTATGGAGTCGGGATGCGGGGGTATTAGGGATTGTGAGGGTTACGGCATAGTGGCATCACGAACAGAAGCCATACTCATATCGATGGGCACATGCCAAAAGGGCTATTAACAATCTGCTTGGCAATAAAAAACAAAAACTATGGATACTATATAAAAATCTTAAAAATGATTAAGAAATTTTTAATCTAGAACAAGAAACAATAGAAATACTTAAAAGCATACAAAAGTGCTTTAAATTCCAGAAAACCTATAAGAAAAGTTGATATAAAATGTTTATCGGGACAGAAAGTACTCATGACATTACTATAATAATAGAGAAGTTTCTATCCTTTAGTTTGCACAATTCATAGATACCCAACACAATCATTTAATTTGCAACAATAAACAATTTATTAAGCTAATTTCTAGTATATAAGTTAATTATGATTAAGAATATACTTTATATAAAGTATATAGTATACAGTATACAGTATACAGTGTATATAGTTACATAACTACGACTATGACAAGTCCTAACAAATAATAGTGGATTACGTATTAAATATTGTTCAAGTTACTCCGATACTACTATTTATTCCATTTTCCATATTATATTAAAATTATTTATAGCTTCTGATAAACATTAACTTGTCATGTTGTAGAGGAGTGTGAATGATTCAATGAAAACATTAACCCATATCATATGGTGTATGAGGATAATGTTGCCTATTAATGTGTGTTACATAGATTTGTATTAACTTAAAATGTTATGGTTTAAAGCAGTAAGTTGGTTATAATGTAAGATTATTTATTTCAAGTTATCATAGCGCTTAAATTGTAACAAAAAGTCTAGTAAATATTCCACAGTCTTTGATTGTTGCCAGTTGCTCCAGGAATTTCTTATAGTTTCTGTTTCCTGCAAATTGTTATATAATAAATTTAATTAATTTTAATAATTAGTTGTTTAAATATGCCAAAATTGTAAGTTAAAATATTGAAACGTAATTTATACTTATTTTCAAATTTATTTACTTTTTACATTTGTTTTTATCGTGTAAATTATTATATGCATAATAATTGTAATATATTATACAATTATATTTATACTTTCTACTGTATGTGTTTAAGTCATATTCAATAAAAGAAAAGTTGTATTCTATCTACATAACACACATTCCAATCGGGAGATAGCCAGAGGGTTAAATATTTTTTCAGGCTTACGAAAATGAAGAATTGTATTCGTTTTCTATTCGTATTGAGAGTCAAAATTGCCCTTACTTTTTTTTTTACTAATATATTTAATAAAACTGTTTATATGGAACCTAAATTATATTATTTTAATTACGCATAATTTAGGACTTAAAATTTAACACCACTTGATTGATGGACGTAATATTTTTATTGCTAACCAAATAAGTGATAAAAATAATACATCTAAGACAATCAGCTGATTTTAACCAGTTGAAAGCTGTGGTAAATATACTAATAATAGATTATATTATATATTATGCATAATAACAACTATTAGCAACAGATAAAGTACCTACTATGAATATTTAATTAAAATTTCTGGGGGCTCGCAACAGAATCCAGTTCAAAGCAACCTGGCAACGAGCGCGTGGCAAAAAAAAGTTGTGTATATATTTTCTAAGTTATTTTTAATTTTTTATATTCCGTTTTTTGAGTCCAACAAACCTGTAGAATTCTCATGAATATTGTATTATAATAAAGCGCCAACCGGCAAATAATAATAAAAACAAAAAACAAAATAACGAAATACAAAAACAACTTCATATCATAAACAGTTTTTTTAGGCATACATAATAAGCAAATAAATGTGACGTGCCCCCTTAAAGAAGCGCTTTAAGTGGAGCAAAAAAAAAACAGAATATATACATACATATATAACAAAAACAAAAATAGATATCAAAAATAGTTATATAAGCAATGTATAAGAACTGAAGGAATGGGAAACAATTAATAAATGAACAAATTGCATTAGCGGCAGTACAAGTAGTAAACAGATTCTGCAATTCCTATTTAAATATGCGAATCTTTATATCCAAAACAACAACAACAACAATAACAAGAACAGAATTAATAATAACAAAAACAACCAGATTTATAATAAAATATACAAGTAAACAAAATACTAGTTTGTCATATATTTAAATGAGTCGTAAGTAGTACAGGATTTTCACCTGATAACCTGTTGCTTAGATCGATATCGATAGCGGCTATATAAAGCGTGATTCCACCATGGTTTACCTATAGTTACATTTTAAATATAGTGGAAAGATCTACGGATCATTACTAGAATTGTTATATATATATATATAAATATATATATATACAAATATATTTACGCGTGTGAAGAAAAGTTTTGCATAAATTGAGTCTGAGTGATAATGGTAATATAAACCTCCACAAAAAGGATTAATTAACTGTAAAATTATATATATAATATATGTATAAAGATTGTACTCATATAGTATGTGTATGTGATAATAATAATAAATTCAATCATATCCTAATTATAACAAAATAATATCTTAAAAAATAAAGGAATTTAGATCCTTGATGTACGAAATACAAAAACTATTCTATAAATAACAATTAATAATAAATAAATTATACGATAACATTTTAAACGATTTTTCTCTAATATATTTCTAAGGCTTATTTTATAAATAATAACTTCATATTATCATCTGTTTTCCCTCTCTTTTATCTTTCTCTTTAGACAAGCTATACTGACAAAGGAACTAAAGTAAGGGCTTATAAAAATGAAATTCTTAAATACAGATTTTTTTAATATAATTTCATTTCTTTATAGCCAGAGGCCGGCAAATTTTTAAGCTTTGATCATCTAACATTTTATGTTGGTAACGCCAAGCAGGCGGCCAGTTATTATACAACCCGTTTGGGCTTTGAACCGCTTGGTTATCAGGGATTGGAGACAGGAGAGAGACGCTTTGCTAAATATGCAGTGCGCCAAAATAAGATTATCTTTGTCTTTGTATCAGCATATACGCCCGATGATAAGAAGCATGGTGAACACTTGATGCGACATGGTGATGGTGTTAAGGATGTAGCCTTCGAAGTGGAGGATTTAAATTCAATCTTTAATCTGGCAGTATCCCGTGGAGCTGAAGTTGTTCGTGATATTTGGGAGGAGCATGATCCACATGGATATGTTAGATTTGCAACCATCAAGACAGTAAGTCAGCTATAGTTATATATATCATTATGAAACTCACCTTTCGATTCTTTCGATTTAAGTATGGCGATACTACGCACACTTTCGTTGAGCGTAATGGCTATAAGGGTGACTTTTTGCCTGGCTTTCAGTGCGATGTAAAAGATGTGCTGCTTAAAAACTTGCCAGTGACAAAGTTAAACTTCATTGATCATGTGGTGGGTAATCAGCCAGATATGGAAATGGAGAGTGTGGCCTCTTGGTATGAGCGCATATTGCAGTTCCATCGCTTCTGGTCAGTAGATGATTCGCAGATACACACGGAATACTCGGCATTGCGTTCAATTGTGATGGCAAACTTTGAAGAGACAGTTAAAGTGCCTATCAATGAACCAGCTAATGGCAAGAAAAAATCACAGATCCAAGAATATGTTGATTATTATGGAGGAGCCGGTGTACAGCACATTGCTCTCAATACAGATGACATTATTAAAGCTGTGACCAACTTGAGGGCACGTGGCACTGAATTTCTGACCATTCCCTCATCATACTATGATATACTGCAGGAGCAGCTATCGCATAGTCGTACTAAAATCAAGGAGGACATGGAAATATTAAAGAAATTGAATATTCTTGTTGATTTCGATGAGAATGGTTACCTCTTGCAAATCTTTACAAAGAACTGTCAGGACAGGCCAACACTTTTCCTTGAGGTCATTCAGCGTTTTAATCACAATGTAAGCGCAATTTTCTTTACATTAGCTAAATGTTTAATTTAATTTCTCTAAATTATTTCAGGGCTTCGGCGCTGGCAACTTCAAGTCGCTCTTTACAGCTATTGAGATTGAGCAGGCGAAACGCGGCAATTTGTAACTTACAATAAAAGTCCAACAATAATATGATATTCTTAAAGATTATAAAGTATTCGATATCAGATTGACTATAAGTCTTTTGTTTTCATTTATTTTGCTGGTCTACAAAGCGATGATCGATCAGAACCTCGTTCCGAGGATCATCATCTGCAAATGAGACCATATGTGGATTCCAAAAACCAGCAGGTGTATTTTGTTCCAACTCTCTATCATTTCGATGCTTGCAACTCTTCAGATACTTTTGTATCTTTTCGTCGTTTAAGTTTGTGCCCATGAACTTAATGAACTGCAAAAGGTCAAGATATTGTAGGCATAAAAAAATAATCAAATAATCTAACCTACGTTTTCACACTCTATGCAGTTAATATTGTAGCGTTTCTTAAAGTCTGAGTCGGGTTCTTGTTTGACCAAAATAGGACGTGGAAAAACTTCCTCCTCCTCTTCCTCTTCCTGTTGCTTTTGCTCTTCAGCTTCCTCCAAATCACCGAAATCATCTGGCAGCTTAGTAGATTCATTACCAAAATCACATGGTTGTTCTGTAAGCGGCTCGTTCTTGACTTGTACAGGCATTGGTTTATTTTCGATAGGCTTCTGCTTGGTAGCCTCCTGTTTTCGTTCTTTAATAAGTTTAGCTTCGAATTCCTGTAGCTTAGTTAGAGAGGCTTTGCCATTCTCCTTGACCACCTCCTTCATAAAATCAATAGTATTCAAGTTTGGAGGTTCTTCAATACTATCGTCAACAAATACAATGTCCTGTGTGCCAGGCGTGAGCAACAATACACTGGACGTATCTGATGCACCACTTAAAGTGGGAAACGCAACACCAGTTGGCGGGCGGTTTGCCGAAGGATCGGGGCAAAAAACAAAAAGTGACTCGTCAACATTCATATCAAAAACTGGTTGGTTATCAATGCCTTTCTTGGAGCTTTTTGTGCTGCTGACGTTTTTGTCGCTGTTGTTGCCGGCTCTGCAAACTTGTTATAGGTTATTTTATAAATGAAAAGTAAGAGTATTTAAGGTTGCCTGTGCACTCACCTTTTTAAGAACGATCGTGACTGCTTTGCTTGCTGTATAGAAGTATGCAAATTGGGACTAGATGCTATGATATCTTTGTCGTAGTCCGCAGGACTAGACTTGACATTATCAAAATTCAGGCTTTGTTTCATTATTGGTGAGTTTCTGCGCAGAGTTAATGACATTTTTGACTTTGCAACTGGCATTTTGTCGTTTGGTATTTTATTTAGCCAGAAATTATTGCCGTCTATTGTTTGTGAGTTGTTCGGCCGCTTATTCTCACTATTGTGTATATACACCTTGCGATGTGACTTCCACGGTCTGTAAGGACTACTTGGGCCTTCTGTTTCAGATATCATATCGTCCTCATCGTCATCGGGTTGCAGTGCTATGTTCATGTTTAATGAACTTTGACTCTCAGGTGGCAATGGTGAATTAATATTATCAGCCGATTTTGTTACCCTCTCTTGGAGTTTTTTGGGCGAAGCTCTGCGACGCTTTTGACTTGCTTTGAAGCACTGCTCCGGTTGTGTTTTCAAGACATCGATAGCGTTGTGCAACTTTTGGTTGTGACGTTTTAATTGATTAATAGTATTGCTGTGCTCTACACATAGATTCTGCATCACTGTAACATTCGTTTAAAATTTGTTTTACTGCAAGTTTCGAATTTTTATACAATTCAATGCTTACTTAGAAAGTGCTGTTTAATTATGTCTAGAGCTTTGGATATGCATTGCGATGTTTTATCAGATCTGCCGTGACACGTCCCACACGCCATTTTGGCAGTTTAAATTGGCTTACAAATACAATAATTTATTTTTTATAAAATCTATTTTATCAATCAGTCAGTTCCAGGGATGAAAGTTTTAAAACTAATGTATTAAGTTTGCGCCTTTTTTGTTTTTAAGAAAATCTGGCAACGACTACTAATAAAGTTCAGGTGGTAACACTGATTACCAGTGCTGCTAACTGATCGCACTTGCAGTTGGTGTTGACAAACGATTGTGTCAGATATATTCTTTCTCGTGTTGAATTTTTTTAAAGAAAATTTAAGTTTATTCAATAAAAGTGCAGATGGCACACTTGCGCGAGAGCTCCGACAAAGCTTTGAAGCTATTGCGCACCTTGCCACGAGTGCAAATAGGTAACCTGCGCCCGAATCCTAATTCCAAACAGAATGTGAGATTTCTACCAACCGGTTGAATAACATATCCGATTAAGCTTTTAATTTATATTTCTGATGGTGTTGATTTTATAGGATAAGCGTGGACGAGCTCAACATGGTGGGGATAAACATGGTGCTGGTAATAAGGGATCTGGTCAACGTCAAAACTTTATGCGTCTTGGTTACGAAACTGGCAATCAGCCTTTCTATCTTCGATTTCCTTATGAGCCCTACTACAAGGGTCACCACATGCGACGTCAATATCCCCCAATTTCACTGCTCCAGTTACAGGTTTTAATCGATACCAATAGGATTAACATTAAACATCCAATTGACATAACAACACTATGTAACTCCGGATTGTTGACCCTGAAACCTACCGCTATGGAATATGGCTTCCAGCTGACGGAAGATGGCTTGGATAATTTTAAAGCAAAGATTAATATTGAAGTGCAGCACGCAAGTGAAGCGGTAATTGCTGCAATAGAACGCAATGGTGGTGTTATAACTACAGCCTATTACGACCCACGCAGCGTGCACATATTGGCGAATCCTAAAAAGTGGTTTGAAAAGGGTGTGCCAATACCAATGCGTATGGTGCCACCAGATAATGCGGTTTTATATTACACAGATGCCAAAAACCGTGGCTATTTGGCAAATCCCGAAGAGATAAGTCAAGAACGCCTTGTCCTGGCACAGAAGTATGGCTACGACTTACCACGTATTGAGGATGATCCGGACTATGAAATGCTAACAGCTACCAAAGATGGTCGACAATTATTTTATGGTTTAGAACCAGGCTGGCTTATCAATGTGGTAGACAAAACAATAGTTAAGCTGAAGAAAACATAAAAACTTCCTTCTTGTGTGTTTGTTACTACGCTTTGTTAAGTAAAGAAATATATTGTAAAAGAAATTGTCTTTTTTTTTTATAGATTATTAGGTTACAATTATGATTATACAGAATGCTAGGTTACAAGTTTAACTGCTAAATTTCTTGTCTTTTAAATGAACACCTGTTTGGCTGACAGGTTCTCCATAAAAGGTTTCACAACAGCACTGGTTGCAAAGCAAAATATCAGACCAAAGGTAATAGAAATAGGAAGTGCTGGCAGTGCCTTACGCCAAATGGCCAGAAGCAGCAGTGTTAGACATAGACCAATCAATATGGCGACAAAGCAGGCAATTGTCGTAGTCCAGTCACCATAGCTAGAAGCTTTGCCCACAAGAACAGAGTAGAAAATGAAATCGCCCAAGCCCAATTTAATTCCACCTAAAAAGCAAATTATAATGGACTATAAGTATATAAAGCTGGTTTGTTTATCAACTTACGTTCTTCCTGGGCATCCTGTGGAACCTGCTCTGGAGCTGTAACAGTTCGATATTCATTGGAACGCTGTGCATTACCACTGTGTGAGGTTTGTACCTCAATTTGTCGACGCGCCACTCGATCGCTTAGATTAGCAGACCATTCCTGTGTAAAACCAGCAGCTTCTTCTGTAATAATTGTAATTGTTTAAATCTTATTGTGCTAACAGATACGATTAGAACACATTACTAGCAGCGTCATACAGCAAGTACACAAAAATACGAAAAGAAACATAAAGACATAAGAATTTAAATGAAAGCAAAAAATAGATAAATTATACTAAAAGTAAAATAGAAACCGTAAAAATAATAAAATACAATTTTAAAGCGCTATTCTTAGTGCAAAGTTTAGGTCGTTCAAATAATAGACAAAAAGAGACAAACGATATGTGGGCCCCAAAAAGCGTACAACAGGTTGAAGGAAAAGAAATCATAAAAAAAATAAAATGCATATGTACCGTTTTTGTGCAAAGTGCTTTTAAATGTCACAAGTGGCATACCTTCAGCAGCCGCTTGATTATCCTGCTGGTGCTGATTGTTGCGCGCATCACTTGATCGTGAGTTTCTATTTTCTACAGTCGGTTCCGGAGAGGCAAGTGAGTTTTGTGTAACTCGTGTTGTTGTTGTGGAGTTACTTGAGGATGGAGAAGATGTGCCTGTTGTTTGTGCCGGCGCTTGTTGCGGTGTATAATGTGTGCCCATATATGTATAAATGACCGTAGCTGTAAATTAAGTAATCATAGATTAGAAAGGGGCACAATCATTTTAGTTGGCTTACTTACAGGAGTATATTAAAGCCGGAAAGATTTGTTCATTACGTTCCTGTGCGGTCTCCACTAAAATTCGCAGTGGTCCACGAGGGGACAATACTGCTATGAGATCTGTAAAACATTGTTATCGTTTATGTTGTTCAATAATGTATCATACATACCCCAAATAGAGATGGCCGCTAACACAGCCCAGGCAGTCCATTCTGGAAGATATTTAATGAAAACGAGAGCCATCAGAGCGGCTACAAATATTAAATAGCCTTGTTGTAAACGTAATGGGCCATGCCAATGTATAGCCATCATGCCGGCCACTCCAAAATTCCACATAATTAGAATTGCAGTAGGATAATCCATAGGAATGTTATACGCACGCAGCAGTTCTTCCAAATATAAATACGTAAATATAAATAGCAACATAAAGGAGGACAATATAAGCCAGCCATGTATAACGCGATAACAGCGTTTCTTGTACAAAACAATTAGTAGGACTGTCATAATAACGACGACACTCATAAGGATTAAGCTGTTCGCCAATGCGTTCCAGAGCTTAACGCTTGGTTCTGGCGATAGCTCATGAAAAGGCGTATATAGACTGGAAAAAACAAGAACACTAGTTAAGATAAAAATAGGAGAAAAAGCAATTGAAACTTACAGGTAAACATCTGTACTGTTGTAGAAGCTAATTGAGTTAATGGTGGCAACAACTACCAGCATGCAAAGGGAAACGGGCACAAATAGTTTTATGACATGCTGGGCACCGTACTTCAGACCTTGTTCCTCTTCAGGATGATGTAGTGGACCTGGACCGCCATCAGCACCACCTCCAACTAGTCTGGAAGGTCGGCTATTTAAATCACGTATGAGGACACTGGGTACGGTAAGTACTGCCTATAAATGTCAATAAGTTAAAAATGAGATATAAAAATAGGTATATTCTGAAGACGTACTCCATCTGCCTGATCTGGATCAGCGTTTTCAATCTGACCATTAGAACCATAATTGCTACGTTGTTGCCGCCTTGGAGGACGCTCTAAACGCTGTGCTGTGCCATTCTGACTTCCATCAGTACCTGACGCTGCCGCTACCGCTGCTCTTGACGTCGACGACGTCATTGCATTGACGTTTGCGTCCATGAGCGGTGTGCGTTCGTTAGCCGCCGCCTCCTCAGCGTATGATGACGCCCACTTCGATGCCGTAGTTGTGAAAAATAACTTGAAATGTTCGCAATATGTAGACCGTAAGTATATTGATTGATTGAATGAATGAATGAGTTTCAATAATGATTGAATTAACGTGTGCACTACATACAATTATCGAATATAAAAAAATAAATTATTGCCTTGCCAATAAATAAAATATTTCTTTTGTTTGCGTTTAGCGAACGACTCATAGACTGCTAAGGATGAGCAATGTGAGCGAAGAGCAACAGCCAGCTATCGATTATTTGAAAGATAATTTGACACGCAAGCAATTATTATAACCGTATAATTTTCGTTTTATTAATAATTAATAAAAGCAACTACTTGTTTGAATAAAAAATAGTATATATTCAATGCAAGCATGATTTGTTTATACATAATTATTTACTAGAAAATATAACATATATATATATATATATATATATATATATATATATTTGTATAAAGATTTCGCGCTTAATTCTCACCGATACGTGGAACAATCGATATCTTATTGTTAGTTCTAAATAGTTATTGATGCGCAGCTGTTAAAGAACTCTTGTGTTGAAATAGAGAAAATAAGTTATTTTTATGCCTAATTGCAAAAAAGTGTTGATATTCGCAAATTAAGCACTCTATTCAATATTAATATACTTAGTGTAACTATCGAAATGTTCACTGCTCGTATCAAAGCATGACGAGAACGCAAAGAACATAAAACGTTGCATTATTTTCTACCGGCCTTTGTTTTTTTCTTGTTAAACTCGAAAATTAATTTTTTTATGCATGTCAAACGTATAACGGATTGATATTCATTGTGCTGCACATTTAGTATACAATCTTTTAATTAAATGTTTTTTTAAATGTTCACTTGAAATCGTTAAAAACATCAAAACTAACCAAATTCAAATCAAAAATGAAATGGAACTGTTTGTTGCTTTTGTTGTTGGCGTGGCTATGGGTGGCAGCCGGCGATGACCCAAGCTCGCTAAATAATTTCAGCAACAGCTTTAGTGTAGAACGTTTGCGACGTGCCTCAATTGACGTGGACAATAAGAAATTGCATAGTATCATTGATCTGCCGGAATGTAATGACTTGCGCAAATATTGTACACATCAGAAAACTAGTGACAATTTGGCCATGTTGGAGTGTGCACTAAGTTTTACGTCAAGTCAGCTGGAGGTGCTACCTGAAGCTTGCCAACATGCATTATGGATGCAGCAGCGTCAGCTGCAGTCAAATGACTGGGTAGAGAATACATTTCTGTCCAGTTATTGTATTGCCGAAAAGGGTAAACTTCTAAATTGCCTTAACTCGGTCGATTTGTGGAGCTGTTTGGAGGATCAACGTCAGAAATTACCACAAAGCAATAGCTGCCAACAGCACCTTCGACGCGCACATGCTTCTTTAGGTCAGGACTATGCCAATGTAGGTGACTTCTATGTAGCTTGCGGTACCCTAGTAGAACAACAAAAATGTGGTCGCATGAATGTCGAACATTTGCCTGCTTTGCTCTCCCAGTTAGCCACTGTTCAGTGCCTAGAAACGCATGTTAGTGCATCGCCCATCGAGATAAACTGTAAAGTGGCGATCAATGCGATTAAGCAGCAACGCGGTATGTTGGAGCTATTTCGAATTTGCTCCGGGGACTTGAAAGCGCTCTGTCCACAGGTATAACCCAAATAATTAAGCTGAAAATCTTATATTCAATTGATTTTTAGGAACTTGCTGGCACACCTGGAGCCTATAAATGTTTGGTGAGGCATAAAAGCGACCCAGCATTAAGCAATCATTGTGCAACGCAAATAACTTTGAGGGATCAGCAAATGGGCCGGGATTATCGTGTGTCGCATGGCCTAGCGAAGGCATGCAAAGATGACATTAAGCTGCATCATTGCCGACGTGGTGTCTCGGAGGACAAGCAAGTGCGACTGGCACAGATATTATTGTGCCTCGAATCGGTATCAAAGAACGGCACTAAACTTGTACCTGAGTGCCTTGTAGAGCTAAGTGACCATCGTCGCATGCTTATGACTGATTATCAACTATCGCCAGAGCTGCTCAGCGATTGTGCCGATGATATACCAAAATTCTGCCCCGATGAACACAAAGCGCAGCTAGTAAATGGTTTCTCGAGTACTGGAGGTGAGATTATACATTGCCTCCTGGAGCATGTTCGCGTCCGGCGACCACAACGTCGCGTTAGAGCGCAATGTCAGCGTGGCTTGGAAACGCTGATTAAGGTTAGCGATGCTGGCGAAGATTGGCGTGTAGATCCTGTGCTAAGACGTGCATGCAAGCCAGTTGTTGACGTTGCGTGTAAGGATGTCGAGGGTGGTGAGGCACGTGTCATGAGCTGCCTAATGGAACGCATTGGCACGCCTGTCATGCGTCCTGAATGCGCGCAGGCACTGCTTATCATTGAGTACTTTGTGGCCCGTGACTTTAAGCTTGATCCGCAACTTTATAAGCATTGTCGTGACGATGCTGTCAAATTCTGTCGCGCTAAAAAGCAGTGGGACGACATACAAGATGTACAAATGGATCCTGAGCGTGGCCCCCTGATATTGCCCTGCCTACATCGTATGGCCTACAGTGAAGATAAACATCAAACGTTACGCAAAGATTGCTTCCGTGAAGTAAAACGTGTAATGCGACAACGTGCTATATCCGTAGATCTTATGCCCGAAGTTGAGGACTATTGTCTCTCCGATTTATCACAATTCTGTGGCGAACACACAGAAAAAGGAACTGAAATGGAATGTCTACAAAATCGTCTTGAGAAATTGCAGCCTGAATGCAAAACGGTTGTCACTAAGTACACAGAGGAGGAGGCAGCCAACGTTGAGCTTAATCCAGTGATAATGGCTGTTTGCGCTGAAGCAATGCAACAGCATTGTTCCGATATACTCAATTCTGGAAACGATAATGGTTAGTTTAATTTTATATATATAATTTAATAAACTGATCTTGTATAGCTATCATCTTTAACTCTTATACCTAACTTTAGGCGACATGATGGATTGTCTGATTAAACACAAAAACGATGCTGATATGCGGAAGGATTTGCGCTGTCGCGCCGCCATAGAACATTTCCAAATAATTTCTTTAAAAAGCTATCACTTTACCACAAAATTTAAGGAGGCATGTCGTCCGTATGTTTCGCGTTTCTGTGGTGCCAGCGCTACCAAAAATGAAGTAGTTGCCTGCCTTAGTGAAGTCATGCGTAATGATACCATACGTGCTCAGCGTCATCAGATACCAAACGAATGCCGTCACCAGGTTAAATCACAGCTCACCCAGCAGCGGGAAAGTATTATACTTGATCCCAAGCTGGGCAATGCTTGTAAAAATGAATTGGAGCACTTCTGTGCTGATCAAACAGGTCCCGGTCAGGTGAATAAAAATGCAAGTCATCAAATTCATGCCTAATCCCAATACAACACATCGAACACACACTCAAAATAAATACTAATAGATATTAAATATTACACCTTATAATGTATGTAGCATTAATTTTAAATCTCTTTCAGGAATTGGAGTGTCTAATACAAAAAACACCACTCTTGGGCAAAGCTTGTCATCATGCCATCTTTATGATCAAGAAATCTGAACTGGGTGACAGTGGTACAGACTATACACTACTTAACACATGCAAAGAAATGGTATACAAATATTGCTCTACGACCGACTCTACGAAGCTCTTGGACTGCTTAAAGATTTACAAAGATAATACAGAGTTTGATCAACGTTGTCATCTGGTTGTTGTCAATCGCATGATTGAGCAAAATACAGATTTCCGATTTAATCCCAGCCTTCAAAGTGCCTGCGGCAAGAATATTGATCGCTACTGCTCCAATATTGTGGCACAGGCCCAGCCCAATGAGGAACTTAATGGCAAGGTAAGTTTCAATCTATAATATGCATTTATTTGTATCAAAAGTGACAGATATTTGATATAATAGGAAATACTATCTTCACATATAAGTTGAGGATTGAAGAATAAATATGAAAGTATATTTTTTCTTCTTATTATGATTATAATCCTTTATATATTCCTAATTGCGGTGGTGTTTAAGTATTTGTTATTTAAGTATGTAATTCCATAGTATATATTTACTTAATCCATGTATTAATAAGCATTTAGTGTATCGGATCAAGTAGAAAGACTTTTTCAGTTGATTTAACATTTTACGTTTGTCTTGAAAAGGGTGAAAAATTTTCTTTGACAGCGAAAACCATATCAAACTGTAAGAACCAATTGATCGATTTGCATATAAGCAAATAGTCTGCATGTTTGAAGATTATTTAAAAATAAATATTCGAATAATATATGATTTTTTCAAATATAATTTTATTTATTAGCTATTCAAACTGCCTAAAACAAACTTGTTAATTATTATAAGACTTTACAATATCAAAAATATTGTTAATACTTTCTTTAATATCTATATATATATATATACTTACAAGTATTATATATATATAGTTATATAAATAGTAGTCTTGATCGATATATCTCTGTTCGTTGTTCCGTGAAACACGTGTCAGCAGTGTTGTCTCATGAGTATGTTGGTTCTTGGCTATGGGTGATGGATCAAGAGTGACTAGGATTAAGCGTTCTAACTCCTATATGTATTATGTATTATCAATATTTACAGAACTACTATAACTAAAATAGGTTAGTATTATTTGCTACAGTTACTTTTATTAATTATTTATCTATTGCTTTTATTGTTTATGTTATCAAATACTTTCTTAGTAGTTTTAACATTTATGTTATCAATTTATTGTTGACAGTGTTGAAGTGTTAAAAACGTTGCAATCGAGCATTGTTTGGATCATCAATTGTGGATGTAAGTGTCTCTAGTAGATCATTAGATTTAGCTATTTCAAGTTTTAGGCGATGATAGGGTCCACTTGGACTATTTAAGGGGCTTAGATATTTGGGTACACCGTTAATAGCAAACGATGTCCATATTTCAACCATTTGTTGTGCCATAAATCTATCCTCGCCATGCAATGGATGCGTTGCAAACAGATAGATATTATCATTGGAATGATGGACACCGCCATAAAAGGGATATTGCTCGGTACCAAACTCATAGCCAAAACGCGTAAATTGACCCTCGTAATCAAAGCTGTAGACATAGATTGGACTAGTTGGTTGACGAGTGTACAATTTGCTTGCCAAACTCAATACGGGAGACTTCATAAAGATATTTGTTGTGACCTGTTCAAAAAAAAGGATATATAAAATAAGCACTGTATAGATTGATATGGATGCATGTAATCCTGTCGAAACTTACATCAAAATATGAAGCTAAAGCAGCCTTGTGATCATGACTATTTAACAGCTCTGGCGTATAGAGCAGACGATATAGTAAATGATCTGTTAGTCCCGTGTCATCACTGGCAAAGTTTATTAATGGCTGAGAAAATTGACGAACGGTCAAGGAGCTCAAATTACTAACTTTAGTCATGAGACCATCGTAATACACTAAAGATAAATAGATAGTTAAAAATGTCCAGATTAAAGAGTAATTTAGTTACTTACTGGCTAGTACAAAGGATCCATCATGTTGGGTAAATCCTGTCATAACAGGTATACCATGATGATAGTCTTTAAGCAGCTCCGTTGGCGTTTTTGGTAAAATACCTAGAAGATCTCCCACAATAGGTGAAAACATTTCAGATTCGGTAGCTCTTAGCAGCTGAAGTACAGATGCCTCACGCATACAGCGATACAGATGCTCATGCTCCTCGCAGAGATCACATTCTAAATTTTCACATATTCTAAGTGCCTGTTCAACCGGATTCTTTGCAATTGCCCAGCTTGAAAATATTGATCCTGATTGTACAATAGCACGTTGAAAATGCTGCCTTTCACGGCGTGGACTCAGCAATAATCCACTAGTTATACCCGCTCCACCACTTTGACCAAATATTGTTACCTGGCCGGGATCACCACCTAACGTATGTATATGCTTCTGCACCCAATCCAAGGCTAAAAATATATCAGCAATTGGTGCATTGCCAGGCAATTCTTCGCTGTGTGTAGACAGCCACCCAAGGGCGCCAATTCGATAATTTGGCACTACCAATACGACATCATGTTCCAACAAATAGTTGGGCGGATGATCCTCCGCTGAGCCATTGTAGTAGCCACCGCCATACACATAAAACATAACTGGCTGACGAGCCGTCACCTGTGTTAAAAAGTATACATATATATATATATATATATATATATATATATATATATATATATATTACATTATATTTCTATATAATTTACAACTGGATTAAGCATTGTTAATCGCTAAAACTGTTGCTAACTTCAGTTTATTTCGTTAACCAGGTTAACAACAAATTTATATGAAAGCAATACAATGGAAATTTTGTATTGTCTTCATGTCTAGTTTGAGTATATTTGCTTAAAGATTATTGTTTTTTAAGTAAATAAGTTTGCACATGACAATACACACACTGTCTACAAACTTTGATAAGTACAACAAGAATTAATTAAAGATTACCAAAAGGGAGGAAAACTTTTAACAAGAAATTCTTGTAAAATTCAAGACTTATAGTTATATATAAATATATAAACAATTTATGTTTTGAAAATATTACTTACATTTTTAGTGTAGACACATAGATTTAGGCAATCCTCAAGGTTATTGTCTGGCGTTTTTTGATCAACGTGTGTTATCACTGGACAACGTTGTCCAAAGTTCAAAGCATCGAATGTTTGTGTCCATGGTGATCGAGCAACAGGTGCCTGTAGTTAAAGTAGAAAAGTAAACGCCATAAAGTTTTAGTTATCAGATAATAGACGATACGAAAATGTATTCTTATATTTATATATGCCATAGTTAGATTATATTTTACTATATATCAGATTTTATATATTTCGTCAAATCATGATGAACTTACACGAAAACGCCGTTCTCCAATTGGTGCTTCCGCATAGGGTATACCACGAAATTGTATAAACTTTTGTGCCGTCCAAGCGGTTTGTCCATAATTACCACGCACTTCACCCTGCTGATCGGCAAGCTGCACTGTAACCGTTGTCAATGGTTTAGCTGCATCAACTTGTCCACCCAATAAGATCACCAACCAACCAGCAACACCAGCGCACAATAGACCACACGTAGCTAACATAACGTAAAAGGCACGTTTACGCATCGGGTCGGATTCACTATAATTAAACGTGAGACGATGCGATTTCGACTGTGATTGCAAATGCGATTGAAATAACAATGCCGTTGGCGATCGCTTTAAACGATTCGTTAATTTGCCGAACATATTTCGCGAGCAATCTGATTAAGTTTGTACACAAAATATACTAAATATATGTATAATATATAAATATCTATTATTTTTCTTATGTATATATATGCAATGATTGCGAATATCTAAGAGAACCAGAAACTTCCGTTAAATGTTAAACTAAACGTAGTAAATAAACAATTTTTATCTTCTATTAAGCAATAGATAACAATTTGAAATTTTTTTCAAAGTAAACATTATAATGCTTGAGTTTGAATACGATTTGTAATAACAGTATAGACCGTAAACTTAGTAGCTGAACTTAAAATCTTTTTTAGCACTACAATATCTATATATACATTATTCAACAACAAATCATTAAGGGTATTCAAGGTTATTTATTTACATATATCCAAACCCATTTCAAACAGATTTCAATTATTTTTGCGCTTTCAAAGTTCCAAAGTTCACAGTTACAATTACGTTTTGAATTATTTTATGATTTTTCTGCTTCTATGGTTATTCTCACTATTGCTAGATATATAGTTTTGTACAGTTTTTGTTCACTACTTTTTTTTTTTTTTTTTCATTCTTGTTTCTACACCATGTCAAGTTAATTAACATATTTAAAAATAAAGTGTGACTGGCCTAAAGTTAATGTCTCATTGGTTGTTAGGTGAAAGTAAATATTCGGCGTATCCGTATTTTTTTATAATAAAAAATAATTTGTAATAAATATTTAATTTTATTTTAAAGAAAATATTTTTGAGGTTTTTTTTAATGTAATTATTGTTTGTATTTATTTAATTTTTAGTTTTGAATAGTTAAAGTTATTTTATTTCTATGTTTTGTTTAGGTTATAAAATGCTTAAAGGATAAATTCCGTCAATCTAAATTAGACGAAACATGTGCAAAGGAAATGATCAAAATTCTACAGGAGCAAGCAATGAATTATAAGCTGAATCCAGTGCTGCAGCATTTTTGTAAATCGGAAATACGTGAATTATGTAAATCAGACATGGATGCGGATGAGCATGGGCGAGTGGAGGAATGCCTTAAGGCAGCATTTCTTAAGAAACAACTTATAAATCGCGAATGTCAGCTGGAAGTAGCTACCCTGATAGCTGAGACTAAGGCTGATATACACGTAGATCCTATACTTGAAGCTGCCTGCACAAAAGATTTGTTGCGTTACTGTGCCAAGGTCAATAGCGGTGATGGACGAAGTAAGTGATATTTAAAATTGGAATATAGAATTTGAAATGATTTATTTTCTCTGTGTACTTTTATTTAGAACTTAGTTGTTTGCGAACGTTGTTGCGAGAGACACCAAATTCACTTGAAGTGGACTGCCGTGAGAAGCTTGAGGGACGCATTGAAATGTTTCGAAACGCTGATGATGCGTTAGCTTTACCACCAGAAGATATGCAACAGTTGGTGCAACAGGTGGTTACGTCGCCGGCGCGTAAATTCTTCCTTGTGATATTAATGAGCGCGTCGGGCCTTGTCTTCTTGACTGGCATCTTCCTAGGACGTGCAACCAAACGTGCAATGGGCTTAAAAAATAAATAAAAAAAATAACCAACAGACTGTAGTTGATAAATTTATGTAATGATAGCTGATTTGTAGTATTACTTATATGCGCTTGTTGTTTTCCATATTTGGACGCTCTCTCTTTTCTGTACCCTTCCTTTCTCAAAAAACTGCAATCAGCTATTTTTCTTGAATGAAATTTGTGGCTTATTCGACTGTAAGACCAAAAAAAATGTAATTAATTTCACAGAAAAAAACAATTATATATGTACTTTGTATGTTTCAATTTTTTCGTGTAATGATTTCAACTTAAATATAAATTGTATTTTTATAAATAAAATGAAATTATATTTAATTTTTCTTTGTTTTAAAACGAACGCGCAATTACTAATTGAATTGTATTAAAGCAAATATCGATTGTTATTAAAGTATCGCCATAACGAACAAATATGATAAATATACCTATTTACTTTGTATATATTGGTCACACTATTTTATCGCAGCGAAGCAACTCGTTTACGGAAGAGCTGAAAATTTTTGTTACTGCTCGAAAGCTCATTTTAAATGACTTCGTTGTATTTTTAAATTGAGTTATTATTATTATTAAGTTCAAAGTTTTATTAAATATTAAAATTGCTTCCATGAGCAAAACATCAAAATGTTTTTAAAACATTCTTAAGAGGTTTTCTCAAATTAAATAAGCAGCGCACGTACGCAGTCATACACGCACACACATTCATACGCATTAAAAAACAAGTTCTAATAAGAAAGGCAAACCAAACAAAGAAGCAACAGCTTGCAGTTTCGACGTAGACTTCATGATGGGCACAAGTAGCGGCATTAAAACTGAAGGTGAACCAAACTGAAAACTTGTGCCACCAACTTTGCTAAAGTTTCTATTCTTGTTTTTTTTTTCTTTTATTTTTTTTTTTCTTGTAGAGCCCAGATCAATGGGATTAACTCACTCAAGCGGGAGTAATAACAGCAATGCAGCAGCTGTTGCAGCAGGAAATGCAGCTAGCTCCGCTGCTGCCGCTGCATCTCTCTCATCAGTAGAGCTTTGTCTAGTTTGTGGGGATCGTGCTTCCGGTCGACACTATGGCGCCATTAGCTGCGAGGGATGCAAGGGATTCTTTAAACGCTCAATACGCAAACAGCTAGGGTATCAGTGCCGAGGGGCCATGAACTGTGAGGTGACCAAACACCATCGCAACAGGTGTCAATTTTGTCGGCTGCAAAAGTGTTTGGCCAGCGGCATGCGAAGTGATTGTAATTTTCGTTTAAGTCGTCGTCTCAAAACCCAACAAACAACAAAAAAAAAATAATACCTGCACGCATCTTATTGCACAAATCCATTCACCCAAAACGCTTACGTATACACATGTATACACCTGTACATAACGCATAGCTTAGTACTGTAATGACACTTATTAGAATGAGAGAAGAGATTAGGCCCATTGGTAAATTTTATTAACTTGGTTTGAAAATATTTCAAAATGTCAACAGGTTTCAATTTTTTTGTGAATTGATGTAAGAATATCATTTCAGTATTTAACTTTTTTCTACCTGAACGAAACCGCGCATAAATAATAATTAAATATTTTTATTAGATATTATTTATGTTTAGATATTCAAGTGTCATTACATTATTATTAATTTACGCAAACGCATGCACATACATACACACGCTTACTCATATACTCACAGGCACACAAACATACGCACACAAGCACGTCGATACTTCTACCACATGCAAGTGCCGTTAATAGTTGCAAAGCTCGCTAATTGCTTTCTTTTTTTTCTTTCTGGGTTAACATGTACAGCCGTGCAGCACGAACGAAAACCTATTGTAGATAGAAAAGATGGGATTGCCTCTAGCGGAACGGGAAGTATTGCTGGCAACTCTAACAACTCGGCAGCAACATCAAGCAGCTCTTCGACAACAAAGTCCAGTTATCAACAGGTGCGTGTAAAGCAGCACCAACAACAGCAGCAGCAACAACAACAGCATGCTTCTGTTGCAGCTGCTGCGTCGGCGGCCAGTGCCGCTTTATTCCAACATGCCGCTACGCCCCCAGTTGCTACCACGGCTACAACACCCTTTGGATTAAGTGAAAATCTATTTCCAATGGGTCTCAATTTTGCGGAACTCACACAAACCTTGAGTAAGTGCAGAAAACCAGTTTAGTAGACAGTAAACAATAAACTAAAATTAAACATTGCAGTGCTTGCTACACAACACCAGCAACAAGCGGCTAGTAGTAATGCACCTAGTCATTGTTACTCACCAGAGCTGGCAAAGCCAGAAGTGGATGACGACGATGATGATTCCATGGACAACAACAGCAATTTGTGCCTGCAGCTGTTGGCTAATAGTGCCAGCAACAATAATTCACAGCATTTAAATTTTAATGCACCAGCTGCAGCCGCTGCCGATCCAACAGCATTGCCCACAACCGCGACAGTGGGTCTCATTCAAAGCTCACTGGATAAGCGCATCATAGACAAGGCATTGCAGTTGTTGCAGCCCATACAGCAACAATTGGACAGAAACCAAGGTGGTCAAAATACAGCAGCTTCCCTTAGCATCAAACCCGAATGTGATTCGGATGCTGAGGATAGCGGTACTGAGGATGTCGATGCAGATTTGGTTGAGCATATGGACTTAGACTTTGACTACTGCAGTCGTGGTGATTTTGTGGCTAACGAAGCAATCTTTGCACAGGATCTGTTTGTTTCAGAGGCACAGTGCGCCTTTCATGTGCAGCCTCCGGCTCTGGTGCATTCCTATCTTAATATGCACTACGTATGTGAAACCGGTGCTAGAATTATATTTCTCACAGTTCATATGATGCGCAAGGTGCCCGCCTTTGAACTTCTCGACGCACACACGCAAATGAAGTTGCTACGCGGCGCGTGGCCCTCACTTTTGGCTATCGCCTTGGCCCAATGTCAGCGACAACTTGCTGTACCCACAATAATTGGTCAACTAGTGCAAAGCGTGCGTCAATTAGCTGATATTGATAAAATTGAACCCCAAAAGATTGCAAAGTTGGCGCAAATAACCCGTACAATTCATGATTTTGTTCAGGAAGTTAACACACTAGATGTGACTGATTTAGAGTTTGGCTTACTGCGTCTTGTACTGCTCTTCAATCCAATGATGCTTCAGCTTCATAGACGTGAAAGATCACTGCGTGCCTATGTTAAGCGTGTCCAGCTTTATGCGCTTTCCACATTACGACGTCAAAGCGGCGGTGAGGATCGCGCCAATGGACTGTTTTCTAGTTTGTTACCGCTAAGCGGACTGGAATCAGAGCTAACCGAGGAGCTATTTTTTGCAAATCTTGTGGGACAAATGCAAATCGATTCAATGATACCCTTCATATTAATGATGTGCAACAGCAGCGGACTGTAGACACGTAAAACACTTAGCAAGACTGACAGGCAGCATCAAAGATGATCAAACCAAGAGGAGAGGGGCCAAACTGCGCCTAGTGCGGACAATACTTAGCTATAGTTTACACCCTATATTATATCTAAATATTTACATATGTAAATAAATAAATATATATATATATATATATATATATATTATATTCTGCGTCAATTTTATAGAGTTTAATATTTTTTAAATTTTATTTACTGAATTAATATTACGAATATGCCTCTGTCAATTGATAATATTGAAGAGATTCCTTAAATTGGCTGATTACCTATAGGTCATGAATTGATAGTTTTTTGTGGAGATTAAAACCGTTTTAGAGGTCATTCCCTGAAAGATATTAGTTTATAGCATTAACTCTCATGACAGGATTCTTTTATCATGTAAATACCATAGAGTTAAATCTGAAAACGCAATTTGCATATCTATTTTACCGGGTTCCCCTGGACAAAAATTTGTTGAAGAGATGTATGGGTTACAGCTGACATGTTAAACAGTCACTTATGCTGAGTTTTATTACATATTTCAACTAAAACTAAATGATATTACATATTATATTATATTATTCTGTTGATTGAAGACTAACATGTGGCTTTTTTGTTGGCCTGTACTTGTTGTGTACTTCGTCGTTATGGCCTTCACGATTACGCGCAATTTCAATGGCCAAAAATTGAACGCGAAATACAAACAGGGAGTTATCTGCTGAGAATTCTTTGCTGGCATCGGCACGCATTAATGTACCATATGAATAATCTTCCATTTTATTAAATTTTTCGGCAAATTGACGCCACTCTATTTTTGCCGTGTGAGATTTAAGTATCTCATCAGTGAGTCTACCCACATTAAGGTCGGGAAAGTCTTTGCGAAAAGTCTCATAGATTTGATCATCGTAAGGAGTTAGGCGCAACTGTAGAGGCGGCACACTGGTCAGAAGCTGCGTCAGAATTGTTAGAAGCAGTTATCCTAACATTTTGATAGTAAAATAGAACTTACATTGAAATGTACCTCAGCATGCTCCAATGCTTTCGCTGCCCACATTTCCTCAACTAACGAATCATTTCCAAACTCCTCGGCTGGCCTTGAGAGTAAAGAAGCACTTTGCTAAATGAAGTAAAAGAGTAGTAGTAAGATTCTTATTTTAGTTACTGCAAACAGTCATACCATTAATTCCATTTTAAAAAATGTTTATAAAATACTTCTGCACGTTTCTGCATCAACAATCACAATACACGGCGACATAATCATTTAATCGATAGCTCGATAAGCATGTGATATTTAAAGTTTATGCGATATACACTTTGTTTAGTTAGACAAGTAATAAATATCAAGGAATCTTACATCGTAATGGCTTTTCATATGAATTTGTCAGCTTGTTCGTTTATATACCTTAGTTTTAAAACAGATATATAATTTAAAACACCAAACTTAAAATTTTAGGGGTAAAAAATGTTTCAAACCATAAGTTTTACGTTTTTGTGCGCCTTAGCGTTCATATCATGGGCTGTGTTGTGCTTAGTGCATATTACTGAAAAGCAGCAAACGTCTAATGAATACGACGTTGAGCTTTATACAGGTAATGGAATATGAAAACTATAAAAAAAGATTGTAAAAAATACAAATAAAAAAATTTAATTTTATATTTCTTAGAGCATCCCACTTTCAGAGCTGGTCCACAGTTCTGCTCAGAAAATTCATCAAAGCCTAACTTAACCGATCGTGGATTTGAGGTGCTTTTCAGTTATGGACTCGTTCTTGCAACAACAGTAGCTCTTACCAAGCTGTTACAGTGGCAGGAAAAGCAAACAAGAATAAACATATTAAAAGATGGAGCACCAATGGCAGTTGAAAATTTAATTCCTGTTGTGAACGCATTACCTTTGGAAGAGAGCAAACAGATTGATACGCCCCTACCACATAATCAGAACAATGCTGAGTTGAAACAGCAGTTGAATGATTTGCAGATCCGTTGTCGTGAACTGCTTCAGGAGTTACGTGCTGTTAATGCCAACAGCATAGGCAGTACCGCCGATCTTTCCTGTAATCCATCCAACAGCAGTTTCAGTAGTTCAAATGCATCTACCGACTATTTTCAAGCCGATGATGATATATCAGATGTGATATTGTGGAAGCAGTCCGGTTTAATGAGATTTAGCCGACACTCTTTAACTGACAATCGAGACGATCTATCGACATCATCAATAAGAAATGTGTACGTTACCCATAGTCACATCCATTTAAACTTTGCTGGACCTTTAAACCTATCGGATCAAGTAATTAGCGATGGACTCTTTCGGCCAAAGAACTCACGAAAGCCCAGCGAATTCTTGCAGGTGTGGAGCACATTTATTAATGGCCCTAAAGATCGACCGATGCTTACGGGCGTAAACAACATTTTAATGTAGGTATAGGCGCACAAATTGTTATTAATTTGTACACAATAAATGTTTTATTGTGTAAGTTTTAATATTGAAAATTTAAATGTTTAATTATTTTTTTGGTATTTTGCAATATCTTGTATAATGCCACATTGCTCCTAGATTACGCGCCAACTATCGAAACGCGTTAACTGCAGTCGATATTTGGCTTAAAAACGATAGTGGCGGTAATGTTTTTTTCGGTGCAAAAGAAATATAACCGTCAGTTTGCTTCTTTCAGTCGTCGCGTGACTTGTGTGCGCGGATATATTTATCGTTTCTATATATTTTAAAAAGTGAAAATTTGAAATCTACAACAATAACAATAAAAAAAAATATATTTTTTTATTTTGCAAACTGTAATTCCCACCGGCGCTGCTTGTACCTAATGTAATTTTAAATGTTACTTCAATTTTAAATATGTAGTATAAATGTAAATATAAGTTACACATATACAATTTAAAATAATTTATTTTGATGTGTGATCGCGAATAAATCAAAAAAATATACATAAATATAACAAAACTTTTTCAAATTTACGATTGTCACGTTCTGTGTTTTCATCTGTAATTTTGTTTGGATTTATCTGATAAGCTGTTGCCCATGCGTCTTGCTCTATTCTATTTGAATTTCTCCAATGTCATCAGTTTTGATAACTAAATGATTACAGCTTTTCTTCTTTTATTATTTTTGTTGAAACTGTTGTTTGTAGTACCTAAAGTTTGCTGCTTAGCTCAGTTTTATCGCGTCTAGTGCTGCTAGTTACATTGTTTGCTTTGTGTTTGTGCATTATCACTCACATATACATATGCAACCTGCGGCATAATCACGCAGAACACCAACAATAATTGTTGTGCATCTCCATTTGTCTCTCTTTCTCATTGCCAGTGTTGCCAAACTGTCGCTAGCTGCTGTTGTATGCATATTGAATAAATATCTTAATTGCATGCATAAAGCAGTGCCAAAGTTCACGATATATTTTGGCACATAAAAAAAGGTATTTTATATTTTTGGTTTTTTTCTGCCATTTGGACATGCGCCTGTCTAAAAATAGCCGCTGGCCGCTGATAAAGTAACAGATCACTCTCACTCTCGGTGAGCATTACACATGCTGCTCTCGACAACTCTCGCGCTTTATTATTTTCTCTTCCGCTCTCTCTTGTCTATTTGATCTTAACGTGCGTGAGTAATTCCTGCGGCATTTTGTTTGGGATTTGGTTGTGGAAACAAACAAAACAGCTGAGCCGCTGTCCTCTGTCTAAGAAGAATTTTACGTCGCTGCATTTTCATTTCAATAGTTATGCATAAAAATGCAACTTGAGAATTCGTTTTGCTCATTGCAAAGCAAAGTTGTACTGTTGAATCATCAACACGTTGTTGTTGTGTATTTAAAGTGTTGTTCCTTGTATTTTCTTTTACCTTTTTCCGTTTGCTATTGTTATTTATGTTTTGTGTTATGCGCATAAATCACATTTTATTTCTTTGCCTATTGCAAACTCTTAGCGGAAATGTCATCAAATGAAAACCTTAATTTAAAAATATATACAAGTCGCTATATAATATATAATATATAGTTAATATATATATAGAATATATATATAGAAACATATATATGTTTGCAGCTTTACTGCGCTGCTTACGTCGCGCATAATAAAGATTAACGCATTTCTTATCAAGCGTTGATAGCAGCGCAGACGACATCCACAGCAACATCAACAACAACAATAACAGCAAAAGAGCAGAGCGAACATTTGAGCTTCGCTTGTTCGCTCCAAGACACACACATATTATTACAAATATTTTCATAACATATACATAACACCATGCACACTTCTGAAGAGACTAAATGGGCACTGATATCTCACGCGTTGTCGTTGACTTCGCTGATTAGCATTAACTAAGCCACAACAACAATACATGCGCATCTAGTTTCGTTGTACTATTTATTTGTTTTCTGGTTTTTCTGCTGCACACCCACACGCACACACAGGCATAAAGAAACACACATCGGTAAATGAGACAGTAAAAGAGAGTGAAACAGAAAGAGAGAAGAGAGAGAGGCTATCGCAGCAGCCGCCGTCGTCGGCGCTTTATTTTCGCGCTACTGCTGATAAAATAAAGAACAATATTAATTTAAGTTTAAAAATAGAATTTTGCTGCAGATGCCTGTTGTCTGCATGTATGTTTATATGTTCGGATGTTTGTATGTGTGTGCTTGTGTGTTTCTTCGTTTGTATCAGTGAGAAGCGGCGGAAAAAAGTTGCTCACGCACACAATAACAAAAACTTTGCCTGATCTGTTCCTTCCCCGTCCGTGATTGCGCGCTCATACTCATGTGCTCTCTGAGCGAGTTATTTGGGGCCCAACAGAGCGTACGTTTTGCTCCACGCTTTTCAGTATTATTCTATTCGCCTGCGTTTCAAGTTGGTATTCGCGGATTGCAGCCTATGTGCACGCACACATACACAAACGATATACATACCTATATAAATATACATATTTATATGTATATATAAAAATATATATTTTCAATATATATATATATATATAAATATATATATGTATATAAATATATGTATATACATATAATACATTTTTATGTATATATGCATATGCTTATATTTGCATGTATGTATATTTATTAAATATATTTTTGTTTTTTGTTTTGTTACATTTTGAGTCGAAAGAGTGTACAATCCTTTATGGTATTTCTTGTCTTTGATGCCTTTACAAAAGCAAACACAATAACAATAAGAACAAACGAGCCCGCAAAAGCAACAATAATAACAAACAAAACAATCTCACAACAACAATAATAACATTTATTTTCAAAAACAATATTTTTGAAACGTACGCTACGTGTTTGATTTGTGTGTGTGTGTGTGTGTGTGTGTAAAATATTCTTTAAATTTTTTGTAATCAAGCAGAAAAGCAAGAAAATGTAATAACAAAAGTTCATAACAAGAATATTTGCAAAAATACACACAAATTTGTGATAATTATTATTCACTCTTTTTATTTTGTTCTCTCCGTACTCTCTTTTTCGTGTTACGATCTTTATATGCTGTGTGCATATGGATGTGAGTGGTTCATATCTGTGTGTGTGTGTGTGTGTGTGTGTGTGTATGTATGTGTGTGTGCGTGTGTGTGTATGTATGTATGTATGTATGTATGTATGTATGTAATCACAAAGCATGCGGAAAAACGTTTGGGGAAAAAATATTTAAATGCATACTGCGAATCCGAGTTTCTAGTACATATTTATACTTTATATATATATATACATATATTTACATATGTATAATTTGAAAAAGAAACCCTTGGAACGAAAATGCGAAGATAAGAGACCAACGATAATTGATAAGCCGACACAAGTCGAAACCCAAACCAAAACCCTAACCCAAAACTAACAGAACAACAAAATAAATGAAATCAAGGCGCATCTTTATATGGGCTGTTAAATTTAATATTCGCTTTGTAATCGTTAGTTAAAAATAATATCCGTTTGTCGATATTTATGATAATATCTATATATATATGTATGTACCGATCTTACATATGTACATGTATCATATCACAACTTAAAAACTGTTCGGTAATTGTTTACTGGAATCTGCTAATATCGTATGACACACCTGTCTAAGCTTATATTTTTAACCTATCATTTTACAATAATTATAAATCGAAATATATATCCAATTGAAGATTTTAGTTAACAATTAACATCTTTAGTTTTTACTCTGTTCTTTTACTTCTTTGTTTACTTCATGAATCTTTCCTCCTGATCAAACTTACCTTTCATAATTCTTTCTCACTTTAGCACTTGCTAGGTCAAAAATTTTGCAATCTACTCTCTCCCTTTAACGCTCATATGTATTGACATATGCGAGTACTACGCGTACTACGCTCGCTGCGCTTAACCGCGTAATGCATCATTAGCGCTATCCCACTCTTTCTGCTCTTCCTTAGGTTGTGTGCGTGTGCTAAATGACATATATAATAATATTAATGATAATTATAATAATGGTAATAATAATATTCGTTATATATACTTTAACAATATACACATTAACCATAATATTTTTCATTCAAAAGCAAAAATAAATAAATATAAAACAAAAATAATAAACCCAATCGAATATATATATAATATAATATAATATGTATATAATGATATATACAAAAGAAAAGAAAAAAAAACAACAACAAAAGCAACTCCGTCGCGATAATAACAATAACTACAACAACAACTGGAGCAAAAACCACAGCAGTAACAACAACAACAACAACAACAACAGCAACAACAAAGAAGTGAACAAGTGTTAAACAATGAAAAGGCAAACCAATTAGAAGTATGTAAAATAAATACACAGCGCGAAAAATACGAGTGTAAATTACGTTAAGCAAAAAAGAAACGGTAGAAACGAAAAAGAAAGAAGAAAATAAAGAAGCAACAACAAGAAAACAGAAAAAGAAGAAAAAAATTAAAATCAAAACCAAAACAAGAAAAACAAAAAGTTTATCTAACTGTAAAACAGCAACGTGGGAGGCATCGCAGTGCGCTGAGCAACAGAGATAGATAAAGATAGATATAGAGAGAAAGAGATCGCAAATTCATACAGATCGTGCCAAGCAACACACAAGGCTATGCAATAATGTGAGTTACCCATTCGCCTTTGTTTCTATGTACCATTCATATATAATTCTCTTTATAAAAATATCTTTTGTCTTTGCTTTATTTTATGTGCTTTAAAAAGAAAGGGTATACAATTAGCTGTTGTGCAAAATTAACTAAAGCTTTTTAACATTCTCTGAATGAATTATAACAAGGACTCGCTCGGTCAACACTATTTGTTGAAACAGTTAAATAAGTACATTTAATCTTTTTTTTATATTATTTTTTTTTTATTTTTTATTTTTTAATTACCAAATGAAACGGATTGACGAATTATATTTAATAATAGGCTTACGATAAGGATGTCAGATTAAAATCTAGATAAGAACTAAAAAACATTTATTATATGATGTATATGATATATGTAGGTATATGTACATATATATATATACTAAGTAATAACAGCAGCAAGATAAGTATATTTAAATATAACTTTGAAATTAGTTCATATGCAAGTAGAACCGAACTTATTTAATATATAGTCAAGACTCTTAATTATTATAGAAACTTAATCTGCCATATTATAATTTAATATTCATTTGAACCAGAAACTTAGCATCAAGTAAAAAATCTCTTAGAAAAACCAAAAACTTTAACCGCATAAGGAGAACATTTAAAGCAATTTCAATTCATTCTATGCATAAGCAGGAATACATGGAAAATGCTCTAATTGATTTTTGATCCTTGTCAGTGTGCATGTGGCTGGGGTTGCGGCTGTTTTCGATGAGTCTAATGTCCGTTGGTTGGGTGTTGCTGCTTCCATGAATTTAACTGAATTTCTTTTTACCGATTGAATGCCACACTTAATTGCATCTCTTTCAATATCTCGCTCTCTTTACCTCACACGCACACAGCCTCTCTCTCTCTCTCTATATATGTATATATATATATATATATATATATATATATCTCAATTAGCTCAAGTCCATTAAAACTAGCAGAAAACTCACCATTGAAATCAAAATTTATATATATATATATTTTTTTTTTGTCCACGGGGCGTAAAATTTTTAATAAATGTTTCTTTCCCAATTTGGATACAAATTTGCAAATAATTAAAAATATTTTTGGTTTTTTGAAATATATTTTTGCTTCTCATATATTTTTTTTACCCTTTGTCTTGTTTGCTTACATATATTAGGTAATAAATATGGTTGTGAGGTTGCTCACAAAAAAAAAAAAACTGAACCACAAAGTTGAACAGGTGTTTTTAGTTATTTGTATCTAAAACCAATGGAAAATTGGGTTTATACCAACAGACTGATGTTTAAACATGTAGAACATCGAACCTAAATTTTCAAGTATATTGTATAATTATATCTTTTAATATAATTTTTATACATAATTTAAACTATAGAATTAATAAAAATAAAAGCTTTATATTCTCTATTATTGCTTTAATACTTTTTTTTATTTAATATAAATCAATCAATGAATCTGCAGTCGCTTGTATTTGTCTGCTGGCAGCTCCTTTTCACACCTATACAGCCTGATACACATACACACAAGCACATATATAGTAATATATTATAGTAAAGTATAGTTTTTGTTCAACAATTTCTTTGTTTATCATACAATATTTATGAAACTTTGTAAATAGATCAAATATTAAGCATTTAGAAAATATTTCAAAAATTAATTTAATCTGTTGTAAACTTTGTTATTGAAGGGTTAAATCAATTTTAAAACTGATTGGAGCCGCCTCGTTCTGACTTCTTTAAAGAAGATACAGAAACGAAATAACTATTTTTGTTAAGACAAGTGCCATTGGTTGAAAGAAATATAAGTCGAAAGGGATAATAATGTTGTTAAATTAAAATCCATTCCACTTATCCTTAACAGTCTTGAGCATATATTGAAAACCGACTTTATAACGTTCTTTAATATTAGTTTTGATAATTTTATGCAAACGATTTATGTTATAAATATGCAAAGGGGTTCTCTATATTGTTTAGTAGATATCGAAGTATAATATATTTATATAAATAAATAAATAGATTAATGGTATAGATAAAGGTTTTATTTATAGTCTAGGTTTATATATTGTATTTATTTTTATATGGTTAATCTGATCAAAATATCAACATTATTTATCACTTGTAAGGCAAGTCTTAATTTTTAAATTTTTTCTTTTTCGCTCTTAAATAATATAAAATAATATATACAAATTCATATTCATAGTATTTAGAGCTATAAATAAGTTTTTATTTTTTTATGTATTTAAATTGTTATAAAAATAAAATATAAATAAAATAAATTTATTCCAGCTAATGTTTGGTTTTAATTAATTTTATTTGTAATTTTTAAACTATAATAATATATTCATTTGTATTATAAAAAAAATACGGAAAATTCGACTGAAACCTGCTAAAACAAGAAGTTAAATTATTCTATTTTTTTTTTCTTGTGAGCTGAAACTGTAAATCAAAACGCGTTTTAGCCAAAAAACTAAAAAAAAAACGCCAAAAAAAAGAGAAGATACAAATTGATTTGATATTGAAACAGTTTTTGTTTGTTTTTTTTTTTCTCTTTCGCGTGTAAACTCTATATAAATAAGTTAAATAAACTTGTTTTGCGGCTCGTGCATATATATATGGTATATATAAGCACAAATATATATATATATATAATTTTAGTGTATATATATATATTAATTTTTTTTGCGCTGAAACCGCCAAGTTCTGCGTGTTTGCCTCGACAATCTTATCATCTAATATGCTAAAAATAACATTGGCCGCCCCTGAGTTGGTTCCATATGTGTCTGTGTGTCTCTCTGTCTGTCTCTTTGTCTGTCTCTCTGACTGTCTGTATGTCTGTCCATCCGATGTATCTCTGGAACTTCGGGCCCAACCTTTTTGTTGCTGTTGTTGTTTTGTTGCCTATATCTATATCTCTTGATTTTTATCTATGTATTTGTATCTTAGCTGTATCTATACATATATATATATATATATATATACATATATAAATATATATATATATATATGTATATTTACGTATCTGCATCTATATCTCTGTATATATATTTGTGACTGTATGTGTGTATCTGTATCTGTTCTTATGTACAAAATGTACTTGCTTCTATCTTCAATTTTTTTCCAACCCAAAAATTTCGCTAACCAAAATTTGTTTTTCTTGTTGTTGTTACTGCTGCTGTTTGTTTTTTTTTTATTTATATTTTTATTTTTTTTGTGTTTTCGTTTTGGTTTTTTGTTTTTTCTTACCGTGTGATCATTTAGCGCTGTGCTAATTCAATTTATCTGCGTGTTTTATATTTTATTTTCTGTTCCGACTTTTGTCGATGAGATCTGTTTGCCAGTATACCAAGTTATTGGTATATATATATATATATTTTTCTATCTACAAATTGCTATTGCAAATCTATATTTAAAGGGTATATACATATTATTATTATACTTTGTTAACTTTTATAATAGTTAATTCTGTCAGTTTCTTATTTACAGCAAAACTTTCTCAAAGATTTTTTTGAAATTAAATAATATTACATTTTAAATTAAATTTCTTAAGCGAAATAGAAAAAAAAGTTCTATTAAACTTTATAGATCGTGAATTAAATATAATAAATATATAGCTCCGCTTTGCTCATTTTTTAAGGAAAGGGGCTTAAAAAATATTATGAATAAAGGAAAATAATATAATCAATATTATTTGTTTTTTTTTTTTCAACATTAACACATTTTAATATTTTTTTTAATATTATTCTTGTTGCCTAAAAAATATACTACATTAATTAAAATTCATGTTTAGATTGTATAAATTTTTTTCAACCGGTTTACATATATATATTATAATACATAAAATAATAAAAATAATTAACAATAAAAGAAAATAAATAATAATAATAAGAAGAATTGTAATATTAATATATAAACACAGTAAAAGAAATGTATAACATGCATTTAAAATTTATTTTTTATTTATTTTTTTTATTTGCAAAAATATTTAACATCAAAGTGTCGATTTTTAATCAGTCAAAACGATGTCTTCTGGGTCGAAAGAAAAAATATTGTTATCTTTTTTCTTATTTTTATTTATTTATTCCTTTTACCTTTTCACTTTTTTTTTTTATTTTTTTATTATTAATTTGTTTTTTTTTTTTGCAATAAAATAAATAAAAAATTTGTTGACTTTGGCTGATTTTTTGTGTTTTCGTGTCGCAGTCAGTTGATAAATAATTTTTACACTTTTTTTGTCAATGAATAAATTAGACAGAACATGGCATAAAGACACGCAGATAAAAGATGTTAACTTGGCTCAGATCCAATATGATTATAAACATTTGAATGTCATCAAAGTCTGAAATCCTTCTGTCTTTTCTGGACTTTATTTTTAGCCCGTTTGCCATAAAAAAGAGCAAAGCGGAGCTAATGGAAGTGTGCAAAGTCCACAAGTATGTAACACATAGAAATAATCATCGGAGACCCCATAAAGTATATATATTCTTGATCAGGACGACAAGACGAGTCGATCTAGCCATGTCCGTCCGTATGAACACTTGTTTCTCAGAGACTGTAAGAGCTAGAGCAATCAAATTTGAAATCTAGATTCTTTGTGTTCGAATTACGATTATTTAGCACAATTTTTAACCGATTGTATTTCTTTTTGGCGCACATATTAAGTGAAGTATTCCTGATCTCCGTTGTGAATATCGTTAAGATTGAACGAAAAACACGGAAGTTATACAACATTAAGCACCACGCTATAGAGCGCGGCGGACTAAAAGGCGTGCGCAATACGTATAGAACTTTGTGTATGTGTGTGTATGGCTGTGTATGTAGGCAAAGAAGCTCTCGTAGTCGGGTACACTTGACTAAAGATTTACTTCTTTTTATTATTTATTTTATACTAGAAATAAAAAAATAATTATATTACTTATATAATAATTTAATTATATTAAAAATTGTTTATATAAAAATTATATTAAAAAGAATAAGTTTAAATAGATACATTTTATATATATAAATATATATATATATATATATATATAAAATTCTTTTCAGCAGCTTTGTAGAAATATATTATTGATATCCGATTCATATTACTGAAAATCTGTATTTTGTCTTTATTTATATTATTTTTATTTATTTTTATAACCCATTTTAGTATCAAATATCTCAACTTTTTATGTTAGTTTGTTGATTTAATGCTTTTGATTTAATATAAATATTTTCGTTGCATTTTTGTGGTTTAATTGTTTGTAATTCGATTTACAATTTAACTAAATTTACAATTTTGAAATAATTACAAATCATATCAATTAAAGTGTTGGCATATTTTGTTCGACTATTGCATTAAGTACCATCTGCCCATCTGCCACTTCTATCTGCCGTACGCCTCTTCGCCTACTCTTAATCCGGCTTTGATTTCAACTCGTTGCATATTTGTTGTTGTAATTTCTCTTTGTTAGAAATTCCCCCCAAATCCACGAATACATCCCCCTTACGCATGTAATCCCCTTTTCATTTTGGCGCATATATCCACAACATATTTGTCTCCTTTGCAAGTTACAGGATAATTAATATCCTTGCAAATGTCATAGTACTATCGTCTTTATCACTCTACCCTACACCCCATACTCTATAACCTATACCCTATACACTATACCCTATACCGTATATTTAGGGTCTTCTGCCAATTATTTCATTCGATTAATGATCTAAAATGATTTCATGATGCATTTCTTTGATTTCCCTTTCACTTTTCACTTTGTGTTTTATTAACTTCTTCAAATATTCATTTGAATTCAATTAAATTGACATGCAGCGATGCCAATTTGATTTCAACTGGAAGTAGCTGAAAGAATTAAATGTATGTGAAATTGCATGTTTTTTGGTTATTGTCTGACATATGTGTGTGTGTGCGTGTGTGTGTATTGATGTGTGTAGTTGTGTGTGGAAATAACAAAAGGGAAATATGTATATGGTAGAAATAGTTAGCAGGTATTTTCCGTTCTCAATGGAAATTCAATGACACACACATACACTGACATAGTTTCTGCGAATCATACGACACACACAGACACTCACATATACATACAAACACTATGAGCTAAAGAATTTCCACACAAGCTTCTTATATATGACAAAGTTTTTTTGTTAATTTTAACAATCCTCACAGCATGTCCTTTATTGTACATTTTATGCATTCATTCCCCCTCACCTCCCGTCCCCTACCATCAACCAATCTACCAATTCATTTTGCAGTTTCCGCATATTATTTTATTTTTCACTAACAGTACTCAGTGGCACCCCCCGTTGTTGCATGCTATATGCTATTCTCTTTTACTGTTCCTTTTTCCAAGTTAAGTTTCCATTGAATTAAAGAGAAGACACTCAATTTTCCATTACACTTTGTTAGACGCCAATTGTTGCAACTTGCAAGTAACTATGCAGCAGATGATGAAGTTACCACATGCCTTATATATTCAGTGCCTCTTATAGCAGACAACTTAGCTTAACTATCAGTTATCAACATGTGGCAACATTTTCCATATTCAATTAACTTGTTTAGAAAATTAAATTGTGCGCAAAGAGTTCAAAGAGGCGATCAAAAATTGAGTTCGGGTTAAACAAAACAAATCGTTTAATTTTTTAATTGATTCACAGCGTATTGCTGTATATATATATATTATATATATATATATGTATTTATATATATGTTTGTATATATGTTTGTATTTGTATGGTATTGAAATACTTTGATTATTTCTATTAATTTGCTTTGCATTAGTTGAAAAGTTTTGTACAAATTTCCATTTGCATTTCTTTTCAATTTCTATTTCTGTTGTCACTTTATTGTTTGTAAATTTGTCTTAATGCATTTATACTTAACAGGCTGTGTCCTGGCCAGGCTAAAACATGACAATTGCAACAACAAGCCATAATAGTGTAACATTTTCTGAACTTACAGGAAGCAGCTCAAACTGTTGCTTAGTTTTGTTGTATATTCCAATGTTCAGAGATACTTTTGCTACTCAATACTAAACAATTTCTATAAATAATATCCTTTTTTATGATTTCCTTTCTTAATGGAATTTTATTCTATTCTTGAGGCTGCTTATCATAATATTAGATATTGTTTGTCCTTGGGTTATACCTATTGGTTGCATAATATACTATAATAAGGCAACAATATTACCAGAAATCATTTGAAGCATAAAGTAAAATTAATTAATGCACTGCTTGAAATTAGCCAAGAGGAAAATTCATTTAAAATGAGTATAGTAAAACCTTTTCATAATGCACTAATACTTGATGCATCACAAATAGGGCCAAAGGCAATTTGAACTCTCCACAAAAATATTTTCAGATTTAACATAAAATAACAGTAACAAAGTTAACTTTATATTGTTTTTTTTAATTAGGTTTAATTATATACAGTTAAAATGCATATTGCTTAGCATTTTATGTACTCCCAATTACATTTAATTTTCATAAAAATTACATTACATTTAGTATTCATATATTAATACAATAAATAGATTTTGAATTCTTGGCTAAAAGCTGTTACAGGCAGCAAATTTCTATAGAATTTTTAAGTTGTATTCAAATTGAGTTAAACTATATATATATATATATATATATATATATATATATAAATTTGTAATTTATTTTAAGTGTTTTTTCGAGTCACGCAAGTAAAAGTTTTTCTTTTTTCACGCCAGAGGGCGTTGTTAATATATAACTAAACGAACCATCGTTTAGTTCCAATGAAAAGCTAAAAACATTGAAGTGCTTTTTGTTCGCTGTTCTCATTTTAGTTTTTAATTTCATGGAAACCCAAAGTGCTTCATCGGCTTTGACCTAACAAAAATATATTCCGTGCAACGCTTAAACAGTGCTCCTAAAGTGTTTGTACAATGCTTCTCCTACTACTCACCTACACTGCCGTTGCTCTTGCCAGCCTCGCCCTGTTCTGCCCTGTTCTGCCCTGTCCTACCCTGCACTGCCCTGGCGTACATGTTTGACTATGCAGAGGGATGCCTTTTTCGCCCTTTAGGCTTACTGTGACAAAGGCTAGAACCGAGCTAGCTGGACGTCAATTGTCCAACATTTTCTTTGTTTCCGTTGCTAACTGACATGCGTGTGTGTGCGTGCAGGCGTATCCTTTATAGTCCTTTACCCATCAACTGTAACACTGCTAAAACTATTCACGCATTGCCTAACATTACCACACACATTTTGGAGGTTGGGTGAAGGGAGGAGCGAGTTGGGGCAGCCTGCATTTAAATGCAGTCAAGCAGAAAGAATTAAGCCTAAAGAAGATGAAAATGTTCTAAATGCTGTTGACATTATTGATAACTTTCCATTTATCTTTCTCTTTTCTGTCTAAAGCATCTCTCTTTTCTCTCTATTTCGCTTAACTTTCGCTGTAGTTTTCTGTTCTAACATTGAATCTTAATGGATTGTATGTAACGGCAAATGCTATATATTTTGCCAATGGTTTTATTTTTATCAATTTAACAATATATATCATCAATAATGGATATTGACATCAACTTTGTTTGTCTGTTAATTAAGTTGTTATACTCTTCCTTCCCTCTATTTTTTCTACTACCTTTCGAGCTTTGATTAACTACCTCTCTCTGCATCCTCCCTTCCATAGATGCGGACCATGGCTAGCACTTAAAGCAAATTCAGTGACTTTGATGCAAAAATAATTCAATTTATTGCAGTGTAATTGCATTTATATATGCGGCCTGCTACGTGGGAACCAAAAGTTTATGATTTCATATTTCGCTAGAGCCAAATATATACACCGATATATATTTATATATATATATATAAGCTATATTGCATATAAACAACTTTAGTTATAAGCTGAAGTATATATCTGACATTTAGTTAAAATTAGTTCAGATAATTAAGACCAAAACAATAATTATAGCATGGAAGATATCTGTAGTCAAGTACACCCGATTATAGATAAATAATAAATACCTAAATCTAAAATAAACTGGTATAACATACGAACATAATGAATTTAAAATTTGGTTGCTCTAGCTCTAATAGTCTCTGAGAAAAAGGCGTACAGACGGACAGGGCTGGATCGACTTAGGTAGTTGTCCTGAACAAGAATATATATACTTTATGGGGACTCCGATGATTATTTCTACCTATTGCATACTATTCGATTTTGCACATTTCCATTATTTAAACCTTTTTTAAACGCAAAGGGGCTAAAAATCAGCTCAACTTTCAGAGCAAAAACAAATACAGCAAAGGAATGCAAGAGAGTTAATCAACTTATAGAAGAGAGTTTAATTTAAATATATATTTAATATACTTTAAATAATTTATTATAATTTTTGTGCGGCTTTAACTTTTAAGGTATTTACTCTTTTCCTTTCTTTTCGGTTTCTTTGCCTTCCACTTTGTTTACATTCTTTTTCTCTTTTTTTTTTTTGCCCTGAAAAATGTTAAAAAAAAATCTTAACAAAAATCGTATGACAGTGCCTGAGTTGATATCTTAATACTTCAGTCGCAAATATGTATGAATCTTTTGGATCTTAGTCTTAAGTCATTTAGCCTCCTTTAGCGCTTGCTTTGTCTCTATCTCCACCCTCCCTCCCTATCTCTTTGTCTCTCTTACATTGACCCCTTTGCGCTGAGGATAAGACTTTTTCTGTAGCGATTTTTCAAGACTTTTGTTGTTATCTCTTTGCCTGCGTGCGTGTGTGTATGTGTGTGTGTGTGTGTGTGTGTGTGTGTATGAGTTTGTGCTTGCATGAAGCGGCTCTGCCCCAGGGCCCGCACTCTGCTGATAAGACTTAAAATTTATTTTTAGTTTTTTGGTTTCGTTTTCGTTTTTTGTTTGTTTTTTTTTTCTGCCGCTGCTGCTAAAAAAAGACTAAAAAAAGACTAAAAAAAATAAAAAAAAATAATAAAAAAAAGAAAAATTATAAATTAGCCGCAATAAAGCATTTTCCGTCGTCTGGTTTTAGGCTGAAGTTTGTTCAACTTTTGCTTCAAGTACAGCTACAGCAACAAGTACAAAAAAAAAAAGCATTCAACAAGTTGCAGGCCCAAAAACAACAGCAACAACAACAATAATAGCAAAAATAACAACAATAAAAACAAAAAAAAAAACTTGAAACCTCAGCAAGTGCCGTTGAAGTAAGAAAGAACAAGCGAACAGCTAAGTAACAACAACAACAACAACAACATCAATAACAATAGCTACAACAGCAACAACAACAACAACAATAAACAAATTCAAGGCCAATGCAATTTGTTGCGTAAGTAACAAGTACGTGTTTCCACAAGCTTTCCCCCCTTACCAGAAAGCGCTCCGCTTGCGCCTTTGCTAATTCCTTCTTTAACTTTTTGCTGAATTTGATTTAAACTTAACAAAATTTTTAAGCATTTTAATTTAATGTTTAAAAACTTGCAAATTGCATTAAATATATCTTTATATATATATATGTATATCTTACTCTAGATTATAATATGTACATATATATATATATATATATTAATATTGTCTCTGGCGTATCTATTTCTAAATAAATGAAGTTTAATTTACAATACTCTTTATCAAAGGACTAAGGATTCACCAGAATTTCAGCTTTAAACAGACATTTTGTGTGATATTATATATTTTGTTTTCCAACTAAATATGAATGAATTCAATATTTGTGAATAGGTATATGCATTCATTGGTTAACTTATGTAGATATTGAACACTTATTTCATAGTAATTTCTCAATATTCTTAAGAAACTGAAATTAGTATGACAGCAACTGTTGTTTATTTACAAGAAAGAGAGACAGAGAGAGAGAGAGAGAGAGAGAGAGAGAGAAGTATGAATGAGGGCAGGGGAAGGTGTTGTTATGGTATCGTTGATGTATATGTATTTTGTAGCAACTTTGTTGCTAAATGCCTAACAAAATGCTTTGGCCAATACAGAGACTTAAGGCAACAGATGCAAAATTTTATTTTTAAAGAGCTTTAAATGTTTTTATCGCGCTGTCTTCATTCGTTCAATGATATTGTTGTAGTTATTGTTGTTGTTATTGTTGTTGTTGTTGTTGTTGTTGCATGTTATTGTTATTGTTGTCGTTGCTTGTTGTTTGTTATTGTTGTTGGTATCATGGGCATAGTTTATGTACAAGCCACAGGCCTGGGCACTAAATTATGTTGTTTTAGCATTGGCATTAATGACTCTTTCCTTCTGACTTGGATATTGCGATATTGGTGTTGATGTTGTCGTTGGTATTGCTGATGATGATGTTGTTGTTATTGTGGTTTTCTGTGGTTGCTGTTGTTGTTGCGTATATAACCGGAAGCGCTGTTCTGTATCGAAACCTCAATGCCAATGCCAATGCTATGCATTGCTACGCATAGAATTAACTTCTGTTGCTGTTTCCATCTGTTTCCATCTCTTTTGCACATATGCGTGCCATATATGTTCATGCCACAAAATTGTGGCAATGTTGGCAATGTCAACACCAAGTAACTAACCAACTAACCAACCAACCAACCAACCAACCAACCATCCATCCAACCATCCAACAAAACAACAAACAAGCGTATGCTGCATACGCATAAATTACATTTTAATATTCTTAAGACAGAAAAAGTGACAATATTTTAAGATACTTTTTACTCACTTTGTATGTTGCCAACTTACTGTACTTAAAGCTGAGAATATACCAGATTATATATATATATATATAAACTGAATAATTGTAATAATATACATTTGCTTAATCTGCCTAGGCGTAATTAATTTATGCAACTTCCTTTTGCTTTATGCTTAGAGAAGCTGCAAGAATGTTCCAGGATATTAATCAATAATGCAACTATCTAAGTCAAATTATGGATATATATATATATATATATATATAGCTACAATTTGCTTCTAGGCATTTCTTTTTGGGCTGTGTGGGGTGTGTGTAATTTGCTTGTACACCTGAAACCTTTATATGTCCTTCAACTATCAGTTGCATGCCAGCTTTGGATGCATCAAAAAGTATCTGACTTTCCTTCTATTGCTATGTGCAGCTATTTGAGCTGCAAAAACTATGTACAGTTACTGACAGTTACTGAAATGATTCTATAGTTAGTTGAGATAAGTGAACCGTATATGATACATACTACCCAAAGGATCTTTTAACTAACGTATAAAAGTGAAAAAGGAACTTAATCTAACTAAAAGTAAATAAAAGAAAAAATGTTCTTTAAAAGCTTGCTAGAATTTTTTTGTGATTGGTGTTTACATCTTGATTTAAATATGTTTAAAAATAATGTTGCCAGTGCTAACACTTGTGGACAAGTAGGCATAAGGACCTGCGTATGTTATACAACACCTTTTAACTTAATTTCTTTCGTCTGTTTTTATCTTATATCTTCTGTCTACTGTGAAGTGTCGCCTGTTGCCTCTGGCGTCTCTGGGCAATCATAAAAATTTCCATTTCAATATTGTTGAAGGGAAATCGCAGTCAACGTCTTTATCATCATCATCATCGTCATCATTATTGCCTTCCTAATCCTCTATATAGAGATCCTTACCCTAAGGTGGTATATTCGCCACCTGGCAGGGATTATTATATATTGTACTTAAATTGTGTAGGATCAGCAACAGGGGCGGGTGCAGGAGTACGAAACGTTTAGGAAGGTGTCTGCTTCAATGGAATTTTGTATATGTATGCGAGCGTTTAGCTGTGTGTGTGTGTGTGTGTGTGTGTGTGTGTGTGTGTGGACGTGGGCGTGTCGCCAACAATTCGAGTGTTTTTGTTTAATAAACAAACAAATAAGTAGATTGGCCCCAAAGTAAGACGCCATAAAGTCGGCGATTCCAAAAGGGTTTCGACCGCCATCTTAGGGCGGGCCCTATTAGCATTAATCGTCCTTAACGCATATATATATATTTATATATATAATAATATGTATATATATATATGTACCTTCAGACACCACACATACATGCACAATATTTTACGACTTTGGATTGGTTTTAACAACTATTTGCCTTGCAATTTTGTATCCATACTTATTTAAGGACACAAAATTTATTAAATGTTTATTTTATGACCAGTTTGTTTACCATTTATATGTGGGTGTGGCAAATCGGCAAAAGAAAATATACAAATATAACTAATAAGAACTAAGCATACTTCATATTTAACGCATAAGTCTAGAAACAAATACTAATTTGTTTCTATACTTTTTTAAAGAAAAGAAATATATATAGCAGAAGTTTTCCTAATAACTTTTACCGTGTACACTCTAAGTCCAACTCTCTCTCTTTCTCCCTTTTTCATACGACACGCACACACACACATTATTTTTTTTCGCTGTGAAATTTTTACGGAATTGCCAGCAGCAGTTGTCATAAGAATTTTCATATAGCATACTTTTCAGGGCACTCTATGACAAGCCAATTAACCAGATGGTCGGACGGCGTTCTCATAATCTTTGACCTTTACACTTTTTTACACTTTTATTTAGCCACACACACACACACCCTCTGGCATATTTTAATCTGATTTTTGCTTCATTTTTTATAACACTCCACATGTTACTCAATTAGCGAAAGCCTTTGAGAGCATGCAACAAATCTGAAAGGCTGCAATCCTGTTAAATGTGTGTGTGATATCCTCGCTGAGCTATCTATACCTACAGACTATTTGAGTAACGTGCTGGTTCTAATGTATTTTTTATTCATTCAGTTGGTCGTTGTGCACAGGTAGTGTGCATGAGCTTTAACTTCGTTTTCACCTTCACTTGACGAATCAATTGCTTGCAATTTGTGTTGCATGATTCGATTTGCATGTAGCACTTATTGCTCATCCGAGTCTGTATTAAACGAATCCACATTTGAGAGTTTAAAACAAAGAAGAAGGTAGATGCATTCATAAATTCTAAAAATCTTTATAATTAAGTATAAAACTAAAATATATGTTAAAATTAAAAAAGACAATAAATAGTAAAATAAAACAAGTAAAATAGAATAGAGTAAAATTTCTAAAAGCAAATATTTCATAAACTTCTCTTACAAATGCGTGTGAGTTTGTGTGTGTGAGTTTTTGTGTGCATGAGTGTAGGTAGTTGTGTGTCTGGAACTCAGCGAACTACTAATTAATTACTAAAATGAGTGACGTTTAGTAGTTTAACTTAAATTTTCTAAAATTATATTTTTAATAATTCCTAAAGTTTGTATTAAATTTCAATTTTCTTTATTTTTAAATTTGTTTATGAAACTTTAACATTTTTTATTTATATTTATTTTATATATTATTAAAATTCTTTTTTTATTATTTTTGAATTTTTTATCAATTTAATGGAAATATGGAAAAATCAACCTTTGCATAATAGGCAGCAATCAAATAATTGAATATTTTTGGTTTTCGCAGTTGATTTATATTGAGTTAAAATTTAAATATTGCAATCAAACTTAATAAAGTTGATTATGAATATGATATGAATGTGATATGAGTGTGATATGAGTGTGATATGAGTATGATATGAATGTATAAGGATATGTAGGGTTATAACGCAGTCAGCAAGCTGGCAAAAGACTTGTACTTAGCTTGCAAGTTAATATAAAATAGAGACGAGTCCTTTGAGGCTGGACTAAATATGTTAGGCGTGTTTGTAGTTTTTCGTAACTTAAAAGCAGTAAATTGAGTAAAACAAATATATGCTCAATACATTCAGAGACAGGTACAAAAAGCTGTTTGTCAAGCTGTTGCTGTTGTTGTTGCTGATGCTGTTGCTACTATTGGTTTTCATTGTTATTGTTGTTGCCTGTTGTTAATTTTTTATTTGGAATCTTTCATGTCCTGACCGTGGTGCAGCTGGTGTTGCAATTGATTTACTATACCGTTTGTATTAAGATATACTACGATATGTTACGTTACGTTACGTTGTGTTGCGTTGCGTGACGTTATATTAAATTTTGTTGTGTACCATTGAAAATTGCAATACATTCCGTTAAACTGACCGCGTGGGCTACTTTTCAAGGTCACATACGTGTACATATATATTTATTTATCCTTTTTCTTTGCTCTCTTCTCTATTCTTTTTTCTTTCCTTTTTTTTTTTTTTGTTATATTTCTAGGTTGATGGACTGTTGTTGACAGCAGGAAGTCAAGTGGGTGTAAGGCTTTTATATAGCTATATTGATTCCTTGTAGCTTTACCTTTGTGATAAACAGATGAAAGTATCTTTGAGTTTTTTCCTTGGGGGGCTATCAAGAATAAGTGACAGTTGCCTGTTGCCTGCTGCCTGCTGCCAGTTGCCAGTTGCTAGTTGCAACTGCTGCAAGGATAAGAATAACTCATTCGATGGCTAGCCTATACAAAGAAGTTGGATTTTTGTATTTTTGCTGGATATCCTTGAACTCTTTACTCTAAGCATTTAACTTAAATAAGAAAATTTAAACGACTGAGTGCAATTTTTTTATTTAAATATATATTTTTATTTTGATTTAAAATGTAAATACATTTTTAGGCAAATCCTTTAATTTGTAAATCCTTTTCAAAGAGTCAAATTTACTATGCTTCAAATTGAAGCCTTCGTTTAATTACCAAGCATCATAACCACTTTCCATGAATAAATGAGGATAAAATATCAGCTTTCATGTGTAATTTACAAGCAACTTTCTTCTTTTCCTTTTTCTTTTTCTTTTACTTTCTCTTTTTTCTTTCCTTTTACATTTCGAGTGTATTTTTCTCTACGTCTTCTTTCTATCTTTAACTGTTTGCATTGCCTGCTGCCTGCGTCATGCTGCTTGCTGCGTGCTGCTTCAGTTCTACGTAGTCCTTAATTGGAGCACTTTGAAGAAAGGTCCTATTGAAGGGAAGCAAATGCAGGCAGTGGATTGAAGTGTTGTGGGTGTAGCTGATAAAGTTGCATCAACTTTGTTGCCATTAAGAGAATCCTTGTAAATTTTCATAATAATTATTGCAATTATACTTATGGAATACGAAATGCATTGAAATTCTTTGCGTTGTCCGATGTAAATCAAAGTAAATCCTTTGTAGTGTGTGTAAACGACTACGAATAGTCCTTAACCTTAATACACACTGAAGTTTCGAAGCTACCTTTATTAAAGGTATTTTTACTGGTTAGATTTAACTTGTCAATTAATACCGATGAAATATATATAATATATCTGATTGAAGTTTCATACTTTTTACATTACTCCCCTTTTATCCCTTTCTTTTGTTTACTATATACAAGGACTATATAAACGGATCATGGCACACATTTGGAACAGTGAAGTTTATTACGTAAAAGCAGACACTCTTTACGTAACATCCTTTATCCTTTATAGCATACATTTTCATAACATACCATTTTTTCTACGTTTGCTGTTGAAATTTTAATGACGAACGTCAACAAAAGTTTTTTTCCATTTTTTTTTTTCAACTTTTTTTTATTATTCTTTTTATTTGCAATACTTTTAATTTGAAATACTCTACTGATGCTAGCTAGCTAGATAATAAGGGAGGTTCTTTCAATGCTGGAGACAAGTGAGTGTGTGTACCAAGTAAATAGGATAAAGCAAGATAGAAAATGGCACGCAATATGTATGGTCAACAGCTTGTGCAATTTTTCTTTAAATTTTACTCTTTTTTATATATTTTTTTTTATATAATTTGTATTTGCGTCAACTGTAACTGCGCTCAGCGACATTGCATAGCGTAGGATGAAAATATTTATGTCCTTGTCCATTGCATACCTATAAGGGGTGTATGGAAACCCTATAAAAATTAGAGGTAAACAAGAATGATATTTTTACTCGAGTTTACCCAACTACAAGAGCACATTTGCCTGCAGACACAGCCATACACACACAAACGCACTTTAAGTCATTTCACGCGCTTTTTAGCCCCCCGTGCACAATAACGCGATACTTAATGTTGCATAACTTCCGTGTTTTTTATCCAATCTTAATTAAATTAACAATGTAGACTAAGAATAGTCTATTTATTATGTGCGCCAAGAAGAAATTCTATCGACTGTAAATTGTGCTTAATAATCGTTTTTTTTTCCTTTTGCGGGGTTCAGGGGAAGAAATTCTACGAATATAACAAATCTAATTTTTTAATTTGGACATGGCTAAATCGACTCAGTTAGTCGTCCTGCTCAATATATATACTTTATGGGGATATTTTCTATCCGTTAGATAATTTTCGAATTTGCACTTTTCCATTAGCTCTCTTTTGGCCTTTATTAAAGGCAAAAGTTAGCCTCTTTATAATTTTTTTAAATATAAATAAATATATTTGTGATTTTTACAATTTTCAACAGAAATTATTTTATTTAAAATAATAGAAAATATTTTTATTATTTATTTTTACTTTTTTTCTCTATTTAATTTTAATATTTTTGCGCTTTCAATTATGACATTATTTGGCTGAAATGTTTTGTCATTTGCTTATGATATTACGAATAAGGAGTTTATACCCTTTGTAATGGAATATAACGAATATTTATATGGTCAATATCTGAATAGTAGAAAGGCTTGTATATATATTCTGATTGTTTCAAGTGAATGAATAAATGTTATCGATTTAGTCAATTGCACGATGAATATTCAATTTGCATGCTGAATATACTACTGAAAAACTATGAATAAATTTGTTTATTTTTTTTATGAAAAAATAATCGCTCAATTCTTGCAAGCACTTTTGATTCTTGAATTGTTTGCAATTAAAAAGTTTTTTTTTTTGTTTAAAATTTCAGTTAAAATTTTGACTCAAGGCATAAACTTTTCTTTGCACAATAAACAACAAAAAAAAATATTTAAATCGAAAATAAATATTTTCTTAGTGTAAAACAAAATTGAACTTAAATATAAATATTAAACTTAAAATAAGTTAACATTTGCTGCAACATCTTCAAAACTTGCAGTAAAACTTGTACAAATTGCGTGAAAGTTTTTAGCTATAAAAGAAAATTTATCACTCTTTTTATATATTATGCTGATTATGAATAAGGCTAAGCATTTTTATTCATTACTGTTACTGATTTTCGGCAAGAGTATTTGGTTTTCGTTCTTGAAATAACAAATTTTTCTTGCTGCGTTTTTTCTCTTTTGAGGCCATTTTCGAGCGGCAATATTAAATTGTTTGGCCGCAAATATTTTAAAATACAATTTTTTATATATATTAACTGTTATTTGGTTTTAAATAAAAAAAAATATATATACATATATATTTTTTATTATGTCCTTGCATTTCCATTGTATTAAAATTAATATTTATTTTTTTTTTTTATATATTTATGTTTTGGTTGCTCTTGCAGCTATGGATGAATGTAAACAGAAGTGGAAAATCGTGAAACAGCAGCAGCCGTTACAGCAGCAACAACAACAACAACTTTAACAATATTCTGGGCATAGATAATACAACACAAGCAACAACAATAAACAACAATAGGAATAACAAGAGCAACAATAACTAACAGCAACAGCAACTTCAAACGGAACAACAGAAGCAACTGCTGATAGAATTTTTAATAAGAGCAGCAACTGCAAAATTTATTGCAGCAACAACAACAAAAACAACAACAACTACAAACAGACTATACACGCATACACACGCACGCACACAGCGAGAGTAAAAGTGAGCGAGAAAGAGACAGAGGCAATAAACCAAAAGCTGCAGCAAAATAAAACAACAACAACAAAAAATATCGCGTAAGTAAAAAAAAAAATTATTTTTAAATCCCTTTTTCACAGCTATTTGGTGCGTTTAATTGAGGTTGACATATTATTTAATTCAATAATTGTAATTAACAATTTAATATATGATTGCATATATGCAATGTTGAGGTTGAATTGAAGATATTGCAAGATGGAGGCTGAAACGTTTTTTATTTTTTTTTTTTTAAATAAATATAAATAAAGATTTCCAAATAAACGTGAAGCGTTTCAATAAGGAAATTTGTTAGTTGTACGGAGATGTGAGGAAAATTCTTGGAGAAAATTGTGGCATAAAGTCAAACTTAAAATAGAGTCTGAGCGGAAAGGAAATCAAGAAGTTGCACATGTTAAGTGGACATTTGTTTTTTATTAGTAGCGGGTAAAATGTGAAACGTACAAAGTGAAAAGTGAGAGATGAGTTGCTAAATGAGAGTGGCAAGGTAAGAGAAGTGGGTAAGGAAAGAAATGGCATATAAACCTGAAGGAGAAGCTGTACAAGAAGTTGGTTAGAAAATAAAAGAAAAATCCAACAATGGATGTAAAATGTGATTGAAAAATGTTTAACGCAAACGAACTGAAAGAGTGAAAACTGCAATATGAAAAAAAAAAAATGAAAAAAGAACAACAGAGCAAAAATCAAGGAAAGAATCGAATGCGTTCAATTAAAAACAATTTTTTTTATCTTGTTTGTTAAAAATTTGCTGAAAGTTAATTAAAAAATCACGTTTACAAAAGAAGCTTTAAAATAGCTTGAAGGGTCAAACTAATTGACCTTTACGGTAAATGAGGTAAATATTGTGTAATGAAAATCTGTGAAATCTCTTTAATTAAAATTTATGCTAGCAATGAGCTAAAGGGCATAGCATTAGTACTGTTATATTAAAAGGATGTTCGGATATATATGCATAGATACACAGATACACAGATACACAGATACATACATATATACATACATACATCCAGTATATTCTTTCTTATAGATTTAGCCATAAAATGTTAACAAATTTCCCTATAGAAAGTATACGGAAAATCTTGAGTAGTAACAATTGTTTTTCTCTTCATCTGTTTCGATAAGTTTATCGATTGCTGTAATATTATAATTTATTAACTATGGGCAATACTAAATATAATTCTACTACTCTCTATTGTACGAGTTGAGGCTCTAATTTCAACAGATTCAATCGATGTAGTTGATTCAGAAATAACTTAAACACTTCACATAATCTTACAAGACAATAGAACTTTTTGTAGTCGACTATGCCTAGATATTGTCTTATTCTAATATATAATAATAATTTAGGATATTTTAGTTTAGCATGTAGGTTTGAATCATATTGAATCAATCATTGTAATCAACTCTTAGATTAAAATAGCGTCTATTGGAAACTATGATACGATTTTAATGTGCTAATTGTTAAAGCACTAATCGTAATTTAATGAAAAACACGTGTTAAATTGAAAATGTACAAAGCTTGTTCGCTATAGGTGGACAATATATATATATAGATATATATATATATATATATATAGTAATGTATGCATATAGATACACCTTTGTATGTTGAATTAGTACGTCAAAGTCTGATTTAGTGGTACCCGCAGGCATTTTGCCAAACATAGTTGGAAATTTCATTCGAAATTGGATTTTTGGGCTTTTTGCCAAGAATGAGCTCAAAACTTGCCTAGTGATGGCAATAGGAATGTGATATATATATATATATGTAGTTTGCTATAGAGTCTAGCTATATGTCAATGTTCGAATTGTATAGTTGAATCGTGTATACAAAATAGATAAATATTATTTTATTTACATTCGTTTTTTCTCAACTAAATATTTAAGTTCATGTTTGGATTACACTAATGCAGTTCAAGTTGAATTGATTTTAACTCTTTTTTCCTTTTTATTACTATTTTATGTTTTTTATTTATAAAAGTTGATAAAAGTTTAATGCGAACAGAAGTTTCGTCAATAAGTTGACAACTTGGTATTCAATAATTAAATTATTCATTTAAATAATTAACACGTTTGATATGAATATTCCCTACACATTTCAGCGTTGCCAGACAGCTGACAGATAAGTTAAAAGAATAAAGAAAGAAAAAATTATCACGAGGAAACAAATTTCAGTTTGAGAATATGAGAATAATTTCAAAGCGTTTGTTTAGAATTAATATGCAGGAAGTATATATATATATTCTCATCTCTGTCTCTTTTGATCTCGGTGTTAATGAAAGATCAAGATCAGAGACTTATCCAATAAGAGAATCTTAGAGACTGACAACCGTTTTAATTCACACATTTTTCATAGTTTTCTTTTATTTTTTTCTTCAATCTCCCTCTCACTCTTTCTGCCGCTTCCTGAGACGAGTATTTACATCTATATTCATAAATATATATATATATATATATATATATACAGTCGAGTCCCGATAATTATATATATATATATATATATATATTTATATATAAATTTTTATATATACGATGTACTGCTATACTATATTATTTATAGAGTCGCGACATTAGAACAACCACAAAACCATACACACACACACACACACACATGAAACACACACGCACACTCATACATACAACTAAACTCAGCAAGCTAGGTAAAATCTGTCGTATGGAAAACCGCATGGAAACAACATGGAAACCGCACACTTTGCAACACTCTTAGCTTATTCGAAATGCAAAAATAGGCATTATTAAGGTTTTGCAAACGAACCCTATTTAATTAGGTTTGATCTAACCCGACTTAGTAAATAGACCATATATAGTCTCTCCATAGTTAATGGCTGTTAGGTGATTTTGATTGGGAATAAATATATAAAATTTATAAAGAAAATGTTCCCAAAGAAACAGACCAACATTTTGCAGTGCTTTGAAGTAGCAAAAGATAAAGTTTGGTGCAGAAATGTAGGAGAGAGAGAGAGAGAGAGAAGTAGTCTGTTACCTTGTACTTTATACCTGTATGAAGAGAGGCTTCTCATAGTCGTATACACTCGATTGCAGCAATTATACTTATATTTCCTAATTTCATGCTATACTCTTTCTGCTTGTGTTTTTTTTTCTTTTTCTTTTTATTTGTATTTTTTTTTTATGAACGATAAATTAATGATAATTTAAAGATAACATTTGTATAAACAATAAATTTAGTGCGTTACCTTCCCGTTGTTGTTGTTGTTTTTTTTTTGCTTTCTTGTTGTTGTTTTTCGTTTAATTCATTTTAAAATAGACAAATAACAAACATTTTACATAGAAGTGAGTTTAATAGTACAAAACATTTAACTGAAATTTGCTTTTATATATATATTTTATAATTAGGTAAAATTAAGACACATAAATATCTTATTATTTATTTAATGTCAACTATGATCAGTCGAACAAAAATTTTGGTACAAATTAAAACAAAATAAATTATTTTTTTTTTGTTTTTAAAATATTGCGTATTAAAATAAAGCAAAAGTAAAATTAACATTAAAAATATAAATTAAATCTATATTTAAATTTAAATTTAAATTAAAGAGAGAATTTGTTATTTTTAAATTAGGCTTTAATTAGAAAAGAATATAGTTAAGAATATAGTTATAGTTTTATGTAGAAAAGTTAATAAGTTATATTATATAATATTATATTATAAATATATATATATATATACTGAATTATATATATGAATAAATAAATGTAAATTTAAAAGAGAGCAAACTTTTTATACAATTGATTTAAGTTTTCGATCCACTTTTGATAGTTAATATTGTAATTATATAACAATAAAGATTTACTCGAGAAGAATCGTTTATTAATTATCAAATTAGCTTGGATACTACAATATTTTCAACATAAATTAACTGGCCAGAAGCCTAGCCTAAATTTGTTCAATCAATTGATCAAGTATTTCAATTTTACACTCTTATTTGAATCAATAACTTTATGTCTTATTTTTTAATACTTACACACTAATTTCTTATGAATTGATTTAAGTGAGGATCATTTTCTATTGACACTTGTTTCTACCATTTATAAGCTCTAAATATATATATATATATATATATATATATATACCTAAAATATAAGTAAGTTATTATTCGCTTAATGTTCTTGCCACAAATCTCATTAGCAATGGAAGCTATTAGAGCTGACTTCATTATGTTTAAGCCAGCCAAGTAGTCGCCTTTGATTGATGAGCTGGCGCCAAGTGGGAGTACGATAAATGTATAGGGTTAGTTCATCATATTCACATTTGATATACGGGTTTTTAAAGCTAATTAAAGCAACGCCTTTTGTTCACAATTAAAATGCTATCGATATCAATTTTTTTCTTGTTATTGTTTTTTTTATTTTATTTTTTTTTTTTTTTCAATAAAACAATACTAAGCAAAAAATACAAATGATAAATAAAATGAAAAACAATATGCGACTTAATAATACCCTGTTAATTATTGGTATAAGAAAGAAAGAGATAAATCAAGATAATTGATGAACGAATAAAATGTTAAGTTATATAATATCTTGCCTGAAGGATCAGAAGTTATTTGACTTGCAAGACGAATGCTCTATAAAATTTTAATTAAATACTCCATATAAGGTTTATGATTTGATTATGAAAAGATAAGTTATTGATTAGATATAAAATATATCATATTCAAAAACTTATTTTTATCGATTATAAAATGTTAACTTAAGAATTGTACAATCATTATATGATACAATGACAATTCAGTAAATGGTCGTTTTTGTTCAGGAATATATATATATATATATATATATATATATACATACATGACTAACAATATTATTTACACAAAAACCATTCAAATCTTTCTGAGAATGAAACAACAGATTTTGCTGTATACTGAACACCTTTTGCTTAACGTTTATAATACCCTATTATGCACATTTTATAGTTACAGGGTACAAAAAAAAGCAAAAAATTAAAGCAAGAAAAAAGCACTAAAAAATCAACATGTGAAACACTTGATACTTGCCTCTTGATAACCAAATCGATTCATGTCGACAAACAATACAAAACAACAACACATACATATACAATGTATACTTTTGTGTATGTGTGTGTGTGTGTGTGTGTGTGTGTAGGCCGTTGTGTACTCTTAACAATATAATCACTTAAAAATGCCAGTTATAAGAACTGGTAACACTCTTAAAGCTCTTCAAGTGCAACCATTTGACGTTTAATTGCTGTTTAACAAATTTATTTTCTTATGGATTCAGTTGAATTTTTTTTTCTTTTTTTTTTTTGAATTTTTTATCTGTGTTTTTTGTTTTTTTTTTTTGCTTTTGTTGTTGTTTTTGTTTTTGGTTTTGTTTTCGTTTTCATTTTCGTTTTCGTTTGTGGTATAACAATGATAAATAATGACAGGTAATGCTTATTATACACATTACTTGATATATCACACATACTCGTGTTTATACGTATATATACCTTATATATATATATCTATGGATACTTGAGATCTACGAATTAGATTGGCTAATAAGTTGCAATTGACAGTGTTTTTAATTGCAATCAATTTTTTTTTCTCTTTTCTTTGCAACTGTCAGTTCTTTGTGCAACTCTTCTTGAAGTCAATTGACTTCCGTAAGCGTTTTGTATGATTTAAGGTATATAAAGGTATTATAGTATATATATATAGATATGTATATATATATATATGTATATATATATATATGTATATCTATTAAGTGAAAGTCATAGAAAGCCACAGGCTTAAAACAAATGAAATTTAAATGGAAAAACTATTTAATATATAAGCAATTAAAAGCAGATAAAGTTTAGAGCTTTATACGAAAACTATTTGTAAAAATTATATGGAAATCAATCCAATTAAAATCAGCTCAAATCCAATACCCCAAAAGTTTCCAATTAATACAACATCAAAACAAATTGAAAGATATATATATATATATATATATATAGATATAGATATATATATATTTATATATGTATATATATGTATAATAGAAAAAAACTACAACACGTTGGCAGCTTTTGGCAGGTACTACGTGAGCTGAAGTGGCCTATCAATAAAACCAACAACAACACAATAAAAACAACAACATAATAAAACAATTTATCATAACATGTCAGTTGTTGTATTTGTATATCTCTGTTAGTTGTTGTTAGTGTTTTTTTTTTTGATTTAGTTTTTTTTGTTGCTTTTTTTTTTTTGAGTTTTTTTCTCTTTTTTTAAGCAGCTTTCGTTATTTCATTTTGTTTTTGTGGTCTTTGGCCTGCGGCTAGAGTTGATGCCGCCTGTGTGGCTAAGCACGTGGCTGAGCTCATCTCCAGGTTTCAAGTCTCTTTATCTTCAGCATCAGCAGCAGCAGCAGCATTAGTAGCATTAGCATCAGCATCAGCTTTAGCTCCATCTTTTTCTCTTTAGCTCAGTTTTATGGGTCAAATTCGGTAAGTGCTTATGGTAATCGTTGTCGAGGCCTTTTAATTAATGCCTTTTCGCTTTCCCAAAATGAAATGAAAAGAAGAGAAAAGCACAGTAAGAAAAAAATTGTGAAAAAGCAAAATTATATGTTAAAAGAAATAGAATATAGTACCGTCCAGACAGTGACTAATACGACACTGAATTTATATATTTGTATTATAAAGAGGAAACACTTTTTTGTTGTCTCACTCTTTGACGTTAAATACTAAGGCAACTACAACTAGTATAACTAATACAACTATTACCACTACGTAGGGGGTTAATTAAGTTTATGCGTAGAATTTCCTACCCCCCCCCCCCCCCCCCCCCCCACACACACACACACACACCATTCGCTACTTGTGCCTGAGTACAAGTCTGAGGTCGAGTCTTAGTCGTAGCCCACCTTCTGTGCTAAGTAAACAAATTGCATTAATTTGTGTCTTATTATTTAATAACAAAATAAATAGATAAACAGACAAATGGCCAGACCAATTAAACGTTTTACTCGTACAGTCAACACTTGTCGTTGGTTTCTGCGCAATTATTTAACCACAAGCCGTATTACATTATTATCCCTAAACAACTAGTTTTAGTTAGTCCTTGGTGTATTGGTACTATTGGTAGCAGCCACATTTCCAATTAGGAACAATCAATGTCGCATCAAGACATATGGGCGCGACTCAAACAAACCATACAGCCAGGACCTTTGACCTTTGTCAAGCACGACTATAGTCAAGGACTGCTTCTTATTCGTCGTCTTCTTCTATATCATTATCGTTATTATTTGTTTGTTTTTTTTTTTTTTAGGTTTTTGACAAACTATTTGGCATAAATCAATAGAAATTTTGATTTGCCTCATTGGTTTCTATTTTCATTTCATATCATGGGATTTTCCAAAAAAGATCTTCAAGTCCCTTTTTAAATCCTTTTCCGCTTAGCCAAATGAACCGTATGAGTTGTGGCCCTGCAACCATTCGATAAGTTTATTCTGCTAAGTCTCTTAGCGGGTGGATTCGAGTGATATGTTTTCCTCTATACAAACTTTAAGTTGGAAATTTTATAAAAAAAAACCAAATAAAACTTTGCTAAAATTTAAAGTTAATATTTAAACTTAAGACAGAGTTATATTTTGGTACACTTATGTACTTTGTAGGTACCAAAACTGTTTGAATACTTTGTAGGTACATTTAATTATAACAAAATGATACATTTTTTCTTACTATAAATCAATAAAACTAGCAAATAAAATGTTAATCTGTTTTATTTCAATTCTTCTATAAACATAACTTAAGCAAAAATATATTGTACCAAACTTAACACATCAAAAAGTAGTGTGTAAAAAAAAGTCGACTCTTTCTTGAAGTTTATGTCAATTTAAATTCGTTTATAAAACAAAATAAACGAATATAAACTGTTTTGAATGTAGTAAATCTCAGACTTTAAACATTAAGTCAGCCAATTATATAAGTATATATATAATTTAAGTATATAATCCTATATGGCTTTAATTCGTACATTTCCATTCAAAGGGCGCAATTTTAAAAAGATATTTAAATGTTTTTGTATGCCAATTAAAAGGATTTTCTTTGACTTAAATGTCAGAATATTTTATGTATAGGCTTATTACTATTAAATTCTATTATAATACCAAACTGTATAATTGGTATAGAGCATTTGATTTTATTGTCAGATGTTATCTTTTAAAATTCCAAAATCACTTTTAGCTTCAAGTTACAATTTTAATGTGCAAAATTTAAATTTAGTTTTTGTTAAAAATGTTGTATCATTTATCAGACTTGTTAAGACGTATACTACTATATATAGTATATAGTAAATTATAAATAGTGTATAGTTATAAAGTACTATATATAGTATATAGTATCTATATCTACTATTGTACTCACTTGACTTTTACATTAATGCCAAGTACTGCTGCTATTAAGCCATAAATTTTTGTTTATGACTGGAACATTTTTCTTTACTTTTCGTTGCTTGTATTTGTTTTTCTTTTCCCTGTGTATTTGTGTAAGTGTTATCTGTGTTACGGTACCCTGTACCCATAAAGTAGATAACTAATAATAGCTACAATATGATTATAACCAATTTTTTGCTTTTCTAGATACAATTACAAGCCTATAAACATAGTTAATAGAAGCAGTGAAGAAATTTGAATAAATATAAACATAAAGTTAATAGATGTTATGGTAAAATATTATATATATATATATATATATATAGTAAAGTATTTACTTAGTTTCGGTCTTATAAATGTCTCGTCCTCGAAACTAAAGACAACGCACAACACTTTAGAATATAACACAAGTTCAACACTTGTAGAAGTTTAAGTTGCGTTTCTCCCGGTGGGTTGGCTTAAGACTGATCTGAGGATGCTGATCTGATTCTAAGCGTACCCACTTCGATTATTGTTTACAATTTATATTTCATATATTGGATATTGGATATTGGAACATTAACTTATTTGTTATTGTTTACATTCTTATGCTGAGTGTGGGGATTTGGTTCTTAGTATTTTATTAGTTATTGTTTTTGAGTTTTGATGCTGAGTGTGAGATTTTGGGTAATGATATTTTGAGTGCGGCAGTAATACCTGTCGCAGTTTTAAGTGGATTTCAAGATGATATATAGTAGACGAGATTACGTCACTATATATATATATATATATATATATATATGTCCTTGCTTAAATAACTTAATGAAAAAGAACTTATGTTAGTTATTAACTTATTACTATTAATATTTTATATCACACACACACAATATGTTAAATATATATACAAATATATATTCTTTATCAGTTTTGATATTTGCATATTCTATTCTACATAATAACTAGCTATATATCAGTGAAAGGGTATCTCAAAGTCGTTACTAACATTCCTCTAAATGATTTTGGCTGGCGCCCATGAAAATTTGAGCGAAATAAGCAAACATCGATTTGGCAGCTTGCAACCCCTTACTTGTCTTGTCCCCTCCTCCCTCTGCTCCATACATGACTTCACCTACTAAAAGCCTCCTATAAACGGGAGAAAAATAAAAAAAAAAATTTTTTTTTGATTCTCGTAACGTCAAATGCATTATGATTATGTTTATTGAGTTGAATTGCAATCAACGTGCGTGCGCCCCATGTGGCGTCTACGATTAATATGTGTGTATGTGTACTTAAGTGTGTGCTAGTATGTGTGTGTGTGTGTGTGTGTGTATGTTGTTAGTTTGAGTGTACGTCTACCTTAAAATGAATATGCAAAAACTATTCAAATCATTAGGGAGCCTAACGGGGTTGAAGGTGTGCTATCGTTTTTAGTGGAGCTTATTGCGTATAAAGGGATGTAGTGGAAAAACAAACAGGTGGGGGGAGGGGGGTTGAAGAGCAAATCGAATGTTTTTTTTGTGCTCTTTTGTTTTGCTTTGTTTTCTGTTTTGCTGGTGCTTAAAAATTCATTCAAATTAAATTTATATTTATAAACCATAGACCGGCGGCAAGCTCATTATATTCGCATATGCCTTCGAGGGTAGTTTAAAGAGTATTAAATCAATTGAAATCAAGATATATATTCTATACAATATTTTATATAAACATTATATATATTTAGGATATATATCAAATATAAATGAAAGCTTTGCTTTGATTGCGAAATAAACATCTGAAAGTATTATAATTTTTTACTAGTTGAAAAACATTCAAATTAAATAAATAAAATAAACACAAAAACTAAAATAAATAATATATGAATATGAAATCAATAATAAATAAAAAAAAATAATAAATAATAAAATAAATAATGTATCAATATCATATAATAATATCATATAGTAATATCATTATAATAATAAATAAATAATATATAGATTACATATAAATAATTAATAAATAATAAAAAAATAATAAACTAATAATATATAATAAATAAATAAAAAGTATGTAATAAATAATTTTAAAATAAATAATAAATAAATAATACGTATATAATAAATAATTTAAAAATAAATATAAAATATATAATAAATAAATAATAAATAATAAATAAATAAATATAAAAATAAATAATAATTTTTATTAAAGAAGCTACAAGCATTTTTTTGAAACAACCCTCGCAGCTATTAATATTGTTTTTCTAAGCAAACTGATGCAATCCAAACCAAAATCTAAAACCAAAACCAAAACATAATCCGAAACCCAAAATCAAAATCCAAATTCAAAATTCAAATTCAATTTTAATAACAAAACGAATCACCCATGCTGGGAACAAGTTGAATATTCTACTGGTTGGTTAATTCTACTTGTTTGTTGGCCATTTAGTTGTTTGGCTATTTGCATATAGCAGATTTTGCCTTAATCGCTCGCCCCGTTGGCTGTTTATTTCAATAAATAAATATATAAATATATTTATATATATATATAAATACAGCAATGAAAAAAAATATATATAAAGTATAGAGTTGCTATTTATAGCTGAATGTATTTTTAAATGGCCTTGGACCAGTACGCGACGGAACTTGCCTGGATAAGATCTTGGGCCAAAAAAAAAATATATATATATATATATATAATAAGAAAAAAAGTAAATATAGCTGCTTGTTTATATGTCGATCAGGTTGACTAACTAGTTGTTGCCTCTGCTTGTAGCTTGTTTAAAGTTGTTAAGCTGATCTTAACTATATATTGTTCATAATAACTTGAACAACTTTTCTATTTGATTCGTTCCTGACTCACAAGCACAACAGATATGAATAGAATTCATATATGTATATGTGCTATAATTTTATATATTATTACTTATATATATATATATATATATATAAGTTCATACTTCTAAATCTTCTTGTTTCTATGCAGTACTCGTTATCAAAAGATAAGTTGTAGAAGTAGTGCAAATATTCATATATTTGACATATAAAAATTTATTATGTTTGCAATTCAACATTCTGATTCTTATTCAAATAGTACAGTTAAGTCTCAATTCATAATAAATAGCAAGAGCACAACAATTTTTTTAAGAGTTTTAAAAGCATTTACATTATTTGAATTTTGTATTATATTGGTAAACTAAAAGGCATATTATACATAATATAATAAATTTTACTAATATTTTTATAAATAGAAAAATGTACACAAAAAATATTATATAATATTAAGGAAATATATCAAACTTTATGATGAAATAAAGTCAACCAAATTGTATACAAAATTGAATTTTTTTGTCTTCATTATTCTATTAATAACTAACTATGAAACGTTGGACCGAAAACCAATTTTGAAAATAAAATTTCAAATTTAAATTCTATATTTCATATATAATAATATTACAATGTATTGTAAGTATCGGTACACAATAAAAGCATCAACTATATAAAAGATATTTTCTTAATCAAAGATCGAGGTACTTATTTACTGAAAATGTTCCCTTAATTTATATTTTGTATTTTATTTATTTTTAAGAATTAAAAACTCTCTTTGAAATCGTAAATTAGTAATTTTTTATGTTTGGTAATTTTTTTTACAATAATTACAAACCCTTTTGTAGATCGTAATTCATTTTCATCACCTTTTATATTTATTTTATGCAACATGTTAATTTATTGAATGTTGCGATTGAAATTGAAAATGTATCTTCCTTTTTATTTTTATTTTTTACTGATAAAAAACAACTAGTAAAAAGTAAATCATTATTTTTGGTTTATTTTTAAACAGCCCTATTCAATATTACGTTTTAAATAATATACTTCAAAATAATTTATTAATTAATTAACAGTATAATTGAATAAAAATAAATATAAAAAAAAAACTATTTCATTTCAATTTTTTTTACCTTATTAAATAAAATTCTCAATATTTTAAAACAATCGATAATTAATTAATAATTATATTTATTATTTATACTAGAGTCAAAATGTGTTTTATAACAGTATTTATAATTAATAAATTAAATAATAATTTAAATTAAATTTAAATTTAAATAAATTAAAATAATATAAAATTAAACATAAAATAAATAAATTAGAGGTAAATAAATTTTATTTTTTTTATTAGATTTTTTTTAATAGATATTTATATTTTAATCTATTATATTATTTTTTTTTTATATTATTATATATATTTTTTTTTTTATTTACTTATAATATTTTTACTACATTTTTGTAGAATTTTACATCATTATTTTATATAAAAGATATTTAAATTTTAAAGTCAAGAGTTGACAATTTCTATAAAGAAGTTTATCCATTCTTAAGCTGAAACTTTTTAAATTTTTAACTCAAGAGTTGGCAATTTCTATAAAGAAGTTTATCCATTCTTAAGCTGAAACTTTTTGGCTTTAAGTCAACAAAGCAACTTGCAACTGGCAACAAGTTATACAAAATAATAATATTCCGTTTACAGTTTTCCATAAGATTTTCATCCGCAAAGTCAACTGACCAAATGGCATTATAACAGTTCTTAATGCATTTATAAATATATATATACATATATATATGTATATGTATTACATATTTATATATGTATGAGTGTAGGCAGCAGATAAAACCAAGTTGCTTTTGTGTTTGTTTGCAGATGAAAATCTTTGTATTAGTTTCTAGAAATTTCCATAAGCTAAACGCATGAGAAAATGCAGCCTCGTTTGCATCTTCTTCAATTATAATATATGTATCCAACGGATACAATTTCATATATATATATATATATATATATATACAACTGTGCGTTAAAAGTATTTTCTTATACAATTTACTTGTGTCTAAGGACCTCACATTAGCAAGTCTTTTACTGCGTATTATCCTATTAGCAAAACAAATAAACTATTCATATCGATTGATTATTCATCCTTATTCTAAGGATATGTTATATGCTTTCTCCTTTCAACCTTATTACAATATATATATATATTTTTTTTTTTTTGTGCTATTTTTATGTTCGTCATTTGTCTTTCCTTATGGCTTATTACGAGTTTTCAAATTGACTTTAAATGTAAAATGGAAAACTTTAAACAGCATCTCCAGCTACATACGAAGGGTATACTTATTTAATATAGAGCTTTGATATATTATTACGTTTTTGCCTTAAACCATAACTAACTGAACTTGTTGTCTCATTTTCATTACTTTTTATGAAATCTTTCTATCTTTTATTTGCATAATGTTTACTTTAATTTTCTTCTATTCCTCTGACATACTCTTTTGTTACACATTCTATAGAGTATTAACTATTCTATATTTTGAAATTACTTACTGTAACTAAGATTATATAAAATACAATTTACATTTAGTACTCACCAAACTAATGTTCATTATTATATTTTCTCATTCTTATTCTCTTTCATTTGTTTTGTGTTTTTCTTTTTGCTCTTGTATATAAATGACAATCATATATGCAACTTTAGGTCTCTATTTTATAGACATTCTTTAGCTGGTCGCACGTTGGAAAGGTTTTCTCTTTCAGTCAGGCAATGAGGCAATGAGGCAACCAGGGTACCAGCATGCCTGTCATATGAAGCATACCATCCTTTGTATGCAACTCTCTGTTAGCCAGCCAATCAGGCAGTCAGTTAGCCAAGCCAATATGCTCAGACAGGCTAAAGAGACGCAGTTTGTACGCAGTTTATGCAGTTCGCGTTGCTTGCTGCAACGCGTGAATATTTTTGTTTTTATTTTGTGTGTGTGTGTGTGTTTTTTTTTTAAATTATTTTTTTTTTTTTTATTCCGCATGGCGGTTGCCTTGGACGCCTGCTTCTGGCCAGTTGGGTGACTGGGTGGCTGGCAGTTGGCTATTGAGCTGCTGCCTGCTTGCTGTTAACTGTTGGATGGGGTTAACAAGTTACCAAGGCAGGTTGCTGCCTGGTTGCTTGCTGTTGCTGTTGTCCCGTCTTATGGTCTGGCTGCTGCCTGAATTGAACTGCCGTTGAGTGCTGCTGTTTGTTGGCTGCCTCTTTGTCTGCCAGCGCTGCACGCAAAGTGGTTTAACTGGTATTATTATTAATATTAGTAATGCCAACTACTTGTACTTACTTACATACAGATATCTATATAACTATATAAATATATATAGTTATCTGTATCTATATAGATATATATTTAGTTTTGTGTTGCTTTAAGTCAAGTTTATTCTGCTGTCTCAATGGTTGCTGACCTGCCAACAGCATTCCAAACTGAACAAAACTGAACTCCAAATACGATCTAATTTCATAAGTCGCACAATGCGGCGTATACGTAATAAATATGTTTCTCATACTATATATCTATCTGTATGTGCGTGTTTGTGTGTTTATAAGCTTATAATTATTTCACTCGGTCTCTCTTTCTCTCTCTCTATATATATATATATGTGTGTGTGTGTGTGTGTGTGTGTTTGTTTGTTTGTAAAGTATCATTGTTAACCATGTTTACCGCTAAATGATTATGTAAAGTGACAGTTTTTAGTTATTACACGTGCCACACGACTCCTCGTGGAGCATTTGCAGCAAGTATACAACATTGAAATGGATTACGATTATACAGGTACAAACAATTCAAGCGGATTATTATATGCACTATACATTATATATATATAATATATACATGTATGTAGTACCATATACTAGTATATGCTTTAAATAGGGATATTTAGTATAAGTGCGAATGTACTTGAACGTAGCAAGAGGTATACTTAAGGTGTATCGAACAAAGCGGATTAGACATAAGGCGTTAGTTTCTGGCATAACTTTGTGTACAGTTATATAGTTCTTAGTATATACTTAACCAATGGTCAGTTGCTATCTATAGAATTTAATGCTATTTTTGTTGTTATGAAATGTTAAAGTTTAAGTAACTTTATTTATTCGATGAATTAAAGTACCGTTCTAGTATATTTGCAATAATAGCAATCAGTATTATTATCAGCATATATCTTTGGTTTTATTTATCCATTATATATCATATATCTGATATATTTACCACACGTACTCAGTGGCACTCAGATTGAAAAAGTAGCGAAAAAAAGCTGAGTGAATATTTTGACGATTGGAATCTCTCTGATGGGCTGGCCAATAACGGAAATTGAGCTTCGTGACGATTGTTGTTGTTGCTATTGTTGTTATTGTTGTTGCTGCTGTTGTGCTGCTGCATACATCACTGTAAAGTATTCAAACCACTCAGAGCAGCACAAGCCACGAATCTTCAATCTTGCAACGTTCAACCCTTCGCTTTATTTTATGGGGGCGCAAACTCTCTTAGGGCTTATCTGGGTTCGATGGCTACTTGTGAGTCAGTAATGTGTGTGTGTGTGTGTGTGTGTGTGTGTGCCTTTTGACGGCCGCATTGCACATGTGGCAAGTACTAGTATTCAAGTATTAGCCCACACCAGATCTATTTTTAGAAAAATCCAGTTTGTTTTTTTTTTCATTTTATTTTGTTTCTTTTTTCTGTTTTTTTCCTTTTTTTTGGCATCAACAACAACTGCAACTGCAACAAACAACATTAACCACAACAAGTCTCTGGTCTTTTGCATGTTTGGAAGCATATATATATATATATATATATATATATATAGATAGATAAATATATATATTATTTAAATTCTTACAAATATAGCTCAATCAATGTTAATTAATGTTTTTCTTGGATTAAGTATTAAATTGGTTTAGGTGGGGCTTCTTCAGTCTTCAGGGGTTTCAGGGAGAGGTTTCAGTTAGGACATGCTCTAGGGGTTCTATTGAGTGTTGGTGAGTTATTTCTGTAACTTAAACGAGTAAGTTTAAATTGATCTATACGTGGTTTAGAGTGGCTGTTGTTTCCTTGGGAGATGTTGCTCTGAGAGGTATTCCCTTGGGAGATGTTTACCTGAGAGGTGTTTCCTTGGGAGTTGTTCCTCTGAGATGTGTTTTACTGTTTAATTGATTGTTTCTAATTCTATATATCTTTTATATTGTTGTTTACCTTTATTGTGTAAGATTTTTGATGTTGTCTCTGTATGTTTTTTACCTAATTTTCCTACGTATCCAGAACCCAATGTAACTTAAATATTCGGTAATGTTTTTTTTGTGCATTATACAACGGTCATCTTGATTGTTTGGATTGGTTACAGAAGCAACGGTTAATTGGAAAGTCTGAGCAAATGCGGAATTTTCCGCCTTTGTTATAAGCTTTTGTTCTTAGCTTAATAACAATAAACAGTTAATAATAAGTACAGTTAACAATAAAACAGTAGCCAGGTCTTGTGCGTATGCCATTGGAAGGCCTTTGAGCCGCTGCATGTTTCTGCCTTTTAACGGTTTCAATAAATGAAATTGTTTACAATAAAACTGGAAAATTACTTTCTTTCTAAATACAACATCAAGATGGTTTATCGTTCATTAGAGAACCATAATAAATCCCTTTTCTACTACAAGCTTGTATTGACTGTTAACAATGGCACATTAGTTTAAAGTTGATTAAAAATCGTAGCCTTTGAAATAAAAGTCCTTTGTATAAATTTTTTGTATCCAATAAAACAAGTACGAAATCTATAGTCGAGTATACCCGACTACGAGAGCCCCTTTGCCTACATGCACAGCCATACACACACATACACATAGTTGTACACGTACTTAGCCATTTCACGCGCCTTTTAGCCCCCTGCGTTCTATATCTCGATACTTTTTGATGTATAACCTCCGTGTTTTTTGTTCAATCTTAACGAAATTCACTAGGCAGATCAAGAATGGTCTAATTATGATGTGTGCCAAAAAGAAATACAATCGGTTAAAAATTGAGCTTAATAATCGTTTTTTTTTTTGTCGAATTGTGGTGGTCAGGAGAGGAAGTACAAAAATCTAATCTAGATTCCAAGTTTGGTTGCTGTAGCTCTTATGGTCTCTGAGAATCAGGCGTTCATACAGACGGACAGACAGACAGACAGACAGGGCTAGATCAATTCGTCTTGTCGTCCTGATTTAGAATATATATATTTTATTGGGTCTACGTTAACTATTTCTACCTCTTACATACTTTTCGATTTTTCTCATTTCCAATAGCTCCGCTTTGCTTCTTTTATACAAAAAGGCAAAGGGTCTAAATATTTAATACTCTTTCTGTTTCTACATATAGAGCATAATTTCAGCATTCTGTCATTTAGTCAGTGGTTCAATCAGTCAGGCAGAGCACCAGAAAGCCCTTCACTTTCACACAAAGCTGCTGGGCAGCCTAATTTGGCCAGGCCCAAACATGTGGCAGCATCTGCAACTGCAACGTCAACAGCAACGGCAACGGCAACGGCAACAGCATCGGCATTGGCAACAGGCTAAACCTCAATTTAAGCCTGTGGTTCAGTCATAGTTATAGCTTTTGGCTTCATTTCTGTTTTAGCCAGACTCTCACATGACGCACAAACATTGAGTGAGCCTGTGAGTAGTGTGGCAGTTGCAGTTGCAGTTAAAGCTGTATCTGTTGCTGGAGTTGAAATGCCAAAACGTCGCATCGTTGTCATGTGCCTCCTTTTATGGGCTCAACAAGCGGCGCCTGTTGCTGTTGCTGCTATAGTTGAAGTTGCCACAGTTGTAACTCAGCGGGCATGCCGCAATGTTGTCATCCCCTGTCTTCTTTCTCATTGTCCGTTTCGTTCGTTCGTTTGAAAGTGAAATTTTTTTGCGTGTAACACATGTTGCCTCTGCTCCCTTCCTGCGTGCCACCATAATATTATCTCCCTCTTACTTCTGCCTCTTATGTGCCACTTTGTATCAGCCTTGGCATTGTATCGTTCAGATTGTTTCTCTTTTATATATATATATATATATATATATATATATATATATATGTATACATATATATATATATATTTCTTTTTGTATTTTATTTTGCTTTTTTTGTTTTTTTCCCATCACTAAAAGCGATAATTTGTGAACCTAAAAGCTATATGGATTTATCTGAAGTGGAAATCGAAGTTTGGGAGAACAAATGATGCAATATACCCAATGTGTCTTAAGAGTATTACATCTGATAAAATATTGTATAACATTTGCCCATGTTTTCCACTTTTCTTTTTGCTTAAATTAACTGTTTTCTCTTTTAGCAAAAAATAAACAGATTAGCATTTTATTTTAAGTGCGAATAAAAATAAAAATTATTCTTAGTGGAAACGGATGTTTTTGTTTATAAGGAAAAACAGAAATTTATATATTTTTTTTGTTAAATTTAAAAAGTAGAAACTAAAAATTTTTGTAGGCTATTTTTAGAAAATGTTTTTAGATATTTACAAAAAAATTTAAACATTAAAAATCAAAACTAAACGAAAACTAGTAAGAAATCTGTAGTCGAGTGTACCCGACTACGAGAGCGCCTTTGCCTACATACACAGCTATACACACACATACTCACACATTCACACAGTTCTGCACGAACTTTAAGCCAATGCGCGCGCTACTTAATGTTGAATAACTTCCGTGTTTATTGTTCAATCTTAACGAAATTCACTAGGCAGATCAAGAATGGTCTAATTATGATGGTTGCAGAAGAGAAATTTAATCGTTTAAAAATTGTGCTTAATAATCGTTTTTTTTCGAATTGCGGGGACTACTCTACTTCTTATTTTGCGCTCACTACTTAACCCGCCTGCGCTCTATAACGCCACTTTTGATGATGTATAACTTTCGAGTTTTTAGATCAGAATATATATACTTTATGGGGTCTCCCATGATTATCTCTATCGTTACATACTTTTCGATTTTGCACAAATCCATTAGTTCCGCTTTGCTCTTTTTTCAAAAGGCAAAGCGGCTAGAAATAAAATATTTAATTATAGGTTATATTTTTATTTAAATTATATTAGTATTTGTTTAAATTTATAGCATGATATGTTAACGCATAAAGTACTTGTTAATATTAGTATATAAATCAATCATTGTCATCTCTGGACGGGCTTAGCTCGTCTCAATTTGCATAGTCGTTGCGCTTCAGTGGGGTTTCCTTTATTGTATTTATTGAAAATAATAATAATAAGAAGAAGAAATCGTATTGGTTTTATTCACTACCACTTTAGCCCTTACTATCATCTGTTTCTTCCCCACTTGGCACCTATTTTTTTTTTTCTACTTGCCTCCTTGCCTTATATCCCTTGACTTGGCAGCCTGCTAACAATATTCTAATCAACAGATTGTGCAAATGGTGGAAATGGAGATTGGGCAAATGGAAAGATAAAGTAAAAAAGAAAAACGAAATGTTTAGTGCAAAAGTGGAAAACGGAAAATGAGGGTCACATTTGTTGAGAATGTGTGTGTGTGTATGTATGTTTGTTCTGGCTAGTGAAGTGCCTTCAATATAGCACTAGCTTGTCTTGATGGAGGAGCTAGCTAGGAGCTAAGGGGCCAGCTAGGGGGTGACAACACATTTGCAACAGTTGGGCAGTTCGTTTGCCTTGTAATTTGATTTGAATGCCTGTCGGAGCTGGTCTTTCAAGCGTTGAGACATTAGGCTAAATGCGTTTCAAGCAAATTATCTACATTTTTTTTTTTTTTTGCTTACATTTTGTGCTTTTGGTATTTGATTTACTTTTTTTATACCCTGCAATTTGCTATAACTATACTATATGCTGCTATCAAACTGTAAACATTTTAAACTCTCTTCTAATATTTGCTTTAAAGAAATTGAAGTATTCAATTTTTTCTGTGTGTGTGTGTGTGTGTGTTAACTTATAAGGGTATCTTTAGGTAAATAGTGTCCTGTCTTCTACACGTTTTCTATTCCATTGTGAAGCGTATGCTCATTATATTTGTCATCGCCATTTGACACCCAGTGCGGAATTAAGTTCTGTCCCGCAAAGTTGAGTAAGCGTTTGAAGGCTATAACATATATATATATATATATATATATATATATATATATAAACTTACATATATATACATATATACGCTGTCGTTGGTAATTAATTATAAAAGAAGGTCCTTGCCATGCATCCGTTTTGGTTTCAATAAACAAATCGCTTGCAAATCACTCTCTGGGGTCCGATAATTTTATCAAATGACAACGCACTTGCCGCATTATGAAACATTAGACCTTCGGGTGTTAAACCCTTTTTATAGCATTTAGAAATTGTAGTGAATATATATATATATATATATATAGTATATATAGTTGTTATATATGTCTCTTTTAACAAGCTTTAATAGTTGGTGGCTGGGCGTGGCTCTATGTGTTTATATATATTTATTTTTTTTGTTTTTGGTGGGCGTCAACTTGTTGATGATTGATGGTATTGAATGGGATGACGGCTTGATGCCGCAAGTCTATGCTCTAAACTGTAAGACACAAGACCTTTGTTGTGTGGGCGTTTTAACAGCATAAGACCCTGAAAACATTCAATCAGTTAACAGTTGAAGGAGAGAGCGAAATGGAGAGAGAGAGAGAAGTGGGAGCTGCTATTACAAATGTTGGTCAATGAACCTAAATCTTTTTTTGCGAACTAAAATATAGAAAATTTATATAAGTTTAAGTTCTTTATGGTACCCTAATGTGTGTTTTATGTGGTTTTATTTGTACATTTTCGCAATTTTCTTTAAGGACAGACATGATATGGGTAAATCTTTACTTTTTATGCATATTTTCGTTATTTCCCTTGAAATTGATGTAACTTTCAAAATATATTCAACCTGCGTGGGCTGCGTAGAATTGCTTGAAAGTTGAGCGGCGTCGTTTTGGTGAGACAAATATTTGACAACAAATTATATTATGATCAAAAAATTAATTTTTTTATGGAAATATGTGGCTTGGAGCGACAAAATAAAAACGTATATAGATCTACTAGATGGTATTCAGAATTCCACTCAAAATATTTTTCCCTAGTCGTCAAGCAGTTTGACGTAAATATCAATGTATGCGGATGCATAATATGAAATGGAGTTGATCCAGTGAATCGTATTAAGGTAATCTCTCCTACGGAGAATGTTGTGGAAATATTGCTGGAAATATTTCTGAATAAATTTTACTAGTGGGCTACATCATTCCGCAAGATAATGATCCATAAAACACATCACGTCTTACAAGAAATTTCTTGGATCAACTTTTATTAGGGGTTTCTAACTGGCCATCGTCTAGCCCAGGTCTGAATTCCATCGAGAATTTATAGAGCGATGTTAAGAACGTGGTAGCTAAACAAAAAAAAACATATCGAATTGGGACATGCTCTATGGAAAAGTAGAGGAAGCATGGTATGCCATACCGGTAGAAAAGTTGCAGGATCCTGATATCCTCAGAAAGTCGTCGGTGTAGTGCCGTTATTAAACAAAATATTTTTTCTGGTAGATATTTGTTTAAATATTAACAAGAAAAGTTTTCAATAATTTTAATTTATTTTTTTTTTTATTGTGTGTTGTTAAAATAAAAGCGAAGCAACCGTAACGTACATGTTGTCAATTAGTTGTCAACGGTTTATATATATATATATATATTAAATTATTTGTAACTTGAAATAGCATAAATGGCATTAAATTATTAAAAAATAGTTTCAATGAAATGTCACAAACATTTTGCACTGATTAAAAATTCATAGAAATATAAAAAAAATTAATAAAACACAACCGAAAATACTTAAAGAATGCAATTTAACAAATTCAGAATGTCAAATGAAATTAATTAAATTTTGTTAGGTTTTTTTTTTAGCATATAAATAAAAATTCTATTATTAAATATTTTTAATACATACGTACACTAATATGTTGATAATTAATATAAACCATAAATTAATATCAAACATGTTATTGAGTATAGTGTTAATTCTTTTTCATTTTGGAACCGGAAGTAGTTTTAGTTTAACACAAAAGTTACTGTCTAATATAGGGCCAGGCATATGTATGTATGTATCAATATGAGCAGGCATTAATACAATCGTACATACATACATATTTAAAGGTGCTATGCCAGACTATACACATTATACACATACATTTAAATATCAATATGTGTGCATACATATGTATGTATGCATGTTAATGGACTTGCAGACAGATCGAAATGACAACCCGGCAGTCACTTGAATATGTCGCGTCGTCTCACGCTGACTTTGTTTTGGTATTTGTATATATATATATGTGTGTGTGTATGTTTATAATATTAATATATATATATATATATATATATATATATATATGTATGTTATACGCTGACCACCTGCCCTCCCGCTCAATAGCTTTCCGTCTGTGTGTTTTGTCATGTTTATTTGTAAAAATATGTAATGTCGTGTTAGTTTATCCAATGGCGTGCCGTCGCGTCTATTTTTAGTGCACACGCTTTATTTTTAGACTGGCAGCGGCAGCAGCAGCAGCAACAGCAGCAGCAACAGCAGCAGCAGCAGCGGCAGCGGCAGCATCAGCAGCATCAGCAACTTCAAATTTAACTGCACAAAGTACAAATAGTGGCGATCGCGTCTTATTGCATTTGCAACTTGTTGCGTCGCGAGAGCCTTACACATTTGTGTGAGAGTAAAAACAAAAAAAAAAAAAAAATAAATGTAAAACATGCTCTCTGTGCACAAGAGTGTAATAGTAATAGAGAGCTTAACAAAAGAGTGAACAAAAAAAGAGAGAGAGAGAGAGAGAGAGAGAAGGAGTGTTGCAATGCAGTTTTTGAGCGTGTGTTTACTGCACGTTCCGGCTACGTGATGTTTTCGTTGACTTGCTTGGAAGTTGTGTAACTTCCAGGCTTTGCTTGTGCTCGCTCTCTCTCTGTCTGCTCTTCTCTTCTCTTATTGTATTTGGGTTTGCCTCTGTTGCGTCGCTCACATTTGTTATTCTCTGTATGCATTTGCATGTGCATTTGTATTTGTATATGTGATTGTTTATGTATTTGTATTTGATTTTGTTAAACGTTTTATCACGTCGTCGTTGTTATTGTTGCAGTTGCTTTTGTTGCTGTTGTTGTTGTTGTTGTTATTCTTTGCTGTTACGTTTAAAGTTTACTTTTAGTTGTTTCGCTTCTTCTCATTCTTGTTTTGCTCGATTTTTTTTTCCCTCATATTTGTTTTTTTTTTTTATTTTTATTTTTATTTTTCTTTGAAATGTGATTTCTATTTATAGACCATTGGTCTCCTATTCGACTCGGTCTACGTTTGCGCATATTCTGCTCTCTGTTTACATTCAAATATTTAAATTGTTGTCACGTACCAGGTTCTTAATAGGTTACGTTATGTGTTTATTTAACTCATTTTGATTAACAGCGCCCTAAAGAAGAACCAAAAGAGGAAGAATATTAAGGGCGGACAACAAAAGCAATGCCTACTAAACATTTGCTCTTTTTGTTACTTTTTTCCTTGTTTTTCTTTTAATTTTTTTTTTGTTTTTTTTTTTTTTCCTATAATTCACATGTGATGATAACGGAATTAAAAAATGTTCCGTTAAGAAATTTAGTCACAACGAAGAGAAACCATCGATAAAGGAAATGGCCAACTTTATTCTTATTGGAAGTTGCTATGATCTGCAATTGGAAAATCGGTTTTAACCTATAAACGAAATGGTTTTTAAAAAAGAAAAAAAATAAATTGCGTTTTAAGCAGTTGAATATAAAATAAAGAAAATAAAGAAAAATCGTTGGTTTTTTTTTTTTTTTTTTTTTTTTTTGGGTACCTAGGTGATTATCTGAAATTTATTGATTGAATTTTTGAATTTGGTTGTTTATTGTGATTTGTGTTTGTTATTGTTATTGTTCGAGCTTGTAACCTCAACTTCAACGTTCTTCTTCTACAACTACTACCCAAAATAAGAGTATTCGATGAACATGGAAAACTCTTATTGCTCCTTGGTTTTCATTAGCTGTGCTGGCTGAGATTTTATTTGTCCATGAAGCCATTGCGTAATGGTTTGCTTTCTTTGTTGATTGAATTGTTAAGAATTGATTGATTTTGTTTGATTGTTGCTATTTTTGATTGTTGCTATTTTGTTTTTGTTGATCATTGTTATTGCTGGTATTGGTATTGGTATTATTGGTATTATTGGTATTATTGGTATTATTTGTATTGATATTATTGGTATTAATTATCAATGCGTTTTAGTCGGCTTCTTGATCTCATTCACAATCTTCTTAATGGCAGGCGGTATACGCTTGGCAACGCCAGGCTGTGAGCTCAAAAATGAAATTTCGAAAAGTGCAGGACGACTCGAATAGACATTATGGAGCATGCTAATGAACCACAATAATAAATCATCCATATTTTCCAATGTACACTGGGCAAAAACGGCGCCAGCATCGTGGCCATGCTGATGGGAATCAAAGAGTGCAACAATTGAGGCACGAAAATCAAAGGTCATCATCACCGTGCGACTGTCTGCAATGATTGCTGCAAATAGATGTGCTGGCATATCACGACCACCGCCGCCGCCACCAGCCTGTTGGAATACCTGTAATGTAATTTGAAAGATGCGAGATAGTTGCACAGCCACATTTCGATTGTACATGGGATTACTGGGATCTGCTTCCATGTGCGTATAGAACCACTCCTCCAGCCGAAAGTTCATCTTATGCTGTGAACGTATCGCTGTTATTGCATCGGGTATATTTAAATTTAAATTTCGTGCCAGCGGCGTATGGGCAGTTATAACATTGTGATATACATTGTTGCCATCGTTCATTGCATTACCAAACAGCTCCCAACCACGTGGCGGTAACTCTGCAACCCGATGGTAAAATCTCTCTGCCTTTGCCACCTTATCGGCGAGGATTAATGAGATAAGCGTGCATGAATTAGTCCCACTCTGTTGAAATTCCCCAAACCGCGATTGACAAAAATCACGCGGAAACCACCAGATGTTCAAATTATTAATCTGCTCATGTATGGCCATCCTGGAGTCGTCTGGTAATGCACTTTCTAAGGATTTCTAATGTCTGTTGCAGGAACGGTACCATAAATGGTTGATTGGTTGATTGGTTTATTGATTTGGATGTACGAATAATTTGGATGTATGTTTGGTTTTGTGGTTACAGTTGTAGTTTTAGGTATTGTAGTGGAAATGTTGATGAAGGTGTTGTAATGATGTTAATATGTAAATGTTTATGTTGTTGTTAATGTTAAAAGTGAACTAAAGTAATAAATGTGTATGATGTAAGGTTCGGTGTTAATGTGGATAATATATATATATATATATTTTGTATATATATATATATATTTTTAATATGTGGAACATATAAAAGGCATAGGTGGATTACATGTATAGGTGTTACCGTGCGCTGGCCGTTATTTTTGTACTGCTGCAGTCACATAATTCACATAAGTCACCTTCTTAACACTGCACTGCAAGAGCGAGCTTCCTAGTTCGTTTCTTGATTAGCTTAACATTGAATTTTGGGTGTCTTTGCCGGAGGAGTGTTGAAACGAAAACGAAAAATTTTGAGAGGTAAACAAAAAAATAAAAGAATTTCTAACAAAAAACAAACATTATATGTGAGACTAGACAGTAAACTGAATGAACGACTGAAACTCAAATATAATTTTACCTGTGGTATTTGATCGCATATACTGTTTTTTTTTTTATTTTATTATTGAATTTTCTTTTTAAAAAATTTTTTTTTTTTTTTTTTTTTTTTACGTATTTTCAAATCTTTTTAAATTTTCTAGAGCACACTTTACCAACAATCTACTCAAAATTTTTACAATAAAATTTTTTTTACCAAATTTTTGTCTAACCAAGATATATATACATATATATATATTAAAATAGATTTAGCATTTTGTCTATATAAATTCATAAAGAAACAAAATTTTGTTCTACCAAATGATTTTATATGGAAAAAGATATAAAATAAATAGATAATATGCCTATTATTAAATAATGTATAAAACAATTTAAACAATATAATGAATAAATTTATAAAAAAAAAAAACAAAGAAAAGAAATGTCAAAATCTTGCATTTTTGGTTTAGAGTAAACAATAGTCGTATATAATTTCTATATTTGTTTTAAATTTATACAACGTTTGGGTTGGTATCATATTTAAGTAGACTATCTTTACTTCTTGGTTCTGGTGCTGCTTCTGCTTTTGCTATTGCTTTGTCTTGCAACTCATTTTCATGCAACATTTTCATGTTTACATCGTGCTACGCGTCGTATACGCGTTGAAATGGCGTCGCATTCTGCCAAGTGTCAAATAGCTGCGCAAATATTTATTACAGATTGGCGAATGAAATGGCGCCCAAAACTAGAATCTTCCTCGCTCCTTCTCCCTCTACCCGCAAAGCGCCCCCCCCCCCCCTACCCCAACCCAGCTCACTTCCTTTCCTACCCACTCACTCTTTCTTTCTGCCGTTTTCAGTGGGTTCTAATTTTAAATTGCAACATTGGCAAAACAAATAGCTGAATAACTGTGAAACGATTGCGAAACGTGAAGTGTGTCGCAAATGCTAATTTGCATTGTGTTGGGGTGGTCCGATTGGAGATTTGCTTCAAGATTCCATTCATTTGTCGTTCCGTTCACGTTGCTGGCCCGCCTTTGCTCTACCTGTCATCAAATACGGGGCGGGGTTTGCCAGTTTATCAAAAAAAAAAAAAATAGAAAAAAAAAACATGACTTGACAAAACTGTGTAAAGTAGCAAAGAAATTAGTAAAAAAAAAAAATTTGTATTATTTATTTATCTTTCCTTTTTGTATTTTTTCTATTTTGATTTTTGCTTTATTTATTTTTTTTTGTGCCTTTCAATTGACATTCAATTCTTAGTTAATAAGATCATACTATATACATTATAGAATCGTATACCAGTTTCTATTTTTAATAAAAAATAATAATATGAAATATTATATTATTTTTATTTTTTCTACTTTGTCTTCATTTTGCGTCGTGTTTTTTTTTTTTTTTATATATATATTTCGCGTATTTCCATAAATTATTAATTTAACTTTTAGCAGCCTCAACAATTAACAACTATCTGTTATACACGTACTGCCATTGTCTTATACTCACAATGTACATATCTTATACTGCTGAAACTGTAAACCTTTCGCTCATTTATCACTCTTATACTAATAAATTGCGTTACTTTCGGTGAATCATAATTATTAGTAAAATATTTTTATAACAATTTTTGGATAATAAATGTAAAATTTTAAACCCAATGATATACCATAAATTCTATACTATTTTCTATGCATTTTCAAGATGTTTTCCTGAATATATATATATATATTTTTTTTTTATTAATTATATATACATAATTAATTGTTGTATATTTTATTTGTTAAATTTTTGCCTTAATGAGAAGAAATTTAATTAAATTTATAAGCCAATTATCAGGATTATAGCTGCTAAAATCCAGTGGACAAAGGGAGAAGCAAGCAAACAATCAAACAAACAAAACCCCCCCCCCCCCACAGCCCAAATAAAGCATAATACCACAAACGATATTACATAATCTTAAAGCGAATGCTTTACATTATTAATAAGTCAACACAATGCATAAGGATGCAGTCATAACAGATTGTATAGGTAATGTGTGTAGCTGGAGTACATTGGTATACTATGGTTAACGGGGAATACAATGGAGTTGTGTGCGTGGCTTGATAAGTTTGGAATACAGACTTTAGCGTATTAATTGGTTGCTATAGAGCAAATACAATAGAAAGTGCGTAACTAGCATAAACCGTATGCAAGACAATGCAAGGATAGGGCTTAACCTTCGCATTCAAACACATACATGCAGGCACACCTACACGCATACACATAGATACAGAAATGAAAAATCAGGTGCAGCACACCCACACACCCACAGCGGGATAAATATGTTTCCCTGATAATCGTGTGGGTGAAGCAAAATGCAGCAAAAAAGAACAGCAGCAACATAATAGATTTTTCTATGCTATATAATAAGATACTCTATATAATAAGATAGCTATTGCGTATAAGTTTAATAAAGTATATGAAATAACAATTTTAAAGTTATTCTTAGTTTTCATATATGTATTTGTTTTCTTTAAAAACTAATAAAACAGTGTATAAACAGTGTATATGAGTTAGGGCGTTAAAGCTCAGCAATACGGTTGGAATTTTTGTCAAAATTTGGATTGCGTTCAAGTGCCTGGCTGTATGCATGAGTTTTGCATATTCCTATATATATTGTGTGTGTGTTTGTGTGTGTATAGGTGTATAGGTGCTGATGTGTGAGGGTGTATATGTGCTGGCGTGTGTGGGTGTATAGTGGCTGATGTGTGTGGGTGTATAGGTGGTGATGTGTGTATGTGGACAGCTGAATGCAACATTTGATATTTGGCAGTCAACTAAAAGGACTGAAGGAACGAGTCAGAATATTGCGCTCTAGATATTGCACTAGGCAAACAAACAGAAAAAAAGAAATGAAAAAGGAAAAAGGAAATGACGAGGGTTCCATTTTCGCCATTTCCAAACCAAAAACTAAATTCCTAGCTCATATTGTATCCCACACAGTAGGTTTTTGTCGTATGGATTAGACTTTCTCTTGCTCTTTCTCTTACCCTCTCTCTATCTGCATCACTGACTTACTCCATCACTCAGTATATGCATGTGTATGTATGTGTGTATTATGTGGGTGTGTTAGTATATAACTTTGTCAAACAGACAGTCCTTTTGCATATTACAGTCAGAGACATGTATAAGGAATTTCTCTGTCACTGTCACCTTCAATTGCAACATTTTGAAATAAATATATATCCTTTTATATCCGACTGAAATCATTTCTAAAATTTTTATATAAATTATTGTTTTTTTTTATATTCTTTACAGCTTGTAAATCTGTTAGCACCCATAGGCGTCGCGCTGAACGGCCCCGGCCTAAGGGGCCATGACGCGTTGGCCCTTTAATTTACTACTATTGCTCTCGGTGGCAGTACGCGACTGTAGCAATCATACCATCCTCACAGTTGGCTATCTCACGGCTCTCACTGGCGACCTTAAGGATCGCCAGGGCTTGGCCATATCCGGTGCTCTGACTATGGCACTGGATGAGGTAAGTGTTCACGTTCAAATATTCCTTTTTTAATCCTTTTTTTCCTCTAGTAAACTAGGGAAAACGATATTTTCTTTATAATATATTATTGTATATATATATATAATCGCTTAGACTAGATTATGTATATCTGATAATTTGATAAAATTTACTTATTACCTTAGTTTCTCTTAAATTTAAGTTCTTAAATATTTGTAATATATTTTGTACTTTTAGATCAATAGAGATCCTTATCTGCTGCCGAACGTCAAATTAGCGGTACGATGGAATGATACCAAGGGTGATACGGTATTGGCCACCAAAGCCATTACCGAAATGATATGCGATGGCATTGCGACCATTTTTGGACCGGAAGGTCCTTGTTATGTGGAAGCAATTGTCTCGCAGAGTCGCAACATTCCAATGATATCCTATGTAAGTTGTGTGGAATAATTTTATAATATCTTCTTTTAATTAATTATTGTTTATCTTTATCTTACGTTTACTTTGCTCATTCTCTGTCTCTCTCTTTCTCTCTCCCTCTCTCTTAATGTATACATCAATTTTATATAGAAATGCGCAGAAAATCGTGCATCCGCGATACCAACATTTGCACGCACCGAACCACCCGATACGCAGGTGAGTTAAAAAAGGATTTACACGTGGTTATGGATATTGATATGGATATTAGAGAACACACCTTGCCACTTCATAAATCTTATATGTATATCCAGATACCTGTTGCTATGCAGTCACACACATACACAAACTGCAATGGCTCGTATTTCATTTAATTTGATTGTGTTTGTTGGCAGGTCGTGAAGTCACTGATTGCATTGCTTCGATATTATGCTTGGAATAAGTTCTCAATACTTTATGAGGAGATATGGGGCACTGTGGCGGATTTGTTAAAGGATCAGGCAACAAAAAAGAATATGACTATCAATCATAAACAATCGTTTATCGATGATCGCGCCAGGTGCTGTGAACAGATGATGACATGTTGCCGCTCTGGCTATTGGTATCAGGTATGTAAATATGTTATAATAAGTTCAGTATACAATATAAATTAGGCATACAAAATGCTATTATACAAAATGCTCGATAATTAATCGATGTGTTTCTTCATTGGCAGGTAGTGCAAAACACGATGAATCGTACGCGTATATATGTTTTCCTTGGCACTGCAAATAGTTTGATTGATTTCATGAGCTCCATGGAGACTTCTGGACTTTTTGCACGTGGTGAATATATGGTTATCTTTGTTGATATGATGGTTTATTCGGAACGGTAAGTTTAACCGTTAGTACTTTTCACAGTATCCGTCTAAGTTAATAATATATATATACTATCTTTTTTTATAGTGAGGCCAAAAAGTATTTGCGCAAAGTGGATCATCTCAATCGGATGACAAATTGCAAGACAACAGAGAATTTCAATCAATTGGCACGCAGTCTGCTTGTTGTGGCATCAACACCACCCACAATGGGCTATGAAAAGTTCACCGAACAAGTTCGCAGTTATAGTTCAAGTGCGCCATTTAATTTTACAGTTCCACCGCTTTTCTCACAGAGCAAATTTAGTAAGGTGAGCTATAAACACAGATAAATCAACCTGAAAATATAATAATCACAATTTATAGTAATAGTCTATGTGCTAAAGATAATAGGTAGTCAAATAATTCTTCACAGAAAGAATCTACTCTATGTACAACTAACCTTTCGACCCGCTTTCTTTTTAATTAACTTTCAGTACATCAGGCTAAAGACTTGAAATAAACCAATTTTTTTTGTAGTGTTTCCAATTGATATGATAGTGTAATTCCAAGCTTTAATTGTCATATTTATTATAAATACATTATTAGGTACATTATTATTCAAATTTATGAATTTGGTACATTTATTTTTAAAATTTGGTACAAATTTTTAACCAAAGCTTTGCTTATATTAGTGCAAGCTAAGTTTTGGTACAGCTGGGCTCTAACGTAGTCAGAGCAAAGGTGTAAATGGTACACCATTATGTATCAAACGTTAGCGTTTAAAACTGAACACTTTTCAGATTTCGTACAATACTTTTTGCTGTACCTAAAAAAATTTTGCCAATTTTATTAATGAAATTAAACTTTTTCAAGCGAATTTGAAAGCAGAAGCTTGGATAATGGGATTATAAGTAAAAGCATAAACTTAAAAATTTATTATAATTTTAATTTTTTCTAAAATAAGAAATTAATTTCTCCAATGGAATACCCCAACCAAAAAAAATAAAAAAATAAATTGGTGTAAAGGGAAAATGCAAAGTTTTTATTTAAAATTTCACTTTTGATTATAAGGATAAGGTGTATAATTATAAATCTATATATGATAGATTTTTATAATATATGAAATAAATATAGAATTCTATATTCAATTGCAGTTCGTATCGATTTATGCGGCCTATTTGTATGATTCGGTTAAGCTCTATGCCTGGGCATTGGACAAAATGCTACGCTCGGAGCAGCGTGCACTCACCGATGAGGTCATCTTTGAGGTGGCCAGCAATGGAACTCGTGTCATCGATACCATCATTAAAAATCGTACTTATATGAGTAAGTGTTCAATAAGTATTCAGTATATATATAAATTAATTAATATATATATATATATATATATATATATATATATATATATATATATATTTTTAGGTGTTACCGGTTCCACAATAAAAATTGATCAGTATGGAGATTCGGAGGGTAATTTCTCAGTATTGGCTTATAAACCACATAAATGGAACATGACAGAGAGTATACGTTGTAATTATCATATGGTTCCCGTGGCATATTTCCATCAAGGCGAAGAACTTCCAGTGAGTGAGTCGTCTTCTCTTTTTTAGTTTCACATTATTTTTAGTTTGCTTCTCAAGATGCGGTACTGGAGAGAACTGGATTATGATTATACTCAATTGATACTTTCAGGAATATAAATTAATAAATGGTTCGATTGATTGGCCATCTGGCGGAGAGAAGCCTACTGATGAGCCCATGTGCGGATTTGCCAATGAACTTTGCAAAAAGGATGATACACATTATACTTCCACCATAGCAGCTGTGGTTCTGGGCGTTTTGTTGTTCTGCTCCGGTGTGATTACCATGAGCATCTACCGAAAGTGGAAAATTGAGCTTGAAATCGAGGGTCTGCTTTGGAAGATTGATATATCCGAAATTAAGGACTATTGCGGCAATGAGATTGTCTCCTCTCCCAGCAAAGTAAGAGTAATTTTATTTAAGGTATATCATTCAGTACAACAAAATAAATTTTTGTTGCTTTCTATTGTCAGGTCAGTTTGATGAGCGCCCAAAGCTATGGTTCTCGTTGGTCTCATCAGTTTGTCACTTCAACTGCTCGTCTACGCGGCGCTGTTGTACGCATAAAGGAGCTTAAGTTTTCAAGAAAAAGGGACATCTCCCGTGAGATCATGAAGGAGATGCGTTTATTGCGAGAGTTACGTCATGATAACATTAATAGCTTCATTGGCGCCTGTGTAGAGCCCACACGCGTCCTTCTACTCACAGATTACTGCGCCAAGGGCAGCCTTTACGATATCATTGAAAATGAGGATATTAAACTGGACGATCTTTTCATAGCTTCCCTCATAAACGACCTCATCAAGGTACGATTATCTAATCTATATCTACCAAGGCAGCTTCTAATATCTTATATATCCAATTATTACCATTTTTAGGGCATGATGTATATACACAATTCACAGCTGATCTATCATGGCAATCTCAAATCCTCGAATTGTGTCGTCACCTCCCGCTGGATGCTGCAAGTCACCGATTTTGGACTCCATGAACTTCGACAGTGCGCCGAAAGCGAATCAATTGGAGAGCATCAGCATTATAGAAGTGAGTCCAACTTTATAATACTATAGACTCTACCCTTAAAACTTTACCTTTTAAGCATAGAATATAAAATAAGGCAAAATAAAGAATATAAATCTTATAAAAGAGTAACTGTAGAAAAAGGAAGTATACTATATGTTCGAGATTTTCACGAATAAAGAGACAACAAAACAGTAAAAGGATATAAAAACCCACACATAGACATACATGCAGGTTGCACTGTAAACTATTCCGTGTTGCAAACTCGAATATTTCTTCTTGAATAACTTTTATGTATATTATTAATATTATTTTATTAAGATAGAGGAATATATAAAATGGAAAATGCCTAACATACAAAATTTTAAGGAGAAATAAGAAATAGAAGGGAAAAGTGAAAAAGGACAAAGTATTGGACAATTGAAAGAACTATCACAAAATATGTAATTCTCTGTAAATCATTTAAATCTGATGCTCTTTCTTTTAATTAAAACTACCTTTTATTATTTACATATGTAAGTAAAAGCTTTATACAATGACTCTGATGTCGAAGTCCTCCATAGTTTTTTTGTTATACCTTTAAATCTAAGGACTACCTGACATAGTATGATATAATAATATAATAATATAATAATATAATAATATAATAATATAATAATATAATAATATAATAATATAATAATATAATAATATAATAATATAATAATATAATAATATAATAATATAATAATATAATAATATAATAATATAATAATATAATAATATAATAATATAATAATATAATAATATAATAATATAATAATATAATAATATAATAATATAATAATATAATAATATAATAATATAATAATATAATAATATAATAATATAATAATATATTAATATAATAATATAATAATATAATAATATAATAATATAATAATATAATAATATAATAATATAATAATATAATAATATAATAATATAATAATATAATAATATAATAATATAATAATATAATAATATAATAATATAATAATATAATAATATAATAATATAATAATATAATAATATAATAATATAATAATATAATAATATAATAATATAATAATATAATAATATAATAATATAATAATATAATAATATAATAATATAATAATATAATAATATAATAATATAATAATATAATAATATAATAATATAATAATATAATAATATAATAATATAATAATATAATAATATAATAATATAATAATATAATAATATAATAATATAATAATATAATAATATAATAATATAATAATATAATAATATAATAATATAATAATATAATAATATAATAATATAATAATATAATAATATAATAATATAATAATATAATAATATAATAATATAATAATATAATAATATAATAATATAATAATATAATAATATAATAATATAATAATATAATAATATAATAATATAATAATATAATAATATAATAATATAATAATATAATAATATAATAATATAATAATATAATAATATAATAATATAATAATATAATAATATAATAATATAATAATATAATAATATAATAATATAATAATATAATAATATAATAATATAATAATATAATAATATAATAATATAATAATATAATAATATAATAATATAATAATATAATAATATAATAATATAATAATATAATAATATAATAATATAATAATATAATAATATAATAATATAATAATATAATAATATAATAATATAATAATATAATAATATAATAATATAATAATATAATAATATAATAATATAATAATATAATAATATAATAATATAATAATATAATAATATAATAATATAATAATATAATAATATAATAATATAATAATATAATAATATAGTAATATAATAATATAATAATATAATAATATAATAATATAATAATATAATAATATAATAATATAATAATATAATAATATAATAATATAATAATATAATAATATAATAATATAATAATATAATAATATAATAATATAATAATATAATAATATAATAATATAATAATATAATAATATAATAATATAATAATATAATAATATAATAATATAATAATATAATAATATAATAATATAATAATATAATAATATAATAATATAATAATATAATAATATAATAATATAATAATATAATAATATAATAATATAATAATATAATAATATAATAATATAATAATATAATAATATAATAATATAATAATATAATAATATAATAATATAATAATATAATAATATAATAATATAATAATATAATAATATAATAATATAATAATATAATAATATAATAATATAATAATATAATAATATAATAATATAATAATATAATAATATAATAATATAATAATATAATAATATAATAATATAATAATATAATAATATAATAATATAATAATATAATAATATAATAATATAATAATATAATAATATAATAATATAATAATATAATAATATAATAATATAATAATATAATAATATAATAATATAATAATATAATAATATAATAATATAATAATATAATAATATAATAATATAATAATATAATAATATAATAATATAATAATATAATAATATAATAATATAATAATATAATAATATAATAATATAATAATATAATAATATAATAATATAATAATATAATAATATAATAATATAATAATATAATAATATAATAATATAATAATATAATAATATAATAATATAATAATATAATAATATAATAATATAATAATATAATAATATAATAATATAATAATATAATAATATAATAATATAATAATATAATAATATAATAATATAATAATATAATAATATAATAATATAATAATATAATAATATAATAATATAATAATATAATAATATAATAATATAATAATATAATAATATAATAATATAATAATATAATAATATAATAATATAATAATATAATAATATAATAATATAATAATATAATAATATAATAATATAATAATATAATAATATAATAATATAATAATATAATAATATAATAATATAATAATATAATAATATAATAATATAATAATATAATAATATAATAATATAATAATATAATAATATAATAATATAATAATATAATAATATAATAATATAATAATATAATAATATAATAATATAATAATATAATAATATAATAATATAATAATATAATAATATAATAATATAATAATATAATAATATAATAATATAATAATATAATAATATAATAATATAATAATATAATAATATAATAATATAATAATATAATAATATAATAATATAATAATATAATAATATAATAATATAATAATATAATAATATAATAATATAATAATATAATAATATAATAATATAATAATATAATAATATAATAATATAATAATATAATAATATAATAATATAATAATATAATAATATAATAATATAATAATATAATAATATAATAATATAATAATATAATAATATAATAATATAATAATATAATAATATAATAATATATTAATATAATAATATAATAATATAATAATATAATAATATAATAATATAATAATATAATAATATAATAATATAATAATATAATAATATAATAATATAATAATATAATAATATAATAATATAATAATATAATAATATAATAATATAATAATATAATAATATAATAATATAATAATATAATAATATAATAATATAATAATATAATAATATAATAATATAATAATATAATAATATAATAATATAATAATATAATAATATAATAATATAATAATATAATAATATAATAATATAATAATATAATAATATAATAATATAATAATATAATAATATAATAATATAATAATATAATAATATAATAATATAATAATATAATAATATAATAATATAATAATATAATAATATAATAATATAATAATATAATAATATAATAATATAATAATATAATAATATAATAATATAATAATATAATAATATAATAATATAATAATATAATAATATAATAATATAATAATATAATAATATAATAATATAATAATATAATAATATAATAATATAATAATATAATAATATAATAATATAATAATATAATAATATAATAATATAATAATATAATAATATAATAATATAATAATATAATAATATAATAATATAATAATATAATAATATAATAATATAATAATATAATAATATAATAATATAATAATATAATAATATAATAATATAATAATATAATAATATAATAATATAATAATATAATAATATAATAATATAATAATATAATAATATAATAATATAATAATATAATAATATAATAATATAATAATATAATAATATAATAATATAATAATATAATAATATAATAATATAATAATATAATAATATAATAATATAATAATATAATAATATAATAATATAATAATATAATAATATAATAATATAATAATATAATAATATAATAATATAATAATATAATAATATAATAATATAATAATATAATAATATAATAATATAATAATAGTAATAATGTAATAATATAATAATGTAATAATATAATAATATAATAATATAATAAATATAATAAATATAATAATATAATAATATAATAATATATAATAATATAATAATATAATAATATTTAATAATAGAATAATATATTATTATATATTATATTAATATAGTCATATAATTAAATAATAATATAATAATATGATAATAAAATGCTATATAATATATTTACAGATCAATTATGGAGAGCACCGGAACTATTACGTAATCATAATACACCTGGCAGCCAGATGGGGGATGTGTACGCGTTTGCCATCATAATGTATGAGATATTTAGTCGTAAGGGTCCATTTGGACAAACCAACTATGAACCAAAGCAAATTGTGGACTTGGTTAAGAAGCTGCCAGTCGATGGTGAGGAACCATTTCGTCCAGAGGTTGAATCAATAATAGAGGCAGAATCGTGCCCAGATTATGTGCTGGCATGCATTAAGGACTGCTGGGATGAGAATCCTGAAGAGCGTCCAGATTTTAGTACTATACGGTAATAAAACATATCTCTACATTATCTTAATTGAAATATATTTTAAAATTTTAAAATTCTTTGTAGAAATCGATTAAAGAAAATGCGTGGAGGAAAGACCAAAAATATTATGGATCAAATGATGGAAATGATGGAGAAATATGCCAATAATCTGGAGGATATTGTTACAGAACGCACGCGTTTATTGTGCGAGGAGAAAATGAAAACAGAAGATTTGTTGCATCGCATGTTGCCGCAATCGGTGGCAGAGAAATTAACCATGGGACAAGGCGTCGAGCCAGTATCCTATGATTTGGTAATTAACATAGTCAACACAACACTTAAAGATGTTCAGAATGTAATGAATTCATTTTTACAGGTTACAATCTACTTTAGCGACATTGTGGGCTTTACGGCCATGTCCGCAGAGAGCACACCGTTGCAGGTGGTAAACTTTTTGAATGATCTCTACACAGTGTTTGATCGCATCATACGTGGTTATGATGTATATAAGGTGGAGACTATAGGCGATGCCTATATGGTGGTATGTAGGCAATGAAACTTAATCTTTCATAGTTCTATATATCTCAATTAATTCAATTGTTAAAGGTCTCTGGATTGCCCATTAAGAATGGGGATCGTCATGCGGGTGAAATTGCATCTATGGCATTGGATTTGCTGCATGCAGTCAAACAGCATCGCATAGCCCATAGGCCTAATGAGACGCTTAAACTGCGCATTGGCATGCATACGGGTCCAGTTGTGGCCGGTGTTGTTGGGCTAACAATGCCCAGATATTGTCTTTTTGGTGACACAGTGAATACCGCCTCAAGGATGGAAAGCAACGGTGAGGCACTTAAGATTCATATATCGAACAAGTGCAAGTTGGCACTTGATAAGTTAGGCGGCGGTTACATCACAGAGAAGCGTGGATTGGTTAGCATGAAGGGTAAGGGGGAAGTAGTCACCTGGTGGTTAACGGGCGCCAATGAAAATGCCATACAAAAGAAACCGGTGGATATGACGGATATGCCGCCGCCATTATTTAGTAGGCCAAGGAAGAGTCCAAAACTGAATCCGGACTCGAGGCAACCAAGTTTATTAGCCATGCATACGTATGGAGCTGGTTCGCGACGCCAGAGTACCGTGCCGCGTGCAGCAGATGTGGAATCAACATACAGCCTTCAGGGCTCTGTATATCAAGTGGCACGGGAGTCGCCACGATTGGCAGCCAAACGGGATCGAGAGCGACCGTCGCTCAATGGATTGGGCGCTCATTCTGTGGGCGGTGCACTTTTGGAGTATGCACAGGCCTCGCTCAGCACGCTGAATCATTCCGAAACAAATGAAACGAACTGTGATACTAATGGAGCCGCCATTCTTGATGGCGAACTGGAGCTTAACGGTGGCATCTGTGGCAGTGGCAATGGCAGTGGCAGTGGCAGTGGCAGCGCTGCTGGGTTAGTGCGTCAACCCAATGCATTACATAAACCGCTGGCAATGGTGCGGCCACATCGCATCATTAGTGCAGCACAGCTAGTGATTGCAGATCATGCAGCGGCATCCGTTGCCGCCCATCATGTAGCAGAGATGCTGCTGCGTGAATCACGCTCGCTGGATCCAATGCCATTACAACAGCTGCGCAAGCGACATGAACGTGGCAAGCTGCCACCATCGAAGCTATCTAAAAACAACTCACGCTCACTGGACACGGGCGTCTCACTTATAAGCGGCAATCCCAATGGTGAGGCAGCCGTTGAGGATGAAACGGATGATCTGTCGGCTAATCCGGTGGATGCCAATGATGGCTACGACGATGAGCTGGGCCTCCTCATGCGTCATGACAACGGGCAATTGCCTACTCTACGCTACTCGGGTAACTTTGGGCAGCCCACCATTGTACCAGCCGGTGCAAATACCAGGCGACGCACAAGCAATGTCTCCACCACCAGCTGTGCCAAGCATTTGAACAACAATTGCAATGGCGGCATGAACATCGAGGATGACATGCAATCGCCGCTGTTGCAACGCCAGGCATCGCTCACATCCCCGCCTGAAGAGCTTATGACCCACTCCAAGCGTTGGCATTCACTAGAGCATATGCAACAGGGCGTCACTGGGCATGGCAATAGCGTCAGCTATGCCGCTGATATTGATGGACGCCATGATCAGGGTATTGGAGGTGCTGGAGTTGGACTCGATTTGCATTCGGTTGGCCATCATCGTAATCCACGTACCGGCAGCAGCAAATTGGGCAACTGGGTAGTCAATTTATTTAAGGGTAATGGCATACGATCCGTCAGCGGTACCAATGATGCGACACTCCGACGTGTTAGCATCTTGCCCAGCAGTGTGCAGGGAGTTCGCAGTGGATTTAATGATTTGACAGGAGAATCCACTGCACGTGATCGGGAGAGTATTGTGTAGATTGAAACGAAGATGAGGGAGATGGAGGATATATGAAGGAGACAGAAGAAAGAGAGAGAGAGAGATAGAAGTAAAATAAAAGTAGAGGTGAACATAAAGAATATAATGAACGAGGGGGAATGTTACTCAGGAATAGTGCGAACAGCAGGAAACGAACGTAGTAGGATCTTAACCACATACTATGGATACATAACATACTCACATATATCTATATATATATAGAATAATGTATGTGTATATGTGTGTAATACCGTAGATACTTTTTGGCTTATTTCTTTGTTCTATGTTTATTGTCGTTTTTATGTCGATTTGTGTATCTGTGTTTAAACTCTATATATAGATATATATCAATATTTATATATAAATATATACATATATATATAAATATTTATATTATAAATGTGTCCATTTATGTATGTGTCTACATAATATTATAGAGCTGATAAACAACAGAAAAATATAATGAAATGAAAAAACGAACCGTCTAGTCACAAGGTCTTCAGACTAGTTATTGTTTTATATAAAAAGTAAACTTATATATATATATATATACATAAAAAAAATTATATAAATATATATATATATATATATATATATATATATATATATATATATATATATATATAAATACATATTTAATATACGTATGTATGTATGTGCATACCTATTAAAGCGCAACTACACACACTCAACACGCCCAGCCCACATTTAAATGCAGTTAAATCAATAAATAAAAAAAAATATTTTACAAATTGTTTAATAAAATATCAATATATATATTGAATTATATGTTTATGTTTAAACCATTTAATGGATTTTAAACAAAAGTAAAACTATAAAGGAAAAATACCCACAATTATATAATAAATTTCAATCAATATGTATACATATATACATATATATAGATCTTTGTGTGTGTTTTTGCTATTCTGTAAATTAAGTGCGTGTGATTGTACGTAATCTGTAAGCCTAAACTAAACTATACTATATATATATATATATATATATATATATATATATATATATATATATATATATATATATATATATGTATATGCGTGTCCATGTATATGTAAAATTTTTTTTAGCTACTATGATAGATGGATGTGAAGTTGTGAGATGAATTGTAGAGCGCCGTGAGCTGTTTTTTTTTTTTTTAGCTATATCTATGTATATTTTTAATAATATAAAAAAAAATTTGTTAAATTTGCCATATATAAATACAAAGAAAAATTTTAAAAACAATTAAAATTTTTTTATTTCATATTTACTATTTATCCTTACAGTTTCATTAAATGGCGCTAATAATAACACCAATCGATCAAAGTTTGTCATATATAAAATTAAACACCCTGCACTTATCTATTTATTGACTGGAATAACAAAAAAAAACCAATTAAAGTCAATTTAAAAAAAAAAAAAAACCAAATCCAAGCTGCAAGAAAGTCCTTGCAACTGGCCGATCAAATGCCGAAACCAAAATAATGTTAATAGCATTCAGGCGAACGACTGTTAATGCTCTGTTAAAGGAGTGTGAAATGCAAAAGCAAATATATAAAGAATATACATATTTGCTTAAATTATATTATTATTTATTAACTAGAGCTTGTTCTGTCATTGCATTGAATTGATTAAGAAATCGCAGTGAATTTTATTTGAAAAATTATCTAGATATTGATTGTAATTGTAATATTAAAGTTATTTAGTTTTTTGTTTATAAAAAAAAATAAAAAAAAAAATTATATATATACATAATTATATATATATATATATACATATATATATATTTAAATATATATATAAATACATAATTATATATATATGTAATTTCTTTAAAATAATTGTTCTAAATTTAAAGTAAATTTGGTTTAATATGAAGTTGTCTCCCAATCAATTTTCAATATATTCAAATTTCAACAGTTCCTTCGATTCAGTTTCAATGCTATTGTCAAATATTGAGAAAATTGATAGTAAATTGTTGGCTTGGCCAACAGCTCAAAAGTTTGGGTTAAAACCAAAATCGTCGAAAAAAGACAGAAATTATCTGTGTCTAGATTCTTCTCAATCTTCTTCCAATTTAAAAATTGAAAACAAACGAAATAAGGAACGGTTTTTCAATATATTTAGGTTTAGTGAAGATTTGGATCTTAAGCCGCCACCTGCCATAAAGGGCGGATCTGAAAGACGCAATGTTAAAAGTAATGTGACCAATGTTAATTTCAAATATGTCACACCAAGCTCTAAACAAATACCCAGGAAAATGCCTGATGATACGCATTCTCCTCATGTAAGTCATGTTTATTCAAGCCATGTGATAGCTGTAATCAATATCCAAATTGATAAAAAAAAACAATTTTTCAGAGTGTGAAAGCAACTCGATTACTGTCCAAGGATCTTGAAAAGAATATATTTAAATATACGGTACCCCAAAGGACAGTAACTAAAAGTGGAAAGGATCCAATTTCATCGGATAAGCTTCACATTTATATTGAAAATATGTCTAATAAAATGAACGTGAAGTCCAGTAATGACAAGCAAAAAGTTTCTTCGAGTAATGTATCAATAAGGAAATGGAAACGAAGAAAACGTCCTATAAAAGGACATAAATTGAAGCATAAACGTCAAAATATGCTCACAGTAAACAAGTCAGACATATTTAATTCTGATAAACCCAATTTGAAAAAGAAAGGCAAAATAAAAAATAAAAAACAAGTTGAAAAAAAAGATATGTCCCATGAGACAAATCAATCAAAGCGAAAAAAATCTAGGAGCCCTGCAGTCAATATGTCAGAAACAAAGCTCGACTTTAACAAATCGAATGAGTATACCCGATTGGCAAAACATGGTTATAAATTTAAAAAAATATCGTTTACTGATACTAGAGTAACAGTACGTGAGGGGCATGCAGCAACTTCAGCTCTCACGTCCTCTGAATCTATAGCTTCCTATATTTCACCTAAAACTATTGGTGAATATATATTTGATGAAGCGATGAAAATCAAGGAAGCAAAAAAACTATTGGCAATAAAATCTAGTGAAGCTATTATGAACAATATGATATTAGATATAAAGCAATATTCAAGTTCACCTCTCAAACATTCTGATTCTACACTTTCGTATATTTCACCAACTACTATTAATGAATATATACATGATGAAGCGATGAAAATCAAGGACACGAAACGGCGTTTCTCAATAAATGGTAATGAACCTGACGAAGCTAATATAAAAAACAGTGAGATATTAAATATTATAAATAAAATAAGAAAATTAAACACAGACGATGATGCTGAAGGCCTGCGTTTGCGTTCGAGCGACAGGATAAGAGCTAATATTTTGAGCAAAAAAACTTCACGTGTAAATACTCCACGATCATACGATTCCTTGAGTTACGAACACAGAAGAGATATGCTTAAGCGCTATTTATATAATAGTGAAGCTGATCTATCACATCTGGATAATATAAGCATTGATGATATTGATGTTAACAATCTCTTATGGTTTCCCTATGAAGAGATACAAAATGATGAAGCAACTGATATAAAAAAAACAACACCTAATTTTATAAAAAAGAAAACAATTTGGTCAAAACAAACAATAAACAAAGAAAAGCTACAAAAGGAAAGACAATCACAAAGTCCACAGCATAATTGTTGCATTTGCAATAAAATACAACAAAATAATTCATCTAACGATGATCCTTTAATAGTACAAATGAAGGAACAATTACGGCGTCAACAGCTAAGAGCATATATCAAAACTTCACAATACCAACTAACATAAATGAAAAGAATATATGCCGCATATAATATAATCGATGCATGTGGAGCAATTGTAAACCCAAAACTTATTCCAATCCTAAATCAAGCTAAAATGTGTTCTATAGAAATATTGCTTAGCTGCATAGCCCAAGCAATATTCCCATAGAACATGCAACATTTGATTTGACTATGGATTATTTTTATATAAATAAAGATAACAATTAATATTAGAATTCATTTGTTTTTATTTTTAAAGCTAAGGACTACAGTCAAATGAACTAATATAATACTCATGAAATTTCAAAAATAGCAATCCAAACATTATATCAATATACATATATATATTTGTTTTTATCTGATCTTTAACCTTTACGAGTTTCAATCAAGAAGTGATAATTGCTTGTACAGCATTATATATCTATATATACGTATATGTTTAAAATAATTTTGACTAGATTTTGTTTAAGTGAACAATAAATAATCACAAAAAGGCCGCAATGAAAAAAATTTCTAATTTTGTATGCAAAATCCATTATAAGTGTAACTAAATAATTATACTGAGTACGAAGTATAATCTAACTTTAAAAGGACTAGATTCAGTTTGTATATAGTATATATATAAATATATATCTATAGACCTATTTATGTATATAACTATAGGTAAGGTAAAAAAAAGTATATACATAATATTATTATTAATATAAATAATAAATATATGGAGACTATCATGGAAATTCCCTACACTAATAAATATATATATGTATATGTCTATGGGTGCATCACTAGTATAACCCATTCTTCATAACCTATTGGTGGTCTTACACTTCTTATTGCTGATATATGTATATATATAAATATATATATATATATATATATATATATATATATATATATATACTGTGTTTACCCGTAACACATCTAATGTATAGCTAAAATAAGTTCGTTTCTACGTTTTATATACAATGAAACGTTCTACTCTCGTTTTCTTTATACTGCAGCCTCTTTTGATTTTTTTCTTATTGTATCATCTAGCAGGCTTTTGGTTGCAGGATCAGCCACATGATGATGCTTAAGGGTCGCTGCTTCATAATCGCTACCGCTTTCATCGGCGTATTGTATGTCATCCAAATCAAGATACTCTTGTAGATCACTGGATGATTTTTCGACAAGCGTTTCTTTCTCTACATATGATCCTGTCATTGAGCTATTTGAATCCAAGCTTTCGTGCATCTTAGCAAGATTCTGATGTATTGCGGCAAGATCAGCGGTGGGTTTAATTGCTGATTTGTAGGGACGCAGCGTGCCCGTGCCTGTTCCTAATTCATTGCCAGAGGAGGCAGCGTTTAGCTTAATCTGTTGTCTGGCCTGGCGACGTTGCTTGCGGGACATATAGGGTGTAGGCTGTTTTGTTGGAGTCTTCTGGTTGGTGGCACATTTCTGATTTGGTTGAATTGTTTCACAGGGTGATGTGGCCTTAGATTGTTGCTGACTACTGGGCAACGAACGTTCCTCTGAGCTGGGTGTGTTATCTGCCGTGGTAGTTTTACTGGCCGGGCAAAGGTAGTGCCCGTATTTGGGCATTTGTATTTCTTCATAGAGCGGAATAGCTTCGTCACGGACTGAAGTTGGCTCAGGTGTTTTATCTTCATCCTCTCGTTCTGGTGTCTCTTCAAAGGGTGGTATCCAAATGCAATAAGCTGGATCCATGCCTAGATAGGAGCCAGGTGCCGCACCTGCGTTTATTACATTGTAATCATAATAGTCCAGCTCAAGCTCCTCCTGATTACCCAGCGAGAACTCAGAGCCTGGACGAGCCAACAGTTTTTTTCGGTTTTGTTGCTCTTTTGATTCCTTTGGATTGCTTGTTGTGCGTATAGTCGCTGTGCTAACCACGCTTGCTGCAGGGGAATAGCAGCCCTAAAAGTAGATAGGAAAACTATGATTATTCCAGCTATAAAATAAAATTATGTGACTACCCACATTGGTTAGAGAAGCGCTCACACTGCGGGATCCCATGCGACCTATGCATAGCGAACCGGAGCCAGAATTTAAAGATTTCGCGTCCCTTAGGCTCTCATCCAGACGGGAGCTAAGTAGTTTTAGGGTGACTGCATCATACCGATCAGAGTATTTACTAAGACGTTTGCTATTAAGAGGTGGACTATTGCAGAGAGAGCTCATGCCAGAGGAAATAATAGATTCCGAGTCCTTAGCACTGTCCTTGCAGCTTAGGGGTTCTGTATGCGTATTTGTAGCAGCTGTTTTTGCAGATTCATCAATGCGCTGTAGCTCTAACTCTGGTTCACCCAAAGAGGCTGATCCAATGGGACTGTGAATATCCGTACCCGGTGATAAAGAGGTTAATGATTCCTGTTCATTACGCAAAGTCATCATAGAAGCAGTGCTACCAAATGCTGGAACCTCCTCTCTGCGGGAATTTTGATTTATAGATTATAATCATGATTTATATAGCACATCTAATCTGCATGGCTTACCCTTTAGAATTTTGTTCATGTAAATTAACGCCTTTGAACTCCGTCTCATGTGTTGCATGCTCCACATCAACACTTTCACGTAGTATGGAATGACGCGGCTGATGTTTGGGACGCATCTTCACCAAGTATATCACCTCAGAAAGCAGCGTGGTTGTTGAAATGGCTCTTGACGGCGGTCCGTGCAATGAGCTAAGCGATGCATGCGGTGTATGTAACTGTGATCCCTCGTCCTGTCGTCGTGCAACAGCCAGATGATACTTACGATATCGTACCACATACTGAGCACCTGTTGAACGAAAAGAGTTACAAAATATAAATTAAATAGTATTGCGTAAATTTATCATTAGATAAACATCAATTTTCAATTCCTTATTGCCGCCATTTTTAATATAGCCTAGCACTTGCCCTCTCTGAGTGCGTGTAATAGTGACGTCACAGAGCGACGCTCAGTTTTACACATACGGCAGCCATGCTTATTCTTAATTCTGCAGCCTAAGCGACTGTAAAATATCTACACAGTTGATATAGCATTATTACATTATATTATTTATATAGAAATATTTAAAATATTTTACGAGTATAAATCTTGTTAAATATATAAATCACGAATTAACAGATTTGAAAGTTTATTTATAAATTATGAATAATACGCTACTTTATCAATTATTAATATAGTATATAATTAGTGAAAGCTATGTTGAGCGCACAGCAAGCAATCTTTGGCCTGTTAATTCGCTTAAGAGAAGCATCGACATAATAAAGAGGACATAAGTAAGTATAAAAATGTTCGTTTAAGAGAAATGTCCGCTAATTAGTATTGGTAATTAAAAAAGTCTACTGTAATTATATGTATTACTATGATGTAATGGCTATCAGCCACTGTATGCAAAAGAAATTCGCCTTGAATCAATAAAAACGCATTTTGCATGGTAATTTCTTTAAATCAAAATTTTTATAATTAAACTATTATACATATATTTATGTAGTTTATATATTATAATAATATTTATTTAACTTACCTAACAGTGCACTTATCACAATAATAATAGTGGCAAATACCATGGCACTGAGATGGACCAGAGTAAATCGCTTTGTTGACTGAGGTTTCTTCTGTAGGATGGTACGACTCTTGACAGACAGACGCGTAGCTGCCAACACAGTGTTGCTATTGCTAACATTTTTGGGCACTAGAAATAATAAAGAGTATAAGAGAGTAATGATATACTTAATTGAATAAAATATATCAATGTTTAACTTACTTAGCTGATTTACGTTGGCCATAAAGCCGCCAGTGCAGGATACAGCATCGTATCCCCCACTTGACGTACTGTTTCCAGTCATATCACCAGAAAAGAACTCGACTAACAACTGGGCTCCAGTGGACTCAACTTGTAATGGTAGACCAATATGGCTGGCTTTTTCCACAGTAGGGCGCCTATTCCCCGTGACCGGTGATCCATCACCATTCAACTCAAACAGTAAAGTGGATGAAAGCGATGGCCCATCACGTACCTTAATATATTGCGTTCCGCAAGGCATTCGTAGAAAGCTTAGCTGTAAGGAGATCGTTTCTTCACCATCGACCTGAAAATTTAAGAATTTAGTTTGGGCTAAGTTTAATGATGGTTTACGCCTTACCTGTATTAGCCAAAACGATCGGCCCGGACAACTCTGCGTAGCTCCAGCTATAATGCGTTTGGGCTTAGAGGATCCCAAGTGTACAATGCAACCACAGCGACATCCTGGACCAATTTCTTGATTGACTTCAGTGACATTCGACTTGGTCAGAAAACTGCCGCTAGTTTCATAAATACAATCCCACGTATCCGCAATGCTTTTATTACACTTCTCTGTCTGTACCGATGAGCCCTAAAATAAATAAATATTTTATTTTTTTCTAAAACCATTTCATTTCTTAGATATAGAATTTAATACAAAACTCAGATAAGCTAACAAGTATCGATAATTTTTTATTTTCTTTTTCAGTTAAACCAAAATAATTTAAATAAAATATATACATATTGGTATACTTGGGTATTATATATAGATACTATTATGACTAATAAAACAGATTTATTTCAAACTCATCTTCTTCATCCACATCCTCAGCTTCGACAGTGACGGCAGTAAGTGCAGTGACAGTAGTTCCAGCGGTTGTTATGCTTGTCATAGATTTATGTTCAGGAACCTTTTCAGTACCTTCAGATAATGGCTTAACTAGAGGAACTTGTTCTGGTGGTGCAGCAGTACCTTCGCTTGTGGATTTTTTCACAGAAACGGAACTGCTTGAGCCTTCGGGTTCCTCAAGTGGTTCTTCCTCGATTTCAATTTGATCATCTTCCCGTGATGATGAAACATATAGAGTAGTACCATACTCAACGTCAATTATGGACGCCTTGTCTTCGCGTCGATCAGTATCATCAACCTTTACTTGACCCTTCATAAGACAGTCTGGCATCGTGACTTGTAGACTTGGTAACAGATCTTGTACCTCCTTCTGGAATAGATCACATATACCTGGCTTGGGCTTGTGTGGCATAAAGCCCATTTTACCAGGAGTATACAAAGAGGAAGTGACTGATGCAATAGTTTCGATAGATGGCGTCTTTGGAAGCTCAGCCGAATGAGAGCTCACAATGTTCATTAATTGGGAAAGTAAATCAATACGAGCCATTTTGTTCATTGATTTCACTTCCTCCCTGACTTCACTAATGACTTTAGGTGTATCAACGTTAGCTTCCTCAAGTCTCTCTGGGAATAACTTAACGCTCTGCTCGGATATGATAGCCTCTCGCACAGTTACCTTGATTTCTTGTATAATGCCACGCAGTCTTATTATTTCTCCTTCATGCTGATCATGGATGGCTTCTAAATGTTTCTTTTCAAGTGTCATGTTCTCTATACGTCTACATAAGGATCGTACTTTTCCAACTGCATCCTTGTTTCTAGCATCAATACGCAAATCCGCTTCCTGTTGCTCCTCGTATGCTCTACGATATTGCAGTGCCTCAACGTATTTGTATTTTAGCTTCTCGTAGTTATTGGTCAATCCTTCAATAATCTTTATCTTATTAATGGAGTTTCGTACTAGCTCGTTCTTAATTTGATCCAATGCACTATACTGTTCCATAATCTCCTTGTGTTTATCCTTTTGGTTGTTGTACTGCTGTTGTAGCTTTATTTGTGACATTACCAGAAGATCAATTTCCTTTTGGAGGGCAATGTTCTCCCGAATAAGACGACGTGTGTAACCGGCATTACGAATCTCACTGGAACGTGTAAAGTCTTCGGATACTTGAAGCAGTTTTGCTTCAACCTCTTTTTTAAGCGCATCCTTTTCTACAACAGCGGCCTGCTCCATATTGTAGAGGGCTTCCTTGTGATATTTTTCCTTTTCCTTCATATCGGCTTCCTGATCATCAAACTTGGCCAAAAGTATGTCTCGCTGTATACGAAATTCATCCAAAGAATTCAACTTGCCATTGAGTAGCTTAATCTCCGAGGTCAGCTGATCATGCATAGCCTTGTATTTGCCTTCCAGATCACTAATTTTCTCATGGGCCGCCTTATTTTCCTCATTACGTACTTTCGATATCTCAACTAGGCGCTCTTCCAGTTCCGTTATGGAATTGTTTCGTTCGGCCAAAGTTCGCTCCAAATGAGCTGCCACATCGGTACGATCATGGTCAATATCCTGCATCTTAGCCGTAAGCACAACATGACTATCATCCAAGGTAGCAAGATGGGAACGCAAACGGGCCAACTTTTGATTCAAGTCGGTAATTTGCAACTCATAGAAAGTGCGGTCCACCTGGCTCATCTTATTAATCTCCTTGTCCTTTCCCTTGGAGGATTTTCTGGGTTTTGGTGGCATTTTGGCGCGTTATTAATTTATATTCAATTGTGTTAAAATATTGAACTGTTATTTAAACAATAATTTAAACAACTTAAATCACTGTCAATGTTTACAACTTTCTAACTGATTTGCTACATTTTTATATATATTTTTATTTGTCAAAAAAATTTACAGAAATTCCTTTAAATAAACTTAATAAAAAATGCTGTCAAGGTAACAAAGCTTTCGTTATAGAAGCTTGTCAGAAGTTTCCGTTAAAAAGCTTTGGTTGCCATAACTATAAAGCTTTTATGCTTATTGTAAATTATTGCACCAAAGCCGTTAATTTTTTTATGGACAACAAATTTATAAATTTTGAGTTCTTTATCTTTCGATTGATTTGATTGATACTATAAAATATGTCGTTTCGTTTATTAACTTGTTGATATTTTCAGAATGGCTTTAAGAAAATTAACCATTTTCAAGATGTATTGTATTTTTTGTTATTGTTATATCGCATTTAAACACTGCAGCTATTCGAGAAGCTTTTCTGTCATGAAGCTGGAAGACCTAACAGCATCATGCAAAGCTTATAAGACGTACAGAAGAATGTATATGTATCCGTTTATGCATGTGCGAGTAGGAATTAAGCACCTTATTGTAGTCGGATACGTCAGAAAACCGTGTTTTCTCGTGTTTTTAGCCCCTTTGCCTTTTTGTAAAAAAAGAGCAAAGCGGAGCTATTGGAAATGTGCAAAATCCAAAAGTATGTAACACATAGAAATAATCATCGGAGACCCCATAAAGTATATATACTCTGAATCAGGACGACAAGACGAGTTCATCTAGCCCTGTCCGTCTGTCTGTCTGTCCGTCTGTATGAACGCCTGTTTCTCAGAGACTATAAGAGCTAGAGCAACCAAACTTGAAATCTAGATTCGTTATGTTCGTAGGTTATACGAGTTTGTTTTTGATTTTTGAATTTCCTCCCCTGACCCCCGCAATTTGAAAAATTAGATTTTCAGATACAATTTTCAACCGATCAAATTTCTTTTACGCACACATATTAAGTAGACCATTTTTCATCTACGTTGTGAATTTCGTTAAAATTTAACAATAAACTCGGAAGTTATACAACATTAAGTACCGCGCTATAGAGCGTGGGGGGCTAATGCGCGCAATGGCTAAGTACGTGCAGAACTGTGTGTATGTATGAGTATGTGTGTTTATGGCTGTATATGTAGGCAAAGGGGCTCTCGTAGTCGGGTACACTCGACTACAGACTTCTTACTTGTATTTTTTTTAGCAATTTTTTAACAAAGCAATTTCCACCAAGAAAAAATTATTTTCTGTTCTAAAAACTATTGAATTCTATTGGAAAATCTATAATGCTTCTGGAGGATATTTAACTATAGAGGAGGATAGAAGTTTTAGATTATATTTATATATATGATATCAAACTATACAATATGTTTTTATTTTAGTCATTCTCCAATGAACAGAAATAATTTTTTTGATCTTTAGACATAAGTAAGTATACTATACATAAGTATACTATAATATAATACTAAACTTTAGTATTATTATACTAGTATACAATATTATTATGTATTTATCATATATATTCGCATTTCAAAGGGTATATATATTTCTACTATATAGTACGAGCTAATCGAAATCTTGTACTTCGGTAAGATAATTTTTCCATCTAAATACGATTACTTAAAAAAGAATATGTTCATATTTCATGATTTGACAACGGGCAAATAAATAAGGTTTATAACAATAGAATCTTTTATTATCTTTAACCCACCTTTTACACAATAGTTCAAAAGTAAATGGCAAAAAAAAGTTTATAAGAAAAGAAAGAGAAAAGTGTAATAAACATAAAAATGGGCATTCCATACAAATTCAGGTACCGCAATCGCTTAATTTTTCTGTCGGAAGTTTTTTGCATAATGAAGTGCCAACAATAGAGAGAAGGACAAATACAAAGCACTCTATTATGGTATTATGCTTCTCCTGCGAATTGTAAGGTATAAAGGTATAAAGATATATACTGTACTATATATATATATACCGTTCAACTATGTATTTACAGATTAAGACCCATTTTCCCAATGTCTGTTTACAATTTGTTTTAACGACATCTGAAAAGGACAAGATTGAAAAATTTATATGCAATATGCTGAAAGTTGTATACTCTATCCAGGCTCTTTTGTGTATATATAGAATATATATAATAAAAAATTATATATTCTACAAACTATCATAACTAAATTTATTAAATATATTAGATATATTATTAAGTAATCAAATTTATGTAATACATAGATTACAATTTACTTTAATTCTATAATATAGATTCTATACATATAGATTTGATTTAAGGTTTTTTCCTCTTATCTGGAGGTATGGCTGCAAAGGGTATTTAAATAACATTAAGTAAATAATTGAAATTTCAGCGGACATTGGAAAAAGGTCGAAAGCTAATATTTGATATTTGATGTACCATTTAATGATGTTGAAAGTAAAATAAAGTAAAAGTTCCCCGAGGCTTAACTTATGTACATTTATGCTTCTATATGCTGGTTCCGTATATATATATATTTTTTTTTGAAACATTGACTCTACATGAAAGTACCAAGAGCAAAACATTTGTGCCCAATGATAGCGAGTGGAAAAAAAGTAGAAAAAATTACAAAAGAAAAAAAAAGAGAAAAAAAAAAAATGAAAGAAACTTACAAAGGGTGTTTCCCACCGTTTGTCGGCAACACTGTAAATCTGCCACGCAATCTGGAGCAAGTGTCGCAATGTTGCAACACTCTTAGACAGACACCCAGGCTAACAACATGGCCGCTGGCTATAACCATCACCCACATCCTAAACACACCCACACCAGCACCCACACCCGTTTTATTGTCGACACAACAATGAGATATGGATATGGGGTACGTGCCTCTAGATACAGTATAGTTGTAGAAACCCGTGCGAGTAGTGAAGCGCACAAAGTTGAGAAAAAAAGTGAAACATGAACTCAACTGTAAACCAGACTAGATACATACAAGTCTGTATAACTACATATATATATATATAACTATATATATGTATAATACTATGTTCACTATATATATAAATGCTGTGTTCATACAATTTATAAAGAGTAAGTCAAAAAAGCAAAAGTTTCTAGCGAAAGTTTCGCACGTATCCAAATTAAGTAGTTCTACTTGTAGATAGAATATATATATGTATATATAGATTATAAGTTAAGTCTAGTAACTATTGAGAAACTGTTGAGTAAATGGAACCAATGATTAACTGATACATATATACTTATGTATATACATAAATATTTACCTCACAAAATTTGGCACCATAACGTGGAGGCGGCGAATCACAGAATCGATACCGATTTCGGGTACCTCCCAAACAATTTGTTGAACACGGTGTCCATTCACTCCAAGCACCCCATCCACCAGTATCAGAATCTGTAAAGCAGTAAAGAAGATTATAGGAGAACTGTAGAACCAGTAGTGAAAAGGAAATATAGCACTTAGGTAAGCTACTTAGGTTCGATTTCTCTTTCAAATGTAAATTCTCAAATTTAACAAGGACTTTTCAACTTGTCCAATTCAAAGCAGCATTTGACATTCTTTTTGTTAGCAATGCAAATCAATTTTAAACCTTTTTGCAATTTTGTGATGTTAAATATTGACATTAGCTTTTCTATTTTGTTTCTCTTTTTTTCTAGCAATTAATTTATCAAAAGAATTTTTCGTAACCAAATTTTAAATTATTTTTATTAATATACTGTTCTCTCCCTTAAGTTTCCAGTCGTTTAAAGACTCAATGTTTAGAGTACAGTAAGTTGAGTGAAACATTCCACGAATGTCCCACTGCAGAGTCAGTTTCTAGTATTTTAAAAGTCATCTTAAATATCCGAAAGGCCCCCAAAAGCAATTGCTTTAAATCAATTTACATAATTATTTGAAAGAATGCAATTGATTGACTTTCATTATATATCAATAGTTGACAGTTGATTGAGAAAAGAATAATCATTAAGAAATGGGATTATGGAACTTTATACTGGAACTTACCTCTGACGGGCAGTGTAGGTACACAATCCATACGCACATCTGCCACAGCACCGGAAATAGCCTGGCTTACATAGACGAAGCAATACTCTACATACTTTTCGGAGAAGAGATCACAGTTAAAGTAGAGCGAGTGCTGACTCTTGACAACCCTCTGTTCGGCAACAT